>CM042167.1:26481025-26551232 GCA_023376005.1 Doryteuthis pealeii | reverse complement strand
CCACCACCCACAACACAAACCCAGAAGAGATTAATTACTATTCGGTAAATTGTTAAATACAAAATAGAAAATAGAGAATTGATTTTAAATTCGAAAAACACGTTCCTGTTTTTGTTTTTTTGTTCAAAGACAAATTGTTTTCAGTACAAAGCAATTTTTCCTTTCGACATTTTTAAAATGCTATTTTATTTGGTCAAGAAGTTTTAAGGTATCTTTTGTTTTCAATGAAAAGATCCCGCAACAGAAGTTTGCCAATTTAATAAGTTAATCGAAAATTTTCTTCTGGCCTTAATACTAGATAATTAATTGTAGTAATAATTAAACTCTGTAGCAGTTGTCATTAAAAATCCAAAAGTTACTTGTGCAATGGCCCCATAACTTTAAAAAAAAAGCCAAATGTCTGCTTGTTGTTATGAGCAGTCCAACAGAAATAGAAGTCCGATGAATTCCAGCTTTTAACGAATTTATAAAGTACACCAACGGATGACCTAGAAAAGAAAGAAAATATGATTTCGAAGAGGCTAAAAAGTAAGAGAAATATATTAAAAGATGCCATTTTGACCACATCCGGTTTTGCTTTCCGTTGAAGAATGACCGTCATTTAGCGCCAACCAAAGTACAGTGTGGCATTTTACGTGCGTGGGGACTTTTGCACATGAAAGGCGTTCATTTATTCAATATTATTCATCCAGAGCAATAGACCCAATTTACTTTCTAATAATGGTTACTAGCAGCATTGGTTAAATCCATTTTAAATTATTCTAGTTAATTCTCTCTTCACCACAACAATATTTTTAATTAAATGCTGTATCATTCTATTCTTTTTTCAACCAGGTCTGATAATTGTAATAATATCAACTAATAAATTCCTTTCGCAAAAAATATTTACTCCTGTAGGTTTTTCTTCTACCTATATTCTTGTTCTGCACGATAAAGTTATTTAAAAATCTGAGAAAATATCCATCATATAATTGAAAACTTTCATAAATGGAAAAACATCCCACGCACGTGCGTGCAGAAGTACAGGCAAGTTAATTCAATGTTTTCGAGACGAGTTATCCAAAGTTTAAAATTTAATTTTTTATTACAATAATAAAAAATTTAAAATTTATAAATTCTAAAACATTGCACTTTAGTAAAAAAAAAATAAAAAAATAAAAACCTTTTTGTTAATAAATACGAAACTATATTTTAATACTTTTTAAAAAATTTGGTATAGTTTAAAAAAAAAAAAAAAATATCTATAAGATTAAACATAATTTGAAATCGGAAAATATTTTGGATTTCAATTCAGGGGTTAAAAATTGAAAAACAAAAATCCAACTTTCTTTCTCAAGTTTACCTTAAAGTACGGGGATAGTTTTTTTGTTTACCCCTCCTCTCCCGGCCGGCTTTTCTTTAGAAGAAGAATATCAAAAAAGATAGTATCCACGTGATTTAACTACTTATATGAATGAGGTGATTCTGATTGTAGTAGATCTTCAAATTTGTAACGGCTGTAAATATATTGCGAATTATTTTGCTTTCATATTTTTTCAACCCCGTTGCTTCAAAAAAAATTAAAGAACATTTTTTTTAATAGAACTTTAGTCTTTAGGCATTAAAAAGTTTATTTTTAATTTTGTAAGTGCGTTTTCTAAATAGGTCAAAATTAAAAAAAAAGTTTTTTCTTAAATGTACGAAGCCAAAATAATCTTTTTCTGCAATTTCACTGTACTGGCGAGGTGAATAATAAAATATCAAATAACTTTTGGATGTTCAAAACTTTCGCACACCTTTCTATGATAATCGTTTATCTTTTTGTTTCCCTATTGTAATCTCAACCAACTCCTACCCGTAATAAAAGTTTGCATGAACGAAAATTTGTATATTTCTAAAAAAAATAAGTACTTTTTAAACGAAAAATATAAAAGGCAACATGACCTTGTGGTGATACTAATTTTATTTTATTTTTTTTTACGCAAGTTTGGAAGTTTAATAGCACATAACAACGTTTTTAGTTTTTAAATGCAGTTATCGTGTATAATTTTAATTTGCTATAAAAGAAATTAAACATGTAAATGTCTTCGTAAATCTAATGCACAAAGTTTAAATTATTTGTGGTAGAGAGAACTATTTTAAAATCAACACAAAATTAAATAATGTCATATAGATTAGTCAATTATTGCGTCCTGGCATAGAAATGGTTAACAAGTAAATCATGCCGCGGTCATTCCGATCTCACTTACAATTTGGCCTTAATGCAATCCTTTAAATTGTACGCTTGGGAAATTTTCAGGTTGTATTTTTCTCCATTACGTTGTTAAATATTCTGGATTAAAAGCTGGCCAAAAATATACCCCCTGATTTTTATTTAAGGTTTTAAAAAGCAACTTTATTGTTTTAATAAAAGGAAAAATATGAGCATCTTTGAAAAGTTTAAAGATACTTATTTTTTTTGTTTAAGATTCAACAAAAAAAATCGTCAAAATCATTTAATCTTAGTTAAGCAATTATTGTAATTTTTAATTTTTTGATTAGTAGTATCTGTCAACTTAATTTACTAGTTGCATTTTTGTTCTCCTTGTGTGGACTTGAAAAACAAAACAAAAAAACTACTCATCGATACCGTTAACATCGAATAAAGAAAGCTTTAAAATGAGAAAAGGAGGATCCGTCCCCTTAAAAAAAAACAAAACAACTGTTTAATCTTTAAATGGAAAATTTAAATGAGGTTCAATATTTAGTTATCAGTAACGAAAGAAGTTTAGCATTTCATAGTGTGGATGCACTGGGGGAGACAATCCCGGCATCACACTATGATCGATGTTATCTAAAACAACAGATGTCGGTTTCACTGTTATTAGCATACGTGGGTTGACGGCGTGGCGGCCATCTGAAATATTCACTATGAACACGGTGGGTGGAGAAAAGACCACACCGCGAAGGCGCGCCCGGCAACACAGAAGCGTCGATTTAATAATGATATATAGTGCGAATCCATATCACCATAAGATTGAGTTTGCAAAATTGACATGTTATTGAAAGATCCAAGCATTTAAAGTAAATTCCACATCCATTTTGAAAAAATAAGGTTATTAAATGTGAAGGATAGCAAATGAAATGCACTTAGAAAGTTAATTATAGAAAATAATATAATCGAAAACTATTGTATTAAAAATCGAAGGGAAGAGCATCATTTACTCGACAAGACATTAATTTAAAGACTTAAATTTATCACTACATACTCTAAATTTATGATGTACAGAGAAATAACTGAAGTGTACTTAATTAATAAGTAACATTCTGGATATTTAGTAGTGAACTCGCAAATATCATTGGAAGGTATTTTTTTTATCAATAGACTAAAATTCAGTTTTTGTTTTTATTTTTGTTACACACTCTAGCCTTATTTATAACATGTACCTCATTTTTCATGCACCAAAGAAATGCAAGCGAGATCACATTCATTACTCATCTTAATGAGATCTAAGATTTACATATTTGACCAACAGATATTCTCTACCTATCAGCACTAAAAATTTGCACTTAGAACACTAAATTACGTCGGAGAGGATTTTACACAGCAGCACAAAAAGCTTTATTGACGCGTAAACCTTAGCCATCCATTTGTACAATCCGATGTTAATGTGGTCCGTTTGAAAATGGCCCTGTTTTCGCCCTCTTTTCAAACACATTAATCTCCGGTTAATACTAGATCGTTACTCTTCCCACACGCAATTCTTCTATACAATTACTCTTCCCTACTCCCAAATCTTGTTAGTACTATAATCTGGGCATTGGCCAACAAGGTCTATGCACGATGAGTAATTATTCTTCTATTTTCGTTAAAAACGCTGATGACATATTGAAATAAAACTACTCCCTTTCTATAGTCGATCGTATTCTTCATATGATGCTGGCTCTCGGCCTTTTGCTAAAATCAAAGCTAGATAGCTGGTGGACTTTCCCCTAGTTAGTACCTGTCCTCGTAGCATAAAAAGGAGTAAAGGGGGATTTCCATTGCCGCGGTGCTGGGAAGGCCGCCTCTCAAGGGCAAAGGGAAATGCGAACCTTAGCAAGTGTTTAAACCGCCTCTACGGAAGGGTTTGCCTTTAATGCGTAAAGCAAACCTAAACATTAAAAATTAATGTCCTTTGTGTCTATTTTAGTTTAGTGGGAAGCTAGAAATAAGTTTCATTTAATGTGGTTGAAATGTTAAATTTTAGCATTCTTCAAATCCCTCGAACATTGAAATCTATCTTTTAATGGCTTAATACAGCTTTTAGTAGCACTGTAACTGGACCCAGAGCCTCTCGCACAAAATCGGTATTGTACTTATTAATTAACGAATAAGATCTTTTTATGACGATAGTACATGATACTATTTTTTTCTTCCTATAAACAATTACGACGAGCTCCAGTCCGTTACGCTGTACCGCTGAGCTAAGAAAGTATCCTCAGGTGGCAAGATGTAAGCAGTTGTCAGATTTGTTGGTAAATCGGTCAGGCGAATGTGTGTGTATGTAATAGTGTGATAGTATATATGATATATATATATAATATATATATATATTATATATAGAGGGAGGTTGTTTGAAAGAGAAGTAAAAAAAAATCCGGACCGTTAAGGGCTTTTTTTTCCCTCTTCTTTTATCGTCCTTTTTCATTTATGTTGGAATACTGGCTTGGTTAAACTAAATATGTATGAAAAAAAAAGCAAAACAAAACACGACAATGAAGAAAAGAAGTCGCGGGGTTGAGATAATAATCGGTGAGGTGGAAAAAGAAGAATGGCGATAGGATAAGAAGGACGAGAAAAAGGAGAATAAATTGTTTTGTTTGAAATTTATAGTTAACTACAATTGTTTTGAAAAAGGAATAAAGAAAGAAAAAGAAAAAAAAATACTTGTTACAAGTTTACAAATTCTCAAAGTTATTTTTCTTTTCTTTTTTGCAAATTTTATGGTAAAATTGATTGGGGAACAAAAAATTCGCTGGATCATACAATTCAGTTTTTACAACACAGCATTCGTGTGAAATGATTTTTACACACACATACACACCACAACAACCTACAAAATTAGGAAGTGGAATGTTTACTCACGTTCGGCACAAAGCCCTGATTATTGGGACCACCCAGCCGAACGAAAGCTACTATGGGATGGCGAGTGCAAAAAAAAGGGGGGCGCCTCAGGCACGCACGTCAATAAACCTAAGCTACCCTTTAAATCGAGTGGGCAGGTGTTTAACGCCCCTGGGATCAAGATGTTAACGGTTATGCTGTCAACAATTAAAATAACGAAGTCTAAAACTTGAAAGTTAAAAGCTAACTCAGTTCAAATCTGGATGAAGCTACAGTTAAACATTAGGCGCTAATACTCCTGGTAAGGTAATGAAATCCAAACTACTCTCGCTTGCCATGCTATGGGTAAAAGAGCAGTCTGTGGCTCTTTAATTCTTAACATCTATACCAACCTCCTTCACACCCATCCGGAAGTCATTTATTTTCTAATCCAGCCCAAAACAATAAACCTTTGTTCAATGGTAATAGTTAAACATTATTTAGAAAGTCTTATTTTAAGGGAATTAACAAATAAATTTTTAATGAAAAGGCATGAGAATGGGGCTCTGGACTTCTCAAAAATTCTCAATAGATGTAATGAGTTAATCTGGGTTAGGCAACCGGGGCCCCCCCCCCCCCCCCCCCCCCCCCCCTAGGGAGAAGGAAAACTTAAACCCTGTTTAAATTCACTTGGGGTGGTAACTACTAGAATAGGGCTTAGTTTCTGAATTAAGTGATCTTTTCACTTATTTAATTTAATTAATTAGATTAATTTGATTTACAAATCACCTGTCACAAACTGTAGTTCAAATTAATAGAATAGGGAGACAAAACCGTGTGGAGGAGGGTGGCATTTGTTGGTTGGATGGTTTATTGCTATTGTTAACAGACTTTCATTATCATTCACATAATGAATTCAAAGGGTGTAAATGACCCCCTTGATTATATTTAATTCTTTTTTTCTTTTTTTTTTTGTAGTATTGAAATTTTGATTAGCGCGATTTTAAAAATAAATTGTGGTCAAATGAAGAAATATGGATAATAATCGTCCACCAATGATTAATCATTTTTTCCTTCTTGTTTTTAATCAAAAATATTTCTATAAATTCCAAAATCTGTTTTTTAGCTCTATGTTTCTTTACATATGATTTACATAAAGCCAACTTGGCACAAGATTTTGTTTTGTAGCTTTAGTGAAAAATTAAGTTTATCAAGATGGCTGTTAAGACTGGTAATATATATATTGTATCAATATGAATACTTGCAATCACGACGCTGAATATGTGGGTTGGGTACTATTTTCAAAGCCTTGGTGAAAAGGTGTTCAGTTTGTCAATGCTTAAACTATGGACTAAACGGCCAACAAACAAAGTATTCTGTCTTAACAACTGGAGGAACAACAAGGGTTATAGGATTCAAGATACATGGGACCAACGGAAAACCATTACAGGATGAACTACATCGATACGGATCAAACTTAATGCCACAAGGATCTCCACTGTAAAGTGCTCTCACCTGTCAGCACAAGAAGCTTGCCCTTGCTTTAGCTAGACAGGTGTCAGAGAGGCCTCTCTGATCAGTTGGCTGATCACGTCAAGCGACCCAGCACCTATAAATGATTGTCCCAACCCTATTGCCTTATGGCAAAACCCACAACCCTTTTTATCATATTATATTTCCAACCCCTCCGCACAAGCAGGGATTGACAACAACGGTCAACTTCATTAAGCGGATTTAACAAAGTTTGAAGTTCAGTAGTTTTGCTCTCCTAGACCAGTTGGCCTATACAAGGTTAAAGGGCCAGTTCTGCCCTACTATTTACCATAGCTGGAGGGAGAGTGAAATTCATACTTCCCAAGGGTATTAAGCGACTATGGTGAAATGCAATTACCCACGTCCAGGAATAAAATTGATATCAATATATGTGCTAGAGAGGTGGTTGGCTGAGGTATAGTGTCCTGGTTTAATTAACGTTAAATCTGCCTCTAATGGGGAAAGTTCCTATTTTTGGGAACTCTGGAATGTGTGGAAGAACCCCCTTCATTCACCATTTACTCCCAGGTCCACTTTGACTCCGGGTGGTGGTGCCTCATCTATAGGTTCAATCCTGAGGTCAAGGGCAGCAGTAACATAGAATAATAAATGTAAACAAGCTTAACGCCATCTACTCCAGCTATGGTTTAGCGTGAATGAGAACAAGGATAACCGTGGACTGAAAAAAGGTTTAGGTTCAAAGGTTCGTGATGGCTTCCCGATTATGAAAGAAGGGTTCTAAGTTACGAAAAGAAGGTCCAGCGAGTTCCTGACAAGAAATCACCTTGAAGAAGGCCGAAATGCACCATCGGGCCCGAAATGTTGTTAACAGGATAACAATGGAAGATGAGACAATAGTCGAATGATTACAAGATAATACTAATCATCAAGGCCTCATCTAAAAAATTCAGAGAAATAAAAAAAACATGAGATTCATGTTTATCTGCTTGAATATTCTGTAGACACGAGATGCCTGAATCCTGAGCAGCAAAAATTAAAAAGATGCAGTAAAACATAATCCATGCATCCAGTGTTTTTCTTTTTTCTTCCACCACATATTCAAGCTAACTGTAAATACATTTCAATAGTTTCTTAGAAATGAATTCACAGATTAGGTTATCAAATTAGGATGGCTTTTTAGTTGGGACAGCCATAAATTTTCCGGGAGTCATTAAGCAAATATTGCACATCTCATGATGCATTCAAACCAAAGAAGCCTATCAGCCATCAGTCTGCCTGAGGATGAAGCATTTTCATTTTCCCACAAATTTTTCAGAACAATTACCTTCCTATTGTTTTTTATAAGCAAGGAAACGAATGAAGCAAATGATTTTTAAGGTCCATTACAAGATTTTGTTAAAAGAATATTGAAGATAATAGTTAAAAAAAATACAGAGAATAATGAAAATACTTTATGCTTGCATGTTCTAGTGGTGCAAAAATTCAGCAAGAAACATGTGATATAAAACATATAAAGATCTGATGCCATTGATTGGAGATTGATTGTTTTAACGCATACTCACCCATTCTGGGATATTATGTCATGCCTAACAGTTTAGAAATAAATCATATTGTGTATTTTTATTTTATACTTTTAGTAGATTGGTTTTTAAAACAATGTGTTGCATTATGGGGATCATGTTGTAGTGGTTTTGATTAGTTTCATAATATATATTCTATGGTATATTATTGTTTATTTCTCTCAAAAAGGAAGAATTGTCCTCCATGTGGACATCTTTCAATAGCTCTTTCAATATTGTTGCTTTAAAAAACGGTTTCTGATGTGAGCAAAAACTGCCTTCCATGAATAAGATGTTTTAACCGTGCCAACAGGTGGTTTGACATGTTCTACATTGTGGTTGATTTTGTTTGAGTATATTTAGGAGTGCGTGTCGGAACCGGCCCCTGGGGGCCTCCATAAATACTACTAATTATAGATGTCAGTAGTTTTGTTCCAAAAAGAACATGTTTTACCTTTAATTCCATGGTCATATCGATGTTCTTTTTAATCTTATAACTCGTAATTATTATGCATTGAAAGGCAGAATCGTGGTGCAAGTTTGTTTGTGTTGTGTGCATTTATTAAAGATTGGTAATAGTGATCTCTAGACGAAAACAAAACTGAAAAAAAATGAGTGAAACGTATTACTTGGTCTGACACTTTTGAGGCATAATAAGCTTGAGTAGACATATTATTGTGTGATTATTCGATATATTTTGCCTGTCAGTCTATGTATTGTGTAGCCAATGGCGCAACGGAATATATAGGTTGAAGTAATACAACGTTTCAAGTGACATTCATCTTTAGGTTGTTCTCGGTTCAATCCTGGGTAAAGTAACATAGAATACTTAAACAAAGGTTAACACTTTGTACCGGTCCATGGTTAACGGATTGAGAACGGTCCTAACCTCTGCGGAATTGAAATAAAGGGTTGAGTATTGGAGTTCTGTGCTGGCTTCCGATTACGACATGAGGATCCCAAGTTCAAACAAGAAAAACCTGAAGAAAGGCCGGAAGGCTAGCATGGTTGGCTGAGAAAACATAGTGTAAGGCGTAAGCAAGGGGTCTGGATGGTGGTGACCTACGTAGTGTTGCTGAATCAACGCAATCAGCGAAGGAGTCTTATTCCCCTTTTAAGGAGATTGTTTGGGCATCTGGAGGCGGAGCGACACTCCTACCATGCGCGCTTCTTAGCTTCCTGCATTCAGCATAGCCTGGTGCTACTCCATACTATGAGTTGGTGATGGTTAGAATTCGAACTATTAAGGAGACCGTTCGTGTGGTTTTGCGTAGCCGATGTACGCGTACCTAGGAGACTCCCGACTAGAGCTGTAAACAAGTGGTAGATAACAATAAATTTTATATGAGGGTAATATGATCCGAATAATCCAAATATAAAAATAAAAACTTACGTTCTTGCTTCCTATTCAAGCAATTGGGATTTTCTGCCTGAGTCACAACAAATGCAAATTTTACATTTTAAAAAACTGCGTAGAGGGTTGATGGGCATGTGGATATTAGATAATTTTATAATTACTAATCGATTTAAAACTTGTATTATTTTTGAATTTTCATACTGAATACAATATTTATTAATTAATAATAAATAATGAAATTATTGTGTAGCAGTGCTCAGGTGCACCAAGAACTCATCAAGAGTTCATAGTCTAGTTACATAGCAATAATTGATATTATGTCAGGAAAATGAAACGCGGTACAACGTACAATATAATATGTTGTGTGCGCGTGGCGTGCATTATGTGTGTAGGAGGGAGTATCAGGTATCAATGGGTTGAATGGCTTTGCGAACAAGATGAAGTGTTATCGGCAGCCCACAACAGGAAATGCGGCAGCTTATCATGCCGTGGCAAAGCTCTGAGTGTGAAAGATGTTTCCGAAGACAATGTGAGCTATGGCTGTTTTCTGACTTTGGTAGGCATGGCTCACGTGTGTTAGAAACATGGAGATCAAAAAAGGTGCTCATCGGTTGGCTGTTGTTTAGATGCATTAATTGACCGTATGCGCATTTACCAGGTAAGTTGCCAGATTGCCGGATTCATTTCAACGAATCCATTCCCAGGGCAGCAAGAACGTTCTCAGAATATGACAGAATCTTCTGAATTGTGAATCAACTGATTTGCATTAAACTATTTATTTTTTTGGTATTTATTTGAGCTAAAATAATATATTAATTTAAAAACAATCTGTTAAGTATATCAATTTTTCATTTTACAGTCATCACTGAATCAGTCCCGGGCCTTGAAAATATAGATGGCACACTAATAAAAATCCATATAATTTTATCAAAGTACTAGACTTCATGGCACATGTCAAAATTTGTTTTACAAATTACAATTATTTAAGTGGAAGCTACTATTGCAAATTCTTCAAACATGGAAAAACTCTGGATTTCAATGATATCTGATAAACATTGCTTTCTGATGGGAAAAAATAACCAGTTCAAGCAAAGCAATTAGCTGAAGTGGTTAATTCCGGCCCTCTACCTCTATGCGGACTCTAGGTTTAATGAGGTAGGTATGCTGCCTTTAAAAAAACAGTTCCAATATCAGACACAAATGATGACTGAATGCTCAGGTCGCATAAATTCTGCAGTTGTCCTGGATAACAACCAAAAAATTCCACAATGTCATTTTTGTGGGCAATCATAAATTGAAGTTTGCAAGGTGAGATAGCAAAGGAGTTGAAGATATCAGAAAGCAATGTCACTCACCTTTTCATGAACATTTGTCAATGAGAAAGCTGTGTTCAAAGTGGGTGCCACATTTGCAATCATCGTCAAACATATAATAGCATGCGACGATTTCAAGAGCATTGTTGCAACTGTTTTCAATGGAAGTAAAAGGAGTTTTTTGCAATAAATATGTGATGAGGAGAAACATAGATCTCACGTACGTCAACTCTTAGAGTTTAATCGGCAGATACTGAGTGGAAAGCAGCTAGGTGAAAGCCGTCAAAGGTGACCAAAGACCAAATCATCAGTTTTGGCACTGGGTATTTTGGGATGTACAGGTTCATCGATACTCTTGGAGAAAGGAGAGAACCATGCAATAGCGAATATTATATAGATTATTGGTGCGTTTGAAAGGAAGAATACCTAATAAAATCAGCCACAGAAGAAGAAGACCATAAAATATCATCATACCAGCCAATGTCACCCACCCCTTCATTTTTTCGTGAATTTTTAATACAAGGTGTGGACTATGTTACCAGTGTAGTACATGTCCTGCACAAATTTTGAGCCTTTTCCATTTTCAATGAGATTGGCGAGAGTTATGTAAAGTTTTTACCTATCCCAAATTGTGAAGGTAGGCCCGTGAAACAATGTCGGTGACTTTTTAAATTTATTTTCTGTCTGTAAATGATTTCAGTGCTTCCCTGACCTCCTAAAAATGTGGTTTATGAAAAGTATTCTTTTGCCCGAGGACATCCCAAAAGTCTGTAAACTTAACCAATCACATTTCTAACAAATAACCCCACCAATTTTGGAGACTAAAAATCGAACATCAATAAAACTCCACCATTTTTTTGAAATTGGAAGCTCAAATTGGGGAAATGTGCCTAACTTTAATAACAGGTCCATATATGTACAGAGATTGTATGTATAAGAAAATTGAACCTTCGTGGTCACAATCTTACTCCATTGTCGGCCGGGGTTGGTAAAATATATATCTACTATATGTACAAAGGATTTCAGAAAAATTGAAGGGGGTGGGTGAAATTTTACTTTTTTTTTCTGATGGATTTGACATGGAATTGCCTAATTTTTGATCTTATCTGTTGGTTTAAGTCTCCCTTTTGTAACCAATTTTTTGAGGGTTTTTGGCAAACGGAGAAATGAATAATGTAAAAGTCCAAAACCAAACATCTTTGATTATGAGAAAATAAAAACTTTGAATATTTAAATATTGACCAATGAAATATTCTGTTTTAACTGCAATGGAAAAATGTGGTTAATTTGTTATTTCATTGCCTCCTGGCAATTGGCCAATGATTTCTCGACTCATGTTTTTAAACATGATTAAATTTTTAACAGTAAATGAACAAAGATGTCACTTATGGGTTTTCCCACATAGAAAATCTTACATAAAGACTGCTAAAGTAATTTGTCTATCGTTTTTTGTTTTTTTTGTCATCTTTCACTCTGTGATCCGCCAGGACGGCAAAAATCCACAAGATAACAAGCTTTATTCTTTCTCGTTAATTAATACTATGTTGGTATTATTATTATTATATTATTATTATTATTATTATTTCACTCTATTAGAGTTTTTCACACCTGCCTTAGCCGGTGGTTCCGTGAGGCTGATAACAGCAAGTCTCCTCAAGTCTCAGGATTCTTCTGAGTATTCCAGCCAATATCAACAATGCTGTAGTCTTGGATGGTCTTGATTCTTCCTTTGATTTCCAGTTCATCCAGAATCTTTCCAGACCCTGGGGACAGTTCACTCTATTAGAGTTTTTTTCACACCTTAGCCGGTGGTTCCCTGGAAGGCTGAGTGACAGCAAGTCTCTCAGGTCTCCAGGATTCTTCTGAGTTTTCCAGCAATCTCACAATGCTGTAGTCTGGATGGTCCTTGATTCTTCCTCTGATTCCAGTTCATCCAGAATCTTTTCCAGACCCTGGGGGGACCGTTCCAAGGGCACCAATACAATTATCATGACCTTTACCTTGCATGTTTCACAGTTTTCTTAATTCTCTGGCAAGGTCCCCCCCACACACACACATACACACCATTTCTTACAAACTCACTGGTGAAACTACACAGCACTTCCCACATCATAGGATACTTTTACATTTTTTTCCACTCTCTTCAATCCTCTATGAAAGTTATTTTATCAATGACTATCTTGGGATTTATTAATAGCAGAAAACCGACCCAAGATTATGCGAGTTTTCCAATCCAAATCCCTTATCAAAGTTTTAAAAAAATTCTATTGGACATTTTTGGGATCTGACAAGTGTTTCAAATGTGGACTCGATTTTGTTTTTTTAACAAAATAAAATATCGTTGTTTTAAGGTTACATTTGATTTGAGTTAAGCTTTAGAATGTCCTTGGCCAAATGGTAATATTTAGGCACATAAGCTAATCCCCTTGGAAAGGTATGAATCCAACTATTCTCCCTCCAGCTATGGGTAAAATAGTAGGGCAGACTGGGCTCTTTAACCTTGTTAGGCAACCGTCTAGAGAAGGAACACTTTGAATTCAAACCTGTTAAATCCGTTTGGGGTGGTCCCACTAGATGATGAATAGGCTCAGTCATATTAGTGATCTCTTCACTAATTTAAAAATTTTTTTTTTTTAGTATTATCTTTGCGTTATTCGACTATTGTCCTCGGATCTTTGCATTGTTATCTGTAACAACGTTTTGGCCGCTGTGCCCTCTCAGCCTTCTTCAGTATTTCTTTTTCGGACTTGGGAATCTTCTTTTCAAACTCGGAACCTTCTTGTCATGATAGGGAGCCATCACGGAACTTTGAACCTAACCTTATTTCAGTCCACAGGGGTATCCCTGTTCTCATTCCGCTATCCATAGCTGGTGTAGAGGTGTTAAGCTATGATGATTATTATTCCTATGTTACTGCTGCCCTTGACCAGGATTGAACCTGCAGTCTAGAGATAACTGTCTCTTAAAACTGTCTTAACCTAACTCCTTTATCCACTAGGCCAGATGTTCCAGTTGGTTAGCAGAAAGTGAGAACAGGATATACTCCATGGACTGAATAAAGGTTAGGTTCAAAGTTTCATGATGGCTCCCGATTATGACAAGAAGGTTCCTGATTTACAACAAGAAGGCTCCCGATTTGAAAAAGAATGTTCCCAGCGGTTCGAAAAGAAGGTTCTCAAGTCTGAAAAGAAGGTTCCCGAGTCCAACAAGAAATACCTGAAGAAGGCCGGAGGCACATCAGCTGAAACATTGTACAGATAACAATAAAGATGAGGAACAATAGTCCGAATAAACGCAGATAAAATACTAATCATCAAGCCTCATCTGAACATTCAGAGAAATTTTTTTTTACTAAGACTAAATAAGTCAAACAAATTGTTATATTAACTCTTAAACGCCCTATACCACCTCATTCCACCCGGCGAAGTCAAATTTGTGTTTCCTAATCCCCACCCAAAACAATAGCCTTTGTTTAAATGTTAATATTAAACATATTTAGCAGTCTTGATTTTACAGGAAATAACAGGTAATTTAAATGAAAGGGCCATTTTTAGCCATTTTCTTATAAATCCTTATAGGAATAGGGCCCTTGGACTTAGAAATTCTCAACAGGATTTAAAGTTTTAACAGAGCATGACATGAAAAATCACCAGGGATGTGAATTTACTACTGGTTATTTAAACCCAGTAAAACATACAATACATACTTGGAGAGGAAATTGGCTTTGAACTTAACTGTAGAGTCAATAATAATTATCTTCCATTGGATATGGGCGTGTCTTTGGAATCACATGTCTGTTGGTCCCATGATAATTGAAAACTCTTTCTCTTCAAACAGATAATACCGTCTCTTGTATCTGTTTAGAGTAGCTAACACCACCCTCAGCACTCTACCAGACTGGGACTGGCTCATAGCCATAAATAGCCACGATTAAACTAGTGAATAATATTCAGACCGACTCTGAGATGCTGATAGTACGTGTCCCTGACAACACAAAAACCTGAGAGGACGCAGTAAAATCATATCCATGGCATCCCAGTGTTTTCTTTTTTCCTTTCCACCACCATTCAAGCTAACTGTAAATACATTTCAATAGTTTCTTAGAAATGAATTACCACAGGATAGGTTACAAGTATGAGTTAGACGGCTTTAGTTGGGACCCCATACATTTTCCTGGGACTCATTGAAAGCAAATATGTGTGTCCAGATCCACTAAAATCAAAAGCTATCTGTGACTTTGCTGCGTTGGCTATAACTGGACTGACCCTCCTCTATTTAGTGTAAAGTTTCGTCTTGATTAATTGTTGTACTTATTCGTCTGTGTGCTTAATAAATGTATTAGCGCACCATTCTTCTGTGGTATTCTTTCCACCTCGTGATTCCACACCATCTCTGTTCATTGATAGAGAAGGGGCTTTGTCTTCAAAATGGACTTTTATCTCGACAGCCGCGAGAAGACTGATGCTAAGACCTGGAAATCTTCATGAACCGGAAGGCATCACTGAGAAAACAGTCCCAGTTTAAGTTAATATATTATATATTTAATAGAAACCTACTCGAGTTTCCACCCAGAAGGATCTTCAGGGTTAAATCCACTGAATTAATCGAGGTACCGATTAATTGCAGCCGATTACACGTGTGTTCATTGAATAAGATATTTCTTATTCAATTGAATCACGTGTGTAATCGCTGCCAATTAATCGGTACTCGATTAATTCAGTGGATTTAACCCTGAAGATCCTTATGGTGAAACTCGAAGTAGGTTTCTATTGTATCCATTTCTTTAATAAATTTGCTCTTTGTATTGAGCACTTTGTATTTGTTTTATCGTGGACTTAACACCTGGATTTGTGCACCTCCAACGATCATTGCCCATATTGCACTCGGTAAGCCACTTTTATCTATATATATATAATATATATATATATTACGGATAGACTACGAGATCTCTTCACAGAAGCTCCATTCTCTGCAAATTGAAAACACAAGTTCCACATAATTATGAAATGCCCAAAAAAGAACTTTTACCGATTTTTGTACCCCTTTTAGGCCAATTGCTTGTACCATGGAACAATTTGTTCAGGATACGTTTGTGTATTGTTTGTAACATTCTTATATGTTTATATACTGTGCTGATTCATGCCACAAGCGTTCAGCAGACAGGAGTTTAAAAACAGAAAACACATGAACACAAAATGAATTTCAATTAACGTGTTATTAATACATTAAACAAACAAGAAATTACGTTTTGAAATACTTGTGGATTGCAACCGAAGTATTGTCTGTGGAGTTAATTATATAGATATATCAAAATACAATTCCACTTAACTGAGTCTCGTAAGTTTAGTAAGTTATCGTAGTACCTACTACGGCTCTGCTGCCTTCTCTGCTGAATTTAGGGAGCGCGCTTTTTCTCGTGCCGACTTCAGGAGGTGTTGTACCCAAAGAGGAAGATATCTTATTTCAAATTTGCTGATAAAGTTTTTGCGGGCCTGTGATTGGTTAGTTGGAAAAAGCTAAGACCAAGGGAGACAACCCATCTACCTTAGATGTATTATTATTATTACATGTATTAAGTGTCCGACATATGTTTATATATCTCGTCTTTCCTGTCCGTTTTACACACCTGTCGGGTGGAGCCTTTTAGAATACCAGCAACTCTACAGAGGGGTAAGACCTCCCCAATCGAGCCACCTGTTGGCCCATGGGTGGCAACCCGTGATGCTGAGAGGATGGAAGACTTGATGGATGAGCAGTCCATGACATACAACACCGCACCTTAGCTTTTACTTGGGCTAGACGGGTCGGTCGAGAGACAACCTCTAATCAAATCAGCTGGAAATGTCAAGCTCTAGTACCTATATTGTCCTAACCCTATTGCCCTTATGGCAAACCCCCAATCCTTTTAATCATATGTGCTAGAAGGCAGTGAATGAAGTCATTGGTGTCCTGAGTATGACGTTAACTGCATCTAATGGTGAAGTTCCAATTCTGGAGCTCTGGAGAATGTGGAATACCCTTCATCACCATTGCTCCCTGATCCACTCTGACCCTGAGTGGTAGTACCTGTTAGGTTCCCATCAAAGGTTAACCCGAAAAAAATTAGTTTAAAATAATGTTTAAAAAAAAATTGAGTACCTATCCAGAATGAATAGAGCAAAACGCCTTCAGCATAAAATAATCAACAAGGGTTGACATGCCGTAAAATCTAACCAACCCAACCTCCCACGAAATCAGTTTGGATTTAAAAAAAACAAAACAACAACACTGTATTCATGTGTGAATTGGCTGAGAGGCAAAAGACAATGTTCTCTATGCACTTTCACTGTAAAACTTTTTGTGCTTAACAATGGCGCATAAACTACTTTGTTACCAGTGCCAAAACAAGTGTCACTAATAATAGAACCAATAATTATGGGGATCTCATTCAATCAACGGAAAGTGAAAACGACTTGATCTTCCTTAAAATTGAAAATAGGGGAGCCAAATCGTCTATTCATCCATATCTGGTCGAATTTAAAGAGATAATTTAATCACAAACTAATGCATCATATTATGAAGAATGATTGAATCTCTATCTTTCTCCTCCCCTCCCCCCCTCTCTCTCTTCTCTCTTCTCTCTCTCACACACAACACACACACACACAACACTGGCCATTGTTAATAGGTCCGATCCTTAAGATAAATTTTGACTCACAAATTCAGTTTCACACGAGATGGGGTCTCTTTTGTTGTCGGTGTCACATGTTTAAATGAGGTTATATAATGTATTTTAAAGCGTTACTATTTAAAAAAAACAAAATCTTGTCCTTAATGGAATATTTGATAATACCCACCGCGTTAGTTTCAGACATACCCAATGCTTTAGGTTGTTGCGTATTTTCGTTTTAGTGTTTGTAATCTGTGTTCGAATCTTGGTCAAGACAGGGTCTAAAATGTCGATTTTCAAGGCAAACAAGCCTCTTTTAGCAGACACAATTTCAATTGTTATATGGAATATTATCGATATGGTTTTTTTCTTATTTGTTTACTTATTCCTTGGGAGCAGCCCTCCAAAAATAAAAAAAATAAAAAATAACACAAATACGCCTTTATGGAACTAATGGATTACACTAGTTGCTCTTGAATTAAAAAGAAGTATTAAAAAATTAAAATAAGATTTTATCAATGAATATAAGATAAACATTTTGAAAGTTTCTAGATGCACACACAAATGATAAAAGCTTCTTTGTTGAAAAATTCAAACTGGAACTGAAACTATTTCCTGTGAGGAGGTAGGCCCGCTAAAGATTTGCGTAACAAACAACGGATTTTTGACTGTGTCAAGGAAAAACAGATGTCTATGAACGAGATCGTAAAGGGTGCCTAAAGTACATGGTCCCGTTCTTTTTAGCGCAAATCCTTTAGCCCTACCTCCTCACAAGTGAATAGTAATTCAGTTCCAGTTTGAATTTTTAAACAAAGAAAGCTTTTATCATTTGTGTGTGCGATCTAGAACGTTTCAAAATGTTATCTTATATTCATTGATTAAAATCTTAATTTTAATTTTTTTTTAATACTTCTTTAATTCAAGAGCAACTAGTGTAATCCATTAGTTCCACATAAAGCGTATTGTGTTTATTTTTTTATTTTTTTATTTTTGGAGGGGCTGCTCCAAGTAGAATTAAGTAACAAATAAGAAAAAAAACCATATCGATAATATTCCATATAACAATTGAAATTGTGTCTGCTAAAAGAGGGCTTGTTTGCCTTGAAAAATCGACATTTTAGACCTGTCTGGACCAAGATTCGAACACAGATTACAAACACTAAAACGAAATAGCGCAACAACCTAAAAGCATTGGTATGTCTGAACAGCTAACGCGGTGGTAATTATCAATATTCCCATTAAGTATACAAGTTTGTTTTTTTTGTTAAATAGTAACCGCTTTAAAATACATTATATAACTCATTTAAACATGAACACCGACAACAAAGAGGACCCATCTTCGTGTTGAACTGAATTTGTGAGTCAAATTTAATCTTAAGGATCGACCTATTAACATGGCAGTGTGTGTGTTGTGTGTGTGTGAGAGAGAGAGAGAGAGAGAGAGAGAGAGGGGGAGGGGGGAGAGAAAGTAGAAGATTCAATCATTCTTCATAATATGATGCATTAGTTTGTTGATAAATTATCCTCTTTAATCACGACCAGATGGATGAATAGACGATTTTGGCCTATTTTTCATTTTAAGGAGATCAAGTCGTTTTCACTTTCCGTTGTTTGAATGAGATCCCATAATTATTGGTATTTAAATTAGTACAACTTGTTTTGCCACTGGTAACAAGTAGTTTATGCGCATTTGTTAATGCCAAAAAGTTTACAGTGAAAGTGCAGAGAACATTGGTCTTTGCCTCTCAGCCAAATTCACACATGGCTTACAGTGTTGTGTTTTGTTTTTTTTTAAATCCAAACTGATTTCGTGGAGGTTGGTTGTTAGATTTTACGGCATGTCAACCCTTGTTGATTATTTTATGCTGAAGGGCGCTTTTGCTTCTAATTCATCGGATAGGTTAAACTCAATTTTTTTAAACTACATTATTTAAACTAATTTTTTTCGGGTTAACCCTTTTGATGGGAACCTAACAGGTACTACCACGTCAGGGGTCAGAGTGGATTGAGCAATTGGTGATGAAGGGTATTCCACATTCTCCAGAGCTCCAGAATTGGAACTTCACCATTAGATGCAGTTAACGTCATACTCAGGACACAATGACCTTCATTCACTGCTTTCTAGCCACATATGATAAAAAGATTGGGTTTGCCATAAGGGCAATAGGGTTAGGACAATATAGTACTAGAGTTGACATTTTTCCAGCTGATTGATTAGAGGTTGTCTCTCCATCCCGACGTCTAGCCCAAGTAAAAGCTAAGGTGGAGTGTTGTATGTCATGGACTGCTCATCCATCAAGTTTCCATCCTTCAGCATCACGGGTTGCCACCATGGCCAACAGGTGTCGATTGGTGGAGGTCTTACCCCTCTGTAGAGTTGCTGTTGTATTCTAAAGCTCACCCGACAGGGTTGTAAACGGACAGGAAAACAGATATATAAAACATATGTCGGACACTTAATACATGTATAATAATAAATACATCTAGAGGTGGGTTGTCTGCCCTTGTCTCTTAGCTCTTTTCAAAAACTAACCAATCACAGGCCCGCAAACTTATCAGCAAATTTGAAGATAAGATATCTTCCTCTTTGGTACCAACACCTCCTGAAGTCGGACGAGAAAAACGGCGCTCCCTAAATTCAGCTAAGAAGGCAGAGAGCCGTAGTAGGTACTACGATAACTTACTAAACTTACGAGAACTCAGTTAAGTGGAATTGTATGGTTATATCTATATAATTAACATTCCACAACACTACCTTCGTTTGCCAATCCACAAGTATTTCAAACGTAATTCTTGTTTGTTTAATGTATTAATACACGTTATTTGAAATTCCATTTTGTGTTCATGTGTTTCTGTTTTAACTCCTGTCTGCTGAACGCTTGTGCATGAATCAGCACAGTATAATAAACATATAAGATATGTTACAACAATACACAAAACGTATCCTGAACCCAAATTTTTTTCCATGTACAAGCAATGGCTAAAAAGGGTACAAAAATGTTAAAAGTTCTTTTTTGGGCATTCATAATTATGTGAACATTGTGTTTCAATGTTGCAGAGAATGAGCTTCTGTGACGAGATCTTAGTCTATCCTTATTATATATATATATATATAATATATAGATAAAATGGCTTACCGGTGAATAGGGCATGATCGTTGGAGGTGCACAAAATCCAGGTGTTATAGTCACACTAACAAATACAAGTGCTCAATACAAGAGCAAATATTAAAGAAATGATGTACAATTGAAAACCTACTCGAGTTTCACCATAAGGATCTTCAGGGTTAAATCCACTGAATTAATCGAGGTACCGATAATTGCAAGCCGATTACACACGTGTTCATTGAATAAGAAATATCTTATTCAATGAACACCGTGTAATCGGCTGCAATTAATCGGTACCCGATTAATCAGTGGATTTAACCCTGAAGATCCTTCTGGTGAAACTCGAGTAGGTTTCTATTAATATATATTATATATACTTAACTGGGACTGTTTCTCAGTGATGCCTTCCGGTTCATTGAAGATTTCAGTCTTCATCAATCCTCTCGCCGGGTCGAGAATAAAAGTTCCATTTGAAGACAAAGCCCTCCTTCTATTCAATGAACAGAGGATGATGTGGAATCACGAGGTGGAAAAAGATACACAGAAGAATGGTGCGCTTAATACATTTATTAGCACCAGAACGAATAAGTACAAACAATTAACAAGACGAAACTTACACTAAATAGAGGAGGGGTCAGTCCAGTATAGCCAACGCAGCAGTCAGCAGATAGCTTTTTGATTTAGTGATCTGGGACACACATATTTGCTTGCAATGAGCCCAGGAAAATGTATGGGTCCAACTAAACGTCTAACTCAACCTTTAAAACCTATCCTGTGTAATTCATTGCTAAGAAACTATTGAAATGTATTACAGTTAGCTTGAAATGGTGGTGTAAGAAAAAAAAAAAACACTGGATGCATGGATATGATTTTACTGCGTCCTCTCAGGTTTTTGTTGTCAGGGACACGTCCTATTCAGCATCTCAGAGTCGGTCTGAATATTATTCACCTAGTTTAATCGTGGGCTATTTTATGGCTATGAGCCAGTCCAGTCTGGTAGAGTTGCTGAGGGGGTGTTAGCTACTCTACAACAGATACAAAGAGAGGTATTATCTGTTTGAAGAGAAAGAGTTTTCAATTATCATGTGACAAAACAGACAGGGATGTCCAAAGACACGCCCATAATCCAAGGAAGATAATTATTATTGACTCTTATACAGTTAAGTTCAAAGCCAATTTCCTCCCAAGTAATGTATGATATGTTGTACTGGGTTAAATGATACCATAGTAATCACAATCCCTGGTGATTTTCATTCTGCTCTGTTAACTCTAAACTCCTGTTGAGAATTTCTAAGTCCAGCCCTATTCCTATAAGGATTTAAAGAAAATGGCTAAAAAAATGGCCCTTTCATTTAAAGTTACCTGTTATTTCCTGTAAATCAAAGATGCTAAATATGTTTAATATTACATTTTAAACAAAGGCTATTGTTTGGGGTGATTAGGAAAACAGAATTTGACTTCCGCCGGGTGGAATGAGGTGGTATAGGCGTAAAGATAATATAACATTTTGTTACTATTTTTAGTCTTAGTTAAAAAAAATTTCTCTGATGTTTCAGATGAGGCTTGATGATTAGTATTATCTGCGTTATTCGGACTATTGTCCATCTTTATGTTATCGTACAAGGTTTCAGCTGATGTGCCCTCCGGGCCTTCTTTCATATTTTTGTTGGACTCGGACCCTTCTTTTCAGACTTGAGACCTTCTTTTCGAACTCGGGACATTCTTTTCAAATCGGGAGCTTCTTTTGTAATCAGGACCTTCTTGTCATAATCGGGAGCCATCATGAAACTTTGAACCTAACCCTTTATTCAGTTCCATGGGATACCTGTTCTCATTCTGCTAACAACTGGACACATGGCCTAGTGGATAAAGGAGTTAGTTAAGACAGTTTTAAGAGACAGTTATCTCGTAAGACTGCAGGTTCAATCCTGTCAAGGCAGCGAGTAACATAGAATAATAATCATCATAGCTTAACACCTCTACCCCAGCGAATGGTTAGCGGAATGAGAACAGATACCCCTGTGAACTGAATAAAGGTTAGGTTCAAAGTTCTCGTGATGTGCTCCTATCATGACAAGAAGGTTCCCGAGTTTGAAAAGAGATTCCAAGTCCGAAAAGAAAGAAAATACCTGAAGAAGGCTGGAGGGCACAGCGGCCAAAACGTTGTAACAGATAACAAATGAAGATGAGGACAATAGTCCGAATAACGCAGATATACTAAAAAAAAAATTTTTAAATTAGTGAAATAGATCACTAATTATGACTGACCTATTCTCATAGTGACCACCCCAACGGATTTTAACAGGTTTGAATTCAAAGTGTTCCTTCTCCTAGACTGGTGCCTAACCAAGGTAAAAGAGCCCAGTCTCCCTACTATTTACCCATAGCTGGAGGGAGAATAGTTGATTTCATACCTTTCCCAAGGGATTAGCATTATGTGCCTAATATTCACCATTTGGCCAAGGACATTCTAAAGCTTAACTCTAAATCAAATGTAACCTTAAAAAACGATATTTTATTTTGTTAAAAACAAAATCGAGTCACAATTTGAAACACTTGTCAGATCCCAAAATGTCCATAGAATTTTTTAAAAACTTTGATAAGGATTTGGATTGAAAACTCGCATAATCTTGGGTCGGTTTCTGCTATAATAAATCCCAAGATGGTCATGATTAAATTAACTTTCTAGAGGATTTTGAAGAGAGTGGAAAAAAATGTAAAAGTATCCTATGATGTGGAAGTGCTGTGTAGTTTCACCAGTGAGTTGTAAGAAAATGGTGTGTATGTGTGTGGTGGGGGGGGGACCTTGCCAGAGAATTAAGAAACTGTGAAACATGAAGGTAAAGGTCATGATAATTGTAATTGTGCCCTTGGAACGGTCCCAGGGGTCTGGAAAAGATTCTGGATGAACTGAATCAGACGAAGAATCAAGACTTCCAGACTACAGCATTGTTGAGATTGGCTGGAATACTCAGAAGAATCCTGGAGACCTGAAGAGACTTGCTGTCACTCAGCCTCCAGGGAACCACCGGCTAAGGCAGGTGTGAAAAACTCTAATAGAGTGAACGGTCCCCAGGGGTCTGGAAAAGATTCTGATGAACTGGAAATCAAAGGAAGAATCAAGACCATTCCAGACTACAGCATTGTTGAGATGGCTGGAATACTCAGAAGAATCCTGAAGACTGAGGAGACTTGCTGTTACTCACCTCCACGGAACCACCGCTAAGCAGGTGTGAAAACTCTAATAGAGTGAAATAATAATAATAATAATAATAATATATAATATAATACCAGACATAGTATTAATTAACGAGAAGAAGAAAGCTTGTTATCTTGTGGATTTTGCCGTCCTGGCGGATCCAGAGTGAAGATGAAAAAAAACAAAAAGATAGACAAATACTTTAGAGTCTTTTGTAAGATTTTTCTTGCTGGAAACCATAGTGACACTTTGTTTATTACTGTTAAATAATCATGTTTAAAATGAGTCTGAATATTGGCAATTGCCAGAGCAATGAAATAAATCAATTAACCACTTTCCATTGCAGTTAAACCAATATTTTCTTGTCAATATTTAATATTTGCTCAAAGTTTTATCTCATAATAAGAATGTTTGGTTATTGACTTTTTCACATTATTCTTCTCTCCGTTGCCAAACCCAAAAAAAATTTGGTACACAAACGGGATTAAACCAACAGAGCATAAAAATAGGGCCATCTCATGGCAAATCATACCAGAAAAAAATAACCATTGCACCCGACCCCTTCAACTTTTTCGAAAATCTCCTGTCCACTATCATCAATATATATTTACCAACCCGCCGCCATCGCTGAGTAAGATTCTTGACACAAGTCAATTTCTTATTAAGAATTTTTGTAATATATAAATAGGTGAACTATATTATAGAACTTTAAAATAACCATCTTTATATGCGTTATGTGATGGAAAGAGAATTAACAAATTAGAATGCTTGTGGGCAAATAACCACGAGGGTGATAATATCTTATTTTCTATGTTTTGTTTATACATTGAAAAAAAAAAGAGAATTTGCCAGTGATGAGTGCTTGTCAATAAAAGCTTAGTAGGATTATTCATTCAACTGAAAAGAATTAATACACAAGGAGATTGGTAAACAAGGTAGAGTGTGAGGTGATAATAGAAATTAATTCTACTTCAGTAACGATTAGTTATTATAAAAGTGTGCCTGCTTCTAAGTAAAAGAAAGAGAGAAAATCACGAGAGAGTCTTATTTGGTATTTCTAGGTTATGTTTTTATTATGGTGAAAATTCAAGGAAATAAAGACAGAAAAATACACACACACACACACACAAACACATCTATATTATAATTCTGCTTATCCATTCTTCACTGATCATGCTCATCCATATACCATCCCCACAGTTAAGTGGGATATTCTTTCACACACACACCCCTTGACCAAGTGAGATATTCTTCTACTTATCCTCCCTGCAGCCAAGTGGGTTAACAGAAATTAATTCTGTCACAGCAGTAATAATTAGCTATAATAAAACTGTGTCTAGTTTCATGGAGAGAGAGAGAGAGAGAGAGAGAGAGAGAGAAATGCAGAGTTAAATCAGAGAGAGTGTTATTTGGTATTGGTTATGTTTTTATTTTGGTTAAAAGTCAAGAAAATAAAAGCATAAAAATAAATGCACACACACACACACAATATTATTGGTAGACTGGAAATTAGTCCCTTGATCACAAGTGATGAAACTAGTGGATGAATAATTTATAATTTTAGACAAAAATCACAGAAATAAAGAGAGAAAAATAAATCCACCCCCCCTCCTCACTCACATATCTAATCTCATAGATAGACTGAAAAGAATTGTCACTTGATCCCAGGCAACAAAACAAATAGAAAAACATGAATTTATTGTTTGATTCCCAGATTTATTGATATTTTAATAAATTAGACAAGCCATCTCAGTGAGTTTTCAAAGGATCTTTCATAGGGAAAAAGAAATTCTTTATACTGTCTAAATTTCTATTGAAGTCCTTTTTTAAAAGGTTAAAGAAGAAAAAAAAGAAAAGGACAGCTTAAAAGAATAAAGAAAAGATGGGCAAAGAAAAAAAGAAAGAGAAAGAAAGTAAAAGACACCTTGGTAAAAGAGAAAGAAAGAAAGAAAGAGCTTAGAAGAAGAAATAAAAAGAAGAGAAAGAAAGAAATAAAGAAAGATGAAGGTGAAAGAAAAAGACAGTTTGGAAGAAGAAAGAAAAGGAGGGAGGGAAAGAAAGAAAAGGCTTAGAGGAAATTAAAAGAGAGCAAAGAAGAAAAAAATACTAAGAAAAGAAGAAAGAGCTTAGAAGAAGAAATAAAAAGAAAGGAGGAAAGAGCTTAGAAGAAGAAATAAAAAGAAAGGAGGAGAAAGAGCTTAGAAGAAGAAATAAAAGAAAGGAGGAAAGAGCTTAGAAGAAGAAATAAAAAGAAAGGAGGAGAAAGAGCTTAGAAGAAGAAATAAAAAGAAAGGAGGAAAGAGCTTAGAAGAAGAAATAAAAAGAAGAAGAAATAAAAAGAAAGAGCTTAGAAGAAGAAATAAAAAGAAAGGAGGAGAAAGAGCTTAGAAGAAGAAATAAAAAGAAAGGAGGAGAAAGAGCTTAGAAGAAGAAATAAAAAGAAAGGAGGAAAAGAGCTTAGAAGAAGAAATAAAAGAAAGGAGGAAAGAGCTTAGAAGAAGAAATTAGAAGAAGAAATAAAAGAAAGGAGGAAAGAGCTTAGAAGAAGAAATAAAAAGAAAGGAGGAGAAAGAGCTTAGAAGAAGAAATAAAAAGAAAGGGGGAAAGAGCTTAGAAGAAGAAATAAAAAGAAAGGAGGAGAAAGAGCTTAGAAGAAGAAATAAAAAGAAAGGAGGAAAGAGCTTAGAAGAAGAAATAAAAAGAAAGGAGGAGAAAGAGCTTAGAAGAAGAAATAAAAAGAAAGGAGGAAAGAGCTTAGAAGAAGAAATAAAAAGAAAGGAGGAAAGAGCTTAGAAGAAGAAATAAAAAGAAAGGAGGAAAGAGCTTAGAAGAAGAAATAAAAGAAAGGAGGAAAGAGCTTAGAAGAAGAAAAAAGAAAGGAGGAGAAAGAGCTTAGAAGAAGAAATAAAAAGAAAGAGCTTAGAAGAAGAAGAAGAAGAAATAAAAAGAAAGAGGAAAGAGCTTAGAAGAAGAAATAAAAAGAAAGGAAGAAAGAGCTTAGAAGAAGAAAGAAGAAGAAATAAAAAGAAAGGAAAAGAGCTTAGAAGAAGAAATAAAAAGAAAGGAAGAAGAAATAAAAAGAAAGGAGGAGAAAGAGCTTAGAAGAAGAAGATAAAAGAAAGGAGGAGAAAGAGCTTAGAAGAAGAAATAAAAAAAAGAAAGAAACAAAGAGTTTTGAAGATAATTTCGTTCCAAGATTTATTGATATTTTAATAAACTAGACCAGCTACCTCACTGGGTTTTCAAAGCATCTTTCATAGGAAAAAAGAAATTCTTCTAAATTTCTATTTAACCCTCCTTTTTAAAATGTTACCTCCCACTGCCACCACCGTAAAAAAAAAAAAAAGCCCAACCCAAAATATGTCTACTCTGCCATACTGCTGGACTGCCACTCTAAAATCAAAACACAAACTTTCTCAGGCTTGTTTCAATAGAGGTGACCTTTGACCTGTCACCTGCCCATCAACGCCTCCACATTTCCGCTGAGCCACTGGGAGGCATTGGTGGAGTGAGGCCATTGCATAACGCATATTTCATTATTTCTTTTTAATTATATATTTGGAGGTGTTTGTAAATTTCTTCCAAAATTAAAACCAAGACAGGTGTATATGAAATATCCTGCAGAATTTATCATCTGCACAGTATCACCCATAAATAAGTACAACTCTGCCAATTCCAAAAAAATAAAAAAAAGGTTAATTTTCTTCTAAGTCAAAGATTTCGGGGTTTGTTTATTTTAAGTGGAACATTATAAAAACAAAACGGTTATTATTAAGTATTATCTATTACAAAACTTTACAGCATTGAAACTCTGTAACAAAAACAAGTACACCCTATATATATATAATGTGCTATATTTATAAGTAAATAGTGCTCAATATCTTGGGTAGAATATGTATATCTAAGTTAGACGAGTGTAAAGATGAAGTCAAAGGTGCTTGGTTACTGACAATTTCTTGCCTATGCAATTCTCAAACCAATTCTCATGTCCTATCAATTAGATCTTTTTAACCTATGAAGATTGAAATCCAAAACACTTGTCAATGTAGAGGCAATACATGAACTCCAGTATGCTGATGACACAGCCTTTATCAGCTCTTCCCCAGATGGACTACAGTGCATCACCAATGCTGTAGTTGAAGCCTACTCTCGATCAGGGCTTGCCATCAATGTTCAGAAAACAGAAGTTTTCAACATGTATCAACCTCCAATTCCTAAACTCCTCATTAACCACCAGCCACTGAAAAATATAGAGTTCACTTACCTGAGATCTGTCTTAAACAACACAATCTCACAAGTGAAGTGCAACCGCAGATTGGTCTGTCTTCAGCATCTTTTGGTAGGCTATCTCACAAAGTGTTCATGAACAGAGATCTCACCATCAATACTAAGATCTGTTTATATAAAGCTGTATGCCTATCCATACTCTTATATGGAAGTGAGTCATGGGTGTTATATTGCAGACACCTGAAGAAACTGGAGACATTCCACATCAACTGCCTCCAATGCATACTGGGCATAAAGTGGTGGCACAAAATCCCCCACTCAGAAATTCAAAGCAGAGCACGCATTGACCCAATTGAGATCATCCTATTGCAATGCCAACTGTGATTGTTGGATCACAACATCCTGCAGACAGACTCCCCCGTAAAATACTTCATGGAGAACTTGCAGATGGCATGCAATGACAGGAGGCCACAGAAGTGGTTTAAAGACCCTATGAAAACAACGCTGAAGAAATGCACCATTTACACCTTCAAGCCTGGAAGATCTGGTCTTTAACAGACAGGGGTGGTGATACATGTGCCACACAGGAGCTGAGCATCTCAATATCGAGATTAACAGGGCTGCAGAGCGGTGACATCTCCGTCAACATGAACCACCAAATGCAAAAGGAAATTTCCCTTGCAATGTGTGTGACCGTATCTGCATGTCCAAAATTGGACTAACTAGCCACCAGAGGATCCACAACTGTTGAATGACATGGAGTGACATAAGCGTCGTCTGCAACAGATTTCTAAAAGGAAAAAAGGAAAGGACAGGGTGTCCAAAAAATGTATATACACTTAAGATATATTCAATTTTTATACTGTTGTTGGCCTTTTTTTTTTTAAATTTTCATACTGTTGGCCTTTACTTGCTTTCCATCATATCCGATGATGACACCATGCAGATCCTTTTCCTCCAATTTATTCAGTCCCTGGTTGCATCTTGTCAACTGCCTATTGGGATGTTAAAGTCCTTCAGGTTTCTCTTGATGTTGTCTTTGTACCTGAGCTTTGGTCTACCAATTCCACGTGATCCCTCTCTTGGTTAAGAGCACAGAATGTGCTTTGGCAGTCTGTCATCCCTATGTCAAATCAATCTTTATAATTCAAGTTAAAGAAGCCAAGTATAGAATATTTTGTGTTATCGCACATGTTCAAACTGCTGATCATTCACATCAAGGCACAGCTGTTAATGCAAACAGATGCAATTGAAAAAAAATCACAAATTGTTTCAATTGGTATTTATGTGCATTCTCTTTAAATTGCTGCTCTTAATTCATTGATTGTTGCAGTTTTTGTGCTATAAAGTTAAATGACTCAATTAAATGTCACAATTGCAAATACTGGACACCTCAGAACCCATTACCACACCTACATACTCTAGTGAGAATTTAACTGATAAATACATACATACATACATACATAATATATATATATATATATATATAAGGACAGTAAATTTTATGCATAGAAATAGTATAATATCAGAGCAGGTTTAAAGCCTAATATCTATTATCATACTAAAGCTGAATGAATCAATGATTGTTTGCTTTTTTCCTGTTTAATGACACAAAATTCATACTAAAATATTTCTTGGTTTTAGGATTGAGTTATGTTTGAAAAAAATCCATTTTAATTGGTTATAATTAGTCATAATTTGGAATTAAGTAAAAAACTGACTCATTTCTTACCTCACATTCTGCTTGACACCTTCCTCCTCTCTATGTATATCTTGACTACCTCCTTGTTATATGTTAGTTTCTCTGTGGGTGTAAAGCAAGAGAGATTGGAGAGTGAGTGAGAAAGGGACATTTAACTTAACTTTATTTGTATGTTGAGTTTCAGCAGCAGCAAGGCCAAATCCGGTACATTTCAATTTAAATTAAGTCAAACATTCCCTTTCTTAGAAATCTTACAAAATGATTTTAATGGGTTTTTTTAATTCTCGGGCCATTTTTTTTTTTTTCCTTGAATTTGATTTGCTCTGCAAACCCATTTTGTCAAAAAACAAACTATCTTTTTGGTACAAATAATGTTCAATAGATATGAAATAATAATAGAAAAAAATCTTTGTCTTAGATTCAGTGCCACATAGGGATATTGATCTTGCTAGGAAAAAAATCAGAAATCATCAATAACTTATAACTAGTTGACTTTAAGAATTTTTTCAGATTCCTTGAGCAAAAATACTTTTATAAACCTATTTTTAGGAGTAGGGAAGCTCTAGAATTCATTTTACAGACAAAAATAGATGACAAAAAGTCACCATTTTTCTCGACCCCTCTAAAATTTGGAGAGCTAAAAATTGACATAACTCTACCAATTTATGGAATTGGAAGCTCAAATTTTGGGGAATGTCTAACTTTAACATAGTCCATACCTGTACAAAATTTCAGAAAAATTGAAGGGGGTTGGTGATATGGCCAGAATGATTTGATATGGAATTACCCATATATATATATATTATATATATATATATATATGTGTGTGTGTGTGTGTGTTCTTTTGATTTTTTTCCCTGTGCTTGTAACTTTAAAGTTTTGACATATTACAGGTTTTTTTAACTAGTTAATACTAATTTAATATTTTATCTCTGATTCATGAATCCTGTTCAGGACTTTTGGGGATTCTCATTTGCTAGATTTACCCATTAAATGTTTATTTGTTCATTAGATGTTAATTTACCTATTAAATTTACACATTAACTGTGTTCATTTGCCCATTAACTTCTCCTTTACTCATTAAATTTGTTTGTGAGATACTAAATTTACCCATTAAATGCTCATTTTCACTTTAAATTTGTTCATTCAGTGCCATTTACCAATTAAATGCTATTTTACTTATTAGATGCTCATTTACCCATCTTGATATATTATTTGTATTTTTGTATTTAAAACAATCGATAAATCAATATATACAAGAGCCATAAGCCCCTAACATTAATAAACCAACTGTATCAGTTTAAAGTTTTATAATATTGATTTCTGTAAGTATTATAAATTTCTTCATTGATTATCTATATGCTGTCTCTGGACATGAATCTGTTATTAATGGTGGGACAATCATCTTTCAGTAAACAAGACTATGAAGCTTAGTCTATGAAGTTAGGATTCCTCAACAGGTTTATTAACTGCCAGGAACTTTGGTCCTTACTTAGGCTAGATGGGTGCTTGGAGAGGCACCCTCCGATCAATCGGCTGGTCACATCAAGCCCTAGCACCTATATGATTGTCCCAATCCTATTGCCTTCATGACATCCCCTATCCTTTTTATCATATATGTGCTAGAAGGCAGTGGCTGAGGATATTCATGTCCTGGGTATCACATTAAACTCTATCTGATGGTAAGGTTCTAGTTCTAGAGGTCTGCGGAATGTGGAACACCCCTTTATCACTATTGCTCCCAAGTCTACTCTGAGCCAGAGTGGTAGTACCTGTTAGGGTCCCATCTATGTGTTAAACAGATAAATTTGTTTATAAAAAAATTTGAGTATCCATTAACAATAAATTTATTTCAAAACTTTATTGGCATTAAATGATCCACCGAGGTTGATATGCCGTAAAACAAACAAACTGCCAGGAAGGGATAAAACTGAAAAAGGAACAAATACAGTCTGACAAAATGCTTTTATGAAACAATATACAAAAACATAGCTAGAGATGGGGCTCCATTATAACTTTGTTGTAGACTTAATATAACTTAGTCTGGTTTTAATAAATTGCTGAGTTGATAGTTCTCTCATAAAAAGGAGGTTATTTAACTCTTTGCCTACTTTAAACCGCTCACAGCACATCTCCCACCACTGTGGTTCTACTGTAAGCCACTGATGGTTAGTTCATTATAATTGAGCAGAAGGACTCAGATTACAATAATAATAGGACTTTATTTGAATAGAATGAGTTCTGAGGTGAATAGATAGGGAATTTTTAAATATCCCATCATACAGGTAAAAATACCAAGAAAATTTGGTACAGCCATGGAGGAAATTTGGTAGGCAAAGAGTTAAATGCAGAAATAATGCTAGTAAGTGAAGAGTTACATTCAAGTAAGAGCTAGATTAATGATTAAAGCTAAATTAAGGCTACAACTTGGTAATAAGAAAATTTATATATAAATATTTTGACTTGGCTATAGGAAGCACTGTTTACTATAGGAATGCAATGGGAAGGATTTTACTATAGAAACACATCTACAAGGGTTATTCAATAAATAAGGTGAATTTTGTCAAAGGAGTTGGCAATGGGAAGTAATGTTTACAGTTGCACTTTTTTCAAGAAAATCTATAGTGATGAGTCCTTTCATGTCCCAGAAGACTGTATCACCTTCTTTGCTAACCTATGTATTCAGAAACATTTTTCTTTGTTAGAGAGTCAGTGTGTTTCTACTCTATGGACTGTCTTTTCAACTGAGGCTCATAGTGTCAAACCTCTTTTTAGCCCATTTATAAACATTTTCTTGACATGCTTCTCCATATACATGTTTCCTTTTTCTGTAATTTTCTCATGGTTTGCATTTTTCAGCCACCAAAAATTTAATGACAGACCTCTGTTCAAGCCTTGAGCACTCTGTTTTTTTTTCTGCCATTTTGAATAGCCACAAAACAAATATTTTTGCAAGATTAGAATATTTTTCTATAAACCAATTCCAAACAATACAAAGTTTATATTCATGGAAAAATGCTGAAAAAAAAGTTTATTTTGATTTTTTTCAAAAACATTCCCTTATTCAATGAATGATACTCGTATTTAAAATTTCTTTTTTCCAATTCATAATAATTATTTCTCTGCAATAATTTCATTTTGTTTCTCCTCCACTTTATTTTTTGAATTGAACCTTTAGTACAATTTAAAAAAATATTAAAAGGGACAATTGTTTCAACATTTGTCTTCCCTTTAAATATCCCTGGGGGCAGAAGTCCCCCCCTCCTTTACTGACATTTCTCCCTCTTGTGTACTTCTGTGACTCCAGACAACAAAAGGCAGAAGGTCAATATTGCATCATGGGAAAATTACACAGTGGCCTGTCTGGGTAAATTTGACAAGTGAAAACCTATTGGGTCAAGCCTGACATACATTCATAAAACAACACACACACACACAAACATACCCTCATAAACACACACACACACTCATACAAACATACCCTCATAAACACACACACACACAAACATACTCTCTCTCTCACACACACACACACACACACACACATAAAAACACAGATCTATATGAAAAGAAGAGAGAGATGGACATCTACTGATTCTATTTGCCTATGTCGGGTTGGTATTCCTTTTCAGATAAAAAGGGTGTTTGTGAGTTTCATTCTCAACATACTTCTCATGGGAGGCAAACAGGAATTGCACACCAAGTTTTTTGTTTTCAAAAGAAAGGTGTTTAAAATAAAAAATCTATTGTCTTCAAACATCTTTCACATCTCTTTTGTTTTTGTTCACAGAAATCAAAAAATATCTATAATAATAAGTAATATACTTGTAAAATCCTTAAATCCATTTTGCATAAACATTGCTATTTTCTGAGACAAAATATCCACACTGAAAGTACTATGTTGTTTTTCTTTTTTAATTTTGGCAAACCCTTAGTATGTATATAAATAGACCCTTAGTATGTATATAAATTGAAACATACTTACAATACTTCTGCCCTGTCAGCTGGGGCCAAAGAATAAACTGACTGCATCTCTGCTAAAAGGTAAGCCCCCCCCCCTAATGAGAACACCTGTTGGCTGTGGGTGGCAAACTGTGATGCTTGAAGATGAAATCCTGGTGGATGATCAGTCCATGGCATGCAATACTCTCACTAGGCTAGATGGGCGGTTCGAGAGGCTCCCTCTGATCAATCAGCTGGTCACATCAAGCTCTATCACCTATATGATTGTCCTGAACCTATTGCCCTTATGGCAACCTCCCAACCCTTTTTACTTTAACTGTTTACTGTAGGACTGCAATGGTGGGAGAGCTGCTATGAGTGGTTTAAAATAGGCTAAGAGTTAAAGATGAGTATAGATTAAGTAACAGGGAAATTTAAAAAAGTAAATGAGGCATGTGATCTAGGGGTTGGCTTTGATAATACTTTTAAAGTTGACAATCATATTTTGTCTATTATATGGATGGAAAATGGAATGATTCACTGAATGGTTAGAAATTTTATTTCAAGGGAGGTAAATGTTGTTTTATAAATATACCAAACCCTAATATGACCTCATATTGAATATTGTACTCAAACCTGGGCTCAGACATGGAAATTGGAGTGTAATATTGAGATTGGATAACATGCAAAGAAGAGTGACAAAAATAATAAAAAGAGTAAAAGATTTCAGTTATCAGGAGAGATTGGAAAAATCAGAATTATCTACTTTACTTTAGAAAGAAGAATGAGAGCTGATCTCATTGAAACTTTCAAAATAATTAATGGAATTTCTAATTATGGTAGATACTTTTTTAATATTTCTCTTCAAACTGTAAATTTACTGTCAAGGCAGATTTCAAAAAGTAAGTATATTAGCCAGTGCGCTAGACCAGGAATATTGTTTTCTGCATTTGAGGTGGACTGCCAAACCTACTATTAGATCCCCAATTCACCACACAGAACCAAGCTGTGCTACTCATATGCTGTGTTGGCGAGGGCCTGTCTCAAACCCAAAACCTTGTGATTCCAAGGCAGATGCTCTATCACCTGAGGTAAACCAAGTAGATGTATAATATCTTATTGTAGGGAAATAATCTAATTCTATATGACCAGTTAGAGAGAAAGGAGTACAACCAGCAGAAATAGTGAATGGGAAATGATAATCTCATTTGTTTCCAAGAGGATTTAAATCCAAGTCACCATTAATTCATGGCAAGAGCCAGTTTTGTTGTGATTCAGTTTTCAAATTCCCAAATCAATCAACAACTTAAAACCTTTTTTTCACACTTTCTTAATCAACTTAGGACAAACTCATTACCCCCCAACTTGTCAAGAATTTGCAGATGAAGCTCAGTGGTAATGGTGGATTAAATGACAGATTATCAGCTTTTAGGTTCTGATCCTGATGCATTATGGTCAGTTGAAACAAAGAAATCAATTGATTGATTGATTTTAATGGCATCTCAACCCATCTGTGTTTATTCTAGGCCTAGAGGTTAGGGAATTGTGTTCATTGTACATTCATATTTACATTTTTTTATGTGTAGTTGTTTCTTAAGTTTACTTACGTTTGGTTTCATGGTACATCATTTTTTGTGGGTTATTCAATGCTAAAGCCATTCTTATAGAAGGACAGTATATATTTACCAACCTCTCCACATGAGTAGAATGTGACACAGGTGCGTGGTATAATGGTTAGAGTCATAGGAAATGGACTTTCATTTAACATAGCACTAATACCCTTGGGAAAGGTATGAATCCAACTATTCTCGCTCCAGCTATGAGTAAATAGTATGGCAGACTGGGCTCTTTAACATTGGCTAGGTAACCAGTCTAGGAGAAGGAAAAACTCTGAATTCAAGCCTGTTAAATTCCACTTAAGAAATTGACCTTGTGTCACATCCTGCTCATGCAGAGTGGTTGGTAAATATATATAAGTGGAGTGTAATAGATTTGAATTCAGAGTTCAGTATTAAATGACAGATTATCAGGTTTGGTGTTCTAATCTTGATGCATTATTATGGTCAGCTGAAACAAAGATATTTTTGGTCTCAAATCAATTGATTGATTGATTTTAATGGCATCTAAACCAATCTGGGGTTATTTTATGTCTTGTGACTGAGTTATCAAAAACAGCATTAAAATCTGTAATGGTTAACAATAAGGCTTATTACCTTTTAGTACAGGAAAATATAACAAAATAGGTAGAAAAAACACAGAGTTCTACATAGCAGTAAATGGCTAATCTGTTGTCAGCTACTAATCCTCACATGTCATCAGTTTTTTGTTATTTATGCCTTTTGTCAGATTAGTCCAACTTCTTGTAGGGAAAATATTCTTCCTCACAACAGCCTAGAGGTTAGGGAATTGTGTACATTGTACATTTATATTTATTCATGTGTATTTGTTTGGTTTCTTTGTTTAATGGCATATCAACCTTTATGGGTTATTTAATGCCAAAGACATCCTTGTAGAAGGACAGTATATATTTACCAACTACTCTGCATGAGTAGGATATGACACAGGGTCAATTTCTTAAGCAGAGTTTAACAGGAATTCAGAGTTTTCCTTATCTAGACCAGTTGTCATAGCATAGTTAAAGATCCCAGCCTGCCTTACAATTTACCCATAGCTGAAGGGAGAATAGGTGGATGTATACTTTTCCCAGAAGTATTAGCACTCTGTAAAATGCAGCCAACCTTGTCCAGGGTTTGAACTTGTGTTGCTATGTACATTTCCTACAAGGATAACCTTAGCCTTTATATATATTTACCCAAGCTCTCCGCCCAAATTGGTTGTCGCACATGGTCAATCTTTTAAGGAGTTTAACAGGTTTCAATTCAGAGTTTTTCTTCTTCTAGACTGGTTGCCTAACCAAGATTAAAGAGCCCAGTTTTCCCAACTATTTACCCATAGCTGGATGGAGAATCATTTGATACATACCTTTCCCAAGGATATTAGCGGTATGTGAAATGCCACCTGCCTTGTCCAGGATTTGAACGTGTGTCACCATGTACATAATTAGTACATGGTGATTATAAGTCTTAGCCTTTATATAACAAAAAGGAGAAAGAGAAAACTCTTAGATGAGAGCATTGTCTAAAAGATCCCATTGATGGTCTTTTAAAAGAACTAACCCCACAGTTAAAAAGAAAACAACATACCCATAGATTCTATATCATATTCATCACACTGAATATGGAAGCAAAGAAAAACCAGTGGAAATGAAAGAGGAAGAGGAGGAGGCAGAGGTGGAGAAAATACTGGAAGAAAAAGTGGTGATTTTGAAGAGGGCAAATCAAAAAAATGATGTGATGCCAGTACAATGGCAACAATTGGAAGAATTCTGAGAGCATAAAGATGGGCTTGTGAGATGTGCAACTCAAAGGAGGAGACATTCAGAAGACAAAGCATTCATTTCATTTATTGGCAATCGGCACGGTGGAAATAGGTGCACAGACAGGGCTATTTTTTTCTTTCTTTCTTTCTTCCTTCTTCTTCTTTCTGTTTATATTCTTCTGCTTCTCTCTCTCTCTCTCTCTCTCTCTCTCTCTCTCTCTCTCTTCTTCTATTCTTTCTCCCTCTCATCTCTTCTATCTCTTCTATCTTTCTCCCTCTCATCTCTTCTTTTATTCATCTCTCTCTCTCCTCTTCTATTCTTTCTCCCTCTCTCTCTCCTCTTCTTTTATTCATCTCTCTCTCTCTCTCTCTCTCTCTCTTTCTTTTCTTTCCTCTCATCTCTTCTTTTATTCATCTCTCTCTCTCTCCTTTTTGTCCCTCCCCTTTTCTCTTCACTTCTATCTCTTCTTCTTCTTCTTGTCCCTCTATTCCAGGCCAGTTAAGATCTGGTTTCATTTGAAACCGTAATTCTATACATGGAATGGTATAGGAACACCTGGTAGGGGATTAGTGATGGCTTTGTGACTTTTTTACACATTGTTGAAGCATCTCTTTTTTGTGTTGTTGAGCCTGGTTGAGTGTCAGTATGATGCACAGTCAGTTTGATGGTAGGCCAAGGCACGTAGAGCATTGAAATCAACAGAGACATAACATTGAACGGGTGGAAATTGAGAAGATAGATAGAGAGAAAGAGAGAAGAATAATGTGGAAGAATAATGGAAAAAAGAGAATAATGGTGAAAATTCAAAAGTAATATATATCTAAAAGGAAGAGAAATATGAGGGAGAAGGAAAAGAAATATGAGGGAGAAGGAAAAGAAATATGAGGGAGAAGGAGAAAAAAGAGAAACAATGAGAAAGGAAGAGAAGGAGAAATACAAGAGAGATGGAAAAGAAAGAGAAATATGAGAGAGAAGTATGATGGAGAAGGAAAAAAGAGAGAAGTATGATGGAGAAGGAAAAGAAAGACAGAAGTATGGTGGAGAAGGAAAAGAAAGAAAGAGAAATATGAGAGAGAAGGAAAAGAAAGAAAGAGAAATATGAGAGAGAAGAAAAAGAAAGAGAATATGTTGGAGAAGGAAAAGAGAGAGAAGTATGATGGAGAAGGAAAAGAGAGAGAAGGAAAAATAATAAATGAGCAAGATAAACAATAAAATAATCCTTAAAATAGGGAAATAAAAGAAGTGAATAAAAACTGAAATGTTAATGAAAAGAAAAAGAGATAAGATGAGAAAAAAGGAAGTATTAGGCAGCAGCAGAAATATATATATATATATATATATAATTATAATGGTACAGAGTAATAACCTACTCGAGTTTCACCATAGAATCTTCAGGGTTAAATCCACTGAATTAATCAAGATATTGATTAATCACAGTGGATTGCACATGTGTATTTTTTGCTCTACTCACGTATTGAGCACTTTATATTTGTTATATCGCTGTCTTATCATTGTGAAACTTGCATCAACTAACCATTGTGATCAATTTCACTGGTAAGTCACCTTTTTCATATAAAAGCATATATATATATATATATATATATATATGAAATTGAAAAATAGGAACTGAGATATCAATGAAAAGAAAAAAGAAATGTGTAAGATATACAAGGAAGTATTGGAACAAGAGCATGCATATATATATATATATATATATATATATATATATATATATGGGAGAATATGTGATTTGAAGTATTCTCCTAAAAATTGTCGGCTAAGGCCATATCAAACACATTGTTTGTTTGTTTACTTCTCATATATATATATATATATATATATATATATATATATAGGTATATAGTCATCCACAGAAACCGTGTTTCGACATATCATGTCTCTTCAGTGTGGCTAGACATTAGCAGGCTACCTCCAGCTAGGATGGAAACCTGATCGATACTTCATCAGTCAGGCTCCTTAGCCACTCGGCCATAGTCACTTAAAAACTGGGAGGGACATTTTAACTGATAAATACACACATCTGTATATATGTAAAGGCTGCCAGAGAGTGATCCATCCATTTTTTTTTATATATAATGTTAGGGTAGCATGGACATCAAGTCAATGGCGCTTGGTAATTAGCAATTTCTCATCTATGTGATTTCCAAACCAATTTGATTTGTCAATGATATTGAGCACTCACTACTAAAGCAAACTATATTATCAATATATATTGGTACTTTTTTCTAGTATTGGAGAATTTAAAATAAAGTGCTCGATTACAGATTTAAGAGCTCTATTTATTTATTCATTCATTATAGTGTACAATATATTTAAGGTTTAATTGTTACCATTGGTTTCAGAGCAGGATGTTAGTCACTTATCATAAAGACAATACACCCAAAAGTAATTCCTTCTATTTATTTCTAACAAATAGAACATAATAGCAACATTAATTAGATCAAGTTTTCAGCTACAAAATAGCTATTTCCCAATCCATAAATTCTTTATGTAATTGGATCTGTTTTTTGAAATTCTTTGCATTGTTATAACACAAACTTTCAGCCAACCCCTTCTTCAGTCTTCATTAGGTGTATGTATTTACCCAACCCTTCTGTCATGGGCAGTATATGACACAAGGTCAATTTTTAAGCAAAGTAAATTTGGTTTGATTTTAGAGTTTTCCTTTTTCTAGACTGATTGTCTAACCAAAGCTAAAGGACCCAGTCTGCCATGCAGCAATTGAACAGATGGATTCTTTCCTTTCCCAAGTGAAACACAAACAACCTCATCCAGGATTTGAACTCAGGTTGCTGATTCCATTTCCTATGATGGTAATCATTATATTAAGTGCACTTTCACTTATATTATAAAGGGTTAATTTTAAAACTATGGATGCAATCATCATTATTAAGTTATCCCTTAACTTTTCATTGGGGTTGCCTCTCACTGGTTCTGAGTTCAGTCTTTGTTATTATCATATTAGGAACACGGAGACATATTTTGTGTACACCTCCTATATAATCTTAACCTGTGCAAGAGGAGAATCACTGTCTATGAATAATGGGCACTAGCTTGACTAAGTTCTGCAACTTTCCCAAGGTTCATTTAATCTTGTGACTCTCTAAGCCAATGACATTTCTGTCAAATTCTAAGTGATTTTCAATTGAGTTTACGGTTAATTCTAAACCTAACTACACTTCCTTATAAAAATGATAAACTATGCTTATTATTATGTAACAGGTTAACAGCCGTGTTGAAGATGGCTTCTCACTCAAATTGCAGTGGACTCACACATTGCCCACTGCCTAACGGTACTTAATCAACTGTTTGATATCTGTAAAAAACATGTTAGCATGCATTAATGAATATCATGCTATTGGTATGAAGGTTCAGCCCCTGCTGCCTCATCACCAACATCTGCCATTAATATTGTGGGACAGTATAATGAAATAGTTTCACCTCAGAATAAGCTAAACTTAGTTGGAGCACATTATGTAATGGATACTATCGTAGGAAATGGACATGGTGAACAGAGCTCAATCATGTATGCAGCTGTTTGCATTTCATTTAGCACTAATACCCTTGGGAAAGGTAAGAATTCTCCCTATGGGTAAATAGTAGGGCAAGTTGGGTTCTATAACCTTTGTATGGCAACCAGGCTAGGAGAAGGAAAACTCTGTATTTAAACCAAAGGATCTCTCTTCTCCTTAGTTAAAAAAACTACTTTGAAAGCTCCTCCTCCTGTGGAAGTCCTGAATCAAGTAAAGGAAATAGGAGTACTAATGTTGTATAATCCATGGTCAGGAAAGACTAGATAAAGATAGATTTATAAGAATGAAGTGCATCTTTATTCTGCTTCTTTTTTTCTACTGATATATATGAAAACCTCAATTTATCAGAAATATATTTATTTCAAGTACTTTTATTTCTTCAAATCTGATTTCAGAATGGACAAGAAATATATATTCGGTCTATTATATATATATATATATTGATAATATAGTTCGCTGTATTCATAGGTAAAGAATGTTCAATATCAGTGATAAAGTATGTATAACTAAGTTAGAGGAGTGAAGACATGAAGTCATTGCCACTTGGTAACTAACAGTGTCTTGCCTATGCAATTTTCATACTAATTATATATACATATATATATATATATATATATATATATATATATTAGATATGAATATATATCACTTCAGCACAAGTCACGTACTTGAAGGAGAGAGAGAGGGAGAGAGTGCATGATAGAGAGGGTTTGCATGGGGTTGACAGTGGGAAGTGATCATACAGACGTCGGCAGCACTTTGACTTTTGCATGTGTTGTATTGGCCATACATATTCCCTATCCGCCCACGTGTCTTCCAGAATTACATCTCACGACTTTGCCTCTTAAACACCTGCAGATCATTGTCATTGGCATTTTATTTCCTATTCTGCAGCTTCAGTTTCAAGAGGGTGTCAATATTCTCTGTGCCAATGAGTGCTAATTTCTTGTCTCCACATATCCAGTTTATAACACTATATATTATAGAGTAATGGTTAATGAGCTTTATCATTCAAAAGTATAGTAAGTTTATTGAGTGGTATGCTACTGTGGCTATATAAAAATAAAATCGTCGGGGCTGCCTAAAGTCGGTATCAGTCAGTCAGCGAGGAAGTTTATCCCCTTTTCAATAGCGCTAGACCAAGGAGATTGTTTTGGTGTCTGAGGTGGAGCGCCACACCTACCATCAGCTCCTTATTTTACCACACAGATCCCTGTGCTACTCATACGCTGAGTTGGCGAGGACCAGTATCGAACTAGGAACCTTGTGGTTTCTAGCCGAACGCTCGAATGTTGAAATAAGCGCTAAAATGGTAGGAGTAAAGTTGGGGAGAGAAGTAAAAAGAAGGAAAAGGTGAGTAGAGATAAAGGAAAGAAAGAAAGGGGAAAGAAAGAAAGAATGAAAAATAGGGAAGAAAAAGTAGAAAAAAAGAAAGAGGAATAGATAGGAAGAAAGAAAAATAAATAAGACAGAAAGAAAGTCTAGTGCGAATCGAACTCGCTCCTCAATGACACTAGCAATGATGTCACAAATATATCCTCGAAAGGCCTCTACCTGTCGCAATAGTCAAAATAATACTGCTAGCTGTTTCTCAGTTGTCGTACGTAATCGTTTGACTCCCTGTCTCTCCGTCGCCGTATGTTTTTATACACACCCGATCTCGTGAGAATTTGCATACGTGCAATATTATTCTCGCCGGTTCGAGATCGCCCATTATTAAAGGTAGTGCTTACAGCAGCCATGTTTCTTTCCTGCGATGCAAGCCAGACTCGTCCGCGCACGTTTTGTGTTCCGAGGTACGTTACTTTCAATACATCTACACTCCTCCCTGATCTGAGGATCACACAAAGTGCAGTGCGGAGCAGGTCTCTTTAGTCTGCTACTTCGTCTAAGCGGGACACGCTCGGTGGTATCTTCATCCTCAGTTGTATCATCGGATGTGTCTCTCTCTGTGGTATCTCCGTCCTCAGTTGTAACATCGGATATATTTCTGGGCCCATTCTGGCCACACTCGTGATCGCTTTCAGATGCTGCTGAATCCTCCTGCGTCAAATCCTCATACAGCCTCGGTGCTTCATCGTCAGAGGAGGTGGTGCGACAACTAGTGGCGTCTGCTCCACGCAGAGGACGAACATCCTTTATGTGGCGAGGTGTCCCGTCGACAAGGACCGAATGTGGGCTGTAGACCTTGGTTATCCGTCCCTTTCCAAACTGAGTTGTACATCGCCCATGCGGGATCTTGACCCAGACGATATCACCCACTTTGTAATTGCTGGGACCAGAGTCTTCTGGTATCGATGCGACATCGATGCCCTTTATACGGGCCGTGTATGTATGTATCGCATTAGCTGGTGCAGTTGAAATTGTTGTATCATCCTTGGAGTTACATTATACCAGTACACTGCTTCCATCACTGAACACCGGGTTCTTGTGACAATGCGCTTGATCGTACGATGGGATCTCTCTGCAATCCCGTTACCCGACGGCACGTGTGCACATCGGAATCTCATCCGGACACCCCAGCGCTCTGCAAAGTTAGTGAATGTCTCTCCACAAAAGGCCGTGGCGTTGTCCGTGAGTAATTCGGCAGGCGCCCCCTTTCGTAGAATATAGTCTCTAGCTGCCGGATGATGCTGGCAGAGTCCTGGCGCAGTAACTGTCTCCAAATGGCAAATCGACTGGGACCGCAGTCGATCAACGTTAGGTAATGCCGACCTTCAAGGTGGGTCACGTCTATCCCGACCCTGCTCCAGTTCTCACATACGTCCAGTCTACCCGTCCTCCACCTTACCGGAGCCGGATCTATGGATTGACATTCCTCGCAGTCCCTGACTACTTCCCGCACAGCTGCCTTAGAGACCTTGGGACTAACCAACCTTGCGAAGTAGAGTGTGCGTTTTACGCCGGGATGTCCACAAGATCGGTGAATAGTCCGAATGCGACCGGGATCCAGTTCTCCTATGGACGCGGCGCATACTGGCTCAGTGGGTTCCGTTTCTTTACGGATTGCATCCAACCATCGCTGGGGCACTCTGGTAAGTGGATCAGCTCGGTTTGCGTGAGATTTGACGAGCACCACGTCGATTGTTAGTCCATACTCCGCAGCTAATTCATGGAGCGTGCTCAGCCGGCGTCTTATTAACATCTCTGATGCTGCTTTAGTCCGTATCCTCGTTTCCCAGACAGAGTGTCCAAAATCCATCTCTGCACACAGGCCGAGTCCGTCCGCAGGTGAATCACTCTCGCCTTCCATTGTAATGCCAGGTTAACACCCCTTAACACTGCATCAAGCTCTGCCAGATTTATGTGCTGATCTGAGTGTATTGGTCGTAGCCAGCTTGCGTCTTCAACTATGGCTCCGCCATATTCAATAGCCACTCCGGTGGCCAAGGAACTTGCGTCTACCCACACAGTGACATCCCGACCGTTCACGCACCAGTCACCGTGTGCCGGATCAATTTGTGCCGTCCTCACAATAATCTCCTCCATCATCCGACGCAGTGGAGGGTCTTCAACTTCGTCATCCCATCCTGTTGTTACGGCGTTCGCTCTCCGTTTCAAGAACGCTGTTGCAACACGGAGCCAGCCGCACACTGGAAAATGCCCGGTCAGCCGCCCACACACTGAAAAGATGCTTCGACGTGTAAGTACGTCAGGAGCTGTCGGGTACTCGCCGTCTCGTCGCCATTGGAGTCTGCCGTGCTCCTCCCAGACATGCAAGCCCAACACACGAGCGCCACTACTCAGTTGCTCCGGATCCTTACAGGTCAGCCCAAACAGCTCAAGATGCGCCTTCACATGAGCCGCCAGACATACACTCTCGTTGACGAATATGTCGTCGATGTATGACGAGGTAGCGCTGTTGATTGTTTCATCCTGCCCGATCACAGCTTTGACAACGGATCGCATGATCTGTGGAGCCACGTTCAGCCCGAACCCCAAACGGGTAAGGCAATACCTTTGCCCGTTAACCTTCACCGTTTGGAATGGCCACAAAGACTTGTCAACGTGAATTTGCAGGTAAGCACGGCGCAGGTCTACTATTGCGACCTTTGACCCTTGCTGTCGCCATTCCCTCAGCTTTTGGGCGCAAACGTCTGCATTGGCTGTGTACGCATCCACATACGCATTCAGCTCGCGATAGTCCATGACTGGTCGAACTTTGTGTTTATTCTCCTGTACTACAGCCATCAACGGAATCAGACCCTTGGGGGGTCCAAGCTCGTCTTCAGGGTACGGAAGCAGCCAGCCATTGTCTATCCAACTCTGCAGTTCGCGATTGTACTCCTCTTGGAGATGGATAGGGATGGTATATCCTGCTAGCCTGTTTTTCAACGCGGCTGGTGGCTGGTTGTCGGACCACTTCCACGATGCAGTCCAAATTCTTTCACGTGCATCATACTCTGCACAGAAGTCAGGCTCACTGATCCGGATGGCAGCGCAGAACGGTTCGCTAGACTGGGGAAATTTGACGTCGCCGGTGCTAGTAATGATCACTCCGCCCAGCTGCTTGATTGCGTCCAATCCTAGCAACAAGTCAAATCCTAGTAACCCCCCATCCACGACGAGAACTTTAATGTCGAGGGGGTTCCTGTTGCTTACGCCAAGTTGGACTATTCCAATTCCGCAGCAACTGAGTGTCCTTCCACCCACTGTTAGTACCTGCACCTTCTCTTTTCGCCACGTCTGACAGCATGCCATGCGTATCAGTGATTGCGTACAACCAGTGTCCACGAGGGCGGTACGCATCCTCCCATTGATCCGTACAGCGATCACAGGCAGCGCGCCGCTCAGTTGAGGTTTGGGGAGGAGACTGGCGCTGAAGAATCGTCCCCTTTTCCGTTTCCCGGACAATTTCGAGCAATGTGACCCTGTCGCTTGCACCGGTAACAGGTGAGGGTTGTTCGCGGTCTGGGACTTTCACGTCGCATGAGACAATCACGAGCCAGGTGATTGGGTCCGTTACATGCGTAACACTTTGTTTGGGCAGCAGTTTCCTTTGCCTGACAACATGGTGGATGTGTTGCTGCGGCTGCCAGCCCTATACCTGCAGAGCTGTCTTTTAATATTGCTCGGCGCGGGCCAATATTTCTGATATGCCCAGGTCATCCACCCGGGATGTGGCCTGGAGAAGTTCTTCTGCGTGTTCTGGCAACCCGGCAATGAACGCACATATCAAACCCCGCTCTGGCATACCTCCGAACAGAACTGCAAGCTTGCGCAGCTCTGCCAAGAAAACATCGACCGTTTCTCCCGGACGCAAGCGGCGTGCCGCAAACTGCTTGTAAGCTGTCACAGAGTTAAGGGCAAACGCTGTGTATAAGGCTTCTTTTATACAGGCGAAGTTGGCCCTCTTTTCGTCGCTCAGTTGTTGGTAAACAGCATATGCACCACCTGTAAGGCGCATCGGAACCACACACTCGATTCTCTTCACGTCACTCAGCTGACACACTAGTTCCGCCTTCTCTACCCATTCAACTACCGATTGCCCAGACTCGGTCCCGTCAAAAAGGGGTATCAACTTGGGGTCGAAGACCATAATGCCGAAATAGCTTCTAGTGCGAATCGAACTCGCTCCTCAATGACACTAGCAATGATGTCACAAATATATCCTCGAAAGGCCTCTACCTGTCGCAATAGTCAAAATAATACTGCTAGCTGTTTCTCAGTTGTCGTACGTAATCGTTTGACTCCCTGTCTCTCCGTCGCCGTATGTTTTTATACACACCCGATCTCGTGAGAATTTGCATACGTGCAATATTATTCTCGCCGGTTCGAGATCGCCCATTATTAAAGGTAGTGCTTACAGCAGCCATGTTTCTTTCCTGCGATGCAAGCCAGACTCGTCCGCGCACGTTTTGTGTTCCGAGGTACGTTACTTTCAATACATCTACAGAAAGAAAGAAAGAAAATGAATTAAACAAAAAAATAAATGAAAAAAAAAAGAATGAATAAAAGAAAGAAATGAAATCAAAGTTAAACAGAAATAAAGAAAGAAAAGAAATAAAAAGTAAATGAAATAAAAGAAAGAAACAAAGAATTAAATAAAGAGAAAGAAAAAGGGAAGTAAAGAAAAAGAAAATAAAAAGGAAATGGAATGAAAAAAAGAAAGGAAATAAAGATTAACTGAAAAAATAAAAGAAAAAGAAACAAAGAAATGAAATGAAATAAGAATTAAATGAAAGAAAGGAAGGAAGGAAATGAAAAGAAAAGAGAAAGAAAAAAGGGAAGTAAAGAAAAATAAAAGAAAAAAGGAAATGGAATGAAAAAAGAAAGGAAATAAAGATTAACTGGAAAAATAAAAGAAAAAGAAACAAAGAAATGAAATGAAATAAGAATTAAATGAAAGAAAGGAAGGAAATGAAAAGAAAAGAGAAAGAAACAGAAGTAAGTGGAAAGAAAAAAAGAAAAGAAAAAGTAATTAGAATGAAAAATGAAAGAAAAAAAGGAATAATGATAATAATAAAATAATAATAATAAATAAATGCAAAGAAAGTAAGAATGAAAGCAAATAAAAAAATAAAGAAGGAAAAAAAGAAAGAAAGAAGGAAAGCAAATAAAAAAAGAAAGAAGGAAAGCAAATAAAAAAAGAAAGAAGGAAAAAAAGAAAGAAAGAAGGAAAGCAAATAAAAAAAGAAAGAAGGAAAAAAAGAAAGAAGGAAAGCAAATAAAAAAAGAAAGAAGGAAAAAAAGAAAGAAAGAAAGAAAGCAAATAAAAAATAAAGAAGGAAAAAAAGAAAGAAAGAATGAAAGAAACAAATGAAGAAAGAAAACAATAAATTTTGACCAAACAAAGAAAAGTTTCATTTGGTTTGTTTCATTTCAACTTTTTTAATGTCAAAACTTGAATTGAACTTTGACCCTAGTATTCATAAAATACAATAAGTGCTTATTTAAACAAAGAGAATGAAAAGAAAAAGGGAAAATGAAACTGGAAGAGAGAAGTGGAAGAAAGAAAAAGAATTGCAAAGATAAACATTTAGATTTAAGAGAGGGGGGAGAGAGTGCATGGAAGAAGAAACTTGTTGATATTAAGAGAGAGAGAAAGAGAGAGACAGACACACACAGAGGGGGAGAGCATGGAAGAAGAAACTTATTGATATTAAGAGAGGGAGACTGAGAGAGAGGGGGGAGCATGGATGAAGAAACTTATTGATATTAAGAGAGAGAGAGAGAGAGACACACACACACACACAGGGGGGAGAGCATGGAAGAAGAAATTGATATTAAGAGAGAGAGAGAGAGAGAGAGAGAGACACACACACACACACAGAGAGAGGGGGGCATAGAAGAAGAAACTTATTGATATTAAGAGAGAGAGAGAGAGAGAGACTGAGAGAGGGGGCATGGAAGAAGAAACTTATTGATATTAAGAGAGAGAGACTGGGAGAGAGGGGTGGAGAGCATGGAAGAAGAAACTTATTGATATTAAGAGAGACAGAGAGAGTGAGAGAGAGAGGGGAAAAAAAGAGAAGCAGAGCAGTTATGTTTATAGATTCAAATCTGTAAATATATAAATTGATATCTATATATACAAAGTTTGTTGAAAAAGTTCTAAATAAAGAAGATCCACTTATTATAAAACTTGAAAATCTTATTCAGACTTTTGTCTTAATTTATGTACAGGTGAGGCCCATAGAAAGGTGAGATGTTTGTGACAAATTTAAAAATGGACAAAAAAGAATTTTTTTAACAACCCATATATATATGCTAAAAGGTGTATGAAGAGGCTAAGGCAGATATTATCAGATTAGAAGAAAAAAATATATAAAAATATAAAAATCATATGAAGAGGCTATATATATATATATATATATATATATATATATATATATATATAACAGTATTGATAATATTGTTTTCTATATTTATAAATAAAGAGTGGTCAATATCATTGCTAGAGTATGTATATCTAAGTTAGGGTAGTGGAGACATGAAGTCAATGGTAACTCATAGTTTCTCACCTATGTGATTTTTGATTGGTTTGTAAATTACATAGGCAAGAAACTGTTAGTTACCAAGCACCATTGACTTCATGTCTAACTAATCTAACTAATATATAGATATATAGGTTTGATGAATACATAGGCAAAGAACTGACAGTTATCAAGTGCTGGTAACTTTATGTCTACCCTAACTTAGATATATATGCTCTGTCAGTGAGATTGACTACTCTTTATTTATAAATATAGCAAACTATATTTTATATATATATAATATATATATATATATATATATATATATATATAGTAGACAAAATGTGACCCATTGGGTCACCCATTGAGCTCTAGGTAGATAATTGAGATTAGGGAAAAGTGAGTTTGCAAAGCGAATCAAATTTTTTTTAAATAAATACGGCCGGACAAAACATTAAAATCATTTTATAAGATTTCTAAAAAAGGGTAGGTTTGACTTAAATTAAGCTACAGATTGCGGCTTGTGAAATTTAACATACAAATACATTTCAAATTCTCCTATCTCTCTCTCTCTCTCTCTCTCTCCCAGAGAAACTAACATATGTAATGAGGAGGTAGTCAAGATATAGTGATAGGCATAATGTAAAGTAAGATATTGGTCAGTTTTTGATGTAATTGCAAATTACAACTGATTAGAACCAATTGGAATGGAATTTTTTTCAAACATAACCCAATCCTAAAAGTAAGGAATAATTTAGTATAACTCTCATGTCATTAAACTAAATAGTAAAAAAGCCTTTAGGAGACAAAAGTTGATTCGCTCAGGTTTAGTAAAATAATGATATGTATATAGATATTAGGGTTGTTCAAAATGTTCGAAGCGTCAACCAAAAAGAAGACACACTTCTTATAAAACTAGAAAAGCTATTTCAGATTTTTGTGTGGGTAACGCCCATACAAAGGTGAAAGGTGTGTGACAAATCTAAAAATAGACAAAACAGAGGCTCGTGCAGTCATAAAATATCTGGGCGAGGTTTTTTGAATGACCATCGTATATAAGATGATTGTTCATTGAGGCATAAAGGATGTAGGAAATTCTGAAAAATCATGATCAGTCATTGTTAGATCAACAAAAAAGTCAGAAGTTGTCTTAATATTTCGATGTTTATTTACATCATCCTTTGAAACTTTTTAATGAAACTCACTTAAAGCTTCATGTCAAGTTACTTACTTTTTATAGAATTTTTATTATGCTAAATTGAATTAAATAAGATGAGCTAGTCTGTATTTTGTCAAACCCCAACTACATTTAAAATTTCAATTTATATATATATATATATATATATATATATATAATCAGGGTAAGACAGAGATATATAAGCCGGTAAGTCATCTTAGAGTACTTCATTTTATACATGTTTAATGTTTCTGTATGTGTGTGTGTTTAGATATAAGATAGTTATATTGATAAGTGTGTGTGTGTTTAGATATAAGATAGTTATATTGATAAGTGTGTGTGTATGCATGTTTAAATATAATAAAGATAATTACATAGATAGTTATATGAATGTGTGTAAAATAAGATTGTTACATAGATGAGTTTATGTGTGTTCATGTGTGTGTACTTAAATATAAGATACTGTGTGTGTGTACTTAAATATAAGATAGTTACTTAGTAAGCAATGAGGATTAGAAAGAAAGAATAATCCAGGATCCGTCAATTAAGAGTCTGAGAATGGCAATAAAAAATAAATGAAATTAAGATGAAAGGATTATTTGTTGAAAAGTGAAATAAAAATGACAACGTTTCATCTAAGAAATTAAAAGAATAACAGACCCCCACACACACACACACACACCGACATCTGATAGGTTTTATTCTGTGTGACCTTAAGCTCAAAAGATAATCAGGAGATTAAAAATAGGATAATCTTTCTGACCAGTTGGATTTTCTGGGTTTTTTAAAAACTTTTGTATACATGTGTTGCATTATTGGAAGAAGGCCTTAGAAACATGCCAGTCATAGCAATGATCAAAACAACAAAGATAAGGATACTGATCTGAATAATTCCTTGTTGATTGGACAGAATCTGACTGTATGTCAAATCGAAGATAACTCCTGTCATTATCTGTGTATGCAATCCCAACCTTTCAAACTCACTCTTACTCTCCACAACCGTTGTAGTTCAGAGTATAAAGATATAAGAAAGTGACTGTTGTATCGAGGGGAATGATACACAGAAGAAATTGAGTGCTTAATATATTTATTCAGCATCCAGTGCTATTGGATACATACAAAACACAGAACAATAAGTTACAAAACAATTAACTAAAGAATTTCCAAGAAATAAAGGAGGGTCAAATGTGGTATAGCTAAACGCAGTAAAATCAGTCCAAATATTAATCAGCTTATTAACCATCTGTTGAAGTCCTTAATCATAGACTATTTAAGGCTATGAGCCAGGACATATTCAAGACCACACGTAACATCCTTAATATATTATTGCCCTATTTTCTTAATGTATCATTACCCTATGTGTCACTATTTCTTGTGGAGCCCCAGAATTCTGATGAGCCCTGGTTGGGAAATTGGAGAGAAAAATAGAAGCGTGAGCATCCTTGGGGGTGCAATTTGTAAATCATGAATCTCACGGCTGGCGAGACGAGATTTGTAATGTATGCAAATTTTGGCCAGCCAGTACTGGTATAAAAGGAGACAGTCGGACCGAGCGGGGGCACATTGTCACGGAGAGTGAAGAAGACAGGACCAGTTGGGAGTAACAAGGTTGATAGAATTGGATAGAACATTAATCAGCTTATTAATCAACTGTTGAAGTCCTTAATCATAGACTATTTAAGGCTTTGAGCCAGGACATCTGGTAGAGTGCTGAAGGAGTGCTATTAGCCAGGACATCTGGTAGAGTGCTGAAGGAGTGCTATTAGCCAGGACATCTGGTAGAGTGCTGAAGGAGTGCTATTAGCCAGGACATCTGGTAGAGTGATGAAGGAGTGCTATGAGACAGGACATCTGGTAGAGTGCTGAAGGAGTGCTAGCTACTCTATAAAAATGCCCAACACCAAGTTAGAACAAACACCAAGACAACAAGAGGTGTTGGGTCAGTAAAATGTTTATTCCTGTGCGTGGAGTTAAGTGAGGGAGAGGCTTTCTGTGATTGGATATACCAATTACATGATGAACCCAGAAGTTTTGGCACAAATACTAAAACCCTCAGATAGATTCCGAACAAGCTCCCATGTGCACGTCGACCTGAAATTCTCTCCAAGAAATCACTAAAATACCAGATATCTTCTCCATCACACCGGCAAGTCTCTCAAACTTAACTCTATACACAGGAAGGACTTTATATTGTTAGTTATTGTTTTATTTGTTCTTTAATAAATTGTTAGAATTAAACTAAGTTTTAATTCATTTATTTGTTGCTGTTAGTCTTTGAATTAAATGCTATACTAACACTAATAGAGGTAACAAGTTTATATAGAACAAAGTTCCAAGAGAGGTAAGAATTATATGAGTTCCAAATAAATTAAATTAATTCATATGTTACATCCCATTTATCTTGATCAGCTCTGTATGGATACTGGATGTTGTGAGGAGAACTTGCTAGGAGCAATGGCTGATAGAGACAGTTGGCAAAAGATAGTCATGGGAATATGTCATGTTAGCACAACATGATGAGCATAAATCAATCAGATTTCAGCATCAAATAACCCATGAAGGTGTTGATATGCCATTAAACAAATGAACCAAACCAATGCTAAGAAAGGTACAGTTTAAGGATAAATACTTAATTGATGGCAGAGATTCTACCAACTGAGCTAGGTTCCTGCTTCGATACTGGCCCTCGCCAACTCAGCGTATGAGTAGCACAGGGATCTGTATAGTAAAGCAAGGAGCTGATGGTAGGTGTGGCGCTCCACCTCAGATGCTAAAAAACAATCTCCTTAGTTTAGCGCTAGTGAAAAGGGGATAGACTCCATCGATGTCTGGCTGATACCATCTTTAGGCCACCCTGACGACTTTACTTATTTAATTGATAATCAAGAAATTGTAATGATTTTGCTTTTATTTTTTGTGAAATGAAGCAGATGTTGTTTATCCATCAAATATTGATTTCCATCAAAGTTTGTTGTATTTTTTTTTCAACTTGGTTTCATGTAAAATACATTGTCAATGATATTAAGTATAAAATTGCATTACAAATAAATTGGACTATAAAAATGCATTACAAATGCTTTTTACTATGAAAATATATGGCAAAGCATTTTTTAGTATAAAAATGCATTACAAATATTCTTTACTATTAAAATGCATTACAAATAGATTTTACTATAAAATGAAACCATATAAAATATAGTTTCAAGTGTTCTTTCAATAAAATGCTTTACAAATTTATGTTACTATAAAATTGCATAAGAAATTATGTTTATACTATGAAATTGCATTGCAAATTATTTTATAAGAGTGCACTACAAATGATTTTCTTACAGAAATACATTACAAATGATTCTTACTATTAAAATCATTACAAATAATTTTGCTATAAAAATGCACTGCAAATGATTTTTCCCGACAAAAATGGACTGCAAATGAATTTTACTATAAAAAATGCATTAGAGATGTTCACTATACAAATGAACTACAAATAATTTTACTATAAAAATGCATAACAAATAATATTTATCATGTTACCTAATTAATAAGTTGACTATTCATTCTATAATGAAGCGTAGAATTTAGAATAACTGTTAAATGTAAGAACTCATCAAAAGTTTATATCAGTATGATAGATAAGTATTTGATCCCTGATTGACCTTGGATCAGTTCTCTTATTGGTCAAAATTGGTCATGTGACCACCCAGTCCTTAAGAATGATTTGCTTAGTCTTGAGCATCTTACTGGTCAGATATATATGGCTGTTCTCTATGCATGAGGTTATAGGACTTGGCTAAATAAAAGATGTCAAATTTGAACTATGTCTTGGTATTCATAAATAAGAATAAGAGGTGTTAGGTCAGTAAAATGTTTATTCCTGTGTGTGGGGTCAAGTGAGGGAGAGGCTTTCTGTGATTGGATATACCAATCACATGATGAGCCCAGAAGTTTTGGCACAAAATACCAAAACCCTCAGATACATTCCGGACAAGCTCCCATGTGCACGTCGACCTGAAATTCTCTCCAAGAATTCATAAAATAATGATAAAGAATTCATAAATAAGAAAGAACAAAAGATGAACACTAAGAAGTGACCCAAACCAACCCAAGAAAACCCAAATGAAAAACTTAACACAACCCAATCTGGCTAGTATAGAAGATATATACAAAAAATAATAAGAATAATAAAAAGCCGGCATTATCCATAAACTCCTCTACAGTAGTGAAGCATGAACAACATATTCAAGCCAAGAAATGAAACTCAATAGTTTCTACCTCCAATGTCTACGACGCATTCTGCACATCCACTGGCAGGATAAAGTTCCCAACACGGACGTGCTGGATTGCGCCAACATGAATAGCATGTTCTCCATCCTCTGTGGGAGGTGCCTTTGCTGGCTTGGTCATGTCAGGAGGATGGAAAATGGCTGCATACTAAAAGATCTTTTGTATGGTGAATTAGTAAAAGGCTCCCGATCAGTAGGTAGACCACGCCTACACTTCAAAGATGCCTGTGGGAGAGAGATGAGGATATGCCACATTGACACAAACACATGGGAGGTAGATGCAGAAAATCTAGCGGCCTGGTGCCTTAATGTTAAGCAGGGTATGAAGAGGAGTGAGGCGGAGAGGAGAGTAGCCTCGACAGCAAAGTGAGCCAGAAAAAGGTGAGAAAACAAGTTAACAATTTGTGTGCAGTCAGTGCACCAAAGACTATCACTCAGGGATTGGCATGCTCAGCCACTTACACAGTTGCAGATAATTTTTTTTTTTTTGGACACCATGCCATCATCCTTAGAAAGGGGTCAACAAAAGATGCAGCAACCATAAAAATGCACTACAAAAGATTTTTACTATAAAAATCCATTAAAAATGTTTTTTAATATAAGAAATCATTTCAAATAATATTTCTATAAAAATTCATTACAAATGAATTACACAATAAAAAATGGGACCATATTTACCTTTAGGCACCCCTTTTTGATCTCGATTAAGAAAGGACATGTTTTTGATTTACACCGTCAATATCCGGTTGTTTATTAGGGGTTAGGGTTAGGGGTTAGTTTTATAATTTTTTTTTTTAAATCTAAAAATCGTCTGTTAAAACATCCGGATATTGATGGTGTAAATGAAAAACATGTTCTTTCTTAATCGAGATCAAAAAGAGGTGCCTAATGGTCATATGGTCCAAAAAATGTACTACAAATAATATTCACCATAAAAATTTATTATAAAAAATTTTACTATAAGAATACAGGGATAGTCCGCTGGCATAGTGGTTAACCTGCTGATCTGTGACATCATAGTAAGCAAGTTAAAACTTCAGTCACACTATTACGTTCACTTTGTGACTAATACCTTTGGGAAAGATATGAACCTTTATCCTCCTCAACAATGGGTTAAATAATCATACTTCTACAAAGATGGCTTTGGCATTAGATAACCCTTGAAGGTTGATATGCCATAAAACAAAGAAATCAAATGAAACTAAATCTTCTGGGGCGTCCAAGTAGTCTTGAACCCACCTCAGTGGTGGTGTTTGAGGTAGTACGTATTGGCCCTGTTTGCTAGCAGACTTTAATCCGACCTCCTAAAACCTTGACTGTTCCTAACATTTCCTATATAGAATTTATCATAGAGTTTAGTAAAATTAGAATCTCATCTGCAATGCAAAATTTCTGTGTTTCTGAAAGATCAAACTTTTTAAAAGCAGCATTCAACTGTCGTATTTATTATGGCTTTTATTCTTTATTTTTTAAATTCCTGTAATTCTAAAAGCTATTAAACAACTTTCTCAATGAGACAGGCTTCCTCTGAAAACTGCATTTTAGTTGGAACTTGTCTGAAAATCTCAGAAAGGAAATGAACTGATGCTCTCATAAATTTGCAGCATTAAGAGGGTGGAAAGAACCCTCTCTATCACGTACACTTCTCTCTCTCTCTCTCTCTCAGCTTCAAGCTCTCAACATCATTCTCTCTCTCTTTCTCAGCTTCACTGTCTATTTCTCAAGCTCACTCTCTCTCAGCTTCACTCTGTCTCTCTCTCTCAGCTCCTCCTTCTCTTAACATCTCTCTTTCTCTCTCTCAACCTCATTCTCTCTATATATATGTTGCCATCAGCTTCATCTCTCTCTCTCACTCTTTCTCTCTCTCTCTCTCTCTCTCTCTATATATATATATATATATATATATATATATATATAATCACCCTCAGCTTCACTCTCTTTCTCACAGCCCCCCTCTATCTATCTATCTGCGCTCCACTGTCTCTCAGCCACCCTTCTCTCTCAGTGTCACTCTTTTTTTACACAGTCTTCATCACAGCTATGAATTATTCTTGATTACACTAAGATTGTGAAAAGGGAACCTGTGGCCTAAAATAAATTCAAATGTGGCCTTTCCTAAACTCATCAAAAGATCAGTTAAAATGGCACACATTAGAAAATGATATCTCAATACTTTTTTGCAGAAAGAGTAACAAATTTTTTTTTTTTCAAAGTAGCCCACACAACCAGGTTGCAACACAAGTTTGTTAAGCAGTGTTCAACAGGCTAGAATTCAGAGTTTTCCTTCTCCTAGACAGGATGCCTAACCAAGGTTAAAGAGCCCAAACTTTCCTACCCATAGAAAGAGGAAGAATAGTTGGATTCATACCTTTCCCAAGGGTATGAGCGCTATGTGAAATGCAACCAGTTTTGTCCGGGATTTGAACACAGGTCACCATGTCCATTTCTTACAACGATTAACATTACACTATATGCTATCCTTCAAGTAGTACACAGTATCAACCATAAATAAGTAAACCCCTATGTAATTGTTATTGTCATAGAAAATTGAATTGGCAACTCAAGTTCAAATCCTGGATGAAGCTGTTTGCATCTCACTTTATACTAATGTGCTTGGGAAAGGCATGAAGCTATCTGTTCCTCCCCCAAGCTATGGGAAAGTAATGAGGCAGACTGGGTTCTTTGGCTTTGGTTAGGAAATCAGTCTAGGAGAAGTAAAACTCTAAGTTCAAACCAGCTGTACTCTCCTTAAAAAATTGAACATGTGTCACATCTTACTCATGTGGAGGGGTTAGTAAATATATATATAAACGGTGCTGAGGTCTGGACAATCTCAATATTTGGCTGGATCTCCAGTTATATCCATCTCTTTTCTGAGTACTCTCCATCCAACAGAAGCAGGATGTGACACTAAGTTAATTTTTAAGTGGAGTTCAACTGGTTTGAATTCAAAATTTTCCTTCTAGACCAGTTGCCATACCAAAGCTAAAGAGCCTGGGTCAGCCCTACTATTTACCCATAGCTGTGGGAGGGAGAATTGTTGGATTCACACCTTTCCCAAGTGTATTAGTACTATGTGAAATTCAAAGTCTGGTCTGTCTAAGATGCTGGTCTGACTTTGTGTTGGTTCGCAAGGGCTGCCATCTAATTCATAGAGATAACCAAGACATATTTTGTGATCACATTTTTATTCAGAATCAGACTCTTTCAACCAAGTGGTGGAGCAAAGCTATGAACTTGACAATTAACATTACACTATGAGTGCTTCTCAGAACCATAAAAAAGTAAACCCATACCAATTTTTGGCAAAAAGAAACCTTCTATAACTCATGTACATAGGTACTTCCTCTGACTTTCTTTTACACAGATTTTATTTCAGCTTTGAGTTTGTTTCTGATTGCATTCAGACACGAATAGAAAACCTTTGGCCTTAAAAAACATCATGTAATTGCTTTGTTAAAAGACCAATTAAAATTACAAACCTGTTACTTTACAACCTGATATCCCAAATGTTTTCTCACAAAAAAGCAATCTCAAAAATGTAATTTAACAAGGTGGGTAAAATTTTCCATTTCTTTTAAGTAGCTTATAGTAATTAAATAGAGGTGTGTAGTGTAATGGTTACTGTCATAGGAAATGGACACGGCAAGACGAGTTCAAATCCTAGAGGGGGCTGTTTACATTTCATATAGGGCTAATACCCTTGGGAAAGGTATGAATCCAACTATTCTCCCTCCAGTTATGGATAAATAGTTGGGCAGACTGAGCACTTTAACCGTGGTTAGGTAACCAGTCTAGGAAAAAGAAAACTCTGAATTGAAAACTGTTAAACTTTGGTTAAGAAATTGACCTTGTGTCACATCGTACTCATGCAGAGGGGGTGGTAAATATATATATTAATTATATTTAGACTAAATTAAATTAACTAAAAGTTTAAACTTAAGATTTTTCTTGTAAACATATAGTATCACTCATAGGGTGCTCGTGGTGTAATGGTTATCATCATAGCAAATGGATTTGGTGACCTGATTTCACATTGCACTAAAGCTTTGGGAAAGTTATGCCTGCAGCTATTATCCCTGCAACTATGGGTAAATAGTAGAGCAGACTGGGCTCTTTAATCTTGGTTAGGCAACCAGTCTTAAAGAATTCAAACCTGTTAAATTGTGCTTAAGAAATTAACCCTGTGTCAACCATAAATATGTACATCATAAGTAAGTAAAGTCAACGGGTCGGCCTAAAGTCGGTATCAGCCAGTCAGCAAGGGAGTCTACCCCCTTTTCACTAACGCTAGACCAAGGAGATTGTTTTAGCATCTGAGGTGGAGCGCCACACCTACCATCAGCTCCTTACTTTACCGCACAGATCCCTGTGCTACTCATACGCTGAGTTGGCAGGGACCGGTATCAGACTAGAAACGTTGTGGTTTCTAGCCGAACGCTCTACCGACTGAGCTAACATAAAAAGTTAATTTTCTTTTAAATTCAAGATGCCATCATTCAAAACGAACATTATTAGAAATCATTCATGACCAAATTCTACAGCATTGAAACTCTGTAACCAAGTATAAACTGTAACCAAAAATAAAATTGCACCAATGTACATATATTAGGCAGGTCTGATGAGTTCATATGATGATGTTCATCAATGGGTTTCAAGCACTGCAACATTGGATGTGTGTGGATTATGTTGAAATAAATAAATAAAGCTCTTTTGATCACATTCCATGAGAGTCTGTGAACTTTTCAGCCAATCCTCTTGTGTATATATATATATATATATATATATAGTATTCAATTGCCACTTTAACTTTTCCGTCGCAGTGGCATCAGAAAATAATCCAAAAGTGCTCAATATATTGAAAATACAGAGCAGTAATAATCTTATTATAATGGAGATTGTGTTGTTTTCTGTCTGTAACCGAAACTATATCACTACTCAAGTCACAATTCCCTTTGTTATTTACGTCACATTCTCCATGATTTTATTTTTATTTAAACCTCAATTTTCTAATAAAATTGTTTTACATTATCAATACTGTTAATCATATCTACAAATAAATAATATGCAATTGTATTTATATATACACTAAAATAGCAGTTTACAGTGTGAACAGGAAGGCTTATTTGCATATTGAAATTAAAAATTTGATTTTAATAAATATGTGCTTAGTATTATTGATTTTTAATCATATGGTTTTATCTTAATGAATATGATCAAAAATCTCTTCAATAAATCTTTAAAGAAATCTATTAACGAGAAGAAATAATTCTGATTTTATTCTTTACTTCCTATTTTAACTAAGTTATTAAATTAGGAAAATTTAGTAATGAAAGACGAGAGTAATAGAAGTGTAAGTTTCAGTTGTTCTATTTTTCGATTATACACCCCTCTGTTCCAAATCTTTTTATCTGCATTCTTATTTAGTTTCATTAGCCTTTCTAATTTAATATATTCTATTACATTAAAACTTAAATACTTGCACCCGGAGGGTGCATATATTTGCTAGTACTAATAATATTATTATTAGAGGAAAAATAAAGTGTCTACCATGGTTTCAATCAAATTGAAATGATTTCTTCAGGACCCTACCCTACGTTAACTAAGTCGATGTAATTCTTTAGTTAAATTAAAGATATTATGCAGGTGTGAGGTGTAATGGTTGCTGTCATAGGAAATAGACACGGCATATATATATATATATATATATATATATATATATGTGTGTGTGTGTGTGTGTGTATATATATATAATATGTAATATATATATGTTGTGTGTGTGTGTGTGTGCTGTCTTTATTTTTATACTGCTGCATATCTATATTTCTGTGTTAGTTTCAATGCTGTAAAGTTTAATGATGAATAATACGTAATAATATGTTTTAATTGTATAATGTTCCTCTAGAAATAATAAAATCCTGGTATCGTTGGTTGAGAAGAGGATTAACTTTATTATAAAAATTGCTAGGAGTGTACTTCTTTATAGGTATTGAATTTCGGTGAAGTTACAAAACTAAAAATTTATGCTCTACAAATTCAAACTGGGCCATAATGCTGCAGAAGCCAGCAAAAACATTTGTTGTGTGAAAGGTGAAGTTGCAGTTGATCACTGTACAGTAACCAGATGCTTGAAGGAATTTTGCACAGATTGCAAGAATAACGACAATCAGGCAAGGTGAGGTAGGCCTGAAACTATTGATTCCAAGGCCATACTTCAAACTATAAAACGGCAAATCCAGCAAGTAGTGTTGCAGAGTGGCTTTCATTTGTAATAATAGAGTGATGACAGGTTTATAAAAATAATTGTGGTATATTTATCTCTATTTTTGTCCTACTTGGAGAAGCTGAAATCTGGCTGTTGGATTTGATGCTGGCATTCTTTGATATTTTGAGTCTGGAACCAACTTGGGATACTGGAGGATATCTTGCTTTGTGCCATTTATAGTTTTTAGTAATAACTCAAGGCGAACTTATTTTTTTCTCAAGATATTTTTATTTTACCCCAATTCAAAATACCTTAGGTGGCAGACTTACATCCAACTCAGCCACTGCCTTGTTCCAAACACCCCTTACACTCTCAATCTTACTCTTCTATACTTCACCACATGACCAGTAAGAAAATGCCATGTCACATTGTGCTGACTCATCCTAAAAACTTTCCATGTTAAACTACACGTAACTCTTACATTCCTGGCTTTTTCCATTCTTTCTCTCTCACTGTTATGAAGAATATCAGAAAAGGTTGACACCTCAATGTCCAGTGTGGTTCATCATCTTCACAACATTGACAATAGCATCTGGAACTGCTAAATTGTACATCAAGTTACCAAAATATAGCAAAACCTTTGACTCCTCCTAGTATTAACTCTGAACATCCTGTTGAGAATTTTCTAAGTCCAGAGCCCTATTTCTATAAGGATTTATGAAAAAATGCCCTTTTCATTTAAAGTTACCTGTTATTTCCTTTTAATATAAGACTTTTGAATATGTTTAATATTACATTTACAAAAGGCTATCATTTGGGGCAGATTAGGAAAACAAATGTGACTTCCGGGCGGGCGGAATGAGGCAGTATAGGATGTTAAGAGTTAAAAAATTATCGTTATTAATTTTGACTTGTATTTTTTTTCATCTTAATTTTTAGTTTTTTTTTTTTTTTAATCAGAACTCACTTAGGTCATCACTTCTACAATTACATCAAACAAAATGAGGAAACGCACATTGTGTAATGGTTATCATCATAGGAAATGGATATGGCAAATTAGGTTCAAATCCTGGATGACAATGTTTGCATTTCACATTGTGCTAACACAACTAGGAAAAGGTATGCATCCAATTATTCTCCCTCCAGCTATGGGTAAATAGTAAGGCAGAATGGGCTCTTTAAACTTGGTATGGTAACCATTCTAAGAGAAGGATACAAGCCTATTAAACTCTGCTTAATATATTGACCTTGTCCCACACCCTACTTGTGTGGAGGGGTTGGATAATTACATCAAGCAACTTTTTCTCTTCTTTTTTTTTCCTTTATTTTCTTTTTCATTTTTTTTTCTTCCTTTCTTTATAATTTTCTTTTTCACTCTTGATAGATTTTTCTATTTTTCATTTTCTCTTTTTGTTTTTATTCTTTCCTTCTCTTTCTGATTTCTTTCCTTCTTCTTATTTTTCCTTTTCTCCTTTTCTATTTCTCTTTCTTTTTCTTCCTCTCTTTTCTTTTTTCCTTACTTCCTCTTTTGTTCTGTGTTCCAGCCCCTTTTTTTTCCTTTTCATCTTAATCACTATTTCTCTCTTTTTATATTTTCTATCTCTCTCTCCCTTTCCTTTTTTCCCTTGTATTTTACTCTCTCTCTCTCTCTCTCTCTCTACCCAACTTTCTTTTTCAGCCCTTTCTTCTCCCACTTTGTTTTTCACACGCTTTCTCCTTCATTTTCTCTCTCTCTCTCTCTCTCTCTTCTTTCTCTCTCTTTTCATTCCTGCTATTTTAACTTTATCACTTCTATTTTCCTCTTTTCCCATCTCTCTCATCTTTTTCCTTCTATTCTATTCTACTCTCTCTTTCTCACTTTCAGCACCCAACCCTCTTTTTCAACACTTCATTCTTCTATTTCCTTTTTCTCACATGCTCACTTTCTCCTTCCTTCTCTCATTCCTTCTATTTCTTTGCCTACTTTTGTTTTTCTCTCTCTCTCTCAAGATTGGCACTGTTCCTAACCAATTCCAAAGACTGCTACCCTTTTTATTAACTGAAAATGACCCAAATGCCAGGTTAATTATAGCGCCACCAATTCCATATGGAAAGTAATGTGGAAAGAAATATAACGACCATTCCTTTCGACTCTTCAGTTTTTGGTATCTTTCTTTCTCTGCTTTTGACTATGATAAACTTGGAATTTAGATCACACAAACTTTTGCACTCTCCAAGGGCAAGTTCAAAAGTAAACACTGTACTTGTTTTTAAGTAATAAACAACAAAACATGTATTGTTATAATGAAAATTTGGACAAATAACTAAACATATATATATATGTATATATATATATATATATGCTCTCATTCCCTAGTGGGTTGAGCACTTTGGAGGGGATTTTGCTGACGACTGTCAACTAAGCTTAAAGTCAATGCTCTCCTATAAAACGGATTGAGCACTCTCTGGTGGCCTTTACATATATACAGATATGTGTATTTATCAGTTAAAATCGCCCTCCCTTTTTGTAGGTGATGATGGCAAAGTAGTTAAGAAGCTTGACAGATGATGAATAAATTGATTTCCATCCTGGCTGGAGGTAGCCTGCAAATGTCTAGCCACACTGAAGATATGGGATATGTCAAAACACGGTGTCTGTGGATGACTTTATATATATATATTTATATATATATATATATATATATATATATATATATATATATCCAACCCCTACTCATGAATAATATGTGACACATGGTCAATTTCTTAAGCAGAGTATTACAGGTTTAAATTCAAAGTTTTTTTTTCTCTGAGACTAATTGCCTAACCAAGGTTAAAGAAGGCAGTCTGTCCTAGTATTTACCATAGCTGGAGGGAGAATAGTTGGATACTTACCTTTCCCATGGGTATTAGTGCAATGTGAAATGCAAAACAGCCTCATCCAGGATTTAAACTTGGTTCACCATGTCCATTTCTTACGATGATAACCATTACTCAATGAGCACCTCCAAACATATACTGCCAAAATTCTCATTATATATATATATATATATATATATGGAGGCACATGGTGTAATGGTTAGAGTTGTAGGAAATGGACTCGTCAACCTGAGTTCAAATCCTAGACAAGGCTATTTGCATTTCATATATTTGCTGTCTGTCTGTCTGTTTGTGTGAATCTGTGGATACAATAAATAATTATCTCCATTGGAGAATTGGTAGTTCTTTTTGGGGGCCTCATAGGGTGCCCCTGGGTAAATATTTGTTGGACTTGATCAGCATTTCCAAACCTTTTTAAGGGGAGTCCCCAAGGCATAGTTGTTCACATGACTGAATGTGATATTGTAATAAACAAGTTCAAACTTAGTTACATTCTTATATTCACTTTTGGACTAATAGCCTTGGGAAAAATATTAACACTCTTATCCCCCCTCAGCTATGGATTAAATAGTACCACTATTGTTCTTCTACAAGGATGGATTTGGTGTTAGATACCCACAAAGATTGATATTCCATTAAACAAAGAAACCAAACTGAAACAAAAACAATCTTTTAACACTTGAGAAATCTTTGAAATAAAATCAGTATCTCAGAAAACACATATATAAAAATTCATCTTTATATATTCACTAACCTCTCCACATGGTCAATTTCTTAAGCAGTGTTTAACAAGTTTCAATTCAGAGTTTTCCTTTTCCTAGATTGGTTAAACAGCCCAATTTGCCAACTATTTTACCCATAACTGGCGGGCAAATAACTGGATTCATACCTTACTCAAGGATATTAATGTTATGGGAAATACAAACAGCCTCATCCAGGATTGGAATTTGCATCACCATGTCCATTTCCTACGATGGTAACCATTACACTATGCACCTCCACAAAAATTATTATTTACCTTTATTAAACTTGTTTTTCTCTTCCATAAATTTATTCTATATGGCAAACATATATATATTGTAAGATTGTTGTCACTTGACCCCAGGAAAGAAATGGACAAACTTTCATTTATTGTTTAGTTCCATGTTTATTAATATTTTAATAATTCAGGCCATCTCAATGAGTTTCTAAACCGTCCTCTATAGATAGAAGGAAATTATAATTCCTAAAACTCAAAAAGCAAACTTAATCACTTGCTTAAATCAAAAATTACCTCCAACTCCATCTTTCTGGAGGTGCCCGTGGAGTAATGGTTATCATCATAGAAATGGATACAAGGCTGGTTGCATTTTACATAGCGCTAATACCCTTTTGAAAGGTACAAATCCCTCCAGCTATGGATAAGTAGTAGGGAAAACTGGGCACTTTAACCTTGGTATACCAATCACTCTAGGAGAAGGAAAACTCTGAATTCAAACCTATTAAACTCCACTTTAAAAGTTGGCCTTGTGTCACACCCTGCTCATATGGAGGGGTTGATAAATACATTCTTTGTTGGTTTGTGAGATGAGAGGTAAGTGGCCATATGGCTGTTTTTTTTAGGATGTTGTTTCCAGGATTTGTTCAGGACCACACGTAACATCCTTAATATATTATTGCCCTATTTTCTTAATGTATGTGTTACTATTTCTTGTGGAGACCCAGAATTCTGGTGAGCCCTGGTTGGGAAATTCGGAGAGAAAAATAGAAGCGTGAGCATTCTTGGGGTTGCAATTTGTAAGTCACGAATCTCGTGCTGGCGAGACGAGATTTGTAACGTATGCAAATTTCGGCCAGCCAGAACTGGTATAAAAGGAGACAGTCGGACTGAGCGGGGGCACATTGTCTCGGAGACTGAAGAAGACAGGACCAGTTGGGAATAACACGGTTGATAGAATTGGATAGAACATTAATCAGCTTATTAACCAACTGTTGAAGTCCTTAATCATAGATCTAAGGCTATGAGACAGGACATCTGATAGTGCTGAAGGAGTGATGAAGAGTGATTAGCCAAGACATCTGAGAGTGATGAAGGAGTGCTATGAGCCAGGACGTCTGGTAGAGTGATGAAGGAGTGCTATGAGCCAGGACGTCTGTAGAGTGCTGAAGGAGTGCTATGAGCCAGGACTATGTCTGGTAGAGTGATGAAGGAGTGCTATGAGCCAGGACGTCTGGTAGAGTGATGAAGGATGCTATGAGCCAGAACCTGGTAGAGTGATGAAGGAGTGCTATTAGCCAGGACGTCTGGTAGAGTACTGAAGGAGTGCTATGAGCCAGGACATCTGGTAGAGTGATGAAGAAGTGCTATGAGCCAGGACGTCTGGTAGAGTGAAGGAGTGCTATGAGCCAGGACGTCTGTAGAGTGCTGAAGGAGTGCTATGAGCCAGGACGTCTGGTATGAGTGATGAAGGAGTGCTATGAGCCAGGACGTCTGGTAGAGTGCTGAAGGAGTGCTATTAGCCAGGACGTCTGGTAGAGTGCTGAAGGAGTGCTATGAGCCAGGACATCTGGTAGAGTGATGAAGGAGTGCTAGCTACTCTATAAAAGTGCCCAACACCAAGTTAGAAAAAACACCAAGACAACAAGAGGTGTTGGGTCAGTAAAATGTTTATTCCTTTGCATTGAATTAAGTGAGGGAGAGGCTTTCTGTGATTGGATATACCATTCACCTGATGAGCCCAGAAGTTTTGGCACAAAATACCAAAAATCCAGAGATAGACCCCGGACCTGCTCCCATGTGCACGTCGACCTGAAATTCTCTTGAAGAAATCACTAAGGTACCAGATATCTTCACCATCACACCAGTAAGTCCCTTAAACTCTATACACAGTAAGGACTTTATATTGTTATTCATTGTTTTATTTGTTCTTTAATAAATAGTTAGAATTAAACTAAGTTTTAATTCATTTATTTGTTGCTTTTAGTTTAAGATTTAAATTCTATACTAACACAATACTGGATTAGATTAACTTCAGTGCCTGATTGTGGGAATCAGTTTGGCTGACCATAGAATATATGTTATTTTTTTAAATCTTTCACAACTGACCACTGAAGTCAAAATCATATAATATCACCTTGAACTTTTTTTCTCTCGTCTTCTTTTTCTTTTTTTTTTTCTTTTTTTTTTACTAATACGTTAAAAATCCTAGAAGTATCCCAGCAACCATAAACATTTGAGTTTACATTGTATTACATTTTAAATCCCTGCATGCAAGCTGTTCACAATTGATCCATAATTTTCTCAACTGTGTTCACAACTTATTTTAGCATCATGTTGTCACTAAAAATAAAACAACAAAAATATATTTAATAAACAAGATATTAGCAAAGTATTGGGTCCCTCCTCCTTTTCAGTTGGAGAAGAATTGGTTTGGTTTGTTTTACGACATATCAACCATGATGGGTTATTTAATGCCAGCAAAGTTTTGAAAGATTTGTAGAGATAGTTTGGAAGAAAAAATTTTAAGCTCATTTTTTTTTCGTAAACAAATTTTCTATTTAGCTCATAGATGTGACCCTAACAGGTATTACCACTCCGGGTCAGAGTGGACTAGGGAGCAATGGTGGTGAAGGGATGCTCCACATTCCCCAGACCTCCAGAACTGGAACCTCACCATCAGTTAGAGTAACGTCATTCCCAGGACATGAAGACCCTCAACCACCGTCTTTTAGCAAGACGGTAAAAAGGGTTTGTCTTGCCATAAAGGCAATAGGGTTGGGATAATCATATAGGTGCTAGGGCTTGACATGGACAGCTGATTGATCGCTAGAGGCCACTCCTACCGCCCATCTTGCCAAAGTAAGGGTCTAAGTGAAGTGTTGCATGTCATGGACTGCTCATCCCCCAGGTTTTCGTCCTTAACCATCACTGGTCGCCACCCACGGCCAACAGGTGGCCCCATTGGGGAGACTTACCCCTTTGCAGAGGTGCAGACGGTGCATTCTAAAGTCCTAACTGACAGGGCTTTGGAGAAGAATGAATATGCAATTTTGTATCTATCCAATTTGTTCACCATAGTAGGATTTCTTTGAAATCATTGTGCCCCTATTCAGAGATGTGTAAAGAATACACAATTATCTGCCCTGTTGATTGAGCTTAGGATATGCTGACTATCCCCTATAGAGTAGTAAGACTCCCTACCCCCCCCCCAAAAAAAAGGGGGGGTCTTGGGTATTACACTAAACTGCATCTGATGGTAAGACTCCAATTCTGAAGATCTGGGGAGTACAGTTAGTTTGAAATCAGTTTTCCTTCTCCTAGATCAGTTGGAGGTGTGTGATGTAATGGTTACCCTCATAAGAAATGGACACCGCAAGATGAATTCAAATCCTGGACATGAATGTTTGCATTTCACATAATGCCCTTAATTTCCCTATGGCTTAAAGATTTTACCTTTTTTTATGAAATTGGTGCTCTTGGAAGAATTGGAAATCAGAGGTAGAATTGAGACCATCCAGACCATAGCATTGTAAAGATTGGTTAGAATACTCAGAAGAGTCCTGGAGACCTGAAGAGACTTTCTGTGACTCCAACTCCAGTGAAAGACCATCAGCTAATGCTGGGTGAAAAACTCACAAGGAGTGAAATAATAATATTAATGGAACAGTTCCAAAAGGTTTGGAAAAGAGACTCAAGGAATTAAAGATCTGAGGAAAAATTGAGACCCTGCAGTATTATTAAGACTGATTAGAATATTCTGAATAGTCCTGGAGACATGAGGAAACTTGCTGTCACTCAGACTCCAGTAAAAGAAGTGAAATCTTATTATAATGGAGATTGTGGGTTTGTCTGTCTGTAACCGAAACTATATTACTAATCAAGTCACAATTCCTTTTGTTATTTATACCACATTCTCCATGATTTTATTTTTAATTTAAACTTCAATTATTAATAAAATTATTTTATATCATTAAGACTGTTGACCATATCTACAAACCATTACCATGCAATTGTATTTATATATACAACAAAATAGTGGTTTACAGTGTGAATGGGAAGGCTAATTTGCATATTGATCTTAAAAATTTGATTTTAATAAATATATGCTTAGTATTATTAATTTCTAATTGTTTGGTTTTATCTTGATGAATATGACAAAAATCTCTTCAATAAATCTTTTAAAAAATCCATTAACAAGATGAAATAACTGTAATATTATTCTTTACTTCCTATTTTAACTAAATAGTTAAATTATGAAAATTTACCAATGAAAGATGGGAGTAAGGGAAAATGATGGAAGAGTTAGTTTCAAAGTTGTTCTATTTTTCAATCATACCCCCTCTGTTCCAAATCTTTTTATTTGCATTCTTATTCAGTTTCATTAGCCTTTCTAATTTAACATGATATTTTATTATATTAAAACTTAAATACTTGCACCTGGAGGGTGCATATATTTGCTAGTAATAATAATATATAAACTATTACATGAAAACATCAATTAAATTTAATGTAAAAAAGCAAATAAAAAAAAAACATGTACAAGTAAAATTTGTGGTGTGTCCTATTGTCAATATCAGCCGGACAGTGAGGGAGTCTATCCTCTTTTTATTAGTGTTAGATCAGGGAGATTGTTTTTGCATCTGAGGTGGCATGCTACACCTACCATCAGCTCCCCACTTTACCATACAGATCCAAGCTGCATTACACATACGTTGAGTCGGCAAGGGCCGGTATTGAATCTGGAACCTTGTGGTTCTTAGGCAATTACTCTGCTGAGCTAAACCGATAAAAATCTGAATTTTAAATTGAACAAAATACTCAACAGATCAATAATAAAGGGAGGGGTGTTTCTGAAGATGCCAGTTTTATTTGATTTCTGGATGAATTAGACCTTCTAAACAATTCTAAGCTAAAATATTCTAAACACTCCCAGGGATGGAAGCAGCTTGCCCCAATCACTCAATACCTCGAGGGTCACTGAGTTCAAATACCAAGTTTTATGAAGATTAACATCGGAGTCAATAGGATGATAAAAAGGTATATATATATATATATATATATATATATATGACCACCTGTATTTTTTCCCTTGTTTTCCACAAAATCTGTAAAATACAGAAGGTCACAGGCATTACCCTGCCACACTGGTTCATGATGAATTAGAAGGGGATCTGGAGTCTGAGTTTTCCTTCTCCAAGATTGGTTGCTCTACTGTGATATAATATCTAAATAATGAGTATGGAATTGTCTGTTTTTCTTATGAATAATGTTTGATGAAACCATTGGGAGAGATAAACAATGAAATCTCACAGCATTTGTTAATTCAATCTAGAAATTGCTAATTACACTCTTCACTTTGTATTTTTGCTTAGTTTCCAATATTACAGGCGACACATGCTTTTCTTAAGTATGGATGACCAAAAGTGTAATAATCTGTGCTTTTTATGTTAATAAATTCTCAGAAAATATCTATCTACCTTAAAAATTAGTTCTCTTGCAGCCGTCCTTAATACTCATTGTGTTTCTTTGTATTATTTCTCTTTTAACTCTGATACTCGAGTTACAATACTTTCCAAACCTAAAGAGCTTAGTCTGCCCTACTATTTACCCATGGCTGGAAAAAGGAAGAGATGAATTCATATTTTGACAAATTTTGCGATTTGGCTAACCTTATCATAATCCAATCTTGGACAAAATTTCAGAAAAATTGAAGGGGTGGGTGACATGGCCTGGATTATTTGATATGGAATTACCCATATATATATATATATATATATATATTATAAAATGGATACAAGCGATAACCTACTCGAGTTTCACCATAAGGATCTTCAGGGTTAAATCCACTGAATTAATCAAGACACCGATTAATAGCAGTCAATTTCACGTGTATCCGGTGTGAGACTTTTTTGAATCGAAAGTCACCGTTCTTTCGCAACAAACATTTTAATGCAATGACCACACACGTGAAATCGACTGCTATTAATCGGTGTCTCAATTAATTCACTGGATTTAACCCTGAAGATCCTTATGGTGAAACCTCGAGTAGGTTATCTCTTGTACCCATTTTATAATAAATTTGCTCTACTTAGTATTGAGCACTTTGCATTTGTTATATCGCTGACTTACCCCTCTGAATTCCACACTTACTAAGCATCGTGACCAAATTCACCAGTAAGTCAACTTTTCCTTTATATATATATATATATATATGAGTTAGAGTAGTGTGGACATGAAGTAAACAGCAGTTGGTTACTGACAG
>CM042167.1:26411025-26478525 GCA_023376005.1 Doryteuthis pealeii | reverse complement strand
GAGGGAGGTAGAGAATTTCCTGCTTTTTATCTCCCCCCCCCCCATCATGCAACTTACCCAGCCAACGCAAGAAACACTAATAATGTTCCTCATTGAATATTTACCCACCCAAATAATTTGGGTTTTTTGCTTTTAACTTTCTATGCTTATTATTATGAAACGCGGAGAGAGAGGGGGGATAATGAGTGAGAGAGGCGGGGGCAGAAAGAAAAACATAAAGGCTAAGATAGAGGAAAAGAGAGGAGGAATGAGAGAAAGAGAAAGTGATAAGAGAGAGAGAGAGAGAAATATGAAGACTAAGACAGTGAAAAAGAGAGGGAATAGGAATAAGAGAGAGGAGAGAGATAAAGAGAGAGTGAAGCAGAAAGAGACATATGAAGACTAAGAAAGACAAAAAGAGAGGAATGAATAGAGAGGATAGGACAGAAAGAGAAATATGATGATTAAGAAAGAGGAAAAGAGAGGGGGAAGAGGAATGAGAGAGAGAGAGAGAAAAATACAGAACAAGAGAAAAAGGTAGCAAGAGAAAGATGAATAGAGATCACAGAGTGAGAAGAAAATATAGAAACATAGAGAAATAAGTGAAGAAAAGAAAGAAGGAAAGAGAGAGTGAAAAAAGAAAAGAAAGAAATACAGAAAAAAAGAGAGAGAGAAAGAGAGTAGTGATTAAAAGAAAGAAAGAAAGAAATAGAAAAAGAAGGATACTGAGAAATACAGGTGACAGAGAGGTGAATGTTTTGGAAGGTGAATAAGGGGAGAAAAGAGACAGTAGGAAAATTAGGGATTTCTTTTTTCTTTTTTTGTTTAATCCATCAACACCATCTATGGTTTAGCTTAGTAGAGTATCCACAAGGTTCCTTGTTTGATTCTGGCCCTCGCCAACTCAACGCATGAGTAGTACAGCTTGGGTAATTGCATCTGTAGTGGTAAGGCGAGGAGCTGACAGTAGGCGTGCTGCTCCACGTCAGAAAAACAATATCCTTGGTCAAGTGCTAGCAAAAAGAGGATAGACTCCCTCGCTGTCCAACTGATACTGACAATAGACTACACCGTCATTACTTTTACTTTTACTAGTGATATTTTGTGTTTTGTTAATATTATTTTGTTTTAATTGCTAATCCTGAGTTTGTTTCTCTCATCAGATGCCCTCTGCACAATTATATTGCCTTTTCTTTTCATTTTTATCTTCTCAATCAGAGATAGAAAGAGAGAGAAGCAGAAAGTGAAATATGAAGACTAAGAAAGAGAAAAAGAGAGGGGGAATAGGAATGAGAGACAGACAGAGAAAGATAAATATTAAGAAAGAAGAAAAGGAATAGGAATGAGAGTGAGAGAGAGAGAAAGGTAGAAAGAGAAATATGGATATTGAGAAAAACGAATTGAGAGAAATGAGGGGGGTACGGATGATATTTTAAACCCCCAAAAAAGACCAGACAGAAAGAAAGACAAGTGACACAAAGAGAGAAGACCATCACAGAGAATTGACGAGGGGGTGCAAAAAAGACCCACAGAGGTAAGTTATTAGAATAAGAGATATTTGCCCCACCCTACAGCGATATTTACTTACAGTGCCTCATCAACATTTCATGATGCCTCTTGAGAGAATTCTAAACTATACAGATTGTCAGTTGCAGTTGTCTATGTAAACCAGATGTGTGTGTGTGTGTGTGCATATACATTTTTACCAGCCTTTACCAATATCTACATTGATAAGATTCTGCAAGTACATACACATATTATCTATCTATTCCTATGGATGTGTATGAGATATATATATATATATACATATATATGTATATATAAAGATAAATCTAATGAGTCAGACGAACCTACTAAAAGTTTCGCTTAATGCTCTTCAGGGCTGAGATCTTAGCCCTGAAGAGCATTAAGTGAAACTTTTAGTAGGTTCGTCTGACTCATTAGATTTATCTTTATTATTTGCTCTACTTAGGTATTGAGCACTTTTTACTTATTAGCTTTAGTCTCCTGGCGTTTTTTATGAATATATATATATCTTATATATATACTAGCAATATATGCACCCTCCGGGTGCAATTATTTAACTTTTATAAAGTATTTTGTAATAAAATATTGTATTAAATTAGAAAGGCTAATGAAGATGATTTGAAACAGAAAGTATTGTATTTAGTTATAAGAGGAAGTAAAGTATAAAATGACAGTTATTTTATCTTGTTAATGGATTTCATTTAAGATTCATTGAAGAGATTTTTGCTTATATTCATTAAAATAAAACCAAACAGTTAGAAATCAATAATACTAAGCACATATTTATTAAATTCGATTTTTTTAATCAAATTAGCCTTCCCGTTCACACTGTAAACCGCTATTTTGTTGTATATATAAATATAATTGCATGTTGTCAGTATGTAGACATAGTTAACAGTATTAATAATGTACAATTTTATTAATAATTGAGGTTAAATAAAAATAAAATCATGGAGAATGTGATGTCAATAACTAAGAGAATTGTGACTTGAGTAGGAATATAGTTTCGGTTACAGACAGAAAAACACGCAATATCCATTATAATAAGATAAATTGTTTTTTCTTTTGGCCAAAATATTGTACTAATAGATTATTTTTGTTGGTTCGATTATCTTGGTCTTTTCTTTTTTACAAAAATTTTTTTCTTCCCAGTTGATGTTTGGTAGTATATTTTTACAATCAAACTATTTGCTGGGTTTTTTCTCACCGCGAGGATTTACCAATAAGTTTGGTATATTATATGTATATATATATTACAGTCATCCACAGGCACCATGTTTCAACATTTCACGTTTCTTCAGTGTGGCTAGACTTAGCAACTACATCTAGCCAGGAGCGAAACCCAACTGATTTTTCATCAGTTCAATTCCTTAACACTTATCAGTAAGAAGCAGAATTTTAATTAATAAATATATACATAGATATATATATGTTATGGTCACTAGAGAACTAAAATCTGTAAATAACAGAGAGCCTTGCTTAAGATAACAGTGAACATCAGTTAAATTCCCTTCCAAAGACCTCTACTGGGTTTTGGGAGCATATATTACAGTCATCCACAGATACTGTTTTGATATTTTACATCTCGACAGTGTGGCTAGACTTAGCAACTACTTCTAGCCAGGAGATATATATATCTCAGCTGTGAGTGTGTATGTGTGTACATATATATATATGAAGTTAAGTAAACAAACAAATGTGTTTATTTCTTATATGACTTTAAGCCGACAATTTTTGGAGGATATGTGCTTAATTGAAGTCATACCTAATTTTGAAAATTAATTAGTTAATAATTAATGAATTTAGGCGGGCATATATGTTCAAATGTAAGGCTAAACGAATCGAGAAAATGTCAATCAAAAAAAAAAAAAAAAAATATTATATATATATATATATACATACACATACACACTCACAGTGGGTTTACCAGGTATTTGAGAATATACCTTCAGCAGGCCATAAATGGAAGCCAACTGTCATAATGTTGACTGGCATGTGCCAAATTTTAACATTCCTTTAAAGATATTTCAAGAGCATTAACATGACATCTTCTAATCTGTCAAAGGAAAATAAAATAATATTCCTGGCACTAGTCAATAACCACGGCAACAGGAAACAAGCTGGAGGCCAGGTATCATTCATTCATGGCCAAGAGAAAAGAAAATATTTTAGGTAGTAAAGACATAAGAACATCAGGACCAGGACATCATCAACTGTGACCCCAGGGCTAGTGTGTCACTGTCTCAGTTGCCCTATCATCTGGGACTATAGAATATGCTTGCTACACCTCTGCAGAAGAGTAACATCTCCCAATGTTGCCACCTGTTGGCTGTGAGTGGCAACTCGTGACACCTACACATGGACACACCAGTGTAGGCTGACCAGCAAAAACATGCATTTATCAGCTATGTGCAGATTCCAGATGCTGTGTGGAAGACCTACTAGATGGCGAGAGAGAGAGAGTCATGGAAATCCAATTTTTTTTCTCAATTATCTGATGCATCCTGTGTACATATATATATATATATATATATATATATGTATATATATATTATAAAGTAAGCCTAATAAGTCAGAGAATATCTACCTAGGTTTCTCCTAATGGATAATCAGGATAATTCTGACCAGGAGTTTTTTATACTGTAAAAATAAAATATATATATATGGTGCAATGGGTAAATTTTCATTTAAATTACACAAAAAAATGTGAATAACAAAGACATCTCACTTTATCACATATATTTACCAAGATTACATGAAAATATCTTGAAATACTTTAGATTAACTTCATTCAACGAAATTGCCATTGGCTTCAACCATGGCCTCTAGACAACTCCAGAATCTCCTGCAAGACTTTTTAACCCTTTGCCTGTTTAAATTGGTAAATGTCACATTATCCCTGCAGCAGTTCATCATTGGTGTTGCACAGATTTTTTAGATCTCTCACTGAACCACACCACACACAATAATCCAGGGAATTGCAATTTGCAGTGTTAAATGGCCAGATGTTAGTGGTGATGTGGTTGCAGTAAATTTTTGACAGGCAAGACTCGGTTTTCCTGCTTGTGTGACATGAAACCCCTACATCTGGAAATGGGACGTTTCATGTTTTTTAGCAGCCACCTTCTCAATTCAGGGCAGTACTACCTCCTCCTCCAGGCATTTGATCTGGGCCTCCATGTTGAATCAGAGGCCATGTGGGAATATGAAGAGAGGCATAACATTACCATCACTAGTGACCACCCCAAATAACATGATGTAGATTAGGTGTTTGCGTTTCATCACTATCGATACATGTTGTAGGGACAGAGCAAGTCTACATTTGTTCTGTGAGTTCACCATCTGATCCTGGCTGAAATTTGTCTCATCTGAGAAAAACCAAAGTATGTTTGCTTGGAGAGGATGCTTGAGTTTGTTTTTCAGTGTAGTATTTCTTCTTGTTCTTGATGACCTGTGATAAAAAAATTGTCCGTTTCTCATTTTGTATGAGAAATAGCGAATGTCTTCATGCACTATCTGCCTGATAAGAAACTCAGACACTCCCATGTCCCTGGCTATGACCTGATTCACTTGCTGTGATCATTGTCAATCATGACCTGGATCTCAGAAGAAATTTGGGAGTTCTTATCAGAACAATCAGAGTGAGGCTTCCAATCTGCTGTACCTTAGTAATCACCATTGATCTCACCCAACGCTTTTTAAATCCTCTGCGCTGTCCTCAAATTGACACCCAAACTTTTTTTTTTTTTGAGTTACAATATATGAGAAGTCATAAATTATAAACTTGTCTGTAGCTAGAAATTGGAATTAAAGTTTGTTAGATTTAAAAGCGGAGGTGAGAAATTTTCAATTATGATTGACATTATAGATGACCCTAACTGACCTCCGATATAAACACATGAGAATAAGATATTTAAGTTTAGCAGATGCGACCCAGCTTTCAGAGAGCATAGACGTATGGTCAGCTCCAGCTCCTTCTCACCACGATGGAATCAATCATGGGCTAAAAGAAAACTTGATCAGATACAACCAAGTCTTGTTGTTGTATTAATTAAATACTAAAGACAATGTTAAGCCCAACCAGTAAGAAGAATCCAAGAACAAGAAGGAAAGTCAACCCCCATCAGAAGACTAGATAGAAGTCAGCCCAGACAAGATGGCGGACAGACAAGTTAGACAACAAGTCAGTAACCAGAGAAGTTACCAAGTAAAAACTACAATCCTCTCTCTCTCTCTCTCTCTCTCTCTCTCTCTCGTATATGAGACCGATTATATACACCCGAGAAAAGGGGTATATAACATTCGTATTGGAGCTTCTGGTATGAATGCCAAATAGTAAAGCATTTCTGGATAAGTGAATTGTATCATGATACTGCTTTGCTCACAGACAATGCCAACTGACTCTATTTTGCTGCACAGTAGACAAAACCTGTAGGAAATTAATAATTTGAAATGGAAAAAATGTACCCATTGTACACTATATATGTATGAATATATATATAACTGTTGTAATTCAAGTATCAGAGTTAACAGAGGAATAATAGGAAGAAACACAATGAGTATTAAGGATAGGAGAAAAGGTTTACTAAGCAAAGATACAAGGTAAAGATTCAACCTAGCAATTGCTAATTACTAGGTTGTATTAACAAATCCTGTGAGATCTTGTTGTTTCTCTCTTCCAAGATTTCATCATACATTATCTATAGGAAAAACAGGGGATTCTAATCTCATTATTTAGGTACTATATGATTTTTTTTTTATTCATTTATATATGTAAATGTAAAAATATGAAAAAAAAGAAATATTCAGAAAGTGTTTTTATCTATTATTGATAGTATTTAACATTTTTTTCATCAAACCATTTTCTTTTGAAAATAATTAAATTGAAAATAATTTTTGTATGAAGCATTATAACATCACCCTGAAGATGGCATATTATAATATAATAAAAAAAGTAAAGTAAAGTCGTCGAGGCGGCCTAATGTTGGTGTGAGCCATACATCGAGGGAGTCTATCCCCTTTTCACTAGCGCTAGACCAAGGAGATAGTTTTTACATCTGAGGTGGAGCGCCACACCTACCATCAGCTCCTTACTTTACCGCACAGATCCCTGTGCTACTCATACGCTGAGTTGGCGAGGACCAGTATCGAACTCGGAACCTTGTGGTTTTTAGCTGAACGCTCTACCGACTGAGCTAACCCGACCCATAATATCATAATACCCTACAAATATTTTTTTTTTCATATACATTAAACCCTTAAATATTTTGTTTTGCATATTTTTATATTCATATACACCATTGAATTTATTTCTATTTTTCTCATATACAGGGTGTTCGGGATAAATTTGACAGTTTCATAAGGAAAAAGAAAAAGTGCTTGGTAACTACAAAATTTAATGGATTCTAAAGAAATTCAACAGGCACGGAAATTACACTACTGCCAACAAGTTTCACTCAAAATAACCTTTTCCAAATGGATTAGTCCAAAAGTGTACTTTATACCTAATTTCTCAATCACATGCAGGTTGTAACACAAAGTTAATTTTTAAGCAGGGTACTATTAGTTTGAATTTAGAATTTTCCTTCTCCTTGACCAGTTGCTATACCAAGATTAACAAGAACCCAATCTGCCCTATTATTTACCCATAGTTGGAGGAGAGGAGGGAGAAGAGATGGATTTACACCTTTCCCAAGGGAATTGGTGCAAAAGGAAATGAAAATAACCTCATCAAGGTTTGCTGAGTTCATTTCATATGTGAATAAATGTGTGTCTTTATGACCTGCATTCTAATTGATTAATCTTGGCTTGGTTTCCTTGGTTTTGATAGCATATCAGCCATTACGGGTTATTTAATGCCAAAGATATCTTTGTAGAAGAACAGTAGTCCTACTATTGAACCCATAGTTGGGGAGGGGGATCATACCTTTCCCAAGGGTATTAGTCTGAAACTAGAGTTTGAACTTGCTTACTATGATATCACAGGCCAGCACTTTATCCACTACACCACAAGGTGTCCTCAACTTTCAAGTTGAGCTTTCCTATAGGTACAACTTCAGATTTTAAAGGCTGATATGGTAATGGCTTGATTTATTTGTTTAATGGCATAAAGTAAAAAAAAAAGTAAAGTCAATGGGGTGACCTAATGTTGGTATCAGCCAGACAGTAAGACTCTACTAAATGAGCCCACCTGTTAACCATTGGTGACAACCTGTGATGCTTAAGGACGGAATCCTGGTGGATGAGCAGTCCATGACATGCAACACCTCACTTTGGTCCTTAATTAGGTTAGACGGTTGGTCGGAAAGGCCCCCCACCGATCAATCAGCTGGTCATGACAAGCTCTCGTACCTATATGATTGTCCTGACCCTGTTGCCCTTATGGCAACCCCCAGCTGTTGAGGGTCTTCATGTCTTGGGAATGACATTAAATTCTAACTGATGGTGAGGTTCCAATTCTGGGGAATGTGGAGCACCCTTCATCACCATTGCTCCCAAGTCCACTCTAACCCAAAAAATGTTTTTTTTATTCATTCTTATTGGGTATAATCTTTTTAATTTTTTTTTTATCTATTTTACCCATAAATGGGACCCTAACAGTTACTACCACTCTTGGTGAGAGTGGACCTGGGAGTAATAGTAATGAAGGGGTACTACACACTCTCCAGATCTCCAGAATTGGAATCTCACCATTAAATGCAGTTTAACATCATACCCAGGACACTGACACTGTTTTCTAGTAAATATATGATGAAAAGGGTTGGGGATTTGCCATAAGAGCAATAGGGTTGGGAAAATTATATAGATGCTTGGGCTTAACGTGACCAGCCGATTGATCGGAGGAGGCCTCTACAAACACCTACTTAGCCTAAGTAAGGGTCAAAGGGAAATATTACATGTTATGGACTGCTCATGCACCAGGATTCCATCCTTAAGCAAATCAGGTTGCCACCCATAGCCAACTGGTGGGTCCTTTAAGGAGTGTCATTTCCCTCTGCAGAGGTGCAGTCGGTGTATTCTACAGCCCCAGATAACAGGGCTGGTTTTATGCTGTGTATCAATAAAATATACACTATTATACACACACCGGGTTAGCTCAGTCGGTAGAGCGTTCGGCTAGAAACCACAAGGTTCCTAGTTCGATACCCGCCTTCGCCAACTCAGCGTATGAGTAGCACAGGGATCTGTGCGGTAAAGTAAGGAGCTGGTGGTAGGTGTGGCGCTCCACCTCAGACGCTAAAATAATCTCCTTGGTCTTGCGCTAATGAAAAGGGGATAGACTCCCTCGCTGATTGGCTGATACCGACATTAGGCCGCCCCGACGACTTTACTTATATTGTATATATGTTATGATATAGTATTATTTGTTACTGTAGGGTGTATAGATATATATTATCTAAAGTATTATAAATTGTATATATTATATATGTAGTAGATTACAACCAACTCAAGTGGTTGTTTTTTGATTTTCAGAATAGCAGATCCTCTCTACTTGAAAGATTGGCATAATACAATGTTTTTACCCCACTCCACTCATTGGGCTCTTTGCCAGTCTAAGCTAAGCTTTATATATATATATATGCTTTATTTTTGTAGCAATCTTTCTTGTAAACAACTTATATTAAAGACCATAGACAAAGTTTGTTTTAATCGTTCTTTGTTTTTTTTTTTTTGTTTTTTTTAGTTTTTTTTACTGATTTTTTCCAGAACACTACATATGTTAGGTCCAAAAATTATTATACAGGGTGCAGCATAAATACCTCCCACGTTTTGTCACCTCTCTGGTGCAAATGAACTTAGGCAATGGTTGCTCCATTCAAACCAGTTTTATTCCACTTAAAGATTGACCCTACCTGTGACCAAAGGGTTGGGTAAATACATGACTGATGATAACTGAACATAATTTTCACAACTGAAATTTTATTTTGTTTATACTGTAAAAATTATAGATTTATTGTGTGATTTTAACCACCTGGGAAAAATGTCTAGGAGAATTAAAACTCTAAATTAAAACCAGCTTTATTCCACTTAAAAATTGGCCTTGTGTCTTACCCAAATCTTCTTTTTTTTTTTTCAGGTACGATCATTTACAATCACAATTTGGACTGATGCACACAGTATTTGCTGGTTCGGTTGGTTGCTTACTTGGATTTTAAGACATGTCAACCCTTGTTGGGTTATTTTATGCTGAAGACTTTTTTTCCATCCTTGTTGGGTATTCAAATTTTTTTAAACTCTTTTTTTAAACATTCTTTAAAACTCATTTTTGATCTGTTTAACCCATAGATGAGACCCTAACAGGTATTACCACTCCAGGTCAGAATAGACTTGGGAGTAATGACAATAAGGATGTACTCCACACTCCCCAGGGCTCTTGAATTGGAACCTCATCACTAAATGCAGTTTAACGTCATACCTAGGACACTAAGACCCTCAACTACTGCCTTCAGCATATGGTTATTTAATGCCAAAGATATCCTTGTAGCTGGGGAGATGAGAGGGTTCATACCTTTCCTAATTTAGAAATGGATTTGACAAACTAAGTTCTAAAGTTTTAATCTTATCATCCCACAATGACTAAGATATTTGAAAATATATTTAATATGTATTTAAAGATATATATATATATATACCAACCTCTTCACACGAATAGGATGTGACACAAGGTAAATTTTTTAAGCAGAGTGTAACAGGTTTGAATTCAGGCTTTTACTTCTCCTAGACTGGTGACCTATCCAAGGTTAAAGAGCCTAGTCTGTTCTACTATTTACCCATAGCTGGAGGGAGAGTTGTTGGATGCATACCTTTCCCAAGGGTATTAGTGCTATGTGAAATGCAAATGTCCAGGATTTGAATTCTGGTTGATAAGTTCATTCCCTATGACTCTAATCATTACATCAGGCACCTCCATATTTAGTTAAACTGCAGACATTAGGAAATATAATATTCCCTACATAGGCTAGAGAGTTGAATCTCTAGCCTATGTAGGTAACCACTCTAGGAAAAGGAAAACTGAATTCAAACCAAGAGCTAGAGTCCCTAAGGCAATTCCCTACAAACTGGCATCTCCTTTGATTTCACTGTATACAGCATCCTTGTGTAGTTCCTATCTACCTTTTTTTCCAAGCATTTCATTGAAAGCAGTACCACTCAAAACACCAGCTGTATGGCCACTTACCTCCTATCACACAAATCAACAAGACATGTTCTGCTCTGAACACCTAAGCATGGACACACCAGTATAGGCCAACCAGCAAGAACCTAAATCAACCAGTTCTGGCAGATTATGGATTCTGTGTGGAGGACCTAACTGGGGCACCACCACACAAAACACCAGATGTATGGCCACTTACCTCCTATCACACAAAGGAATAAGACATACTGGCCCCTGCTGGAGAAACAAGGACGAACTCATAAGTGATGTTCTCCTCTGAACACCTAAACATGGACACACCAGTATAGGCTGACCAGCAAGAACCTAAATCAACCAGCTCTGTGCAGATTTTGGATTCTGTGTGGAGGACCTAACTGGGGCAATGAAAGATAGGGATGGTTGGTGAGGGAGAGTCATAAGTATCCATGTCAGCATGACTTGATCATGATGATTAAAACAGGAATATATAGAGAAGCCTGTATAATGTTTATTGGTGACGAGATATAGCAAATCTTTTTTTGGATATTATTGATGTGTTGAGTGGGGAGTCTTGCTGAAGGAGAAATTACCAGTCTTTTAATGATCTTGCCTAGGCCTGTGAGTATATCCACAGTTTCAAAAGACTAACATATGTGATATCAGCTTCTATATGATCTAGGCCTGTGCGTATATCCACAGTTTCAAAAAACTAACATATGTGATATCGGCTTCTATATGATCTTGCCTAGGCCTGTACGTATATCCACAGTTTCAAAATACTAACATATGAGATGTCGGCTTCTCTATATATTCCTGTTTTAATCATCATCATCATCAGGTCATGCTGACAACATGGATACCTATGACTCTCTCTCACCAACCACCCCTATCAGTCATTGCCCCAGGCAAGTCCTCCTCACAGAATCTAGAATCTGCACAGAGCTGGTTTATTTAGGTTCTTGCTGGTCAGCAAGTGTGTCTATGTTTAGGTGCTCAGAGGAGAACATTGCTTATGAGTTCGTCCTTGCTTCTCCAGCAGTGGCCAGTATGTCTTATTCCTTTGTGTGATAGGAGGTAAGTGGCCATACAGCTGGTGTTTTGTGCAGTGCTGCTTTCAACAAAATTCTTGGAGAATAACCTAGATGGGAATTATACAAGAATGCTGTATGCTGTCTTGAACAAATCCTAGAAACAGCACCCCACAAAAAGCAACAGTGTCCAGCATGTACAGCTACTTTCTTGTGGGGTGCTGCTTCCAGGATTTGTTCAGAACAGCATGCAGCATCCTTGTTTAGTTTCAATCTAGATTCTTCTCTAATCATTTCATTAGAGTCCAAGTGGTGCAGCCCTACAGTAGCACTGACATAGTTACAAATTGGAAAAATTCTTGCTTTATCAGAGAGATCAGATTTCCATATGATTGATAATCTGTTTATAAGACTTTCCTATTTATATATTGACATCGCTTTAATATTATTACTAAAATTAAGTAACTAATTCAATAATCTTTTTTTTTTAGCTTTGAGAGAGCACATTATACTTCTTTTAATTCAAAATCTTTGTATTTTCATTGCGTTTAAACATCTTTTTCCCCTAATCAGGATATACATGTGGGTTTGGGGAACACATGCAAATTTTTATATGCCCTTGACAAATTCACCCACAATCTCAATTACAACTTCTGCTACACCTTCCCCAAGAACTGACATGTCCACTGTCCCATTGGTGTGAGTGTCAAATTAGCAAGCTGGGATGTTCCGTTGCAGAGAATTTCATCATTTTGCATACTGGAATATTCAAACGCTAAAACTTGAAAAACCCAAGCTCTTACTGTTAAGTATCTAGCCGCCATCCTTGGCCAGTTGCAAAGAACCCAAAGTAAATAAGTAAGCAAGTCTCGAGTTATAAAATCCTTTGGTAAGTGAATATATCCTGTGATATAGTATCCTTCGGTAAGTGAATAAGTCCTGTGATATAGTATCCTTTGGTAAGTGAATAAGTCCTGTGATATAGTATCCTTCGGTAAGTGAATAAGTCCTGTGATATAGTGTCCATCGTCCAAGAAGATCCAAGTAGATGTGAGTAGCTAAGATTAGAATCAGCCAGTAGAAATAATAATAACAGCAGCAGAGCACCGCCAGTGATTGGACAATAGGTTGGTCACGTGCTTATCGGCGTCTATAAGTAGAAGTGACCATCTGGTACACACCTTATATCGGAAAACTTTCAACACTTACAATGCGCTCCCTTCATCAGTATGGCACCGATGTCACCTACCTCTCAGAGGTACTGTTACTGGATAGCGACTGCTGACCATCAAGATCCTGCAGGCTGATGTATCCTATCATCTCTGTCACAGCAGCGCTACTGACAACTCTGGACATCTTGGTGTATATAGGATGAATTCATTGGATGGAGCCAGCTCAACCGACCCAGGGTGAATGCCACAGCCGTAACAGTAACAGTAACTAATTTGAGAAACTTACCATCCAGTGTGTAGATATATGCATCTTGTTTAAACACACATAAACTCTGTTTTATCTGAATTCACATAGAAGCCAATACTTTTTGCCACCTTCTCTTGGCTATGCAGTCTTCTTATAACTTTTAATTAAAATTATTCTAATCTTATCACCCCACAATGTCTTAAAAAAAGATATTTGGACTCTTCATTCAGACTGCAGATATTGGGTCATATGATATTCCCTTTTAAGTGCAATAGGAAATATTGGACCAAGTCTCCAATAGGCACACCAAATCATCAAGTTAATGAAAGTTTCATATTTTAACATGTCACCAGTAACTTCCACTTTCAAATATTTGAAAATAAATGACGAGTTTTTGAACTTATATTGTATCTGATAAAAACAAATGATTTGGGGTGCCTATTGGAGACTTGGTTCAAAATATCTACCAATGAGATGCATCCCTAATAGCTGGTTAAATTCTTACTTGTTTTTATGGCATGTCAAATCTTGTTGGGTTATTTGATAGCAAAGTCAATCTTTTGTTTCAAGCAACTAATGTTAAACAAGGCATGAAGAGGAGTGAGGCAGAAAGGAGAGTAGCCTCAGCAGCAAAGAGAGCCAGAAGGAGAGAGAAAAACAGCAGCCCCAGAAAGCAACACAGTTTGTGTGCAGTCAGTGTACCAAAGACTGTCACTCAGGGATTGGCCTACACAGCTACTTGCGCAGATGCAGATAATTTTTTTTTGGACACTACACCATCGTCCTTAGTGAACAGAAAGGTGCCAACAACAACAATATGGTTTCAAGCAACCAATGATTTGAATCATTTGTAAACAGTTATAACTTCAAGTAACTATTCTTAATACAAATAATTTTCAAGTAAGCATTCTATCAGAAATTTGATAGAGAATTGTCTTCCCCTGCTGCTAGTGTTACATAATTATTAGATCCTAATACTTATGTACAGTAGTGTAGAAACCAAAATGGCTGTTATAAGTGCAGCTGGCGGCCTAGAAGGATTGAATGACAAGGCTTGACCTCAGTCCTGATCCTCCTTCCAGTGGATACCGTGAGAATCAGTGGAGAAGACCCTCTTCCGGTTTAGATTAGAGAGAGTTTTAGTCAGATCAGCCAAAACCACAATGGTGGTAAGTCGTTTAACTCAATCTGCGCAGGTAGTCTGGTGGGGATTTCAGAATAAAATATGATCTAAGTTAAATTGAAGTCTTGTGTTATTATCTAAAAACTACCAATGATAAAAGAAATCCCCAATGGAAGACCAGACACAAAGTCGAAGTCCAGACGCTAGAAGAGACGCTGGAAGAAGAATAATAGAAGAAAGGAAAAAGAAGAGTATACAACACTAGGGGGAATCACCAACATACGATGTTGGCGCCAGAATCAAAATCTTCACTTATCACAGAGCAGTTACCCAGGAGAGACACAAAATATGCGCTTCCAGCCACCTCGCCCATAACCAGCAAACTTTCTAAGGCATTGTATCAGCATACTACAGAAGGCTGTCACAATAGCATACTACAGAAGGCTGAAGAACGAGAACTGACCTGAGGAAGCGTTTAAACAACATTCAAACCAGCGAGTCGAACTGAATAGTCACCTTAAAAAGAGCCACTTATCCAACGAACAGTATTTAACCTCACAGATAAGTCTCGTCGCAAATGCCAATAAAATTTGCAACAAATTCTTGTATTATTTGTCAATACATGTATTAAATTTCCATTGTGTGTGTTGTCTTCTTTCGTCCAAACAATTTGCTTACAACTGGGAGATTTAAGAGGCTCCCCCTTAAACCCATAATTCCTCTTAATATATGGCATAATGATTATGGTCAGAGGAAATAGATTTGAAGAACTGAGTTCAATTCCTGGGTACGGTTGTTTGCATTTCACTTCATACCAATGCCCTCCTTCAGATCTCCTTTCAGCTATGGGTAAATAGTAGAGCAGACTGTGCCTTGACAAGGCAACCTATTTAGAGAAGGAAAAACCAGGCCTATGGTATCAAAAGCAACCATGGTTTTTTTCTTCTAATTTTAATACTCATTTGATTAGTTGGTTGGAAGAATTCCTGCTTTATCTTATCAGAGAGATCAGATATCCATAAGATTGTATATCTGTCTATAAATCTTTCCTATGCGTATATTGACATTGATTTTTGTAGATGAGATATTACTACCTAGGTATTTAAACAGGTCTATTAATTTGAGACACCAGAAGTATTGACTTGTATGTGATCTCAGATAAAACAGAGTTCATGTCAGCTTTTTTGTGGTTAATTCAATCATTTGTTTTTTTACAGCAATTATATGGTTACCTATATGGCTATGAAAGGGTGACTCCCCACTACCTAGAACTTCAGAGCAGGTGCCTCACCACCAATCTTTGCATTCTCTATCTGCAGACAGCTATTGCTATCTAACACTAATGATTTTGAACATGTATTTGACATATAGATGGGACCCTAACAGCTATTGCCTCCAGTGAACCTGGGAGTAATGTCTATGAAAAGATGACTCTACACTCTCCAAAGTTTCAGAACTGGTGCCTCACCACCAGATGGCATTTAGTGTCATATCCAGAACACCCACTTTGGCAGCAGGGGGTCTTATCTCTCTGTAGGGGATACTGATGATCCTCTAAGACCAGTCAACAGGGCGAACATCCCAAAAGCTAAAAATATAATTGATATATTAATTAACTATAAGCACATGTGCTTCTCTTGGCATGTATATCAGCAATTATAGAGTATTTGATTATCTTATTATATCAATGAAGGTGTTTGCATGTGCATGCATGTGTGTGTGCCCTTGGCAAAAACCATAGAATTAGCACACTTAGTAAATGTTCACTTAGGTTTTTTATTTAGCAGTAAATAAACTAATAACAGATAAGATGTAAAACATTTTTATTTAGCAGTAATAAACTAATAACAGATAAGATGTAAAACATTTTTATTTAGCAGTAAATAACTAATAACAGATAAGATAAAACATTTTATTTAGCAGTAAATAAACTAATAACAGATAAGATGCAAAACATTTTTATTTAGCAGTAAATAAACTAATAAAGATAAGATGCAAAACATTTTTATTTAGCAGTAAATAAACTAATAACAGATAAGATGCAAAACATTTTTATTTAGCAGTAAATAAACTAATAACAGATAAGATGCAAAACATTTTTATTTAGCAGTAAATAAACTAATAACAGATAAGATGCAAAACATTTTTATTTAGCAGTAAATAAAGATAAGATGCAAAACATTTTTATTTAGCAGTAAATAAACTAATAACAGATAAGATGCAAAACATGTTTATTTAATAACTGAACACCATTGCTTCATAAAATATTCCTTAGACAAAGCAGTTTGAATTATTTAAATTAATGGTATAATTTTCTTCCAGCCTTGAAGGTGAAAATATGAAATAATCCAATGTTGAGGGAAAAAATAATGGAATGATCTTGAGAGTTGTATTTAATCAGAAGCCTACATATGCAAATCAGTCTTGAATTAAAAGACATTTCTTGCAGACCTGAACAAGAAGATGGGATGTTTATTCTATTATAGTATCCCTTCTAATATACATATTTATCCAAACGCTCTGCACAAGTAGGATGTGATACAAGATTAATTTGTTAAGCAGTGTTTAACAGGTTTGAATTTCGAGTTTTCCTTCTCCTAGACTGGTTGCTTAAACAAGTTTAAAGTGTCCAGACTGCCCTACTATTTATCCATAGCTGGAGGGGGAATAGTTGGATTCATACCTTTCCCAAGGATATTAGTGCTATTTGAAATGCAAACAGCCTCATCCAAGATTTGGACTTGTCTTGCCATGTCCATTTCCTACAAAGGTAAGCATTACACCAACACACCTCCATATTTTATATCTTATCTTATATACATCTTTTTAAAAAGGGACACAACAAGTTCTCAAGGAAAATGGTGGAGGAATAAACTGCCACGGGAAGTCGTTCATTTATTACAGAATTCATGGATAGCCTATGAATTATATAAGTAAGTAAAGTAAAGTAAAGTCGTCGGGGCAGCTTAATGTCAGTATCAGCCAATCAGCGAGGGAGTCTATCCCCTTTTCATTAGCGCTAGACCAAGGAGATTGTTTTTGCATCCAAGGTGGAGCACCACACCTACCATCAGCTCCTTACTTTACCGCACAGATCCCTGCGCTACTCATAACGCTGAGTTGGCGAGGACCGTTATCAAACTAGGAACCTTGTGATTTCTAACCGAATGCAGAGTTTGTTAGAAAATTCAAATCTGAGGGAGTTAAGTGGTAAATTACTGTTGGCCTGATTGACATACGGTGACCTTTATTTAACTCTTTCTGGAAATGCGCCAATAGGATGTGCAAAAGTTTTAAGTTTTAGTTAGTTGCGACCAGATAATCACTGAGAAAAGACATTATTTTGGGATGCTGCTTCTCACCGCACAGTTGAATCCTTGGACTGGGGTTGTTTTGATAAAAGCTATAAAGAAAACAACAAAGTTTTGCTTTATTAATTAATTAACAAACAAGAATGCACAGACACAATATCATTGTCACTACTCTGTATCTCTCTCACTGTTTATATACTTGAGATGAAGGGTATATAAACACATTGATAATTCCAATTGCATTGTGGGGTATCATTTTGTCCAATGTTTGTTTTCAAATAAACTTAGCTATTTCACTGAATTTTTGAGAGGAGGCATGATAATTTGGATTATTCAGACTATTGACCTCATCTTAATTGTTATCTATACAATGCAAAATTGGGAACCTTCTTGAAATCAGGAACCTTCTCTCTAAACTCAGGAACCTTTTCATAGAACTCAGGAATTTTCATGTCATAATCTGGAGCCTTCCTAGAACTTCAAACCTAACCGTTTATTCACTACTCGGGGATAAACTGTTCTCATTCTGTTAACTATGACTGGGTACAAGTGTTAAGCTGTGTTAATTATTCTATGTTACTATCGCCCTTGGCCAGAATTGAACCTGCAGCCCAGAGAGGGCTGTCACTTAGAACTGTATTAACTCAACACCTATATCCATTGCACCATGTATCCAATATAGGTTCAATCCTGGCTAAGGCCAATAGTAACATAGAATATATATATATATATATATATATATATATATATATATATATATATATATATATAGCTTAACACTTGTACACAGTTATATTCAGGAAATTGCAATTATCTTATACATATTATCTTATATACATATTTACCAACCCCTCTGCACAAGTAGGATGTGACACAAGGTCAATTTCTTAAATTGAGTTTAACAGGTTTGAATTCAGAGTTTTCCTTCTAGACTGGTTGCATAACCAAGGTCAAAGAGCCCAGTCTGCCCTATTATTTATCCATAGCTGAAGAGAGAATAACTGGATTCATACCTTTTTCAAGGGTATTAGTGCTATGTAAAATGCAAACATAATTCTTGAATAATACATTTTCCCTCCTATTTGAACTGGAGACAACATTTTAACCCTTTGAGTGCAATAAGAAAATTGTATCCAGTAGATTGAACCCAAGTGTCAAGACTCTGTAAAGTTGATAGCTGAAAGTATATATTTTTTAGTTCTTTCTTTTTTTTTTTTTATCTGAGAGAGCCTTTACATCTATTGATAATGGAGATTCAGTTTCCATTTGTCTGTAACTAAAACTACATCACTGAAAACAATTTTAAAAATTATTTTTTACTCTCACCCTTTTTTCAGTAACAAGAGGTTAACTAAAAAGTTTACAAATAAATACATACCTACGATTTTGTGTAAAATTTATTAAAAATTATTTTATTAATAATTAATAGATGCATGCAACATTTTATTTGAGGAGGACAGAATTAAGTTTCCATTTCAAATTTTTTTATTTTTTTACTCCTTTAATAAATTTGATGATTTTACTCATGATACAAACCCTCTAACATTGAATTTTTAACTCCCACCCACCTCAGACAATATCTTTCAAAAATTAATTTTACACCGCCCGGATGGTGTTTTTTGTTTTTTTTTGCTATGTATGATTACAACTATTTGTGTTTATGTAGAAGTCGTTGTTTGTAAATCAGTCATGAGCAAACTGCAGCCCACTGTGCTTTCTGGGTGGCCTGCCTAATTGGACGAGTGTTATAAGATTCCTCACCATCCTTAATTCTCTTCTATATGATCCAGCAATAGAAATTCTTGTTGTCTCCAAGGAAAGAATTCTACCGACTTTTATATGTGCCTCAGTTAGTCATGCAGATTTTCTTCACAATCACAGTATGGCATTTGACTAGTTCTGAGACATTATGTAAATTGTATGGCTGTGTATGGCCCCTTAGTCAGTAGGGGGGGGGCATAATCATTTGCAAAATAGAACTGTACTTGTAATTGTGTTTAGGGTTTCTCACTCATATTCCTTGCCTCTAAAAAATGATTCTCATCTGAGGACCATATAACATTTTTTGGGGTCCCGTTAAGGAAAAAGTATTTAATTATAAAAATACAATAGGATTTTCAAACATTGAATGGCTGAGGAGGGGGGGGGGCACTATAGTAAAATAGAAATCAAAGGGATTCATAGGTAAAAAAAGAAGAACCACTACTCTACGTGCTCCACCAGTAGAGAATTCTGCCAGCTTTTATGTGTGCCCTAGTAAGTCATACAGATTTTCTTTACACACACATATGGCGTTTGATTAGTTCTGAGGAACTAGGTGATTTTATGCCTCTTATGCCAGAGAGAGAGAGAGAGAGAGATCATGAGGAAAATAACTTTTATTAAAATTTTGTTTGTCTCATTTAATTCTCACTTCCTCACTCACACACACACACTCTCTCTCTCTCACCTTATCTATCTCATACACACACTCTCTCTATCAATCAATCTATTTTTATCTATCTATCAATCTTACACACACTCTCTCTCTCTCTCTCTCTACAAATATGTTTGACTTTTCAAGTGTTCATTTTTTTCTTTGAATTATTCCAAAATATATCCTAGCATCAGTGTGTCTTAATCATATTGATATCATCTCCTGTGGACACTTAAAAATGGACACATCAGTGTAGGCAGTGTTCTCTACTGAGACAGCATCATCTCCGATGGCTGGGCCATGTCCACCGGATGGATGATAGACGAATCCTGAAGGACATCCTCTACACAGAGTTTTTGTCTAGTAAGAGACAGATTGGTTGCCCCCAGCTGCATTTCAAGGATGTCTGCAAGAATGATCTCAGGTGCTTTGGTATTGCCCCTTCCAGCTGGGAAAATTTGGCTCAGGACTGCCTTCGGTGGTGGCAGGCTCTCTGTAGCAGACTGTTCATGTCTGAAGCCACCCTGGTGCAACACTATGAAGCCAAGAGGTCCAGAAGAAAGCGGCTGCAACAAAGCACCGGCACATTAACATCTTCAGGGACAGCCTTCACATGTAACATCTGTGGTCGAGAATGTTTTTCGAACATTGGACTTTACAGTCACAGAAAGCACGATAACTTCAGGGGCATAAAAACTACATTATAGTCTTCCGAGTCTGAAATGCCAATGATGAGTGTACGTCGACCAGTAAAAACCTACATCAGTCAGGTCTGCATGGATACTGGATGCTGTGCAGAAGACCTGCCAGGAGTGATGACCAATGAGGACAGTTGACAATAAAGAGTCATGATAATCTATGCTTTCAGCATGACCTAAAGATGATAATAATGATAACTAATAAAATAATAATAATATTATTGATAATGATAACTAATAAAATAATAATAATATTATTGATAATATTGATGATAATGATAACTAATAAAATCCTGGTATCTTTTGATTTAGAAGAAAATCAACATTTTATATAAAATTGTTTAGTGTGTACTTATTTATGGGTAATATTGTATATAACAAGTTCCATCCTGTTTTCCATAAAAGAAAACATACATGCACTGTATCCGTACACGAGTGGCTGGCCATATTTAATTCTTGAATAATATAGTTATAAATAGATGTGAAGATACATCTGGCTTTAAGCACATAATGATCAGTGGAGTGTAAAAAACAACATGTAAAATTTCTTAATCATATTTGATAGAATTAGCATTTCAGACTTTCACCACTTCCTGCTTTTTGAATAAATGCTTCCCTTTTATCAAATAATCAAACAACCCCATTTTGGAGATTTGAATGCGATCCAAGAGAGATAAAGACACGTCAGTCAAGAGAGGTGCTTTCTGTGAGGTGAACTTGCCTACCTGAGTTCAATTCCTGAATGAGTAGTAGGGCAGACTAAGCTTTTTAGCTTTGAGAAGGTGTTCAGTTTTGGAGAAGAGAGATAGAGACACGTCAGTTTTGGAAATTTGGAGTCAAGAGAGGTGCTTTCTGTGAGGTGAACTTGCCTACCTGAGTTCAATTCCTGAATGAGTAGTAGGGCAGACTAAGCTTTTTAGCTTTGAGAAGGTGTTCAGTTTTGGAGAAGAGAGATAGAGACACGTCAGTTTTGGAAATTTGGAGTCAAGAGAGGTGCTTTCTGTGAGGTGAACTTGCCTACCTGAGTTCAATTCCTGAATGAGTAGTAGGGCAGACTAAGCTTTTTAGCTTTGAGAAGGTGTTCAGTATTGGAGAAGAGAGATAGAGACACGTCAGTTTTGGAAATTTGTAATCAAGAAAGGTGCTTTCTGTGATGTGACTTGGCTACCTGCGTTCAATTCTGTATTTCCCAGAGTGCTGATACAGTTGGGAAAAGGTAGAATTCAACTCAAGGTCACCAGTATTGGGCATCCATTGAGGATCAAACTCATTATTCAGTAGTAATGGATCTGCAAGACTAGTTTGCTAACTATTACATCACAATGAATTGACCTTACCCGTGAAAAACCACCAGTTAGTGGCTTTACTGGTGTGAATAAACTCAAAGTGATAATAATAATAATAATAATAATAATAATAATAATAATAAATGATATATGTGTACTAACATAGGGTTGATTTATCTCTACATGGTCTAACCCCAAACCCATTAGCCTCTTCAAACTTTATGACAACTGATCCTTAATATATATATATATATATATATATATATATATATATATTGTTGTGGGGTTTTAAGGGGTCAAATAACAAATGTAGGAAAATGTATTAACAAAAGAGTAGAAAATTACAGTACAGAGAAGTGGGAAATACGTCCGACAATAGAGTTATGAGCTGACTCGCATTGGCTTACTCTTCAAGCCATAATTGTCCCTGTTACTTATAGTAACAGTCGGCGCATTCCATTGGTCTATAGAGTATATCACCTATAACATATATATATATACACCAATCCCTCCACATAAGTAGGATGTGACTCAATGTCAATTTCTTAAGTGAAGTTTAACAGGTTTGAATTTTCCTTTCCCTAGACTGGTTGCCAAACCAAGGTTGAAGAACCCAGTCTGTCCTACTATTTATTTACCCATAGCTGGAGGGAGAATAGCTGGATCTGTATCTTTCACAATGGTATTAACACTATGTGAAATGCAAACAGCCTCCTTCAGGATTTGAACTCATCTCAACAGTAAGCATTACACCATGTGCCTCCACCTTGGTATATAATGATAATAATAAGACAGTTACTTATGACTGACTGGTCAGATGCCCTTAGTCTTATACAGGTGTTGGACACTCAGTGAGGATCCATCTCACTATTGTGAAACTGACTTGCTAACTATTGTTCCATGGCAATGTGTTCTTGGTCAACTGCCCAGTCTATCCGTTTTAAGAAGAAATAAATAAAAAGAAAAAGATGTCTCTCAGCCACAATTTATTCAAATCATAGAGATAGATCATTCTCATTTAGTTATGGGTGCTATTCCGAAAATTCACGATGTCACACAACAACAATTTTGTGCGGGGTGTACTTGGATGATGTCATTGTTGTAAATATGTGATTGCTTACGACAACAACCTGTCAAAGCTGTTAGTTGTACCTTTAGACATTGCACATTTTAGAAGTGCATTGAAGTGGGCGTACTTTATGAGAGGCTTACTTTTTGTTGTTGTGGAGGTCTTTGCTTCTTGGTTTTTTAAGCTTGGAATCCATCAGCTAAACATGGCTGGTTAAAGCATCACTTTTCTTATTAAATCAATTAGGCAATACAAAATATTCATCCCAAAGGATAAATATACTTGATTTATATATATATATATATATATATATATATATATATATATATATTATCCATCTATCTCTGTTTATATATATACTTGTCTATCTATGTATCTATCTCTGTATCTATCTATATATCTGTCCATCTATCTCTGTTTCTATCTATCTATCTATCTATATATATATATATATATATATATATATATATAGATGTCATATATATATATATATATATATATATATATATATATATATTAATTTGCTATAGTGTACAATAGAATTTATTGTATTGTACACTATAACAAATAAATACCCCTCCTACTTTTATTTTCTTCTCTAATAAAAAATACCCCTCTCTCTCCCTCTCTCTCTCTATATATATATATATATATATATATATATATATATATATATATATATATGCTCTGTTGGCTGGGGTTGTAGAATATGCTGACAGCATCTCTGTTGCCTGTCGTGATGCTTAAGGATGTAATTCTGGTAGCTGAGCAGTCCACAATATGCAACATTTCACTTTGGCTCTTACTTAAACTAGACAGGCAATCAGAAAGTCTTTCTCCACTCAATCAGTTGGTAAAGTCAAGTGTTAGCACCTATATGATTGTGCTGACTATTTCGCCCTTATGGCAAACCCCTGCCCTTTTATCATATATGTGTAAGAAGGCAGTGGCTAAGTGTCTTAGTGTCCTGGGAATTATGTTAAACTGCATCTATGGATGAGGTTTGAATTCCAGAACTCTGGGGCATATGGAGTGTACCTTCATTGCCATTACTCCCAAGTCCATTCTGACTCAGAGTTGTACTGCCTATTATTATGGGTCAAATGGATCAAAAATGAATTTTAACAAATGTGTTTGATAAAAAATATGAATTTAAGAAAAAGATTTGGTTTATTTCCTATAAGTCTAACATAAACAAAGGGAACCACTCTTGACTGATAAATTATTTATTTTCCCATTAAACTAAACCTAACCCTGTCTTCTTTTTTCCTAGTAGATCAATAAATAAATAAATAATTTATCAGTCAAGAGTGGTTCCCTTTGTTTATGTTAGACTTAGAGGAAATAACCTAGGTTTGAATATCCAACAAGAACTTCTTTGACATAAAATAACTCAAGGGTTCACATGCCATAAAAACCAACCAACCATTTCTCTCTCTATATCTCTATCTCTCTCTCTCTCTCTCTCTATATATATATATATATATATATATATAATTATATATATATATGTGTGTGTGACTCTAACATTAAGAGCACACATTGAGCTCTCAAACTGCGACAGGTTTTTTTTTTAATAAAACTCTTGTGTGTAAGGAAGATTTCTTCTCTGGACTTTTGGATTATTATATATATATATATATATATATATTGTTTCTCTCTCTCCTCTCTCTCTCTCTCTCTCTCTCTCTCTCTCTCTCTCTCTCTCTCAGATCATCCAAAAAGTGTAACTGTTCCTACACAAACCTTCATCACTTTAGATCAAATAATCTGTGCAAACAATCTACACTAGCTGTTCACATCTTTAACTCAACTCTTAGACACTCACATATTATGTATGATGATTGATGGCACACCTACAACTATTCCTACAACTACTTTACTATATTTCATGTCAATCAAAAAATACATACCAAATTATGAAAAATAGCCATTTTTACTTTAAAATATATAATAGACATGCTCTGATGATGATCCAAACAGATTGAAATATTGCAATATAAGCTAATAAAACAATATTACTTAACAACATCTGTGCATTTTTCAAATTTCTTACTCTGATATAAAATATAAATCTGCATAACAGAAAAGAGATTTACCATTTATAGTTTCTTTTTTTAAAATTACTTTTTGAAGTTAAAATTGTTCTTAGAAAAAGTTCACATTTTGGAGTTGTTTTTTTTTTTTAACTGAATGAGTGACACCTAAGAAAGCTCTCAGTTTAAAAAAAAAAAAAAAGATTCTTTTGTGATTGGACTGTCCCAACTAATCAATATGTTATGTAATTATTTTATGTCTTTTCAGCCAGAAGAAATTCACATAAACCTGATTAGTAATGTTTTATTGATTAGAATTAATTATCTTAAGATCTTTTGAAAGTTACAAATTTGAATTTTGTTTGATCAGTTCAGATCTATCTATCTATTTATCCATCTATCTATCTATCCATTTAAGAAATATTCTATTTTGTTCATATCTATCTATCTATCTATCTATCTCTATTCATATCTATCTATCTATCTATATTTTCATATATATCTATCTCTGTATATCTATCTATCAATTAATCAGACTTAGATCAATTGATATCTATCTATCTATCTCTGTTTAGATCTATCTATCTCTCAGTTTAAGAAATACTCTATTTTATTCATATTTATCTATCTCTATTCATATCTATCTATCTATCTATCTATCTATATATATATATATATATATATATATATATATATATATTTATCTCTATTCATATTTATCTATCTCTATTCATATTTATCTATCTGTATATCTTCAAATCTATCTATCTCTATTCATATTTATCTATCTGTATATCTTCAAATCTATCTATCTATCTATCTATCTCTATTCATATTTATCTATCTTTATATCTTCATATCTATCTATCTATTTATCTTTATATCTTCATATCTATATATGTTCAAATCTATCTATTTATCTCTATTCATGTCTATCTATCTATCTCTGCTCATATCTATCTATCTATCTATCTCTGTTCAAAGTAAACAGTAGCCATGTTACTGCTACTGTATGCCTGTACCATGTGGACTTTAACAAAATGCTTAGAGAAAAGGCTAGATAGAAATTATACAAGGATGCTGTATGCTGTTTTGAACAAATCCTGGAAACAGCACCCCCACAAACAAACAGCTGTATGGCAACTTACTTCCTATCACACAAACCATCTAAGTCAGAAAAACAAGACATGCTGGACATGGCTGGAGGAGCAAGGGTAAATTCATAAGTGCCATTCTTCTGTGGACACCTACTCATGGACACACCAGTGTGGGTTGGCCAGTAAGACCAGTAAGAATCTATATCAATCAGCTCTGTATGGATTCTGGTTGCCGTGAAGAAGATTTACCAGTGGCGATGACCGATAGGAACAGTTGGCGAGAGAGAGTCATGGAAACCTGTGCAGTCAGTGCGACCTGATGATGATGATGATTCTGTATGGCTGCGCCACTTGGATTTCATCTATTCATCTCTGTTTATATCTATCTATGTATCTCAGTCTGTTCATGTCTATCTATCTATTTATGTATCTATCTCTGTTCATATCTATCTATCTCAGTCTGTTCATATCTATCTATCTATCTATCTATCTCAGTCTGTTCATATCTATCTATCTATGTATCTCAGTCTGTTCATATCTATCTATCTATCTATGTATCTCAGTCTGTTCATATCTATCAATCTATCTATCTATATATCTCAGTCTGTTCATATCTATCTATCTATGTATCTCAGTCTGTTCATATCTATCTATCTATGTATCTCAGTCTGTTCATATCTATCTATCTATGTATCTCAGTCTGTTCATATCTATCTATCTCTATGTATCTCAGTCTGTTCATATCTATCAATCTATCTATCTATATATCTCAGTCTGTTCATATCCATCTATCTATGTATCTCAGTCTGTTCATATCTATCTATCTATGTATCTCAGTCTGTTCATATCTATCTATCTATGTATCTCAGTCTGTTCATATCTATCTATCTATCTATCTATTATATATATATATATATATATATATATATATATATATCCCAGTCTGTTCAAATCTATCTATCTCCCTATCTATCTCCTTTTAAAATGGATAATCCTCTTGTTCTATTCTGAAATTGTAAAGATGTGGAATTTCCAAGAATACTTATCTGGAAATTTATTTAATTTACCATGTCTGTGGAAAGAGGATTTAGGGTTAGGGAAAAGTATGAAGGTGTACCGAAAAGTTCTTGACCTTACTAAGAAAAGAATCCTTTAGAGCCATGAAATGTACATGCTCATTCTACATATTCAACAGCCTTGTTGATAGGGTTTAGAATATGCAAACTGTATCCCATGCAAAGGGGTAAGACTTCCCACTGCCAAAAAAATGGGGGTCCTGAGTCTAACACTAAACTGCATTCGGTGGTGAAGCTCCACTTCTGTGAAGTGAGGAATATCGTTTCATTGCCATTATTCCCAGGTCCACTCTGACTGGAATGGTAGTACCTGTTAGGATCCCATCTATGGGACAAATAGATCAGTTTAGAAAATATTGGTATTGGCTAAGAATATTTGAAACTGGAATCTATATAACTATGTGCAAATTAATAAGAGTATTTACGGGATTCGAGGGAGCTCTTATTTCTCCGTAGTTGTAGGCAAATTGTCGGACAAAGAAGAAACAAACATGAAAGTAAATGCAGACACTTGTATTAACAAAAATTACATAAATGTTTTTGCAAATTTTATTAGTATTTGCTACATGACTTATCTGAGTTAAGCAGTTCATTGTAGAATTTGGAATGTTGATAGGACGCTTTCTCATTCTTCCTCGGTAACCGGTTCGGTAATAAGTAATGGGGGATGCTATTTTAGAAGCTTCTTGCCCGGGTAACAGTTCCTTTAAATGAAGGTGAATGGGCCCTTTTCAAGTAGACTATTTGGTTTTCAGCCTTCTGTAGTGTGCTATTGTGATGGCCTTGTAGTATGCGGACACAATGCCTTCGAAAGTGTGCTGTGAAAAAATGCCTCCGTCCAGGTCAATGGTCCGTAGATAAGTGGGCTCTGTTTTTGGGCTAAGTGATGAGAGCGTTTACCTTTACATCTCTCTAAGGTAACAGCTCCCTGATAAGTGAAGTTTTTGGTTTTGGCGCCAACATCGTATGTTGGCGATTTTCCCCCTAGCGGTAGGTGGAGATAATTAACTATGGAATTTCCAATATTAATTGTATTAGATAGGAATACTTGAAACTATATATAAGCTGTACTTGAATCAGTGCTACTGTATGGCTGCACCACTAGGACCCTAATAAAGTGTCTAGAGAACAATCTAAATGTGAGTTGCACAACAATGCTGCATACAGTCTTAAACTAATGGTGGAAACAACACCCCACAACACCCTGATTAGGTGGTTTGGGGGGCAGTACACACTAGTTTTACTTATGTTATACTCATTTAATCTTATCAAACATTAATAACAATTTGACCAATCCTCCTTGCCTTTAAAATAATGAACAACTGTCTCATATTAAAAATGATATTGATGTATTTTTCATTTCATTACATATTCTGTCTTGAAATCAATGAATAATTGTCATGGAAATATTGATATGGTATATGTTTTTTTCTTTCTTTGTTTCTCTGGTCCATTTTTATCCAGAAGATATTGTGGAAAGATTATATAAATAATTCTGGTTAAATTGAACTTAACAGATCTAAATTCCACCATCATATGTCAACCCGCCAAAAGAAAAAAATACCAAAAATCAGGGAATTAACTGAATTTAATGTTGATATATTAATAAATAAAAGATATAATGCACCAGTTATTTTATTTAAAAACTTTTACATTTTTTCAGGTCAGTTAACTTTGAACCAGGGATCTTTTGAGGTGTAACACAGATTCTCAAAGATACGTGGTTCAAAGTTAACTGTCCTGAAAAAATGTAAAAGTTTTTAAATAAAATAACTGGTGCATTATATCTTTTATTTATTAATATATCAACACTGAAAATTTCATTAAATTTGGTTAATTCCCTGATTTTTGGTATTTTTTTTCTTTTGGCGGAATTTAGGTCTGTTAAGTTTGATTTAACCCTAATTTCTTTTTGTTTTTTGTGATTAAAAGTTTACTCTTGTCTATTTTTTACAGGGCAAATAAGTGAGGTAAAGATTAATCACATAGTCCCAGATGACCACCAGGCACCACATACTTCCACGCCTACAAGGGGTGATGATCAGATTTATTGCTTGGCACCTGAGGCACTCCTGAAAGGTAAATCCAACAAGACCAGCAAGAGAGTCTATCCCCTTTTCACTAGTGCTAAACCAGGGACATTGTTTTTGATGGAGTGGAGTGCCACGCCTACCGTCAGCTCCTCCACTTTACTGCATAGATCAGATTACTCAAGGTTGTGCTACTCATGCGCTGAGTTGGTGGGGACTAGTATTGAACCAGGAACCTTACAATTCCCAGGTGGATGCTCTACTAAGCTAAACTACTGCTGAACTCCCTAATGGGGAGGGGTGGATCCTGCTTCTGGGCCTCGGATGGGCAGGTTTCATATATTTTATGGAAATCTGATCTCACTGTTAAAGCGACAATTCTTCCCAGCCGTACTTTTATCAGTGCTACTGTACGGCTGCACCACTTGAACAAACTAAATAGGAGCTGCACAAGAATGCTGCATGCGGTCTTAAACAAATTGTGAAAACAACACCCCCACAACCTGTATGGCCACCTGCCCCCTATCACACAATCCATTCCAGTAAGATAACAAGACATGCTGGACTGTGCTGGAGAAGCAAGGATGAACTCATAAGTGACATTCTCCTATGGAAACCTGCACATGGGCATGCCAGTGCATGCTGCCCAGCAAGGACCTATATCAATCAGTTCTGTGCGGATTCTGGATGTTGCAAAGAGGACCTCCTAGGGGTGATGACCAATAGGGACAGTTGGCGAGAGATTTTCATGGATATCTGTGCTGCTGTCACAACATGAGGAGGATGAATACTTTATGAAAATTGTCATGTAGTAGCGTGGGGCCCTCATATCATAAATTCAGGGGTATGTGTCATAGATTTGGATAGATTTGTATATATTTTGCCAATAGGGTTGGGTGGTGAGAGAGAGTCATAAGAATCCATGCTGTCAGAGAGACAGGATGATCATCATCATAATCATCATTACTAATTTTGACTAGTGTTTTCCTTCATTTTAATGTAGTTGATTGCAACAGCCAAAATGTTGGGATTTATATATTTCCTTCTCCTTGGTAAGTTGAAAGTGATGTATTCTATTTATGTGGAAGAAAAAGTTGAACAAAACATGGTGTAATGGTTATCATCGTAGAAAATGAACACTGCAAACTGAGTTCAAATCCTGGACAAGGCTGGCTGCATTTCACATAATCCAAATACCCTTGGGGAAGGTATGAATCCAACTATTCTCCCTCCAGCTATGGGTAAATAGTAGGGCAGCCTGGGCTCTTTAACTTTGTTATGACAACTTGTCTAGGAGAAAGAAAACTCTAAATTCAAAACTGGTAAACTCCACGTAAAAATTGACCTTGTGTCACACCATGCTCACATGGAGGGATTGGATAAATACTTCATTATTAGTGAAATTTATACAGGATGCAGTTTTAACAGAATTGTATCTAATGGAGAAGAGGATGACATCGACTAAATATCCTCTATAGCACTAACATTACCAATCATTGGTAACCACTCCAATGGTATGATATTTCCCTAGATATGTACAAAATAGAAAAACAAAGTATTAAAAAAAAAATGAATTTATTCTTGATGATGGAGTTGATGTTTAAAGCATTTTCGTTTACATTATTCCTTCTTCAGGACAATAGGAAGGAAAAAACAATTTTTTTTCCTTCGTATTTTTTTGTTCTGATGACGGTTTAATATAAACCAAAATGTTTAAACATCAACTTCACCATTTCTCTGAATGTTTGAGATGAGGCTTGAAGATTAGTATTATCTGTGTTATTCGGACTATTGTCCCCATCTTCATTGTTATATGTACAATGTTTCAGCCGATATACCCTCCGGCCTTCTTCAGGTATTTCTTGTTGGACTCGGGAACCCAATTGTCCAATTGGACACATGCCCGAGTGGATAAGGCAGTTAGGTTAAGGCAGTTCTAAGTGACAGTTATCTCTGGTACCCGAGTTCAATCCTGAGTGAAAGCAGTTAGAAAAATAATTAATTAACACAACTCCTACCCCAGCTATGGTTAGCGGAATGAGAACAGGATACCCCCGTGGAATAAATAAAGGGTTAGGTTCAAAGTTCCGTGATGGCTCCCGAATATGACATGAAAGTTCCCGAGTTCGAAAAGAAGGTTCCCGAGTCTGAGAAGAAATACCTGAAGAAGGCCGGAGGGTATATCGGCCGAAACGTTGTACAAATAACAATGAAGATGGGGACAATAGTCTGAATAACACAGATAATACTAATCAACTTCACCATCAAGAATAAATTCATCTTTTTTCCGATTTGTGTAAATTCATCATCATTAGTAAATGATCATGGGGCACCCAGTGAGAATCAAACTCACTAACAATGGTCAAAATTTCCACTAACTGTTAACCTCTCCAATAGTATCATCATTACCTAGATGTGTAATCATCATCAGGTCGTGCTGACAACACAGATGCCCATGACTCTCTCGCCAACTGTCTCCATTGGTCATTGCCCCTGGCAGGTCTTCTGCACAGCATCCAGAATCCGTACAGAGCTGTAGGTCTCTACAGGTGAATGTCATTCTCCAGCAATGTCCAGAATGTCTTCATCTTGTTCAAGATGGCATGTAGCGTCCTCCTATAGTTCCCATCTAGCTTTTTCTCTAAGCATTTTGTTAGAGTCCAAAGTGGTGTAGCCATACAGTAGCACTAACCCAGCTACACCTTGGAAGAATTCTTACTTTCTCTCATGAGAAAGATCAGATTTCAATATAATTGATTGTTCCTTAATCTTCAGACCGTTATCTTCTTGCAACACCCTCTGGTTAAAAATAGGACCCTCCAAATCATCAAAGATGAAATGCAAAAATGTAAATTCTGATTATCTGGTGTTGCTTATATGTTGAATTATTATTTTTTATGAGTGTAATCACCTCATCTAAATAATGGACTATTCCGAAAGAAAGGAAAGAAAAGGACATGCTACACAGAAAAAAATATTATAAGAAAGAAAGAAAGAAAGAAAGAGAGTATGGGACAGATAGAGAGAGAGGGCGAGCACGCAGAAGTGATAACGCTACTCTGTTTCAGTCAAACATAATGAAAAGATTGAAAGAAGGAATGAAAGAAAAAAAACAGTGAGAGAGAGTTAAATCAAGATTATTATACTTTTTACATATTGAAGTATTTTACAATATCTCTTAAGTAAACATATCAAGCTTTGTAATAATTAAATTATCATACTGTGGTATATCCACAGGTCCTGCTAGTAATTGATAATTTGTCTATAGCAGTCCATGCCTTTCCTATGCATATATTGACATTGTTTCTGTAGATGAGATATTACTACCTAGGTATGTGAACTGGTGTACTAGTTTGAGAGGCTTACTATCAAGTGTGGAGATGTCTCAATCTTGCATTGTAATAATTAAATTATCATACTGTGGTATATCCACAGGTCCTGCTAGTAATTGATAATTTGTCTATAGCAGTCCATGCCTTTCCTATGCATATATTGACATTGTTTTCTGTAGATGAGATATTACTACCTAGGTATGTGAACTGGTGTACTAGTTTGAGAGGCTTACTATCAAGTGTGGAGATGTCTCAATCTTGTTTAAAACACATGAACTCCATTTCATTAGAGTCCAAATAGTACAGCCAAGTGGTGCAGCCATACAGTAGCACTGACACGGCTACAGCTTGGAAGAATTCTCGCTTTATCTTATCAGATAAATCCGATTTCCTTATGATCTGTCTATAGCAGTCTATGCATATATTGACATTACTTTCTGTAGGTGAGATATTACTACCTAGGTATGTGAACTGGTCTACAATTTCAGTGGCTTACCATCCAGTGTGGAGATTTCTCCATCTTATTTAAAACCCCTGAACTCCATTTTGTTAGAGTCCAAGTGATGCTGCCATATTTTTATTTTATCCTATCAGAGAGATCAGATTATCGATAATCTGTCTATAGCACATGAACTCCATTTCATTATAGTCTAAGTGATGCTGCCATACAGTAGTACTGACTCAGCTCCTGCTTGGAAGAATTTTTACTTTATCCAATCAGAGAGATCAGATTTCCATTTCTGACTGGTCATCCTCCCAAAATTCCAAGCCATTTGAATTCTTTGTTTTTGTCTTCAAATGAACTGGATTTTGAACTCTGTCACTTGAGTATCCCAAACAGATTAATTGATAAATTCATCAACAAGTCTGGATACACCAAAAAACCATGAGATTTTTTTTTTTTTCACAACAACCCTCAGTATGACACTGAAGACAGCAATAGGCAGTCAGTACTTTTTGAACAAGATTTCTCTTCTTGGCTGTACGAGGTGTACACAACCTACTTGGCAGTCTTTCAACAATCAGAAAAAAATGCTACCTTCCTGTAGAAGATGTGGCCAAAAGGTTTTTCTGTGGCTTTCTTCCACAAGATGCCAACTGAGCTGTATCTGCCTGCCTACCATTAAGATGGTTACTAAATTTCAGTTTAAAATAAAAGATTATGTTAGCATGGTGCGCATTTTAATTAGATGTAAACACTTTTTCCTGATTGTACTTCTTAAACTCTTGGTCATCTTTTATTTACTAAAGAACAGTTTGTCAACTCATTTTTACCAATCAGCACTACAAGCCCAGACCATTCTTTATACAATATCACTCATAAATAAATGACCATGTGTCAGACTAAGTACAGTATAAATAAGTATTACCCTAAAAAATTTCTATAAAGATCCAATTTTCTTCTAGACCAAAGATACCAAGATTTTATCATTTATCTTCCTCCTTTTCCTCCTCCTCCTTTTCCTCCTCCTTATCATCATCATCATCATCATGTTGCACTGACAGCACGGATCCCATGACTCTCTCTCTTACCAACTGTCCTTATCAGTCATTACCCCCTGCCATCCAGAATTTATGCAGAGCTGATATAGGTTTTGACTAGTTGGCCAACTCTGGTGTGCCCATGTATAGGTGACCACAGGAGAACATCACTTATGAGTTCATTTTTGCTTATCCAGAATATCCAGCATGTCTTTGATGGTTTGTGTGTTAGGAGGTAAGTGGCTGTACAGCTGTCTTTTTATGGGGTGCTGCTTCCAAGATTTGTTCAAGACTGCATGCAGCATCTCTAAGTGTTTTGTTAGAATCTGAAGTAGTGCAGCCATACAGTAGCACTGACATGGTTATAGCTTGGAAGAATTCTCAGTTTATCTTATGAGAAAGATCCGATTTCCATATGATTGATAATTTGTCTATAGCAGTCCATGCCTTTCCTATGCATATATTGACATTGCTTTCTGTAGATGAAATATTACTAACAAGTTATGTGAACTGGTCTACTAATTTCAGAGGCTTACTTTCTCGTGTCAAGATGTCTTCATATTGTTTTAGGGGAACATTATACAATGAAAACATTATATATCATTAGGTTTTATTCATTACCAAACTCTACCCTTTATCAAGTGAATTGTCCATGTACTCACTCACCTTTGTCTCCTATCAATGCCTGCCAGTGATGAGACCATAGAAAAAAAACTGACAATGGGACAAAATACAAGGACAGTTGGGTTCATGCCTTTCATATTAGTGTGAATGTGACATAAGCAATCTCAACCAGAATTTGAGGGGTTTTTTTTGTAGTCAAGGGGCTGGTTTAGCTCAGTTGGTAGAGCCCCTGCCTAGAAATCTTAAGGTTTCTGGTTCAATACCGGTCCCTGCCAACTGAGTGCATGAGTAGCACAGATTGAGTAATCTGATCTGTGTGGTAGCTGTCTTTTTTGTGGGGTGCTGCTTCCAAGATTTGTTCAAGACAGCATGCAGCATCCTTGTGTAGCTCCCATTTAGCTTTTTCTCTAAGTGTTTTGTTAGAATCTGAAGTAGTGCAGCCATACAGTAGCACTGACTTGGTTATAGCTTGGAAGAATTCTCACTTTATCTTGAGAAAGATTATATTTCCATATGATTGATAATAGCAGTCCATGTCTTTCCTATGCTGATGCAAAAAACAATCTCCTTGGTCTAGCGCTTACGAAAAGGGGATAGACTCCCTCACTGTCTGGCTGATACCGACAATAGGTCACTCCACTAACTTTGCTTTTTTTTATTTGTTGTAGTTGATAACCATATGTTATCTAACGTTTCTTTCTGGGGCTGTTAAAAATTTTCTATCATTTTTTTTCTCATCTTTTACCCCCCACTTTTTCTCGGCAGATCTCCTTGTCAGATGTCTACAATATAGACGATGTTGAATAAATCAAATGTTTATTTTCCCATTTTCTGATAAGTGCAGATTTTGTTTTTCTAATGTGTATCATACCAAATAGACTTAGAGGCTTAGGGCAGCACAGGTGACCGAGACGATTAATCCCCTCATTGTAGAAATAAGTGTTTATATTATTGAAGTAGAACAGGTTTTGCAATCAGAGAGTTGGTACTTCTTTATTTAACTCAATGGTTACAACAGCAGACTGATTGCTGAGAATGTGCCAGACTGGTGAGGCTTATTATCATATGATTAGTTTCTTTGTTTAATGGCATATCAATCTTCTTGGGTTATTTAATGCCAAACCCATCCTCTTAGAAGAACAGTAATGATACTATTTAACCCATTGTTGGGAAGATGAGGGGGTTCATACCTTTCCCAAAGGTATTAGTCCAAAAGTGAACATAATAGTGCTGGAGTTCGACCTCGCTTACTAGGTTGTTGCAGTACAGAACGTTAGCCACTACACTACAAGGAATCCTTTAGATTGTAGAAGATTAGTAGTGGTACTATTTAACACATATCTGAGTAAACTTCATGCTATACATATCAACTGACCAATCAATGAGACCGTTCAAATTGTCCAAGATGAAATCAAAACCGTAAATCCTGATTATCTGGTGTTGCTTATCTGCCAAATTCTTATTTCTTATGAGTGTCACCTCAGCTAAATAATGGACCATTCTGGTTTTTTTTATAAAGAAAGAAAGGGAAGAAAAAGGACATGCTACACAAAAAAATATGATAAGAAAGAGAGTAGAGGAAAGATAGAGAGAAGAGGTGAGTGTGCAGAAGTGATAATGCTAATCTGTTTCAATCAAACATAATGAAAAGAAGGAAAGAGAAGAGAGAGAGAGAGAGAGAGAGAGAGAGAGAGAGAGAGAGAGAGAGAGAGAGTTAAGTAAACATATCAAACGTAATAATCAAATTATCATACTGTGGTATATCCACAGGTCCTGCTAGTATAAGTTATAGTGGTTGGGAGGCATGTGGTGTAATGGTTACCATCATGGGAAATGGACATGTCAAGACAAGTTCAAATCCTGGATGAGGCTGATTGTATTTCATATAGCACTAATATCCTTGGGAAAGGTATCCATCCAACTATTCTCCCTCTAGCTATGGTAAACTCTGCTTAAGAAACTTGTATTACATCCTGCTCGTGCGGAGGGGTTGGAAAATATGTATAGTGGTTAGGAAAAAGGGTCCTTTCCAAATGGAACAAGTTTCCTGAGTGGGACTAAACTGCATTGTGTGGTTCTAGAGCTATGGAGGATATGTACTAGAGCTATAGAGGATATGTACTTCTGGATAGTTGCACAAATCCTGGCTGCTCAGGTTGTAAGGGTTAAAAAATGGAATATTAAAATAACAGGAGGGCAGCAAAGAAGGTGTGGGGGTGGAGTGAAAGGAAAGAGAATGGGATATTTAGAGAGAAGCTTTAGAGAGAGAGAGAGAGAGAGAGAGAGAGAGAGAGAAATATGGAGTAGAGGGAAAAAGAAAAATAGACTATGGGGGAGAGAGAAAGAGAGATTCTTGGAGAGTTGGAGAGAAAGAGCGTATTTACAGAGAGAATAGGAGAGAGAGAGAAATAGTCTATGGAGGATTATAGAAGAAAGAGAGGGTGATTAACTAGAGTGAGACTAAGGAAAGTAGATGGGAAGAGAGAGACTTTAAAGAGAGAAAAACTGAGAAAGAGAGAATGAAAGAGAGAATGAAAGAGAGAAACAAAGATTATATAGAAGGAAAAAACTGAGGAGATTGATGAGGGAGAGAGAATGGCTAGTGATAGAGAGTGAGAGAGTGTGTTTACAGAGAGATAAAAATAGACTATGGAGGATTATAGAAGAGAAAGAAAGACAAATGAGAGAGAGAGAGAGAGAGGGACTAAGGAAAGCAGATGGAAAGAGAGACACTTTAAAGTGTGGAAAAGAGAATGGGAAAGAGAGATAGACAAATAGATGAAAATTGACTAAAATGGAAAGAGAGAGAGAGAGACCAAATATGAAAAATAAAGAGAAAAAAAGACCTATGAGAGAGAAATTGATTTGAGAGAGACTAGTAGAGAGAGAGAGAGGGAGAGGGAATATTAAAAATAAAAAGAATGACAAATGAGAGAGAAATTGACTTAGTTATTGAATAGAGAGGGACTAAGGGAAGTAGATAGCGAGAAAGAGAGACTTTAAAGAGAGAAAAACAGAGAGGGTGAGGGAGAAATAGATTTTAGAGGATTATAGAAGAGAAAAATTGACTAGTATGATGAGAGAGAGAGAGAGAGAGAGAGAGAGAGAGAGAGAGCAAGCAAACGTGTAAAATAAAGAGAACATTTTTTTTAAATTTTTCATTCTTTCTTCCAAATCTTGTCTGTACAAGCCAAATGAAAAATGAGGCCATTGTTGTCATTAAAGGATGAAAAGAAGAAGAAGAAGAAGAAGAAGAAGAAGAAGACATTCAGTGGAGCATGGACCCCAAATAAAAAATATCACCAGAATGTCACGTGGTCTATCATCCTCGACATGTTGCAACAAAACCCAATCATCTCCTATTACACACTAACTCCCAATGTTTAAGCTGTTGTTAGCCAAGGGTCAGCATTTTCCCAGATCAGTTTCATTTAACGAGAGTTGGTCGAAAGAGAACATAAGACATACTAATACTTTTACATGATGTGGTCTTTCTTTGATAATAAGTTTATTAGATTTGACTGGATTTTTATAACCCGAGTAAATAACAATGGGTGATTTTTTTTTTCTTCTTCTTCTTCTTCTTCTTTTAATAAAAAGAAAGATTTACTAAGTATTGTTAAGCTCAGATATCAGAAGAGAATCATTCTAGGCATTGTGTTTTTTTAAAGCTTGTATGGCACAAGGCCATGGTAATAAGAAGACTTCATTGTTATATACACAACATTTCAGCTGATGTGCACTCTGGCCTTCTTTAGGTGTTTCTAGATTTTTTTCAGACTGTTGTCCTCATCTTTATTGTTATATACACAACATTTCAGCTGATGTGCACTCTGGCCTTCTTTAGGTGTTTCTAGATTTTTTCAGACTGTTGTCCTCATCTTTATTGTTATATACACAACATTTCAGCTGATGTGCACTGGTGTTTCTAGATTTTTTTCAGACTGTTGTCCTCATCTTTATTGTTATATACACAACGTTTCAGCTGATGTGCACTCTGGCCTTCTTTAGATGTTTCTAGATTTTTTTCAGAGTGTTGTCCTCATCTTTATTGTTATATACACAATGTTTCAGTTGGTGTGTCCTCTGGCAAAATGTTGTGTATTTCACAATAAAGATGAGGACAACAGTCTGAAAAATCTAAATAATACAAATTATCAAGCCTCATCTCAAATATTCAGACAAATAAAATGTTACTCGTTCAGAATTGTTGTCTGTTCGTAAAGATGTGAAAAAAAGTACACAACAAAGTATGATGTCACACAAAGTTGTGTACAATATGGAAACCTATAATTGGACTTAAATGAAATCAAAAGAACAAACATTTTAGTCAGCCCAATTTGTTTATAATATATTGTCAAACTCAGGAGCCTTCATGTGATAATTGGAAACCTTCAAAGAACTTTGAACCAGACTCTTTATTCAATCCAACAGAGTAGACTATTTTCATTCCATTAACCATGACTTGGTACAACTATTAAGCTATGTTAAGTATTCTATATTATTATTACCCGTGGTCAAGATTACTTGTACCTGGCCATAGTTAATGGTATGAGAACATTGGATTGAATAAAGGGTTTGGTTTGAAGTTCCATGAAGGCATCTTAGTTTAACAAGAAACACATGATGAAGGCCAAAGAGCACATCAACCAAAATGTTGTGTATATAACAATAAAATTGAGGACAACACTCTGAACAATCTAAATCATACAAATTATCAAGCCTTATTTAAAAAATTCAAACAAATAAAAAAGACATTAGTCTGCCCAATTTATTTATAATATATTGGTCTAACACTGTACCAAAATTAATGCTTCAGAAATCATTACTGTATTTTTTTCGGACGATAAGGTACACTGGATTATAAGACGCAGTATCAGTGAACGTATCTATTTTCATATATAAGGTGCACCGGAGTATAAGGCGCATATAGCAGAACAAAGCAGTTGGATAGGTCAGATTTATTCAAATTACTAAAAATAACTATCAATATTGTTCACTTGTAACACACAAAGAACAGATAAATAGGCTCACTTTTTCAATCATTCCTCTTCTACAAATCCGTCAAATTCTTCATCTTCGGTGTCGGAGTTTAACAGTTGGGCAATGTCGGCATCAACCAAACCTGAATCCCTTTTGTCATCCTCTGAGTCAGTCTCATTGCTGTTGTTTGGCTGTTCAGTGGTAATTTTGGCCTTTGTGAAAGCTTTGACGAAAATTAAGACCAATGCCTTGGCCCAGGCATCAATGATCCATTAGTCTTGAGTTTGAAATCCGCTTCGTAAGTGTGTCTCTTAACAGGTGCCATTTTGGGGTCTTTAATGACTGGTATGTTGAAGGACAGTACGCATCAGGAAAAGTGGCGGGGGTAAGCTTCGTTTTGAGCGCCGGATAGCTACGTATTGTTCTCTGCTTGGTTTAGCTCGTGAAAGTTCACCGCTTCATTGGGCAACCAGATCAAAGAACTCTGGTTGACAAGAAGTTTGGAAAAAATCTGATTCCTTGACTTTTTATCTCTACAAACTTTTTGAATGTTTTTTTTTTCTCGGCCCAATTTTTAAGAGACCACACAAGTGATTCGTTACAGCAGTGTGAACATAGAAATTGGTTCAAGGTGACAAGGCCTAAGCACAACCAGGATTCATACATAAGGCGCACCAGATTATAGGGCGCACTGCCGATATTTTTAAAATATAAGGATTTTAAATGTGCCTTATAGTCCGAAAAATACGGTATATGCATTGTATGGTACAAGATCATTTTTAGAAGACCTGAGTCAACCCAAGTTTGAGGTTCCTCTGACCATTGTGCTAGATGGAATGGTCATCATACAGATGCTGTAGCCAGTTATAGACAAAATCTTTATCTAACTTTTGTATGTCTAGCAGCCATGGTGGCCATTTTGGAAAATGGCTGCCAGGGGTCATTTGGGCAATGACTACACATCTAAATTTGTTCATAACCTCTGTGCCAAAATTAGAGCTTTTATCAAAATAGATTTGTATATATATATATATATATATATATATGGGTAATTCCATGTCAAATCATCCAGAAAATAGTTAAATTGTCACCCACCCTTTTAAATGTGTCTGAAATTTTGTACAGGTGTGGACTGTGTTAAAGTTAGACATTCCTTAAAATTTGAGATCTCATTTCCAGAAATTGGTGGAGTTATGTCAATTTTTAGCTCTCCAAATTTGGCGGGTTTCGTGAAAAATGGCGACTTTTTGTAATCTATTTTTGTCTGTAGAATAAGTTCTAGAGCTTCCCTACTCCTAAAAATTGGTTTATAAAAGCATTTTTGCCTGGTAAATCCCAAACTGCTATCAAAGAAGTCTTAAAGTCAACCAATTTTAAGTTATTGATGATTTCTGATTTTTTTCATAGCAAGATTAATATCCGATGTGGCACTGAATCTAAGACAACATTTTTTTCTATAATTATTTCACATATATTGACCATTATTCGTACCAAAAAGATAGTTTGGTGTTTTTCCAGAACCGAAGCTGATAGCATTTTTGGATTCCTTGGGTAAAAATACTTTTATAAATCAATTTTTAGGAGTAGAGAAGCTCTAGAATTTATTTTACAGACAAAAATAGATTACAAAAAGTCACCATTTTTTGCGACCAACCACCCAAATTTGGAAAGTTAAAAATCAACATAACTTCGCAAATTTTTGGAATTGGAAGCTCAAATTTTGGGGATTATCTAACTTTAAGATATTCCACACCTCGACAAAATTTCAGAAAAATTAAAGAAAGAAATTTTAACAAATTTTCACAAAATTTTGTAGCTTCAATTCTGAGCAAAAACCAAACTATGTTTTTGGTACAAATAATGTTCAATAGATATGAAATAATAATAGAAAAAAATCTTTGTCATAGATCAGTGCCACATTGGGATATTGATCTTGCTATGAAAAAATAAAAACTCATCAATAACTTAAAATTGGTCAACTTTAAGAATTTTTAGGAGTAAGGAAGCTCTAGAACTCATTTTACGGACAAAAATAGATTGCAAAAGGTCGCAACCCCCCTCAAATTTGGAGAGCTAAAAAGCAACATAACTCTGCCAATTCTTGGAATTGAAAGCTCAAATTTTGGGGATTGTCTAACTTTAAAATTCCAGAAAAATTGCAGTGGGTGGGTGACATGGCCTGGATGATTTGACATAGAATTACCCATATATATATATATAATAAAAATAATAAACTAACTAAGGAGTTACATCAACTTAGTTAAACGTAGGGTAGGGTCCTGATGAAATCATTTTGATTGAAACCATGGTAGACCCTTAATTTTACATCTACTAATATCATTTTTATCATTTTTATTATTACTGCTCTATGTTTTTAATATATTGAGCACTTTTGGATTATTTACTGCAACAGAAAAGTTAAAGCGGCAATTGGATACTATATATATATATATATATATATATATATATAGGGCTGGTTAAGCTAAGTCTATCATAAGGTTCTGGGTTTGATACTGGCCTTCATCAACTCAGCACATGAGTAGCACAGCTTGGTCTATGCAATAAAGTGGAGAGTTGATGGTAGGTGGGGCACTACACCTCAGATGCAAAAACAATCTCCCTGGTCTAGCCCTAGTGAAAAGTGGATAGACTTTCTCACTGTCCAGCTACTACGACAATAGGTCACTCCACCAACTTTACTTTTTTTTTACTACCTCTATGCCAAAGTTGTTGCTGTTATTAAAAAATTCACAGTTTTGAATATCCAAGGTAAACTACTCCACTACTGAGCATTAAAAAAGTAATTTATATAATTAGAAGGCCTAACTGTTAAACTGACTTCAGCAAAAAATAACCCAACAAGGGTTGACATGCCATAAACCAAATTACCAACTAAAAATGTGTCTTAAATAACCTTGTAACATTATATATATACACTTCATCTATATACTTCTATGTATAAACATGATTTGATTTTATATATATATATATATATATATATATATATATATATATATATATATATATACGTGGAATTCGAGTTCAGTTGGCATTTCACACTAGATATGAATCCATATATAGCTATTGGGCTGGGTAGGTAACCAGTCTAGTAACTCTGAATTCAAAATTCCTGAGGTATCAACCCTTGATGCACCAATTCTTTCTTATCGACTGTGCCAACCAACATAAGGTGCATTGTGCGTCGAAAATCGACATCCATACACACACACATAGTCTTCCACATACAGTCCTGTTTTGCTGTATCACAGCTCTTCAGTGCAGCTAGACATTACAGGCTCAAAATTCAATCGATTTTTCTTCACTCAAAATCTCTACGATCCAAGCCATATATATATCTATTATTATACTAAAGCTGAGCGAATCAACTTTTGTCTCCTAAAGGCTTTTTTACTGTTTAGTTTAATGACACAAAAATTATACTAAATTATTCCTTACTTTTAGGATTGAATTATGTTTGAAAAAAATCTGTTTTAATTGGTTCTAACTAGTATATATATATATATATATATATATATATATATGGGAGAAATATGAGGAGGTTAATCCGACAATATGTGGAGAAAAGTAGACAAACACGGGATGTTATGGAAACTGCCCCTACTGACAACCTACTGTTTTCATCATTTTGAAAATGCCCTTCATTGAAGCTAGAACTACATTTGTGTCCTGAAGAAGGTCAAAATGACCGAAACGCTGCATCGTCGACAATAAACATCCGATTTCCATAACATCCCTTGTTTGTCTACTTTTCTCCACACATATATATATAATATATATATATATTATATATAGAGACACACACAGACAGACGAGTTGTTCAAGAAGTTCTAAGCCTTACTCAGATACTTTATGACTGCTCAGGCCTCTGTTTTGTTCATTTTTTTTTCTAACAGGCACACACACATATATACACATATTATCATTTTAATTATTTGAATAAATTATGTTGTTTGAGACATTTTATATAATATATTATGTGTAGAAAGTTTTGTAGAAAAAACAAGATGTTAAAAGTTTTGCTGACAGAAATCTGTTTCGACATTATGAAGATACCTTTATCAAAGCAACATTGTAAACGGAAAAACAATGATAAATGATAAAAATGCTTATAATTTTTAAAATAAAATTTATTTTATTTTTAACAATAAATACACATTTAAAAAAAAAAAAAAATTTTTTTAAATTACGGTACTGATTGAGAGCGTTCTGTGCCTCGTGATTAATGATATATTATTTCGTTTTTCCGTTTACAATGTTGCTTTGATAAAGACATCTTCATAATGTCGAAACAGATTTCTGTCAGCAAAACTTTTAACATCTTGTTTTTTTTCTACAAAACTTTCTACACATATTGTCGGATTCAATATCCATTTTTACCTTTCATAATATATTATGTAAATTGTATATAATTAGAAATCCTAACTATTAAACTGAGTTTAGCATAAAATAATCCAACCAGCTGTAAAACCAACCAACCAACCAACCAACAATATATGAACATACAAATTTTATGCAACCATATTAGTCACATGGCAACACTATTACTCAGAACAATAGAACTTAACAGTTGAAATCATTGCATCATGGGATTTATCTACCCCCTGCAGTGGCAGGATATGACACAAGGTTGGATTAACACAGGGACCCCCCAGGAAGCAAGCATCCCAGGCAGGTGCAAAAATTGTTTGAGTCCAGTCAGCATTCCTCCTTATGGAGGTGTCTCAGGTATTAAAACCAACCTTTATCCACTTTTAGAAAATAAGGACATTATGGGTTAGCCTCATTCATGCATCCACTCTTTTTCACGCATATTTTGATGTTCTGGGTATGACATTCAACTGTGTCCAGTGGTGAGGTTCCAATTCTGAAGCTCTGGGGTGTGTGGAGTCACCCTTTTGTTGACATTACTCTCTGGTTTAATCTGACCCAGAGTGGTAGAACTTATTAGGGTCCCATCAATGGGTCAAATAGATCTTTTTGAAAATTATTAGTACTAGCAGGACCCATGGATATACCACAGTATGATAATTCAATTATCACAACTTTTGATATGTTTACTTAAGACCTGTGGATATACCACAGTATGATAATTCAATTATTACAACATTTGATATATTTACTTAAAAACTATTGCAAAATAGTTCAATATGTAAAAAGTATAATAATCTTGATTTAACTCTCTCACTTTTTTTTCTTCTTTCCATTGTTTGATTGAAACATTATTGATTAGCATTATCGCTCCCATGCGCTCACCCCTCTCTCTATATCTTTCCTCTACTCTCTTTATTATATTTTTTCTGCGTAGCATGTCCCTTTTCTTCCCTTACCTTTGTTTATAATAAAAACGGAATAGTCCATTGTTTAGCTGATGTGATGACACTCATAAGAAATAAGAATTCGGCAGATAAGATGCTGAGTTTACATTTATGGAAAAAAATTCAGAAAAAGATTTTTATCTACCAAATTCTTATGAGTGTTGTCACCTCAGCTAAACAATGCACTACTCTGTTATTATTATAAACAAAGAAAGGAAAGAAAAAGGACATGTTACACAGAAAAAATATATCAAGAAAGAAAGAGTAGTAGAAAGTTGATAAGTGTGCAGAAGCGATAATACTAATCTGTTTCAATCAAACATAATGAAAAGAAGGAAAGCAATAAAAAAAGAAGTGAAAGAGAGAGAGTTAAATGATGTCTATGATACTTTTTACATATTGAACTATTACTTAAATATACATATTAAACATTGTAATAATTAAATTATCATACTTTGATATATCCACAGGTTGTGCTAGTATAATAATGTTATTAAAAAGAAGAAAACCACCCAACTTTTCTTTATATATCATTATCATCCAGTTGTACTGACAGGACGGATCTCCATGACTCTTCCTCACCACCCATCCCTATCAGCCTTGGAGATCCTCTGCACAACATCCAGTATCCACGCAGAGTTGATCAATGTAAATTTTAGCTGGCTGACCCACACTGGTGTGTCCATGTGTAAGTGCCAGAGGAGAACGTCTCTTATGAGCTTATCCTTGCTTCTCCAGCTGTCCACCATGTCTTATTTTGTCTTATCCAGATAGTTTGTGTGATAGGAGGCAAGTGGCCATACAGCTGCTATTTGTGATGTTGCTGCTTCCAGGATTTGTTCAGGACAGCATTCCCAACCCCAATTGCCCTTATGGCAAGCCCCAACCCCTTCTTATCATATGGGTGCTAGAAGGCGGTGGCTGCGGGTCTACATGTCCTGGGAATGACGTTAAACTCTATCTGATGGTGAGGTTCCAGTTTTGGAGATCTGGGGAATGTGGAGCACCTCTTCATCACTATTGCTCCCTGGTCCACTCTGACCCGGAGTGGTAGTACCTGTTAGGGTCCCATCTATGGGTTAAATAGAAAAATGTATTTATAAACAAAATTGTATTATCCATTAAGAATTGATTTATTTCAAAACTTTATTGGCATTAAATGACCCACTGAGGTTGATATGCCGTAAAACAAAACCAAATCAAAATCAGGACAGCATGCAAACATTGAACTTTTTCTCCAAGTGTCCAAGTGGTGTAAAAAAAAAAAGTAAAAATATGCACCTGGAGGGCACAAATATTTAAGTTTTAATTGGGATAAAATATCATATTGAATTAAAAACACTAACAAAACCACATAAGAATGTAGGGTTATTTCCTATAACTCCAACATAAACAAAGGGGAACCACTCTTGACTGATAAATTATTTATTCATTTTCCCATTAAACTAACCCTAAACCCTAACTTCTTTTTTCCTAGTAGATCAATAAATAAATAATTTATCAGTCAAGAGTGGTTCCCCTTTGTTTATGTTGGAGTTATAGGAAATAACCGAATGTAGAATGTATGTAAAAAGATTACTTTTTTTTTTTTTGATTTCTATATAAAATTATTCATAGAATTTTAACATGTTTTACAATAGAACAATAATATTAGAAATCAATAACTCCAAGTAATTATTTATTAAACCTGCTTTTGTTAAAACCAGGATGTAAAATTATCCACACCACACACGATGTAAACATTGATTTCTTTGTGATATATAACAAACATTGCAGAAGTTTTAACTCATTAATAACAGGAGGGCTGTTTTGAGGCAAATTGAACTCAGCTAGTCTTTAAGAGAGATATTGTTAATAAATAAAATGCTAATTAAGATTGAATGATGATTATTACATGGTTAATGTGATGTAAATAACTAAGTGAATTGTGATGTCATGGTGACATAGTTTTGATTATAGACGGACATATCATCTCCATTATGATTTATTTATATATATATATATATATATATATAAAATGGTTTTATAATTTGCTTGAAGCATTGTGTTTATATTGGTTTGTTGGTTGGTTTTGAAGGCTATCACAATGCAAGTGTAAAGAAAAATAAGGTAACAATGGTGTGGTTTGTTAACCTGTGATTTATTCTTAATATTTCAAGATAAAAATCTCTTCTACAGAAGATCTTCAGAACTGAAGTTGTTGCTAGTGGCTGTCCATTTGTTTCTGTCTCATGCCTTCCAAACTCTCTGTCTGTGTGTGTTTGCTTATATGTGTGCCTGTTCAACAGTTTCTGATTATCATTCCAGATCTGGCTCATCCTCTAAGCATAAACTTTTTTGTTTATTAACAGGACCATCTTATGCTTCTTTTTATTTTATTTTTTTATATATATATATGTGTGTGTGTGTGTGATTATCATTATCATTCCAGAATTTGGCTTACCCTTTTTTTGTTATTGGTGGTCTGTTTGATTATTTATGTGTGTGTGTGTGTGTGTGTGTGTAATTTCCATGTCTATCAAAATCATCTGTTGTTCTGTTGTGTGTGTGTGTGTGTTCTGTTTGTTCCTTGTTCATATACATTTATATGTGTGTATGTGTGTATTGGATTTAGAAGGTTAGAATGAAACTAATTTTTATCAAAAATTGTAATTATAGATTCTGCTGATTTGATTTGCAAGTGGTTAAGGTAAAAGGTAGGCCAATACTGTGATTTTTTTAAAAACATATGTGACCAGGCTGTGGATAAAATATACATATGAATTAATTATTAAGAAATTAGCAAGGGAAATTCATATTATCTAATGTGAGGTCAGTTATTTAGTCAAATTCATCCATATCCAGAGTAAATCCTATTTATTAACAACTAGTGTGCATCAGCGTGCGGGGTTGCATTTGTCTTACCATTGAAGATTTGTTGCATTATGAATTCTTCATTGTGCATGTGGGTGTATGTTGCTAGTGTGCATGCATATACATGCATGTGTGCGTTGGTTGTGGGTTTATTGTAAAACAGCACCCTACTAAGGTTTTACCATTTGATAAAAACTCATAAACCCAGTCCAATACCACAAATAAGACCAATAGTCTCCAGCACGGAAGGACCATTATATAAAATATCATGGCTCTTTTAAAAAATACTTAAGCTGATCTTAGCGACCTTCCTTGGACAAGTTAGCAGCTCTGATGAAGTCATCCAAAAACTACAACAAATACAACCAAGTAAACTTGAAAATAACAAATACGCATTTAGCTTAGATGTTACCTCTTTATACACATCAGTGCCGGCTCAACCAGCAGTCGACCTGATGACTGAACACATAACCCCATCCGGCCTGTACTGCTACAAACTCACCCCATTAGACATCATCATAAACACATACTTTACATTTCACGAGTGAATATACAAACAAATTAAGGACCTGCCGATGGGATCCAGCCTATCAGGTTTACTGGCTATCACCTACATGGACAGGCTTGAGCGCCAAGCACTTAACAATTGCCACTCTTGCGCCCTCTTCACCAGATATATAGATGATATACTCATCCTCACATCTACCTGTAAAGAAGCCAACAACATTCAACAACATAGACAAAAATTTCACCATCGAGCACCCTGACTGCACAGGAGCATTATCATTGCTGGATTTCCAACTTAAAATACTAGACAAGGGTGAAATCCACACAGAGTTCTACAAAAAATCAGCCAGTAGAGACTTGTTTGTCCACCACAAATCGGCATTCCCCCTTCGTGCAAAGACTGGATACATAAAGAACAAACTTACCCGTATCTGGGGCAAATGCAGGAGGAGGCAGAGCCAGATCACCCACACCACACACTTCATGTCCATACTGAAAGCCAACGATTACCCCGCTTCAGCCTCAAAACGACTGAAGCAAATAGAAGGCCAAAACACCATGTCACATCTAATACCTGCTTCCTAAGGTTACCACACTTCAATGAGAGTATAACCACAGCGATATGCAGGGTTATCCGGAAGGGCCTGGATATGCAACTTGTCGATTATGGACCCTCACTTCGGAGACAACTCTCCAAAAACCGCCATAGGGATATCACTAGTTGCACGCTATCAAACTGCCTTATCCGCAGCACAGGTATGTGCCATGAAGTGAATGTGGTATACCACACGCAATGTAACAAATGCAACCAATTCTACATAGGTAGCACCACTCGACCACTACACATTAGGGTCAAAGAACATTTACACACAGAAGCATCCACATTCCACAAACACTTAATTAGATGCAGCAACACAGAGAGAAGAATTACAGTCAAAATCAAGGCCAGAAAGAGAACTCTAGGCAACCTCCGAATTAAGGAGGTATTACTAATAGCTAAATTGCACCGAGGGATCAATAGCAGAACCAAACTCAGCACAGAGTTCATAATACAATAAACCCACAACCAATGTACACATGCTCACAACATAACTGCATGGAATTTCATTGTGCATTATCTGGATTTTTTAACACTGATAGATACTAAAAAAAAAAATTTTTTTTTTAATTTATATATATATATATACATACATACATACATATATATATATACACACACACACAAGTGGTAGCCCAAAATAATAACAAATTCATAATTTAAAGTATAATCATTTCCGCTGTTTTGGTATTCAAAGGATGCAGAGTGTGGTTTTCAGCCTGCATACATGGTTGTGTGTATGGGGCGGTGCATGTGATAATCCCTTTTGTACTGGGTGCATGGTTAAGATGAACAATGATAATTGCTCATGCACACTGACATCTACATGGGTCAGAGAATCAAAATAAAAACAAGAACACCAGAATTTTTACTTTGAATTCCAGAGAATGAAAAACAAGTTTATTGACAGTCAAAATGCACTCAAAACAAAGAGATAACGAAGAAAGTGGAAATGAAAAAAAAGTGAAAAAGAAAGAAAGACCCGTAAAGAGAAAACTTCATGGGATGACAAAGAAAAAAAAAGAAAACAAAAAAAAAGAAGAAAAAAAAAAGAAAAAAGATGAAAAAAAAAAAAAAAAAAAAAAAAAAAAAAAAAAAAACAAAAAAAAAAATGAAAAAAAAAAAAAAAAAAATGAAGATGAATTCTCCGCTATAAGAGAATGATATCACTAATTACCAAAATGGCAAACATAACATTTAGGCCGGACAATAAGACAGACATCAACATTTCTCCCCAAAGTCAGCAAAGCAAAAAAGACTACAATTTGGCATTTCAGTAGATATGATAGAAAGAAGCAGATAAAACCATTTACTTCATTCAAATAAAAAGAATTACAGGTAGGAAAAAGGTGTGTTGTCAACATTATAAGCAGCTTTCAAGGACATAGATTTCAGGTCTATACAGATATTTTTGAGAGACTAATTTGAAAGATTTTGGAGAAAAGGGTTTCATTTTTTAGAGCTTTTAAAACTACAGAATGCATTAAAACCTTCAAGAGTAAAATTTCATAATTCAAAGTGTTGTGTGCCTTGGATTTTCTACTGACATATTTATCATATATACAGGGTGGACCAAAATGATCTGACACATACCTGTTTATCAGTTAAAAGAATTACATGAAATTAAAAAAAAAAATTAGTTTTTGAAATATGCACCAGCAGTGTCAATCTCAAAGGTCTGTGGGGAGAGTGTGTAATATCCCTTCATTGCTGCTTCCTCAGTGACCCTCTCTGACCCAATGGGTCAGATCATTTTGGTCCACCCTGTACTTGCATATCATGCAATTTTCTGAGACGTACATCAAGACCTTTGCCAGTTAGAAGTGGTAGGCATACACCATATACTCCACACTCCCAGAGTTCCTAGAACTAGAGCCTCACCATTGGATACAGTTTAGTGTCTTACCCAGGTCACCTATTTTTGGTGGGGGTGTCTTACTTCTCTACAGTAGATGATGTCGACTGTGGATCTCTTTAATTGACCTCCAATTTAGGTCTAAGATTTCTGCTGTGGAGGAGCCACACAACTTGGCATCGGTGTCATCACACGGCTTGCCAGAAGGAAATTGAAGACATTGTCAAACTGTATTAGGAACATTAGCTTCTCTTTTTGAAATTGAGTTATGTCCCTTCTAAACTGACGACCCTACCAAGACTAGAGTGCAGAATTCTGTTTTATCATTTATCCATAGCTGTTTTGGTTTCGTTTCTTTGTTGGATGGCATATCAACCTTCCTAGTGAATGCTCTACCAACTGAGCTAAACTGACCATAAAAGACTGCTGCCTGAATATAAATACTTGATGATTGATTTTAACGGCATGTTAACTTGTCTGGGGTTATTTTATGCCTAGAGGGTAGGGAATTAAGTAAATTGTATATTTATATTTTTTGTACAATTTCTTCAGAATTTCTTTGCACATGGTTATATGACATCAAGGTTTGGTTTAGTTGGTTTCTTTGTTTAATGGCATATCAACCTTTGTGGGTTATTTAATGCCAAGGCCATCCTTGTAGAAGAACAATAGTGGTACTATAGCTGGGAGGGATGAGATGGTTCATGCCTTCCCTAAGGTCATTAGTCTGAAAGTGAACGTAATAGCATGACTGGAGTTTGAACTCACTTCCTATGATGATGCAGTCCAGAACATTAGCCACTACACCATGGGGACGCCCCACTTCTTATAGCATATTGACTGCTTTAAAAACTTTCTTTCCTGAAGATGTACTAAGGTTGAAACTAGTTGCAAACTATAAAAAATAAATAACAGAAAGTAATTATATATATATATATATACATATATTTAGTAAAGAAAAAGGCGTAAATACAGGTCATATTAGCAGTTATAAATTCATTTCCACCCATATGTATATACATATATATGGGCTTCATAAGACTGCTAATTTTATTGGAATGGTCTCAGAAATGGTGGGGAATCTTTTATATATTTTAGAGATTTTGGAAAAAAATCTGTCCCCCCATTTTTATATTCACCTGAGGGGGCAGTTGTTTATATTCAGGAGCAAATCAGGCAGGTGGTCAAGTGTGAAGAGTTATAGACTCCATGGGTCAACTTGCTTAATCCTGTAAATCTCATATATACATATATCAATCTGTTCATATCTATCTCTCTATTTATCTAAGTCTTTTCATCTATCTATCACAGTATGAATAAAGACAAATAGAAACAGACTGACATAGATAGGCAGATAGATATGACATCCCCTGGTTTAAATTTAAGTTTTATGGTACATGAATATATTTACTACGGATTATTATTAGTTACTTGAAACCATATAATTGCTCAAACAAGGTGACTATTATTAAATAGAAATAATTACTTGAAACTATATAATTATCAGTATTATACAGGAATACTTAATACCATATAACTGTGTCTGAATTATTTATATCAAGAATAATTACTTGAAGTTATTATTTACCAAGGATTATTATTAGTTACTTGAAACCATATAATTGCTTGGAACATTTTGGTTTTAGGTAAAAATACTTGAAACCATATAAAAAAGTAAAGACGTCGGGGCGACCTAATGTTAATATTAGCCAGACAGCAAGGGAGTCTATCCCCTTTGCACTAGCGCTAGACCAAGGAGATTACTTTAGCATATGAGGTGGAGCACCACACCTACCATCAGCTCCTCACTTTACCGCACAGATCCCTGTGCTACACATACGCTGAGTTGGCGATGGCCGGTATCAAACCAGGAACCTTGTTATTCCTAGCCGAACGCTATACCGACTGAGCTAAACCGGCCCTTAAACCTCCAATATTAGGTTAAAACTTAGGTTTTATGATATATTCATACACAGTATTGAATCCTCTGTCTGGTCATGTGATCTAAACAAGAGACAAGACATTTTCTGAAAAATTAAAAATTCCACAAGGCTTTATAATAACCCCCAGCAGAATTTGAATTATGTTTTCCCCTTAGACTAATATCCTTATCTTTTATGGCATTAGGTTATTGTAGATTTTACAAACAAATCTCCTTTCTGTACACGTGTATTCATTACATTGCACTGACTTTGTTTTAATATAAAATGATTTTTTTTTCTTTCCAGGCAAAACTTGTAATGAAGTGTCATAAATGGTCAAGCCCATCTTACCCCCCCCCAATAAACAAACAAGAAAAGGATAACAGGTATTGACACACCTGCATACATAAATAAATTGATTTTACTATTAGACAAATGCATTTGAGTGAGGAATTGAGGGCGGGGTGGGGGTCGAGTCACATAAACACTGGGATGACTGGTTGAGAAAAAAAAAAAAGAAAAAACATGAAAATGATGAGGATAATAGTAAAAACGAAAAATGCTCGCATAAAAAGCAGTTTGTATATTCAACTTTGTATTCTTTTTCTCTCTTTCTCACATATACATAAAGTAAGTAAAGTCGTCGGGGTGGCCTAAAGTCGGTATCAGCCAATCAGCGAGGGAGTCTACCCCCTTTTCACTAGCGCGAGACCAAGGAGATTGTTTTTACATCTGAGGTGGAGCGCCACACCTACCATCAGCTCCTTACTTTACTGCACAGATCCCTGTGCTACTCATACGCTGGGTTGGCAAGGGCTGATATCGTACTAGGAACCACAAGATTCCTAGACGAACGCTATACCGACTGAGCTAAACCGGCCCTTAAATATACATACATACACACAAAAGAAAGAAAGAAAAAAAAGAAAGAAAAAAAAAGAAAGAAAGAAAGTATCTATTTTCTGACCTCCCACCATGTTAGATGAACATAAAGTCCAAAGAAAAAGAAAAAGAAAAAAAAAGTAAGATGTAATATAAGAAAAAGCGAAAATTGCCCAAATATTAAACAAAAATTTTTAATTCCAAACCCAAGTGTTAAAATATGAAATATAATAAAATGCTATTTATACTATGTTAACTCTTTGCCTACCAAATTTTCTTGGTATTTTTTACCTGTATGATGAAATATTTCATAGTTCACTATCTATTTTCCTTAGAACTCATTCTATTCAAATAAAATCCTATTATTATTGTAATTTGAGTCCTTCTGCTCAATTATAATGAACTATCCATCAGTTTTTGTACTTTGCTTGGGTGTGTTGGGAGAGTCACTGTGAGTGGCTTAAAGTAGGCAAAGAGTAAAAACCCAAAATGAAAGAAGTTGAATTATTGCTATGCTCGGATAGACAAAGTCTTGACACTTGTAACGGAGTGAGAGTAGTCTGCCCCAATGAATTATAAGAAACACCTGAAGAAAGCAGAAGGGTACATCATGTATGTGTATTCCAGAATAAAGATGAGGACAACAGTCCGAACAATCAAAATAATACAAATTATCAAGCCTCATCTCAAATATTCAGACAAATAAGATGTTATTCGTTCAGAATTGTTGTCTGTTCATAAAAATACGGGAAAAAAAGTACACAACAAAGTATGATGTCACACAAAGTTGTGTACAATATGGAAACCTATTTTTGGACTTAAATAAAATCAAAAGAACAGACATTTTAAAACAAAATAAAATGCATTTTAATTTTTTTTTTTTAGGGCTAGGGGTGTGGTTGGGTCAGTATTAACCCAACCCATTTGCCATAGGTAGGATGTGACACAAGACTGCAAGTGTGGGACATCCAGTGAGGATTGAACTTGCTATTCAGTAGTAATGGATCTACTAGACTAGCTTGTTAACCATTACACCACAATTGGAACCCAGAGTTGGGGACAACTCTTATTTTAAAACTAGGGCAGTATTCCATGCTGCATAATGTCATATTCTGTTAAGTACATTTCTTCATTCTAAACAGGTACAAAAAGTCATCCTAAAAAAGTTCACTATAAAGAAATGGGCAAGCTTCCTCATCTCCATGTAGTAGATACATGATGTATTTGTACACATACAAAAAAGATATATACATATTAGATTTTATATATATATATATATATATATATATATATATATTGTATTTTAAATATGTAGATTATCTGCAAATAAATAAGGGGAACTACTCTGCAATTAGACTACAATTACATTTACAATTCAAAATTTGCTTTAGTAGAGGGGGGGGGCAATGAGGTTGAATTTATGGGACGACTGTTATCTATGGCCATTTTTGTTGCGGATTATGATTTTGATGATTTGGGGGGGGGGGGAGGGGGAATGACAATTTTCAAAATAGCGTCTGAAAAATGCAATTTTTCAACCTAAAATGACATCCTAGGTCAATTATCTAATCAGAATCGTAATCAGCAGCAAAAATGGCCATAGAAAACACTCGTCTTATTCAATTTTTTAGGAAAAAGTATTCATTTGCCCACACGTACTATTAGTCTCTAATCAGCAAGCGTCCCATGTTAAATGATTTTTCAAGTTTTAAGGTTTATGACTATAAGGTAAAAACATGACCTTTGCAAAACTAAATCTAATTTAGATATTATTGTTTATTATTTATGAGAGGAAAGCATTGATATTTGGTTTGGTTTCTTTGTTTAATGGCATATCAACCTTCATGGGTTATCTTTGTAGAACAATAGTGGTACCATTTACCACATAACTAGAGTGGATGAGGGGGGTTCATACTTTTCCCAAGGATACTAAGTCTGAAAGTGAATTTAGTAGTCCAATTGAATTTGAACTTGCTTACTATGTTGCTGTCTACCACAGGGATTCCTCAAATCTAATTCATTATTTATTAGCTATGAGAGGAAAGTAATTTTCTATCAACTGGAATTGTTAAAATCTTTAAATCTAGATAAATTTCAGTAATTATGAACTTTCGTTTAGTAAATTAGGGTGTCCCAGAAAAAACAACCCACAAATTTTGTAATAAAACTTAATTTTCCCATTAAACAAATAAATTAGTTGTTAGGGTTAGTTTAATGGGAAAATAAAATAAATATGTATTTATTTTCCCATTAAACTAACCCTAACCCCTAATTTATTTGTTTAATAGGAAAATTAAACCCCAACCCTAATTTGTTTGTTTAATGGGAAAATTAACAGTTTTATTACAAAATTTGTGGGTTCTGTTTTTTCTGGGACACCCTAATTTACTAAACAAAAGTTCATAATTACCGAAATTTCTTCATCTGATTCCACAAATACTTTTCTAATTTACCAAAGCCATCCTTGTAGAAGAACAGAAGTGGTACAATTTAACCTATAGCTGAGAGGTTGAAGGGGTTCATAGTTTTCCCAAGAGTATTAGTCCAAAAGTGAAGGTAATAGTGTGACTGGAGTTCAAACTCAACTACTAGTGCCGCAGTCCAGCATGTTAGCCACTACGGCATGCGTATCCACCTGGTTATTGAAATATTTCATTTTCTTTTATTACATGCGTTGTTATTTAATGCTATCTTTGTAGAGTTATTGTCAGACTATTCAGAAATTTATTTGAAGTGGGAAGAAGCAGTTGTTTTGTTAACACGATTTTATGTAGACCCCAGATAAAATACAGAAACTCATATATATATATATATATATATATATATATATATATATATATATATATATATATCTGTTTTCTAAACTCTATCAGTGTTAAAAAAATCCAGATAACTGCATTATGAATTCTCCATTGTGTATGTGTGTACATGTGTGCATTGGTTGTGGGGTTATTGTATTATGAACTCTGCCCTGAGTTCGGTTCTGCTATTGATCCCTGGGTGTAATTTAGCTATTAGTAATGCCTCCTTAATTCGGAGGTTGTGTGTGTGTATGTGTGTGTTTGTTGGTTAGCAAATTACATTATCAGACCATTAGAGAGTTTGATTCTCACTGGGCACCCCATATTTCTGGGATTGTGACCCCACTAAGCTTAGGAATACTTGAAATCATATAGTTTTACTATCTAATAGTAATAATTTTCAAATAGATCTATTTGATCCATAGATAGGACCCTAACAGGTATTACCATTCCAGGTCAGAGTGAACCTGGGAGTAATGCCAAAGAAAGGTTGACTCCACAAGAGCTCTAGGATTTTAAATTTTCATTTTGGAGAAAGTCAGCCTCTTTTTAAGCTTTGTGTGAGGTTATCTCCCTAACATCGTTATCTCAGTCTCATAAGGATTTTAAGGAAACTGATGCAATTCCCTTGTTTCAACAAAAAGCTATAAAACATGCAATGCTACTTCCGAAACATTGCACAATACCAGCAGCAGCTAAGTGTTGATATACAATTTGTATATTTTAACTCTTAGCGTCTCGTTCAGAACTTCCAAACCCACCCACCCAAGGACTTTCAGGAAGAATGCAAAATGTAATAAATAAAAAGTCACTGTGCAGAAACTGATTCAACTAAGTTTGTTTAATGGCATATCAACCTTCATGGATTATTTAATGCCAAAGCCATTTTTGTAGAAAAATAGTAGAGGTACACCATCTACCCCTTAACGGGGGGGGGGGGTTACGGCATGTCAACCCTTATTGGGTCATTTTATGCCAAAGACAGTTCTATTCATTCTTCATGGATACTCAATTTTTTTAAAACATTTTTCTCTATTTAACCCATAAATGGGGGGGGGGGCGAGGATTTAAACCCTTCCTAAGAGTATTAGTCTGAAAGTGAACGTAATAGTGTGACTAAAATAAAAACTTATTACAATGTTGCAGTCCAGCATATACGCCACAAAGCCCCCCCCCCCCTCCCACTGATTTAACTGGAAATACTTTAAATTTGACAATTTGTCTACTTAAACTTATTGAAGGTTTGGTTTCTTTGTTTAATCGCATATCAACCTGTGGGTTATTTAATGCCAAAGCCATTCTTGTAGAAAAACACAAGTGGTTCTATTTAACCCAGAGCAGGGGGGATTTAGGGGTCCATAACTTTCACAAGGGTATTAGTCTGAAAGTGAATGTATTAGTGTGAGTTAAGTTTGAACTCACTAAGATTTTCTTTTTAAAAAATGGTGTTACTGCTCAAAGATTTTGTGGGTCTAGGGGTGGGTGGGGTGGAGATGCTGTCATTGAGACTGGAAAAAGATAGCCTATAAGCACTACTAAATTTCTAATATTTGCAACAGAAAACTTTAAACTTAAAAACTATTCATTTTGATGTGTTGTGAGGGGGGGGGGTCCTGTTTTATACAAAACTTTATTCAGTGCTATTGTGTAAAAAAAAAAAAAAAATTGTGGTAATCATTATTGTATGCTCTTTACCCAAGATTGTTTTTTTTTTTCAAGAGTCCAGTTTGTTTGAAATTAAAAGTTTTCCTTCTCCTAGACAGGTTGTTAACCAAGGCCAAAGTACCCAGTCTGCCCGGAATCTTACTGTAGGCAAAAATTCTGTAATTTTGATTTTTTTTTTAAATAAATAAATTAAAAAAAAAAAAAGAAATTTTTTTTTAGTGTACTTGATGATTCTTCAGTCAAGCCATATCATAAAATGCAAATTCCCCTCACCCTGGGGAAAAAATGCAGGGGGGGGGGGTGATAATAAAGTTTTCTCCTTTTTTTTTTTCACACTTAAAATTTAGAAGCTGATATATTTCTGACTTGTAACATTTACAATAAAACAAAACAAAACATTTTTTTTTGTTTCCCAGCAAAATAAACAATCTTTGCTGGTCTTGCCAAATTTTAATGTAGTCTCTCACACCCAACCTGACTTTGAGGAGACAAGCTATCATGGAATTCTGTCAATCATTGCCCAATGCACCCGACCATCCACCCACCCCAAATGCTGAAGCAATAGAGGCTACATAAAGAATAATGCAGCTCAGTATTGTTCCCCTTTTGTTTGTGGGGTAAAAAAATTGAAAAAAAAAAAAAAAAAAAAAAAAAAAAAATTATTTTCAGAAAAAAAATTTTCTTAGTAAAAAAAAAAAAAAAAAAAGATTATTAAAAAATCTTTTTTAAATAACAAAAAAAAAAATTTAATACTTCACATTTTCTACACTATTGTAGAAATATTTTTTTACAGAATTTATTGGGTTTTTTTTTGTTTTTTGTTTTTTTCCAAATCTTACAAAGCCTAAAGTAAACACACCCACACAAATTTTTATCCTAAGACTGGAAAAAAATTATTCCATTTCTTTCAGAATATGACAACCTTTTTTTCTTTTTTTTCTCATAAGCAACTCTATGGTCACATGACCAACTCACATTCTTTGACCAGACTTAAGCCAAATAATAAGAAAAAAAAAAGAAAAAAAAAAAGAATTTATATTTTAAAAAATACCTTAATAATACACAAGGCAACAGATTTCTAATTTACATTTTTTTTAAATATCTTTTCTTTTTTTTTTTTTTTCAAATATTTTGCCATTTTAGATAAATGCTGTCAAAAATTGTTTTGTTTTTCTGCAATATGTTGTATTTCAAATATTAACCAAAATAAAATGATTCAATTGTCTGTTTAGGGTTTATGTTTTTTTTTTTTTTTTTTTGCTTTTAGTCTGTCATTAATGTTTGAAAGCCTGGACGCAGCCAATGTGGGTTAGAAATGTTTGCTCTGTTTGGATAACCAAATAAGTTGAAGTCCATTTTAGTTGGTCAGCATGAACGGCAAAATTGACCAGAGCCGCCACAATTATCGCCCCAGGCTGACATTGATCAACAATCACAAACAACAACAATAAACATTCATAATTATGCATTAATATCACCGACGACCAAAAAGTGACGGCATCCACGGAGTGGACTTTTTCTTTTTCTCTTGTTCTTCAAGGATGCGGACTTGTTTCTCTTGCTCTTCCTTCAATTAAAAACAAAAAGAAAGAAATTTAAAAATAGACAAGATGGTCACATAAAATAATAGATAAAAAATATTTTTAAATCTTCCAAGGAGTCACAAAAAAAATAAAAAGGGTTGGTTGGTTTCATGGCAGGTCAACTCCTGTTGGGTTATTCAATGCCAATATCAGTCTTTTTGGAAGAATTGAAACCATCCAAACAACAACATTGTTAAAATTGGAAAAAGAAAGAAAGAAAATGGAAAAAGAAAGAAAGAAAATGGAAAAAGAAAGAAAACAGGAAGAAAAGGAAAGAAAAAGAAAAAAGAAAAAAAAAGTTTTTTAAAAAAAAGTTTAGAAAAATTAGAAAAAAGAAAAAAAGAAAAAAAAAAAAAAAAAAAAAGGAAAAGAAGACCCCCCCCAAAAAAAAAAAACCCTCCTGAAAATACAAATTAGAAATGTTCTAATCTTTTTACTGTAAAGGACATGAAATGATGGAAGGCGATATTGAACTGTCTTTTTTGCTGAGAACAACAGTCTATGTAAACAATGATGATGATGATGATGATGATGATGATAAGGCCCAGCTAAGGTTTATACCATCTGTGTAGGTTACTATAGCGATAGGAGAATGTGTAGATCACATTGGCCAGACTAAGACTGCTTTGCTGCAGTGGTTGTAAAAACCACCCAGATAATTTGCCTAATCTATAAACAGTTTTTTCTGTATACATGTATGGTTGTTAATACTAATAATAACATAAAATTGCCTTTTGGTAGAGTACACAATGTCCGCAAAGTCCATGTGCACTTTATAATTTAAAATTCTTTAAAGTGCACCCGTATTTTATGGACACCACCCGCACGTATTTACATATGTATGGACCGAAAAGTTCATATGGTGTCATATTTGCCGTTGATGATTTTTTAACCGATGAGATCCAAGCACAGCAACACTGAAGGAAGAAGTGTGCAGACCATAAGGGGGACTATGTTGAAAAATAAAGCTTATTTGGTCAAATTCCATGAGAGTATCTTGGTCAGTCTATGAACTTTTCAACTGACCCTCTGTGTGTGTGTCTGCGCGTATATATGACACACACACAGGCTAATTATGAAAAGTCGGCTAAGTGGCCTATTGTCTATATCAGCTAGACGAGGGAGTCTATCCCCTTTTCACAGGTGCTAGACCCAGGAGATTGTTTTGCGTCTGAGATGGAGTGCCCTTTACTGCACAGATTCAATGAGTGCTACTTATGTGCTAAGTTGGCTAGGGCCGGTATTGAACTCGGAACCTTGTGGTTCCTAGCTGGATGCTCTTCCAACTGAGTTAAACCAGCCCTAAATTATGACTGTAGAAAAATAAAAACAAAGTTTTTGAAAATTAAAATATCAGACACAATAAATTTTTCTTTTTTACGAATGATGACAAGTGTTGTTGATGTAATTGTCATGAAAACAGAGACTGAATATTAGTGGTTTAAGAGTTTGCTCCTCACCGAGTGCCCAATACTTGTAACCTTGTGTCACATCCCTACCTGTGGCAAATGGAAGATGTAGAGAAAAAAGAAAAAAAAAAAAAGGAAAAAAGAAGAAAATAAAAATCTAAGTTTCAATATCATTAAATCTGCTTGTTTTAATAATTACCTTAAATCAAATTAGTAGACCTGTTCACATACCTAGGTAGTAATATCTCATCTACAGAAACCAATGTCAATATACACATAGAAATAGCATGGACTGCTATAGACATTATCAATCATATGGAAATCTGATCTCTCTGATAAGATAAAGTGAGAATTCTTTCAAGCTGTAACCATGTCAGTGCTACTGTATGGCTGCACCACTTAGACTTGGAAAAAAGCTAGGTAGGAACTATACAAGGATTCTGCATGCTGTCCTGAACAAATCCTGGAAGCAGCACGCCACAAAAAAGCACCTGTACGGCCACTTACCTCCTATCATATAAACTATTCAAGTAAGTTGAACAAGACATGCTGGACATTGCTGATAAAGCAAGGATGAACACATAAGTGATATTTTCCTGTGGACACCTACACATGGACACACCAGAGTGGGACAACCAGTAAAAACTTATATTGATCAGCTCTGTGCGGATACTGGATGTTGTAAGGAGGACTTGCCAAAAATGATGATCAATACAGAAGAGTGGTGAGAGAGAGGCATGTGAATCCATGCTGTCAGCATGACATGATGATGATGATGTTTTATAATAACAATGATAATCCCAAATAATTTTTCAATTGATTTTAAAATTTTAAATTTCCAAATTTTATAAAATGTCATCTGATGAAGTTGTAAAAGTAATGTTATAAATTGATTATTCTAAAAAAAATTTTTAATCACATATATATATATATATATATATATATATATTGCTGCTGAGGTCCCGGTTTAGATTTCTGTCAGAGGGAAGTCGTTAGTATATATCGCTGATGAGACTTAATAAAGTCGAAACAGTCTGTACGATATTCTACACACCGAGCGATCCTTTGCCAGGATTACACTTGTCAAGTTCATTTTCTATAAGAAAAAGTATCGAATTTTATGCGATACATGCATTGTAATTGCCTTCAACTAAAAATGTAAAAGTTGAAAGATGGAAGTGAATCCGACAATTATGTTGACAAAATAAAAGGAAAGAAAATGTATGGATAAAAATTATTTATTGGAGTGCCGACACGTGTTTCGACCAAGAGTTTGTCTTTATATACATTATACTCTATTTGTTGTTGTTGTTATTATAATTATTCTTTAAATGTTACATTTCACTGAATATTCTCAAACCTTCAAATTGTAAGCGTCTCTCAAATTTTTCAAAAAAGATTCATTTTTCAAACATCCAAATTCTCTGTATTCTTACCGTTTTATTTTCAAATACCAAAATATCTTGCCCTGATGATGACCACTATTTCTTACACTTAAAAATTTTCTTTTTTCTATTATTATTATTATTTTAATTTGTATTTAAAATAATAACAAATAGAACATAAATAATGTATACAAAGACAAACTCTTGGTCGAAACACGTGTCGGCACTCCAATAAATAATTTTTATCCCTACAATGTTTTCTTACCTTTAATTTTTTCAACATTATATTATATATATTATATATATATATATATATATACACACACACACACACACACACACACACGCACAAACATTAGAAAAGTAGAGATGAGTCTGTTCAGTACTCAGATGGGTGACTGGTTAGTAACACCTGGTACTGTAAACAACTTGAGGTCTGTGTGCTAGAATAAGGAGAGCTTAGTAAATAACAAGTTAAACAACAGTGTGCCTGTTCAATATATGAGTGACCATTTAATAGAAGCAGGTACTGTAAGCAACCTCAGGCCTGTGTGCCAGACTAAGCTGAGCTTAGCCAACAATGTGCCCATTCAGTGTGTGTGTATATATGTATATTATATTATACAATTAAAAGGTATTTGTTACCATTGGATTCAAAACATTAGCCACTTATCCTCAAGACAAAGCACCCTGGAAAAACACATACACAAATTTTAATTCATTTTTCAATTGTTACATGTCACTGAATATTCCCCATAAACTTTCAAACCGTAAGCGTCTCTCAAAATCTTTCAAAGAAATTATTTTTTCAAAAACTTCCAAATTCTCTGTATTCTTACCGTTTTAATATCAAATATTTTGCCTTGACGACAGCCATTCTTCTGTATACTTAAAAAACTTTTTATATTTTTATATTACTATTATTTTATTTTGTATTTAAAATAATAAATAGAATACATTGTGTACAAGGACATCCTCTTGGACAAAACAAGTGTTGGCACTCCAATAAACAATTTTTATCCATTCAACATTTTCTTTCCTTTATTTATCTTTTTTTTTTTTTCAATATATATATATATATATATATATATATATATAACTGAAGTTAAGCAGAGATGAGCCTGTTCATTACTTGGATGAATGACCATTTGGTAAGAGCAGATACTGTAAGCAACCTGAAGCCTGTGTACATGACTAGGCAAAGCTTAGTAAATAAGTTAAGCAATGATGTACCTGTTCAGTACCTAGATGGGTGACCAGTCAATAACAACAACAATTGGACATTTTCCCCAGCTTTCAGATCAAGATCAAAGTGTAGTATTTGTTTGTCTATTACGACCATTTTTTTAGTCTTTGGACAGGTTGCCACAAAAAAAAAAAAAAAACAAGTTGAGCTTGGTCCTGGGTATTTCAACTGTTAAGCAGCACCTCCCCAATTTCATTAAAAGAGGAGAATCAGTATAGTCCAATACCAGCATAATTGTAGTTAAGGTAGCTATTTGACCCAAGCTCCTGCATGGCTCCCCACACCCCATTAAATTGACAATACATCACTCCCATCCCCCAATGAAAGGATGTAGTTGAATATTAGCAATACTTCTTATTTACTAAGCTTAGCTTAGTTTAGCACAAAGCCTGAAGTATGAGGCACCCAGTGAGAATCGATCTCACTATCAATGGTCTCTTAATCCAGCTAAATAATCTCAATAGATGAACATTGGGAAAAAATTGATAATCCTGATTTATTGGGGACAGGGATTTTTTTTATCCCTTTTTTTTTGCTGGTGGAAACAAATAAATTGGAAAGTATTTGGTGGAGGATTTTCTTACAAAGAAGAGATTAATAAAAAGGAAGAAGAGGGGGGGGGTAATGAGAGAGAGTGAGGGGGGTAATGAGAGAGAGTAAGAGGGAAAGAGATAGAGGGACTGATGAGAGAGAGGGACCAAGATAGCAATGAAAGAAAGGGGGAAGGAGGGGGTGAAAGAGAGAGAGGAGGGGAGAAGAGAGAGAGAGAGAGAGGAGGGAGAGAGAGAGAGAGAATGGGGGAGAGAGAGAGAGAAATGGGGGGAGGGTGGAGAGAGAGAAATGGGGGAGGTGATGGGTGAAGGGTGAAAGAGAGAAATGGGGGGAGGGTGAAAGAGAGAATGGGGGAGGTGAGAGAGAGAGAATGGGGGGAGGGTGAGGAGAGAAATGGGGGAGGGAAGAGAGAGAATGGGGAGGGTGAAAGAGAGAGAAATGGGGGGAGGGTGAAGAGAGAGAAATGGGGGGAGGGTGAAAGAGAGAAATGGGGGAGGGTGAAAGAGAGAGAATGGGGGGAGGGTGAAAGAGAGAAATGGGGGAGGGTGAAAGAGAGAAATGGGGGGAGAAAGAGAGAAATGGGGGAGAGTGAAAGAGAGAATGGAGGGAGAGAGAAATGGAGGGAGAGTGAAAGAGAGAAGAGAGTGAAAGAGTGAGGGGGATGGCGGGGAGGGGGAGAAGAGAGGGAGAGAGAGAGAGAAAAGAGGGAGAGAGGAGAGAGAAAAGAGGAGAGGGAGAAAAGAGTGAGGGAGGGAGAAGAGAGTGAGGGAGGGAGAAGAGAGGGAGGGAGGGAGAAGAGAGGGAGGGAGGGAGAGGAGAGAGGAGAGAGAGGGAGGAGGGAGAGGAGAAGAGAGGGAGGAGGGAGAAGAGAGTGAAGGAGGGAGGAGGGAGGGAGAAGAGAGTGAAGGAGGGAGGAGAAGAGGTGAAGAGGGAGGAGGGAGGGAGAAGAGAGTGAAGGAGGGAGGGGGAGGGAGAAGAGAGTGAGGAGGGAGAAGAGAGTGAAGGAGGAGAGAGAGTGAAGGAGAGGAGGGAGGAGAAGAGAGTGAAGAGGGAAAAGAGAGTGAAGGAGGAGGAGTGAGGAGGGAGGAGGAGAGGAGTGAGAGGAGGGAGGAGGGAGGGAGAAGAGAGTGAGGGAGGAGGGAGGGAGAAGAGAGTGAGGGAGAGAAGCAATGAAAGTAATTAGAGAGAGAAGTGATGAGAGAAATCCAAAGAAGTCTTCTTTATTGCCCTCACCCCCCAGGACTCTTATTTTAAGAGCTTGTAGCCTTCTTCCCCCCCCTCATGAAATTTCTTCTTCCACAGTTTCCTTCACCGGTTGCAGCCACACAACCAGAGTACCAATTCAGCTACAATGACTCCGGGAGGTTTACATACTATAAAAGATTTATTACTAGTTTCAAATTAAACACTCATGTGAGGGTAGTGGATTGGAGAGGGGGGGCGTGCAATGGAAGGGAAAGGACTTTTGGTGCTTCTACACTGAAATGGATTTTTGCCATTATTGGTAAGGGGAGGTGGGTGTGGGTGGTTGGATGTGGCAAACAGCTCAAGTACACCTTACCTTGCCACACCTGTGTCAATATTTTCCTCTCCTTCCAGAGCTGAGAGTGCGGGGGGGGGGGGCAATTGGAAGGGATAGAGATAGGAACACACTCGAGGGTAAAAGTAGGGATTGGAACACCCCCTCCTCCCCCCCCAGGCTATTACGTCACCAACTTAATATATAACTTGATTTATCTGCTTTTATTCAAAACATTTATTTACTTTAAAAAATAAAAATAAATGCAAAACTTTAAAAAAAAATTGTTTTCAACTATCAAAGCACTGGTTCCCTTTCCCAGATCACAAAAGTTAAGCAGTGATGAGTCTGTTCAGTTCTGGGATGGGTGACACCTTAGTAACAACAGGTATCATCAGAGCCGGTGTTAGGGTCTTGTGCCCCATCACTCGACTACATGTCAATTTTCATAAAGTAGGTATCTACTGTTCACCACGTGTTATTTACCACTTATACAGGTCAGACACAAGGTCCAATTAATGTTGGGCCACCCACAAACCGAAGATCATAGGGGGAGCCTCAGGCACTAAATAATAAACCCAGCCCTGCCCATTTAAATCAAGGGGGTAGGTGTTGCCTGGTGGGATGGCCCCCTGGGATCACGCCGTTAATTTATTTCATCCCTGGTCCAGTGGCTGAAACCACCTGACAAAGGCCCCAAAGGGTGGGTGGTTGACAAAATGTTGCAAAGTATAAGGCATCCAGCAAAGATCAAACTCACTATTCAGTAGTAATGGATCTGTTGTTGTTTGTTTATTGATTTTAACGGCATATCAACCCGTCTGGGGTTATGTCATGCCTAACAGTTAGGAAGTAATATATGTTGTGTATTTATATTTATACTTTTTAGTAATTGGTTTTAACAATGTGTTAGCACCATTTGAGATTATGTTGTATAGTATTGATTAAGTTCATTTCTATATTCTATGGTATAATTTTATTTCCCTCAAAAAAAAGACAGAATGTCCTCCATGTTGACATTATCAAATAGATCTTTCATAGTGTTTGCTTTAAAATAATGGTTTCTAATGTGAGCAAAAATACCTGCATTCAGATCTGTGAGACTAGCTTGCTAATGATGGGATCCCAATTTTCATAAAGTAGTATTCATATAAAATATATGAACACCCACTCTACTAAATGTCAATTTTTATTAAGTAGTATTTATAGAAAAGATATGAAACTATCCCTTCCAAGGGCTCCCCAAGCATTCTCTCCACCTCACATTAAAATGTTATGGGGTAGTACGAACCGGCCTGGGTATCATAAACAACATGAAGGCCTGTATGTATTCCAGTCTAAGCAAAGTTTCATAAATAACAAGATAAGCAATGATGAGCTTGTTCAGTATTTAGATGGGTGATCCCTTAGGTATTACAAACAACCTGAGGTCTGTGTAAAGTGAAGCTTAAAAAATAAATGATTTACAGAAAAGGGGGGGGGGCAACCTCGGTGGTCAACAGCAATGAAAGGGTTAAGCGGTGGCGAATACTTCACAAGATATCAATAAGTTAGCCACCCCTGTGTATCATATCCCCTGCCAAGATGTCACGGGGGAAGATGTGACACAAGGTCACAAGTATGAGGAATCCAGCAAGGATTGGTTTGGTTGGTTGGATTTTACGGCACGCCAACCCTTGTTGGGTTATTTTATGCTGAAGATGTTTTGTTTTATACATTCTTGATGAGTACACACGTT
>CM042167.1:26388525-26406025 GCA_023376005.1 Doryteuthis pealeii | reverse complement strand
AGGTAGACTTCTTGAGAACTAAAAATTATAGGTAGCTACATTTTATATTTGTCTGGTTTGGAATCATTTTTATTATTCTTTAAAATTAGTTTGTATGAATTTTAGTTTTGAAGTCTAGACCTTTTCCGGTTATTTCCTATAACTCCAACCTAAAAAAGGGGAACCACTCTGAATGAATTTTATCTGTTAATTAATCTACCCATTATTTTCCCATTAAACTAAACCCTAACCCCGTCTTCTTTTTTTCCTAGTAGATCAATAAATAATTTATAAAATTCATTCAGAGTGGTTCCCCTTTTTTAGGTTGGAGTTATAGGAAATAACCCTTTTTTCCTTTGAAATCAAATCCTTTTCCAAGCTGAGCTACTCATGCGCTGAGTTGGCGAGGGATGGTATTGAAACCGAAACCTTGTGGTTCCTAGGTGAATGCTCTACCAACTGAGCTAAACTGACCCATAAAAGATTGCTGCCTGAATATAAAATACTTGAGGATTGATTTTAACGGCATGTCAACTTGTCTGGGGTTATTTTATGCCTAGAGGTTAGGGAATTGTGTAAACTGTATGTTCACATTTACATTTTTTTGTGCAGTGTCTTGGATAGATTTTGATTTAATTGGTTTCTTTAATGGCATATCAACCTTTGTGGTTATTTAATGCCAAAGCCATTTTTGTATTAATTAAAGTAAGTAAAAGTAAAGTCAGCGGAGTGGTCTATAGTTGGTATCAGCCAGACAGTAAGGGAGTCTATACACTAGTGCTAGATCAAGGAAATTGTTTTTACGTCTGAGGTGGAGCACTACACCTAACATCAGCTCCCCATTTTACCACACAGATCCAAGCTGTACTACTCATGCGCTGAGGACTGGTAATAAACCTTGTGGTTCCGAGGCGTATGTTCAGTTTGTTTGTTTTACGGCATATCAACCTCAGTGGGTTATTTAATGCCGGCAAAGTTTTGAAATTAATTCATTCTTAATGGATACTCAATTTTTTTATAAACACATTTTTCTATTTAACCCATAGATGGGATCCTAACAAGTACTGCCACTCCAGGTCAGAGTGGACCCGGGAGCAATGGTGATGAAGGGTGCTCCACATTCCTCAGACATCCAGAACTGGAACCTCACCATCAGACAGAGTTAAACTTCATACCCAGGACATAAAGACCCTCAGCCACTGCCTTCTAGCACCCATATGATAAAAAGGGCTTGGGGCTTGCTTAGGCAATCATATAGGTGCTAGGGCTTGACATGACCAGCCAATTGATCGGAGGGGGCCTCTACAACCGCCCGTCTAGCATAAGTAAGGGTCTAAGTGGAGTGTTGCAGGTCATGGACTGCTCATCCACCAAGACTCCATCCTTAAGCATCACAGGTTGCCACCCACGGCCAACAGGTGGCTCTATTGGGGAAATCTTACCCTCTGCAGAGGCGCAGTCGGTTTATTCTAATGCCCCAGCCGACAGGGCGGGTGTATGTTCAACCAACTGAGCAAGAGTGCTTTTGGTTAAAGAAATGAAGCATGAAGAAAGAAAGTCACAAAAAGAAGAGAGTCAGATTTACTTACTTCTAAGGAAATTACCCAAATCTATAAGTGTTCGATCATCATCGGCTCCTGTCCAACGTTTCAGTAAAAATCTGTTTTCTTCTTGTAAGTTGGTTGATGTTTGATTCCAATCTATGATGATCACTTTTGATAAATCTCGATTCAAACAGGAAAGATCCTGTGTAAAGAAATGAAACAGAAACATGAAGAAGAAGGAAAAGTTAGCAAAATTTGAGTGACAAGTTTTTTTTGTTTTGGGATGCAGATTATATATATATATATATATATATATATATATATATATAATAGAGAATGAATGAGAAAAGTATTTGCATATAAAGGTGTAAAATGCTAACATAGCAGAGCAGGTTTACAATCAATAATATATTATATTATGGATATTATTATCTCGTTACTATTAGTTTCATGCTTATGCAATCCTCAGACACTAATAGTAACAAGATAATAATATCCATAATATAATATATAATATATATATATATATATATTATATATATATATATATATATATATATATAGGTAGTTTTCTTTTCATACAGATATATTTTTATATATGAGATTTATACTTAACAGATATATTTTGTTATATAATATCAATACTTAGTATGTGAGTATATTTTCATTATATATATATATATATATATATATGTTTTATACAAACTGGGATTTACAGTTTACTTTTATGCTGAAAAGGTAATTTTGGGGTGGGCAAAAGATGAGGGGAGGGCATACTGAGTGATAAGATGTGAGGCAAAAGGAAAGAGGGGAGGATTGGATGTGTGGTATGGAGAGAGGAAAAGTGGAGAAGAAGGGAATAGGTTTATTTAGTGATAGCGGTGTATGGTATTTTTATGGGGTCATTTATTGTCATTGTAGAAATTTGATAATCTGGTAAGAAGTTAGTGTGTGGCAACTATATATATATATATATATATATAGTAAAAAAGTCGTCGGGGCGGCCTAATGTCGGTATCGGCCATGCTGCGAGGGAGTCTATCCCCTTTTCACTAGCGCTAGACCAAGGAGATTGTTTAGCGTCTGAGGTGGAGCGCCACACCTACCATCAGCTCCTTACTTTACCGCACAGATCCCTGTGCTACTCATATGCTGAGTTGGCGAGGGCGGGTATCGAACTAGGATACCCGCTACATACACACACACACACACACACAGTAGTTATTTAGTATTGGAAAATTGAAAATAAAGAGCTTAATTATGGATGTAAGAGCTGCATTTATTTGTTATAGTTTACAATACATTTAAGTTGCGATTGTTACCATTGGTTTCAAAGCAGTGTATTAGCCACTTATCAAGACAATGTGCCGGTGAAAAGGCTTTTCACAGACATGTTGTCTTGACGATAAGACGCTAATATGCTGCTTTGAAACCAATGGTAACAATCACAGCTTAAATGTATTGTAATCTATAACAAATATATATTTGCTTTGGGGACCGCATGCGAATCTTCATATTCCCTTGATACCCGTTTGACAAATTCACCTACGCCTTCCCCAAGAACTGACGTGTCCACTGTCTCATTGGTGCAAGTGTCAAATTTGCAAGCTGGGATGTTCCGTCACAGAGAATTTCATCATTTCGCATGCTGGAATGTCCAAACACTAAAATGTGAAGAAACACAAGCTCTTACGATGCACTCCCTTCATCAGTTTGGCATCAATATCGGCTGCCTCTCGGTTACCCAACAGCGGCTGCCGCACCATCAAGATCCCACAGGCTGATGTATCCTATCATCTCTATCACAGCGGCCCTACCGACAACTCTGGATGTCATGGTATAGCGTTTGCATTTGAGATACTGTGAATTTGTTGGGTGGAGCCAGCTCAACCGATCCAGGGTGAATGCCAAAGCAGTAACAGTATATATATATATATATATACACACACACACAGACAGACATACATACACAGAAGATAGAGATTTTTCTTCTAACACAACAATATTTCTCAATTTACTTTAACATGGTGTCCCTCCACATAGCGGGTAGCATCTCTGTACAGTCGATACATCACATAACCATTTGGGTCCAAATTATTCAGAATGGGGTCTGCATTCTGAAAAGAAACAGAAAAGGAGAAAAACGTTTTTATTTTACGTTTTTTTTTGGTTTTTTTTTAACACAAGACCATAAATATAAGAAGCTGAAAAAACATTTTTCTAAAAATTTAACAAATGGTCTTAACAGAAGAATTAATAAATTAACAAGCAAGAACTGTGGAATTTCCATGAAATGAAATAATAATCAATTTAATTTAGCTATTTAATCCAGAAATGATGGTTTGTAATTTCTTTACATATAAATCTTACCAAATTATCTTCCGTAAATTCACAAATTTGTAATATTGAAATATTACAAATAAAACAAACACATACCGTATTTGACGGCATATAAGACACACCCCCATTTCAGCAGGTCAGATTCAGGAAAAAAAGTTTTTAGTGTATCTAAGCATATATTGTTGAAAACAGTCTGTTTAACCTTGATTATAACAATACCAGCAATAAAATAAGGATGCATGGAGTTTAGAGTAAGTAAAAGTACTGAGTGTAAGCTGGGTTAGTGAGCATCATAAAGAAGATTAAGCCTATGGGAGGTCTCAAACTTCACCTACAATGTATAAGACGCAGGGCAATTTTTTGAGCCAAAATTTTGGGAAAAAAAGTGCGTACTATATGCAATCAAATACGGTAACTCTTTTTTCTTTTTTTTTTTCTTATTTCATTTTAATTTTATGTTCGGCATTTTGGAACAACCATATTCACTCTTCAGAATTTTCCTAGTCCAGAGTCCCATTCCTATAAGGATTTATCAAAAAATGGTTAAAAATGGCCTTTTCATTTAAACTTACCCGTTATTTCCCTCAAAAGAAAGACTTCTAAATATGTTTAATATTACATTTAAACAAAGGCTATGGTTTGGGGCCGATTAGGAAAACAAATGTGACTTCTAGCCGGGTGGAATGAGCCAGTATAGGATGTTAAGAGTTAATATATAGATAGGATTGACATGTTTTACATTATCTTACTTATAACTGATGAACACCAGCAGATAGAAGAGTTTATAGTGTGTCACTTTTAATAAAATAAACTAGCAGGACCTGTGGATATACCACAGTATGATAATTCAATTATTATGTTTGATATTTACTAAAGAGCTATTGCAAAATAGTTCAAGATGTAAAAAGTATAATAATCTTGATTTTCTCTCACTTTTTTTCTTTCTTTACATCTTTTCATTAAGTATCGATTGAAACAGATTATCATTATCGCTTCCGCATGCTCACCCCCTCTCTAACCTTTCCTCTTCTCTCTTTCTTACATTTTTGTGTAGCATGTCCTTTTTCTTCCTTTTCTTTCTTTATAATAAAAATGGAATGGTCTATTATTTACCTGATGTGATGACACTCATTAGATATAAAAATTTGGCAGATAAGCAACACCAGATAATTAGGATTTATATTTTTGCATTTCAATATGGACAATTTGGAAGGTCTCATTTTTAACCAGAGAGTGTTGCAAGATGATAATGGCCGTACTTTTAAGGAACACGAATATTAACATACAGATTTGGACGGTCTCATTTTTAACCAGAGGGTGTTGCAATATGATAACAGTTGTACTTTTAAGGAACACAAGTATTGATATATAGATTCAACAAATGAATAAACACAGCATAGAGGTGGTTTAAATCATAGGACAAATAGCATCTACTTACGTAGCCTTGTTCAGAGGTATAAATCACAATTTCAAACATGGGTGGTCCCACTTGTTGCAGAAAATAATCGACTCCTGGACGTTTTTTAAACCGCCAACCAGTTCCATACTGAAATGGAGAGAAAAAACAAACATGAATTATAAAGGTTAAATTGGTTTCGTCTAAAAGGTAGTATTTAGTTATACTCTGTTTTTAGTGGAAAGGTTGATTTGGTCAGATCTTGATGAAAAGGTTGCTTTTATTTATTTATTTTTTTTTTTAGAAAACTCAAGATGTCTTCTGGTTTGGTCTTTTTGAAAAGTTCCTTTAGGTTAAGCAGCGTAGAGATTACTTAGTAATGAGGTGAGTGACAAAGAAACAACAGGTACTGTAAGTAATCTGAGAATTGTGTATTAGAATAAGCTAAGCTTAGTAAATACTACGTATAAATCCGGTAGGCAGGACATCAAAGGGAGAAAACTGCGTTAAGAGTTACGGAGTAGTCTCCCTTTGACGTGTTAAAAGATTGATGAGAATAACAATAATTCAAATGAGAATTAAGATGAGAATGGTTGGTAAATTGGTTAGTTTTTACGACATGTCAACCTTTGTTGGGTTATTTAATGCCTAAGTCAGTCTCTTTTAAACAAGTGATTATATAGTTTCAAGGGTTATTTTCTATAACTCCAACATAAAAAAGGGGAACCACTCTAATTGATAAATTATTTATTTATTTACTATGGAAAAAGAAGACTGGATTAGGTTTAGTTTAATGGGAAAATAAATAAATAATTTATCAGTCAAGTTATAAGAAATAACCGTTTCAAGTATAAAATAATAATCATTTCTTGATATAAATAATTTGCAAGCAATCATATGGTTTCAAGTAGCTATAAAAAAAAAATTAAGTTGATAGAATGGTGCCTATTGTCAGTATCATCCGTCAGCGAGGGAGTCTATCCCTTTTTCGCTAGAGATAGACCAGGGAGTTTTTTTTCATATTTGAAGTGGAGCGCCACACCTACCGTAAGTTTCCCACTTTACACACATGTCAGATTAACTGATCTGTGCTACTAATGCACTGAGTTGGCCGGGACTGGTATTGAACCAGGAACCTTAAGATTCCTAGGTGGGTGCTCTACTGACTGAGCTAAACTAGTCCCTTTATCTATACTTATTTAATAATAATCCTTATATTTTAACATGAGGGGAGTCCGTGTAGCATAGTAACTAACTGGACTGTGACATTACAATAAGATGGTTTGAACTCCAGTTGGCTATTAAGTTCACTTGGTGCTAATAACCTTAGAAATGGTATGAACCCCCACATCCCCTAAATATGGGTTAAATATCACCACAACTGTTCTTCTACAAGGAGGGCTTTGGCATTAAATAACCCCAGATTGAAATGCCATTAAACAAAGAAACCAAACTAAACCCTGTTTTAATAGTTATATGGTCCCAAGTATTCCTATCTAATACTCATAATTTTCCAACAGATCTATTTGATTCCCGAGATGAGATCCTAATAAGTACTACCACTCTGGGGTCAGAGTGGACCTGGGAGTAATGGTAAAAAAACAAGGTGACTCCGCACTTCAAGAGCTCCAGAATTTACCACTGTGGATGCTTGAACATCAAAGAATGTAATTACATTTGGGAGGGGGGGCTTACCCACCTCTGCAGGGGATGCAGCTGGTTTTGTTTTACGGCATATCAACCTTGGTGGGTCATTTAATGCCAACAAAGTTTCGAAATAACCAGGGTCAGAGTGGACCAGGGAGCAATGGTGATGAAGAGGTGCTTCACATTCCCCTGACCTCCAGGACTGGAACCTCACCATCAGATGGCATAACATCATTCCCAGAACATAAAGACCTTCTAACATATATATGATAAAAAGGGTGGAGATTGCCATAAGGGCAATAGGATTGGGACAATCATATAGGTGCTAGGGCTTGACGTGACCAGCCGATTGATCAGAGAGGGCTTCTCTGACCAACCGTCCAGCCCAAGTAAGAGCCTAAGTGGAGTGTTGCATGTCATGGACTCCATCAGGATTCCGTCCTTAAGCATCATGGGTTGACACCCACAGTTAATAGTTGACCCCATGGGGGGGGGGTCTTACCCTCTGTAGAGATGCAGTTGGTGTATTCTAAAGCCCCAGCCAACAGGACTCAGATGCAACTGAAGTATTCTAATCTCTGTAAGAGTTTAAAGAAATTTGAACTGATAGAATGAAAAAAACTTACCGTCCAATCAGGGTGAACCAAAACGCCCGTCATTTCCATTACCAAAGTGTAAGGTGGTTGCATGTAAGGGTATTGCAGTGGGTCAGGTAGCAGCTTATCACGAGATGGGTCTTTCAGCATCTAAATAACATAAACAGAGAAATGAATTTAAAAAATCCATAGAAATAAAATAAAAATCCATAAAAGTAAAAATAAAAAAAATCTATAAAAATAAAAAAATCCATTTAAAAAAAATCCATAAAAATACATTTAAAAAATACATAAATAAAAAAATACATAAAAATTTAAAAAATCCATAAAAATAAAAAAATACATAAAAAATTTTAAAAATACATAAATAAAACAAATACATAAAAAATTTAAAAATACATAAATAAAAAAAATACATAAAAAATTTTTAAAAATACATAAAAATGATTGGTTGGTTGATGGATCTTAACGGCATATCAACCCATCTAGGGTTATTTCATGCTTAGAGATTAGGAAACAATATGTTATACATCTATATTTACACTTTTGACATTAATAGTTTTAACGATATGTTAGCATCATAGTTAGTTTTATTTAAAGCACATCAAACAGTGGGTCATTTAATGCTGGCAAAGTTTTGAAAGATTTGTTTCAAAGAAAATTTTTAAACCCAATTTTTTTTTATAAACACATTTCTATTTAACCCATAGATGGGACCCTAACAGGTACTACCACTCTAGGCCAGTGAACCTTGGAGCAATGGTGATGAAGGGGTTCTCCGCATTCCCCAGACCTCCAGAACTGTAACCTCACCATCAGATACCCAGGGCATGAAGACCCTCAGTCACCGCCTTTTAGCCACATATATGATAAAAAGGGTTGGGTAGTTGCCATAAGGGCAATAGGGTTGGGACAATCATATAGGTGCTAGGACTTGACGTGACTAGCATCGTCAGGAATTGTGTTATGGGGTTACTTTTGTATGATATTGATCAGGTTTGTGTTGATATTTTTGGGTATAATTTTATTTCTCTCAAAATAGACAGAATTTCATCTATGTTGACTTTTTCAAATAGATCTTTTATATTATTTGCATTAAAAAAGTGGTTTCTGATGATAGCAAAAGCTCCACATTCTAAGAGGATAGTTTTAACAATGCAAGGTGTTTGACATGTTTCACACTGTGGTTGTTCTTGTTTGAATATAAAGGAGTGGGAAGGAAAGTGTAAGTCTTGTGTGACCAATACTATCAGAAAACCGATAGTAGAATTATCTTCCCCTGTCACTAGGGGGTGAATCGCCAACATCGTATGTTGGCGGCAAAATCAAACCCCAGCATTTATCTGAAGGCTGTTGACCTGAGGAGTCACTTTAACAAGGATCCATCCACCGCCCATTTCAAAGGGCAGTTAACCAGGCAGTCGCTCAAAAAAAAAAAAAAAAAAAGCACTCCCCAATACTTTTACTTATCAGACAAGAACCGACCAGGATGGACGCGTTTCGACAGTACTCCAGACAACCAGAGAGTGGAAACTTTTCCAGCGCAGCTTCACCCAACGAAACCGTTAGTTACACCTCTCAAAAGATAAGTCTGGTAGCAAATACAATAAATTTGCACCAATTTTTGTACCTTTGTAATACAAGTGTTTAAATTTCATTGTGTTGTTTGTCTTCTTTCATCCGAAATAATTGCCAACCACTGGGAGATTTAAGAGCTCCTTACGACTCCCATAATTCCTCTTAATACATAATTGGGACACAATAACTTGTTCCTTTCTGGACTTTCTAAAGGCTGGTCTTCAGTCTTCCTAAACTGGGTTTAATTAAGAAGAGTTTATTGAGGATGTTATTCCAGCATAATTGCCATTTGCATAGAGGAATCTATTAATTTTAGTTTTCAAGTCAGTATATGGATAAATAAAAATGCAACTGCAAAAGTCCACCAACAAAGTCTTTCTGCCTGCAACAATATTACAGCAGTCTTCAACCAAGTCATAAGTGCGAAGAATTGGAATTGTCTCTCCCAACCTTCGCTGTGCTAATAAAGCAGGCGGTTCCACTTCAATTTGCAGCTTTCAACATCCTGGCCTTTCTGTAAGTGAATTGACAAAAACAAACAAAAACAAAAAAATCCATTTTTTTTTTCAAAAATATTCAAAATTCATAACGAAAAAAGTTTAAATATAAAATTTCTTACCTGTTTGTATTGACGGAATTCTTTTAAAGCACGTTTGAGGTAAGCCTGAAGAATGGACACTGAACGAACAAAAAAGAAGAAAAAGAAAAAAAAAAGATAATAATAAAAAAACAGAAAAAAAAAGGGAAAAAATATATATAAAATAAGCATATGTATGTAAGCATATAAGTATATATAAGCTCTTGTTTTTTTATGAAGATTTATTCCAGTTAAAAAAAAAATCTCAATATCAACAAAATAAATGCACAAGAAAAAATAACAGAATCATCAGCTGCAATACTGAAGCTAGTTACGCAGATCCACTACGACTGAATACCAGGTTCAATCCTGGGTGGAAGCCCCATACTTGCGACCTTATGTCACATCCTACCAATGGTGGAGGGGTTGGGTAAATACTTATTTACAATCAGATTATCATTGAATCCCCCCCAAAAAAAAAATATTTGGGATCTAGATAGGCTGTCCCCACTGTTACATAATTATGGATCCCTAATATCTTTTTAAGGTAGTATAGAAATCCTTATGGCGATCAGTACAGCTGATGGCCTTGAGAGTGAGTGACAATGCTTGACCTCACTCTGACCTTGCCTTGCGGGATAGACCGTGAGAATCGGAAGGCAATAGAAAAGCCCCCTTCCGGTTTAAGGTGTAAGCAACTCAGTTAGTTGAGAGTTAGAACTTAGAAGCGAAGCTAGCAAGATGTGAGCTCACTGCGTGATTGTCGGGTCTGGGGTTCTACGAATAAAGTAATATCATCGTAAATCAAAGTCTTGTTGTTATTACTAAAAGCTAACAATGACACAAGGCTTCTGATAAGAAATGATCCCCAACAGAACCAGACACGGAACCCTCAATAGAAGACCAGACGAGACCTTAGAAGATATACCAGATCCGGCCAGAAGAATAGACGACCAGCGTAAGACGTAAGAGGGTATATAACACCTACCATCACTGAATTAACTAGAGAGTAAAGATCTGCTGGATGACCCATACTTGTGACCATGTGTCACATCTTATTATAATGGAGATTATGTGTTTGTTTGTCTGTAACCGAAACTATATCACTACTCAAGTCACTATCCATTTAGTTATTATACATCACATTCTCCATGAATCATTTTTATTTAAGCCTCAATTATTAATAAAATTGTTTTTCATTATTAATACTGCTGGTCATATCTACGTACTAATAACATGCAATTGTATTTATATGTACAACAAAAAGTGGTTTACTGTGTGAACGGGAAGGCTAATTTGCATATTGATATTTAAAATTTGATTTTAAGAAATATGTGCTTGGTATTGTTGATTTCTAATTATTTGATTTTATCTTAATGAATATGAGCAAAAATCTCGGAGATAAATCTTAAAAGAAATCAATTAACAAAAAGAAATAACTGTAATATTATTCTTTACTTTCTTATTTAACTAAATAATCAAATTAGAAAAGTTTAGCAAGGAAAGACGGGGGGGGGGAGGAAAGCTACAGCTGTTTTATCTTTCGATTATACCCCCCTCTGTTTCATATCATTTTATCTGCATTCTTATTTAGTTTATTTAGACTTTCTAATTTAATATGCTATTTTATGACATTAATACTTGCACCTGGAGGGTGCATATATTTGTTAGTCTTACCAATATCTCAATATCAACATGATAGATGCACCAGAAAAACTAATTGAACCAACAGCTGCAATACTCAAGCTAGTCTTGCAGATCCATTATAACTGAATAGCAGGAGGAAGCGCGTGGTTAATGGTTAAAGTCATGGGAAATGGACTTGTCACCCTGAGTTCAAATCCTGGACATGGTAATTGCATTTCACTTAGCGCTAATACCCTTGGGAAAAGTATGAAACCTACTCTCCCTCCAGCTATGGGCAAATAACAGTGCAGACTGGGCTCTTTAACCATGGCTAGGTAACCAGTCTAGGAGAAGGAAAACTCTGAATTCAAACCTGTTAAACTCCACTTAAGAAATTGACCTTGTGTCACATCCTGCTTGTGCGGAGAGGTTGTAAATATATATATATATATATATATATATATATATAACTGAATAGCAGGTCCTGCTATCCTGGCTGGATGCTCCATTAAAAAAAAAACAACAACAAATATTCAGGATCTAGAGACATTCAAGACACTACTCAAGAAATAAAGACATACTCACAAGTGACATTCAACTGCGGACAACCTACACATGGACACACCAGTGTAGGCTGACCAGCAAAACCGTACATCAATCATATATCAACCCTAGTGGGTTATTTAATGCCAAATCCTTTATATATACAGTGATGATGATAGCTTTTTGATTTAGTGCGTCCTGGGATGCACATATTTGCTTTGAATGGGTCCCTGGGAAATTTCATGGGTCCCAACTAAAGTTGTCTAACTCCTACCTTGTAACCTATCCTGTGTAATTCGTTTCTAAGAAACTATTGAAATGTATTTACAGTTAGCTTGAAATGGTGAGGAAAGAAAAAAGAAAAACACTGGGACACATGGATACAATTTCTATCAGCATTTCTCTTTCTCTCTCTCTCTATATATATATATATATATGATTTAAGATAATAACTTTAATTAATTTCATATACACTAATGAACTGGTAGAAACAACTTTAAACTTCATGTATATTAATGAAAACTGGTGGTTGACGCTCAGCTATCTCCTTCTAGCACATAGATAAATGTATGTATGGAGGTGAGTGGTAATGGTTAGAGTCATAGGAAATGGACTCATCGACCAGAGTTCAAATCCTGGACGAGGTTGTTTGCATTTCACAGAGTTAATCCCCTTGGGAAATGTACGCATCCAACTATTCTCATTCCAGTTATGGGTAAAGAGTAGGGCAGACTGGGCTCTTTAACCTTGGATAAGTAACCAGTCTAGAAGGAAACCTCAAACATGTTAAACTCCACTTAAGAAATTGACCTTGTGTCGCCACCTGCTTATGTGGAGGGGTTGGGATATATATATATAATAAAAATGGGTGGGTGTTTGCTATAAGTGTAATTTGAAGAATATGGTTGGGACAATCATACAGGTGCTAGGACCTAAAATAACTAGCCGTTTTATCAGATGTGGCCCCTCTGAATGCCTGTCTATCCCAAGTAAGGGCTGAAGTGAAGTGCTGAATGTCACGGGACTATTTAGTACCCGGGTTACAGACTACTCAGCTACTACAGTCCAGTCCTCAGGCATTACGGGTTGCCACCCATAGCCAACTGTGGATGCCATTGTGGGGGTGGGGTTCTTATCCCTATCTAGAGGTGCTGTTGGTGTGTTCTACAGCCCCAACCGACAGGGTGGATTTATATATTGGTAGAAATTTTCATTAACTTCATCGTATTTCAAAGTGGTGTTTTGAGGATGGTTTAGGTTGATGTTAAACCCATTAGGGGTCAGTGTTTGGAAACATTTTTTCATGTGTGTATTATATATATATATATATGTGTTTTATATATATATATCTTATTATAATGGAGATTGTGTGTTTTTCTGTCTGTAACCGAAACTAAATCACTACTCAAGTTACAATTCCCTTAGTTATTGACGTCACATTCACCATGGATTTATTTTTATTTTAACCTCAATTATTAATAAAATTGTTGTACATTATTAATACTGTCAACCATATCTACATAAAAAAAACATGCTATTATATTCATATATACAACAAAATAGCGGTTTACAGTGTGAACGGGAAGGCTAATTTGCATATTGATATTTAAAATGTGATTTTAATAAATATATGCTTAGTATGATTGATTTCTAATTGTTTGGTTTTATTTTAATGAATATAAGCAAAAATCTCTTCAATAAATCTTAAATGAAATCTATTAACAAGAAAAAATAACTCATTTTATTCTTTACTTCCTATTTTAACTAAATACTTAAATTAGAAAAAATACCAATGAAAGACGGGAGTGATGGAAGAGTAAGTTTCAGTTGTTCTATTTTTCGATTATACTCCCTATGTTTCAAATCTTTTTATCTGCATTCTTATTTAGATTCATTAGCTTTTCTAATTTAATCTAATATTTTATTACATTAAAACCTAAATACTTGCACCCGGAGGGTGCATATATTTGCTAGTATATATATATATATATATATATATATATTCAATTATATGGATAAGATATAATATCCATGTAATTAATTAAATATATATTCAAAAACTAATATACATTTATCATTATTATTATTATTATTATTATATAATAGCTTTATCACAGATATTGAGCACTATCCTAATAATACTGCAAATATTGGCCCACCACCAACATACCAAGTGAGATAGTGATAATCATACACTGTTGTTATATATATATATATATATATATATATATATATATATATATATATATATATATATATGATAAGTATGTAAACACGATGTGTTTGGATATGGCTTTTTGCCGATAATTTTTGGGAGAATATGTGCTTAATTGAAGTCGTACCTAATTTTGAAAATTAATTGATTAATAATTAATTAATTAGGCGGGAATGCCTATTTAAATGTAAGGCTAAACAAATCGAGAAAAATATATTTATGTATGTATGTACATATGTATGTACATTTCGGCTATTAGGCCTCATCAGCAGAGCTATAGATAGGAAGACTGCCCTGTGATTCCTATCAACTGAGCTAATTATATATATATATATATATATATATATATATATATATATATATATATATTAATTAGCTCAGTTGATAGGAATCACAAGGTTGCAGGTTTGATATCGGTCACCACCAACTCAGCACATGAGTAGCACAGATTGGATAATCTGATCTGTGTGGTAAAGTGGGGAACTTTATATATATATATATATATATATATATATATATATATATATATCCAGTTTATTTACAGTTTGCTGGGGGTCTGGGAACATATCCCACATGGATAAGTGGGTAGGGAATACTGTATTTAGCATAATGAGTATAGCTACATTGGTAAGAAGATAAAAGGGGGGGGGGAGAGAAAAAAAAGGTGAGGGGATTCTGTGGGTCAGAGATACTGAATGGTTGACTGTGGGGCTATGTAATCTCAGGGGGTACAGAGAAAAGTAAAAGAAAATTCAAAACTTACAGTCAGAGAATTCATCTTTGATCTGGAAAGAAAGAAAGAAAGAAAAATTTATTTATTGATGGATTCAAATTGTTGTTTTCAGTACATTGATACATATATATAGGTCAAAAAGAATAAAGTTTTATCATTTAAAACCCATTCTTTTCTATGTTAATCGTGTATCATTTCTTTTTTTTATCCAAAACTGAATTTTATTTTAATGCCCCCACCCACTTCTGGTCATCCTTACTAACAACCAGCTGAACATAACATCCAATAAAGAGTTTCATTTTATTTCTTCAAATATCTTTTAACTATTAGCTCATTTTAGGAGAGGGAAGAGAGAGGGAGAGGGAAGAGAGAGAAAAGGGGAGAGGGAGAGAGAGAAGGGGAGAGAAGAGAGGAGAAAGAGGAGAGGAAAAGAGGAGAAAGAGGAGAGGGAAGAGAGAGAAGAGAGAGGGAAGAGGAGAAAGAGGAGAGGAGAGAGAGAAAGAGGAGAGAAGAGAGAGAAAAGAGAGAAGAGAGAGAAAGAGGAGAGAGAGAAGAGAGAGAAAGAAGAGAGGAGAAGAGAGAGAAAGAGGAGAGGGAAGAGAGAGAAAGAGGAGAGGGAAGAGAGAAGAAAGAGAGAGAGAGAGAGAGAGAGAAGAGAGGGAAGAGGGAAGAGAGAAAGGGGAGAAGGAAAGAAAGAAAGGAAAAAAGAAAAGAAAAAAGAAAAGAAAAGAAAAAGAAAGAAAGAAAAAGAAAGAAAAAGAAAAGAAAGAAAAGAAAAGAAAGAAATGAAAGAAAAGACAAAAAAAAAAAAAAAGACATAAAAGAGAATGTAAGAAAAAAAAAGACATCTGAGCAGAATTAAAAGAAATTTATTAGCAAAATATTAAAAACAACCAAAATGAAGATAGTAGTCAAAACAAAATGAAATAATGTACATCCCCCATCCCCCCATCTGACTTGAAATTTGAGATGAAGAATAATCATTATCATTCATTGATGTGCTTAGTTGAGAATTCTCATCTCCATAGTTACTATAATCACAACATTTCACCCCCCCCCTTCCTCCCTTAGGAGTCTCTGTTGTAATCAATAACCCCTTGGGAATTCCAAACTGAACCCTTTATTCAATTCCCTGGGGACTGAGGGCAGACAATGAGGCCAGAGGGCACATCAGATGAAACATTGTGTATATAACAATAAAGATGAGGGTAAGTAATCATAGTTTGGCTTGATTTTATCTCTTTGTTTAATGGCATATCAACCCTCATGGGTTATTTAATGCCAGAGCCATACTTGTAGATGAACAGAAGTGGTAATATTTAACAGATAGCTGGGGGTATAGGATTCATACCTTTCCCAATAATCCAAATAATTCAAATTATCAAGCCTCCTCTAAAAAATTCAGAGAAATTATGTCAATACCTGTAGGCTTATTTAATGCAGAACTTAATATTTTTCTTTATTACAGTTTCAATGCTGTAGAGTTTGGTAATGCATAATACCTAATAATATCTGGTTTGATAGTTGGTGTTGAAGACTATGACAATGCAAGTGCCTAACCAAGGTTAAAGAGCCCAGTCTGCCTTACTATTTACCTATAGCTGGAGGGAGGATAGTTTAATGCATACCTCTCCAATGGGAAATGCAAACAACCTTGTCCAGGATTTGGACTTTTCTCACCATGTTAATTTCCTATGATGGTAACCATTACACCATGTACCTCCACACTTATGTATAAGTACATCCTTCAATTTTTTTAATAAAAAGTTAAATTTTATCAAAAACTAAAAACCAGGAATTTATTATTTCTAGTGGAAGATTATACCATAAAAATGGATATTATTTTATGTATATTGGTTTGGCGGTTGGTTTTGAAGGCTATCACAATGCAAGTGTATTCCGTACATCAAACCCCCATTTTTCCTGGCCTATTGCGTACACCAAACCCCCATTTTTCCTGTCCTATTACGTACACCAAACCCCCATTTTTCCTATTGCGTACACCAAACCCCATTTTCCTGTCCTATTACGTTACACCAAACCCCCATTTTTCCTGTCCTATTACGTACACCAAACCCCATTTTTTCCTGTCCTATTACGTACACCAACCCCCATTTTTCCTGGCCCATTACGTACACCAAACCCCCATTTTTCCTGTCCTATTACGTACACCAAACCCCCATTTTTCCTTATACACCAAACCCCCATTTTTCCTGTCCTATTACGTACACCAAACCCCATTTTTCCTTTTTCCTGTCCTATTACGTACACCAAACCCCATTTTTCCTGTCCTATTACGTACACCAAACCCCCATTTTTCCTGTCCTATTACGTACACCAAACCCCATTTTTCCTGGCCTATTACGTACACCAAACCCCCATTTACCTGTCCTATTACGTAACCAAACCCCATTTTCCTGTCCTATTACGTACACCAACCCCATTATTACGTACACCAAACCCCATTTTTCCTGGCCTATTACGTACACCAAACCCCCATTTTTCCTGGCCTATTACGTACACCAACCCCCATTTTTCCTGGCCTATTACGTACACCAAACCCCCATTTTTCCTGGCCTATTACGTACACCAAACCCCCATTTTTCCTGGCTATTACGTACACCAAACCCCCATTTTTCCTGTCCTATTACGTACACCAAACCCCCATTTTTTCCTGGCCTATTACGTACACCAAACCCCAATTTTTCCTGTCCTATTACGTACAC
>CM042167.1:26116025-26383525 GCA_023376005.1 Doryteuthis pealeii | reverse complement strand
CGGTGGGTCATTTAATGCCGACAAAGTTGTGAAATAAATTCATTCTTAATGCATAATACAATTTTGTTTATCAACTCATGTTTTTTCTATTTAACCCATAGATGGGACAATCAGTGTTGACTGAGATGACAGGTACTGTAAACTCTCATGTGACACCCAAGACCACCAGCTATTCGGCACACTTTAGTGCAACAGGAGCATGAAAGGTTTTCAGGTTGGATATCAGCTTGTGGCATGGGAGAGACAACAATTGCAGTCTGATTGGTCTCATGTGATTCACTAGGCCTGCCTTTGACAACAGGGTCTGGTCACACGCCTCACAGATCCACACATCTCTAAAATTGGCCGCCCGAGTTTCATGTTTACTGCATGTTCTCTTGAGTTTTGCTCGGTCCATCCTGGCTGCTTCAAAACAGTTATCACAGCCCTCCACTGTCCACGATCGGATATTAGGTTTGGTTTGTTTTACGGCATGTCAACCTAGTGGGTCATTTAATGCCAAATACTTCTATTGGTAATTTGGTATTCAAAAATGTTAAGTTTTGGAATAAATTCATTTTTAATGGATACTCAATTTTTTTTATAAATACATTTTTCTATTTAACCCATAGATGGGACCCCAACAGGTACTACCACTCTGGGTCAGAGTGGACCTAGGAGTAATGGTGATGAAGGGGTGCTCCACATTCCCCAGACCTCCAAAACTGGAACCTCACCATCAGATAGAGTTTAATGTCATTCCCAGGACATGTAGACCCTCAGCCACTGCCTTTTAGCACCCATATGATAAAAGGGCTGGAGTTGCCATAAGGGCAATAGGGTTGGGGCAATCATATAGGTGCTAGGGCTTGATGTGACCTGTCGATTGATCGGAGGGGCCCTCTCCAACCGCCCATCTAGCCCAAGAAAGGGCCAACTGCTCATCCACCTGGGCTCTATCCTTAAGCATCACGGGTCACCACCAACGGCCAACATGTGGCCCCATTGGGGGAGTCTTACCCCTCTGCAGAGGTGCATTCTAATGCCCCACCAACAGGGCGGACGGATATCAAAGATTCCCAATTATCAACAGGGATACCAAAATAGGTCAAACTCTCCTTAACACTATCTCGAAACCATTTTTTTGGCTTGTGTTGGGGTCTTTTGCCAAAAAGAAGCTCACCATAAAACAACTGTTTTGGTAGTCTAGAATCATCAAGCCGAACAAAATGACCCGCCCAACCATGGCCTACTAATATATACGGCCCCATATGTCACTTAAGCCGGCAGAATTCTAACTGGTCTATTCGTTTTAATCAATTCATGTCTGTTTCGAAAAACCTTAAAGTACAAACATTTGGCTGGATGGAACCATAAGTTCTCCTTGAGAAATACTGTTTCTCTGTAGTATCATTACTATCATTGCCGACCATGACCAGGGAATACATTTCACATTGAAAAGGTTTCATTTTTTTCTGATATAACCTGAAATCATAGATAAATTGTTGGTGTGTTTGTTTTGTATAACTGCATAATTTTTTAAAACTATTTTTTTGTTTGTTTACAATCTTTTATTATTACATTTCTGAAGAAAAAAAACAAGTTTGTATATTTTTTTTAATTTTTTCAAAACAGTCATAAATTGACTATAAAATGAATAGGCCTGTTAGAATTCTGCCTGCTTATATGACATATGAGGCTGTATATATTAGGAGGCTGTGGACCAACACATCTTATTCCTCATCACAACTGCAGTAATGTTAATTGTTTTGGCTTTGGTCAAGACATCCATATCTTGAACATGGCTGTCCCACTTTCAGACCAAGGAATATGTCTAAGATAGTGCTGATGTAATCTTTCCAGCTGCCTCATATGAGGTTGATACAACGTCCAGGTTTCAGAAGCATAGAGCAAAGAGGACAACACAAATGCTTGATACACAGACACTTTAGTTGCTAAAGGACTCAGATGCCCTGCTTATTCTCTGTTTGATTTCCACACCAAGAGAACCATCATAAGATAAAGTACTACCAAGGTAGACAAACTCCTTGGACCCTATGACCTTTAGGCACCCCTTTTGCGATCTCGTTTCATAAGGACATTTTTTTTTTCATTTACACCGTCAAAATCCGGTTGTTTGTTAGGGGTTAGTTTTATAATTTAAAAAAAAAAAAAAAAAAAAAAACTCTAAAAATCGTCTGTTAACAAACAACCAGATTTTGATGGTGTAAATGAAAAAAATGTCCCTATGAAACGAGATCGCAAAAGGGGTGCCTAAAGGTCATATGGTCCAACTTGACAACTTCAAGACGCTTTCCATTTCATTTCCATTCTGACAGTTTACTCTGAGTGGTAGTACCTGTTAGGGTATCATCTAAGGGTTAAATAGAAACAAACGTGTTTTTTTTTTTTAATTGAGTACCCATCAAGAATGAGTAAAGCAAAAATGTCTTCGGCATAAAATGACCCTACAAGGGTTAACATGCCGTAAAAACCAACCAACTAACCAACCTATAGTAAAACTCATCATAAATCATTATTTTACCTCTTAAAGAAAAATATGGGTGACAAGATTTTCAGACGACTCTTGTATATTGTTGTTTGGTTTGGTTGGTGCAGAGGGGTAAGACTCCCCCAATGGGGCCACATTTTACCGCATGTCAACCCCTTGGGTTATTTTATGCCAAATATTTCTATTGGTAATTAGGTATTCAAAAATGTACAGGGGTTTATTTGATGTAATCAAGTTTTCTGTTGCGAATTTGAACATCAAGTGGGTGATTTTTGTAGGTCTAAGAACTTACATCCTTGATAAGAGGCCAGTTCTTTTCAAAAAGTTTAATATCCTCTTGGGATCTATTTTTCCAAATAGTTTGTCCATGCTGTTAACATTGTAGAACTTTCTTCAAGTTTCGGAGAGGTGTGTGCACACAGGACAAGGTTCGGCAGAAACTACACTCAAATTTTAAACTGTCACCTGTACGGTGCATATGAATTTAGGTAAGCGGCAACGGTAGCTCCATCTAGCTAATATCTTACCATTTTCTTTTCAGTTACGATCATGGCTTGGACCAGTGCATACTATGCGTTTGCTGGTGTTTTTTAAGACTGGTGAATCTGTAATTGCCACACAGAGAGCTTTTTATGCTCATTTCATGTTATGTTGGAATGATGCTCTTCTGGATAGAAAATCAATATTGCTACAGGTAGAAAATTCTATCTATATTTACTTTTGGACAAGTACTCTTGGATATGAACCACCTTATCCCACCAGTTATGGGTTAAATAGTACCACTACTGTTCTTCTACAAGGATGGCTTTGGCACTAAATAACCCACAAAGGTTGATATGCCATCAAACAACCAGATGTTAGGATAGAAGTAATATGAATAAAGAAAGAAATAAAAAATAATATAAATAAATATAAATAAACTGACCTCATTGCCCTCTGGATCAATGGCCGGTGCCCCTGTGAGAAAATAAAAAAAAATGTTAATTTAGAATTGATTTATAGAATTTAAACAGTCAAGTGAACACAATAAAAACAAAACATACTATGTATCCTCTGAAAGTAATTCTACCTTTTTCTATGGAGACTACAACATATACAGGGAGTACAATAAAACCATTGGATAGAGCAAGTTTTCAGCTACAAAATTATACAGTATATGACTATACAATAATAGCACCTTAATTGTCTATGAATTTGTGATAAACAAGAGTTTCCATGCTGATAATAAGAATGTCGCTCCAAAAGTAATGCCTTCAATTCATTTTCCAATGAATCTAGACCAGCTCCACGGGCAATAGGGTTGGGACAATCATATAGATGCTAGTGCTTGATGTGAGCAGTCGATTGCTCAGAAGGGGCCTCTCTGACCGCCCATCTAGTCTAAGTAAGGGCTAAAATGGAATGTTGCATTTGAAATTGGCATGCAGTGATATCATTTCCTATATCTTTTACGCCACACATTACTGTGGTGTGTGAAGTGAAATATTTTTAATAATGAATTATAATTAAATATCATATTAAGATTAGTGAATATCGGGGATATAACAGAATTCTTTTAGGTACAGAATATTTTTTCCTTGAGGGATGTGCAAACCCCATGACCTGATGAGACTGAAAAAGTAAATATTTTCAAGGTCAAGCAGGTGATAATGACACTCCCCAAGGTCAAGGTCTTTCTGATAGGAAGTAATATATACCTGTCTATTTTACTTACTTTCTATTTGTGCAATCAGCAACCAGCCAGCAGGAATATGTGTCTCTACTTGGTTTATGTGAAACAGCAGAAATAACTTCTAATTTTAAACAACACGTACTCATTGAAAGGCTGTGGGCAAATGAAACCAGCATTGCAGGTTCAAATATGATGACTGCTCAATAGATTTTTTTTTAATTTTTTTTTTTTTTGTCTGAATTTTTTTTTTTTTACTCCCTCTAAGAATGAATTTGAAAATCTATACATATATAAAGGGCAGTTGTGTATGTATGAAAGTATCTAAAAAAAAAATATAGAATCAAATCCAACAGCATAAAGTATAGATAAAGAAAAACAATAGTATATAGTGTGCTAACAAGTGCCTGTTTCAACCCTATGGTGTTTATAAAATGTAAATCAAATAAAATTATTTAAAAAATAAAAAATAAAAATATGCATGTATGTCCTGATGAAACTATGAAAATAAAACAATTAACGACAAAGTAAATATATACATATTAAATATCATCGGTTCTTGCTTTTTGTGCAAAAATTATGGAGATTTGATTTATATTCGAAGATATTTAAAAATTAAAATATACATAGAAATAGCATTAAAATTCTACTTAAAAATGTTCAGGATTTGTAAATCTCAAAAGTAAACAAATCAATACACCAAGATGGTGCTGGGTAGCTGCTTCTAGTATCACATAAGAAACATGGATCATTGTAAGGGAAAAATTATTATGGGGGTACCCGTCTGGCAAATCCAACATGCAAATGACCTTTTGGTGAGGTCAGACAGAACAAATTTTCAACATGGATACTTTGTAGTTAATTGTCTTTGTGTTTGTAGAGTTTACAAGAAAGATAGATTTATGTGTTGGTTTTAATGGCACTAGCAAGAATATTCACCCTCCAGATGTAAATATTTAGGTTTTAATGTAATGAAATATATCAAATTAGAAAGGCTGACAAAATTAAATAAGAACACAAATAAAAAGATTACTTATTTTAATCATATTTTAATTGGTTTCTGTATAAAATCATTCATAAGATTGATTTTAATATGTTGGAGAATAAAACAATAACATTAGAGGTCAATAACACCAAGTAATTATTTATTAAATCCGGTTTTGTTAAAACCAGTATGCAAATTAACAACACCATATATTATGCAAACCTTTTATTTCTTTGTGATATATAAAACACATTGCAGGATTTTAACATTATGAGGCAAATCTAACTCAGAATTTCATAGAGATGTAGCATTAGTTTCGTATTTGCCTGGGAGAGTTGTCTGCCCGGTTTAGTTTGCTGGTGCCCGCTAGGGGGCTATAGTATTTAAGCGACAGGTTCAAACCCTTTCGGCCTCTTTTCCTGTTCCTGATACTACGAGACACATGGGTTAGTTAAGGTCTACCCCGTCTCGTTGGGGCGTCCCCCCCCCTTACATTACTGTAAGTCATTCACAGCATGGACTATCCCTAGTCTCATGTCTGTGGCTTTTATATGTTCTTACCTATGTAATGTGTATTCATCTTTTTACCTATGTACTTTGTATCTCGTCATATCCATGTGTTGTACTATATTAAATGTTTTGTCTGTTAACCTTCGTCGGAGTCATGTATATCAAAGTATATATAACTTTGAACCTTCTTACAGAGACATTATTAAAGCCAGGTCAGGGTGGATCTGAGAGTAATGGGATTCCCCTGATCTCCAGAACTGAAGCCTCACCACCAGGTGCAGTTTAGTGAGAGGTAAGGATCTTACCTCTCTGCAGAGTGCATATTCTAAGCCTCACCGAAAGACACTTGCAAGAAAGAGGGGGACATCTAATAATTGATTGATTTTAAGGGCATGTCAACCCATATGGGGTTATTTTATGCCTAGAGGTTAGAAAGTCACATACAGGGTACATTCAGTATTATTTAGATTATTCAAACTATTGTCCTCATCTTCATTGTTATCTGTACAACAAAGATGAGAACAATAGTCCGAATAATCCAAATAATACTAATTATCAAGCCTCATCTCAAAAATTCCAAAAATGAGGGTACATTCATATTTACATATTTTGTGTTGTTTCTTAAGGACTTTTTGCATACAGTTGTATGGTTTCAAGTATTCCTATCTAATACTAATAATTATATAATTTCCAGTAATTATTTCTTAGTACAAATAATTTGTGCACAGTTGTATGGTAACAAAATCTAATAGAACGCAGTAAAATCATATCCATGCATCCCAGTGTTTTTCTTTTTTCTTCCCTCACCATTTCAAGCTAACTGTAAATACATTTCAATAGTTTCTTAGAAACAAATTACACGGGATAGGTTACAAGATAGACGGCTTTAGTTGTTTCCCTAGATCATAAATAAAAACCCTACAATCTATTAAACTTTAGTTGGGACCCATAAATTTTCCCGGGGACTCATTCAAAGCTAATATGTGCGTCCCAGGACATACTAAATCGAATAGGTATCAGCATCACTATATATATATATATATATATATATATATATTTGAGATTATTTTGGTATATGTATCTGTTTGTGGGAGGTACATATATCTGGTTTGGGCATTTGTATGAAGCATTAAAGAAATAAATATCAGAAACTCAGTTGTTTTTTGAGTAGAGTTTTGTTTATTCAGTAGTAGTAAATTTTCTGGATTATTATAGCTCCCTTCTTCAGACAGTGTAAGGACAGTAGTGTTGCTGGCTGCTCCTTCTAGTGTGTGTATATATATATAGATAGATAGAGAGAGAGAGAGATAGAGAGAGAGGGGGTAGAATAATATAATCACACAGGAAAACTATGCAAAGCCATCTCAATAAAATTGGTCACCTGTGTCTTGATAACAGCGTAAATCTCACTCAGAGATTACAAATTGATTGTAGGGGCCCAGAGTTAGAAGTACCCTACAGAACACAAGAGTCCCTTGGTTATTGCTATGGGTTACCAGTTGTAAAATTGACTTGTTTGAACTTGACCTATATAGAATGTTATCTCGACTTTCCAATGATATTATCATCTTGTCTTACAAGGCATGTGAATTTCACAGAAATTTCAGGGGTAGTAGCAATTAGGGAACTGTGCAGTAAAGTGAGGAGCTGATGGTAGGTGTGGCGCTCCAGCTCAGACTCTAAAACAATCTCCTTGATCTAGTGCCAGTGAAAAGGGGATAGACTACCTCAATATCTGGCTGATACCGACTTTAGGCCACCCAGACAACTTACCTGTTAAAGTTCATTTTGGGGTCAAGTAGTTCTATTTAAAAATGATTTGGTTTCTTTCTTTAATGGCATATCAACCTTTGTGGTTTATTCAATGCCAAAGCCATCCTTGGAGAAGAATAGTAGTGGTACTATTAAACTCATATCTGAGAGGATGAAGGGGTTCATACCATTTCCAAGGATATGTTCGAAAGGGAAAATGTTCGAAAATGTAACTGGAGTTCAAACTCACTTATTAAGATGTTCCAGTCCAACATGTAAGCCATAGGGACCCCCCCCCTTCCTGTTTAAAAATGATTAGTATTAATTAGGAATACTCGATACCATATATATGTGTGCAAACTATTTATATTAAGAATAGTAACTTGAAGCTTAATTGTTTACTAAGGATTAGTATTATTAGTTATTTGAATCCATATAAGTGCACACAAATTATTGGTATTAGACAGAAATACTTGAAACCATATATATATATATATATGCTGATTTTAACAGGTTTGAATTCAAAATTTTCCTTCTCCTAGATAGGTGGCCTTACCAAGGTTGAAGAGCCCAGTCTGCCCTACTATTTACCCATAGCTGGAGAGAGTATAGTTGGATACCTTTCCCAAGGGTATTAGCACTATATCATATAGCGCTAATACCCTTGGGAAAGGTATGAATCAATGCAAGCAGTTTTGTCTAGGATTTGAACCCAGGTTGACGAGTATTTCTTATGACTAACCATTATGCCACGCGCCTCCATAACTTATAATATGAATCCATATAAGTGCACACAAATTATTGGTATTAGATAGGAATACCTTATATCAAAACTGTGCAAACAAATGATTACAGACAATTTAAAAACGGCAATTTTTAAAAATGGAACCTTGAAAATATGATTATGATTATTTTGTAGAAGAACGATTGTTGGTTGAATATCATTTCCTTGTACAGAATAAATGCAAGAACAATTCACGATGAAGTTGGTTGGTTGAATTTTTCCGCACCTCAAACCTTATTGGGTCATTTTATGCCAAAGATGTTTTATCTTTAATTAATTCTTGATGGGTACCTTTTTTTTAAACATATTCTTTTAGAACTCCTTTCATTCTATTCAACCCATAGATGGAATGCCAACAGGTACGACTACTCCATATTAGAGTGGACCTGGGAGTAATAGGAATCAGTGGGGTACTCCACATTCCCTGAGCTCCAAAACTGGAAATTCACCACCAGATAAAGTTTAACATAATACCCAGGACAATAAGACCTTTAGCCATTGCCTTCTAGCACATATATGATAAAAAGGGATGGGGGTTTGCCATAAGGGCAATAGGATCAAAACAATCATATAGGTGCTAGGGCTTGACGTGACCAGCCAGATCTGACTGCCTGTCTAGCCTCTAGCCTAAATAAAGTTTTGCATATCAAGGACTGCACATCCACCAAGTTTCCATCCTTAATCATCACAGGTGGCCCTATTGGGTGGGTGGGTCTTGCCCACCTGCAGAGGCGCAGTCAGAGTATTCCAAAGCCCCAGCCAACAGGGCTGTCATGACGAAGTAATAACATGAATATTCTATTGCCTGAGCCAGAAGAGAAGAGAATACAAACATGACATGAGATACAAGGAAGAGCTTATAAAGAGTTGTATGAGTGAAATGTCCTAATAGGAAAAGGAGTCTTTAGTAGAGAAAGTGTTGAGTCCTTGATATGTAGCTGGTAGAAAAGGAAAGTGCAAAGATTTGCATGTTATCATGTTCATGCAATACGAAATAGCTGGGTGCAAACCCCCCCTATCAGATAAATCTGGAGCATGGATTTAAATGTATTAAAGGGGAAAGGGGGGAGTTCCATGGCATAGTGGCTAACTTAACAATAGAATACAAGTAGGACATGAGATACAAGGAACAGCTTATACAGAGTTGTACGAGTGAAATGTCCTAATATGAAAAGAAGTCTTTTAGTAAAGAAAGTCTTGAGTCCTGGCAGAAAAGGAAAGTGTAAAGGCTTACATGTTCAACATGTTATCGAGTTTCACTGCATCTGTGAAAAATCTGCAGTAAACAAGGGCATCTCCTTCCCTTGACCAGAATATGCATGAAGGGTTTGGGGGCCGCTTGTGAATTTCCTATTCCCTTGATACTCCTTCAATGAATTCACCATAGGTTAATTCATTGGTTGATGTCGACTCAACTAACCCAGGGTGAATGCCGTAAGAGAACAAAAAGAATATTTTTTTTTAAAATTGTAATTTAAACCTCCCAAATAAAACTGCTAATGTTATTTAGTATCCCCTTATCGATACAAACAACGATACGATGCGGAAGCCTGGACGATATACAAAGCAGATGCCCATAGTCTACATGTCTACTACATGTGTCACTTGCGCAGTATATTAAATGTGAAGTGGTGGCAACATGTTTCTCCTGAAGAGAACTGGACTCCCTGGCAAGCACGAAATACTTGTCCAATGCAACCTGACATAGGCTGGCCACTTAAACAGACTTGGGGATAACAGACTACCAAAGCAGATTCTGTACTCTCAAATGAGAGAGGGATCACGTGGAATCGGTAGACCAAAGCTCAGGTACAAAGACCACATCAATAGAAACCTGAAGGACTTTAACTCTTAAAGTCCTATACCACCTCATTCCACCCGGCCAGAAGTCACATTCATTTTCCTAATCCACCCCAAATTATAGCCTTTGTAATATGTAATATTAAACATATTTAGAAGTCTTTGATTTAAGGGAAATAACTGGTAATTTTAAATGAAAATACCATTTTTAGCCATTTTTTGATAAATCCTTATATAAATTGGGCTCTGGACTTAAAAAATCCTCAACAGGATGTTAAGAGTTAACATCCCTATAGGCAGTTGGCAAGACGCAACCAGAGACCAAATAAATGATTCACGTGGTGTCATTATTGGATAGAATGGACAACAAGTAATAACACTTGATAATGGTTCAAAGGAGAACTAAAAACACTTTGAATAATAATTCTTTCAGATGTTTTATAAATCCTTTTCAAGATGATATCAAGAAAATCATTAGAAAAAATTGAAACATATTGTAACTTGAGTATCAGTGTTAATAGAGAAATCATAGGAAGAAACAAGTATTGAAGATACGGAAGGTTTACTAAGCAAAGATACAAGGTGAACAGAGTAATTAGCAATTGCAAGGTTGAATTAACAAGTCCTGTGAGTTTGTATTGTTTGGATTTTTCAGACTATTGTCGCAATCTTTTTAAAATGAGGACAATAGGCTGAATAGTACAAATTATCAATCCTCATCTCAAAAAAAGATTTTGAAAAATTCAAATAATACAAATTATCAAGCCTCATCTAAAAAATTCAGACAAATAAGTCCTGCAATCTTGTTTATCTCTTCCGAGGTTTAGGAAAAACAGAAGATTCCATTCTCATTATTTAGGTACTATATCACAAAATGAAAAAGAAAAAATTGCATTCTGTTGTATTCAACTTCTAGCATTATCAGGTTGTTTGGACATTGACAAATTTTCACCTTAATCAGTTCAAATCGCAATTTCTCGTCTGGTCCAATCTTTAAAATATTCATATGGTTGAAAATAAAATAAAATAATCTTTCTAAATATGTAATATGTGTTTTTATCCATTGAATTATTTTTTACAGCAAGTTAAAATGGTATTTTGCTTCAAACAGCCAAAAACATAAAATATGACTATTTTTTTTTACTAAATTTTATACGCTATTTTGTTTTTCAAAATCAAAGTGGTTAATATTTATCAATATTCTTGAAATTTTACACTTAATTAGGAGACACTTTTAACTACCAGCAGAAACTTTTCTTTTTCTTTTCCAACTTTAGGAAGTGAAACCACAACAGACTAAAGTTGAGAGAGATTTCTTCAAAAAGTATAAGATAAACATTTTTTAAAAAAGCACAATATCAGTAATAAAAGACAGTCTCAGAATTATTTTCATATATAATGTGTGAAATTTTAATGATTGAATACTGTCAGGGTTTTTGTCAAACTTTCAATTTTGGAGAAAAAAAAACTTACATAAACAAAGCTGTACATGCAGGATAGGCTTTATTAAATAAAATTATATGAAGAGTTATTTTATTTCTTGTATGTAATACAAGATAGCAGGTATTTAAAAAGGTGTTTTAAAGTCCAAAGTGGTGTTATTTATATAAATTGATACTATATATGTGTATATATGTTGTATTAAAATGAAAATGTTGAATGATCTTGTGGTAAATTTAAAAATGTTATTTTTTAAAAAGGTTGATATCCCTACTTCTTATTCCCTAAATAATGGGTATGGTGATTGCCGATTCTTGACAGAATAAGGCCATTTCTACAAGTAGTCCAGCTGTGAGCACGCAGATGGCCCACGGATCCAGCTTGTTTTTATGTACCCTGTCACACATATGAAATCCTCGACATACAGGCGCTGCCATACAGGTCAGACTTCAATGTAGGAAATGTTTCCATGGCATCCGTCATGTGTCGCTTCAGAATGGAGGGAAAAAAAAATAATAATGGGTATATATATATATATGTTTTTATGCAATCTGTTAGTTGGTTGGGTTTTACAGCATGTCAACCCATTGGATCATTTTATGCCCATGATGTTTTGGTTTATTCATTCTTGATGGGTACTCAATTTGTTTTAAACATATTTTTTCTATTTAACTCATAGATGGGACCCTAACAGGTACTACCACTCCGGGTCAGAGTGGACTTGAGAGCAAGGTGATAAAGGAGTGTTCCACATTGCCTAAACCTCCAGAAGTGGAACCTCACCATCAGATAGAGTCATTCCCAGGACATGATGACCATCAGCCACTGCCTTCTAGCACATATATGATAAAATAGGTTGGAGCTTGCCATAAGGGCAATAGGGTTGGGACAATCATATAGGTGCTAGGGTTTGACATCGGCAGCCATTTGATCGAGGTTGATGCAATCTGGTTTCAAACATCCACTGCAAGTCTTAAAACATAGTTGGCATCCTTCCATCTGCGAAAGACGATGGTGTAGTGACCTTTTTTTTTTTTTTTTTTTTAACTATGTAGCCTGGGTGGATTGATATGGAGGATGTGCTGTTACCCAAGCAGCATATTCCCCTTCTCCACACTGCCATTGTGGTCCAAAGGAAAGGTAAGAAACCAATGCAGTTTGGCAATGGCAATCTCACAGGTGTTGCAGTGTAGCACTGGAATTCAGCATGACTCCGGCTCCGGATTTGTTTTTGGGGTTTACTCCCCTACTCTGGGATCAGGAAAGGGTAGGGTTTTATTCATATATTTTACAAGTTAATACATATTAAAGCAGGCTAGTTTTAATCAAGTTGCTAAACCATTAGCAGGAGACTTCTTTTCTTTTTTAAATAATACAGAGAGGAGAATTTAAAAAATGATACTATATATTTAAAAAAAAAAAAATAAATAAAATAAAATAAAATAAAATTGAAGAGCCAGTTTATCTCAGTTGGTAGAGCGAAGATTACTAGATAAATGTTGTATGTAATTATTTGTATATCTAACTCTGACTATTGTGATTGACAGGTTTCTATTGTGTCAAGGCTAAACACTTTAAATTATTGGCAATTGGTCTAACAATGATTGTAATTTTCTTTTTTGTCATTAGTTGTTTATTCAAGTAGTAATCACAGAGATGCTGATAGCTTTTTAATCTAGTGCATTCTGGGATGCACGGATTTTGATTTGAATGAGTCCCCAGGAAATTTTATGGGTCCCAACTAAAGTTTCTTAATAAATTGTAGGGTTTTTATTTATGAACAGGGGAAAGGGGACTTGTAAGTTTTCTTTGATGAAACAACTAAAGCTGTTTAACCCCTACTGTGTACCTCATCCTGTGGAATTTGTTTATTGTGTTTCAACACAAAAAATCTATTTACAGTAAGCTTAAATTGTGAGGGAAGAAAAAAGAAAACACAACAATAAAAGATTAAAAAAATAAAAATTAAAAAAACACTAAAAGGAGTCCCAGAGACGCAAGGATATGAATTTAGAGCCTCTTTTAAGATTTTTATGTGTCGGGGAATTCAGGATGTGTACCTATCAGCATCTCTGAATCATGACATTAGAAAAAAATTTTTGCATAGAAAAAAAGGGAAGAAAAAGATTAATAATTATTGGAGTAAGAAGCAATAATATTAAAATAAAAGTTTTAAAATTCCCCAGATTTAAAAAAAAAAAAAAAAAAATAAAAAAAAATAAATAAAAACAAAACAGTTAGTTGGATTTTACGGCATATCAACCCTTGTTGGGTTATTTTATGCTTAAGATATTTTGTTTTATTCATTCTTGACGGTATACAAAGTTTTTTTAAACATTTTTTCTAACTAACCCATAGATGGGCCTTAATAGGTACAACTCCGGGTCAGAGTGGACCAGGGAGTAATGGCGATGAAGAAGTACTCCACACTCCCCAGAGCTCAAGAATTGAAACTTCATCATTAGATGCAGTTTAACATCATACCCAGAACAATAAGGCTCCCAGCCACAAACTTCTGATAAAAAGGGTTAGGGTTTGCCATGAGGTTAATAGGGTTAGAACAATCATATAGGTGCTAGGGCATGACGTGACCAGCCAATTGATCAGAGGGGGTCTGTCTGACTGCCCATTTAGCTAAGTGGAGAATTGCATATCTCGGACTGCACATACACCAGGATTCCATCATTAAGCATCACAGGTTGCCACCCATAGCCAACAGGTGGGCCCCATAGCGAGGGATTTTACCCCTATCAGGGGGCAGTTAGTCTTTTCTATACCCACTGCGCGGAAGCACAGTTGGAAAATAATGTTCCCCTGCTCTTCCATTTATTGCAAATTTAAACCAAGTACCATGATTCCCCCAAAAAAATAAGACGGGGCTGTTATTAATTTTCCTTCCAAACTATAACGCTAAGGATTATTTTCGGGAGGAGGGGTCTTATTCTTCATATATCAAAAAGCAACATTATGAAGTAGGAAATGATGAAATTTCTAAATAAACAGAAATTACAAAACAATCTACATTTATTTACCTTTGTTTTTTTATTTAAAAACTCGTTAATGACAATTCATTCAAAAATAATTACATCATCATTCTCTGGAATTTTATTGTTCTGCAATTCACTGAATTCTAAAGTTCCTAAATTTTCTGCAAAATTTTTGTCCCTACACTCTCAGGTAGGGTAGGGTATTATTCATATATTTTCCAAGTTAATACATATTAAAGCAGACTACTTTTAACTCTTAACATCCTGTTAAGAATTGTCTAAGTCCAGAACTCCATTCCTCTAAGGATCTATCAAAAATGCTAAAAATGGCCTTTTCATTTAAAGGTACCTGTTATTTCCCTAAAAATAAAGACTTCTAAATAGGTTTAATATTACATTTAAACAAAGGCTATCGTTTGGGGTGGATTAGGAAAATGAATGTGACTTCCAGCCGGGTGGAATAAGGTGTTATAGGACGTTAAGAGTTTAATCAAGTTGCTAAACCATCAACAGAAGACTTCTTTTCTTTTTTTAAATAATACAGAGAGGTGAATAAAAGTGAAAATTAAACAATACTATATATTTAAAAAAAAAAAAAAAAAGCAACACAAGTTTCACTGAATGAGAAGTTCTTATACAGATAGCCTGCTCGTAGTGCATTGGTAACACAGCTGTTTATGATTTTATTCAAGGATGTCAATTATTGAGACATACTTCCTATTTTTACATCGCATGATGTGATTGTGAAGAATACATTATTTACACTAGCAAATATATGCACCCTCTGGGTGCCAGTATTTAAGTTTTAATGTAATGAAATATCATATTAAATTAGAAACCCTAATGAAACTAAATAAGAATGCAGATAAAAAGATTTGAAACAGAGGGGGATATAATCGTAAAATAGAACAACTGAAATTTACTCTTCCATCACTCTCGTCTTTCATTGTTATTTTTTCTAATTTAAGTATTTAGTTAAAAGAGGAAGTAAAGAATAAAAGGACAGTTATCTTTTCTTGTTAATGGATTTCATTTAAGATTAATTGAAGAGATTTTTGCTTATATTCATTAAAATAAAACCAAACAATTAGAAATCAATAATACTAAGCACATATTTATTAAAATTACATTTTTAATATCAATATGCAAATTAGCCTTCCCGTTCACACTGTAAACCGCTATTTTGTTGTATATATAAATATAATTGCATGTTGTTAGTATGTAGATATGCTTAACAGTATTAATAATGTAAAACAATTTTATTAATAATTGAGGTTAAAATAAGGATACATTCATGGTGAATGTGAGGTCAATAACTAATGGAATTGTGACTTGAGTAGTGATTTAGTTTCGGTTACAGACAGAAAAACACACAATCTCCATTATAATAACATACCCAACAAGTGTGTAAAACAATGTGTATAAAGGCTGTACCTAATGATTTTTGTTATAATTCATTAATACTAGGGCGAGTCAAAAGTTTTGCAATATTTTGTTAATATGAGACACACTGCCCTGTCAGCTGACTACACCTTTGCACAGGGGTAAGATCCCTCCCCTCAATGGGGTTACCTGTTGGCTGTGCATGGCAACCTGTAAGTTGCTGAGCAGTTTGTTATCTGGGTACGAAGTGGTCGCATGACATGCAACACTCCACTTCAGCCCATACTTAGGCTAGACAGGTGGTTGTGGAGACGTGATCTGAACAATCGATTGGTCATATCAAGCCCTAGCAACTATATGATAGTCCCAATCGCATTCTTAAAATTGCTCTTATTGCAAACACCCACCCCTTTTTATCATATAGGTACTAGAAGTTGATGGCTTAGGATCAACCACCTATATTTATTAATACACATGAAGTTAATGAAAATTATTTCAAATCATATATATATATATATATATATATATATATATATATATATATATATATATGAGGTTAAGTAAACAAACAGATGTGTTTATTTTTATATGGCTTTAAGCCGACAATTTTTGGAGGATATGTGCTTAATTGAAGTCATACCTAATTTTAAAAATTAATTAGTTAATAATTAATGAATTTTAGGCAGGCATATATGTTCAAATGTAAGGCTAAATGAATCGAGAAAATGTCATCAAGATTTGGCATTATATAACCCACAATGGTTGATATGTCATTAAATCAAACAACCAAATATGAGACATAATTCTGCAGCTACAAGTGCTTTTGCCAAGGTCATGAGTGTGATGAGTCACATGAGGCAGTGAGATACCAAGCTCACCTGATACTCTCTGAGTGCTACTTACTGGATTTGTCTATATAACTTGGTTGAAGGGTCTCAGAATTCATGGTTTTAGGGCTACCTGAGCTTGCCTGGTCTTTGAGGTTCTTGCAACCCGAGCAACATTTCTTGAACCATCTGGTTACTGTACTGGGATCACCTTCACCTTTTATACACAACAAATGATTTTGGTTGCTTCCATGGTGTTATGGCCAAGTTTGAACTTGGAAAACATAAGTTCCTGAATTAGACTATATTGCACAGTCACATGAGGAAAAGTTATGGATAGGTAAATAAGAGTTGTCAGAGTGGCCTATAGTCAGTATTAGCCAGACAGCGAAGGAGTCTATCCCCTTTTCACTTGCGCTAGACCAAGGAGACTGTTTAAACGTCTGAGGCAGAGCACCACACCTACCAACAGCTCCTCACTTTACCACCCAAATCCCTGTGCGACTCATACGTTGAGTTGGCGAGGGCCAGTATCGAACCAGGAACCTTGTGGAACACAATTAAATTCAATTAATATTTCACCTCTGCTGTTGATCTCAGGACTTCATCAGAATGAATATTATTATTTTAAAACAGAATGATACATAGATGATGAAATGATAAAAGAAGGAGGCAAAGGAGGAGGGAGATAGAGAAAGAGAAGGTAAAAGGGGCTGCCACAAATGAAGGTAGTCCGTACAAATGCAGAATAGTGCACAAGAGATAATATCATTAGAACTGCATTTTACATATAAATAGTATTAGATTACGGAAACTCCCGAATTAGCCTAACCCTAATCCTAATACTGACCCTAGCATCTCAACAGTTTCAGGTATTTCTGTGAAATGCAATGAAATGTAATGGTTTTTATATGTAATCTAATGATATTATCTCTTGCATGCTTTTTTGCATTAATACCAGGTAGTTATAGTTACAGCTTTCAAATTACACATGGAGTGAAGTAATGCACGTGTCAGTGCACCAACTATCACTATACTACCAACTACAGCAGGTACGGTTTGAACTGTTTCAGTCATGTGATATATATATATATATATATATATATATTTACCAACCCCTCCGCACGAGCAGGATGCGACACAAGGTCAATTTCTTAAGCGGAGTTTAACAGGTTTGAATTCAGAGTTTTCCTTCTCCTAGACTGATTACCTAGCCATGGTCAAAAGAGTCCAGTCTGCCCTGCTATTTATCCATAGCTGGAGGGAGAATTGGATTCATACCTTTCCCAAGGGTAATAGCACCATGTGAAATGCCAACGGTTTTGTCCAAGAATTGAACTCGCGTTGACGAGTCCATTTCCTACGACTCTAACCATTAGACCACACGCTTCAGTCATGTGATATACGTATTGCAAACTAGCATATGGGTAATTCCATGTCAAATCATCCAGAAAAAAGTAAAATTGTCACCCACCCCCTTCAATTTTTGATGATCAAACTGTCATTTTGGTACAAATAATGTTCAATATATGTGAAATAATAATAGAAAAAATTGTTGCCGTAGACAGTGCCACATCGGGATATTGATCTTGCTATGAAAAAATCAGAAATCATCAATAACTTAAAATTGGTTGAATTTAAGACTTTTTTGATAGCAGTTTGGGATTCCTTGGGTAAAAAATGCTTTTATAAACTAATTTTTAGGAGTAGGGAAGCTCCAGAACTCATTTTACAGACAAAAAAGGTTACAAAAAGTTACCATTTTTAGCGACCCCCCCCCTCAAATTTGGAGAGCTATAAATCGACATAACTCGACCAATTTTTGGAATTGGAAGCTTAAATTTTGGGGATTGGCTAACTTTATCATAATCAACATTTGGACAAAATTTCCAAAAAATTGAAAGGGTTAGGTGACATGGCCTCGATGATTTGACATGGAATTACCCATATAGCAAAATGTTACAAAACTTTTGACTCACCCTAGTATTAACAACTTTCATATATAGCTATTTACTAAGCTTAGCTTAGATGTGGCACAAGGACAGGTGTATGGGGCACCCAATGAGAATCAAACTCACTAACAATAGTCTGCGAATCTATCTTATTAACCATCACACCATGTGAGGTGCCCACAACTTTCATATATAATATTCCACAGTTTTTCAGCACATTTGTTGGACTTATCTTGGTATAAGATGTACGCAAAATCGTCACTTCTATTTATGAACTTTCCCAACAATGGCAAGAACTTCTGGTCAAATTTAGCCAATAAGAGATGAGGACAGAAAGCATTTAAGATTGTTTGTGACTCTCCTCAAATCAATTGCAAAGTTGAAATATTGCAAAACTTTTGACTCACCCTAATATAAACAACTTTCATATATAGCTATTTACTAAGCTTAGCTTAGATGTGGCACAAGGACAGACGTATGGGGCACCCAATGAGAATCAAACTCACTAACCTATCTTTTGGATTAACACTAAAGGAGACCTATGGAACAACTGGACCCCAACTCACTACAGACTTGGACTTACATAATTACGAAGCCTAAAGACTAGGCAGCCCTGTCAGCTGGGGTTTTAGAATACACCGACTGCACCTCTGCAGAGGTGTATGACCCCTCCCCCAAATGGAGCTACATGTTGGTTGTGAGTGACGACCTGTGATGCTTAAGGATGGAACCCAAGTGGATAAGCAGTCCATGACATTGCAACACTCCACTATAGCCCTTATGGCAAGCCCCAACCATTTTTATGGGTGCTAGAAAGCAGTGGTTGAGGGTCATTATGTCCTGGGTATGATGTTAAACGCTAACTGTTCTGGATGTCTGGGGAATGTGGAGCACCCCTTCATCACCATTGCTCCCTGGTCCACTCTGACCCAGAGTGGTAGTACCTGTTAAGGTCCCATCTATTGGTTAAATAGAAAAATGTGTTTATAAAAAAAAAAATTGAGTATGCATTAAGAATGAATTCATTACAAAACTTTGTCAGCATCAAATAACCCACTGAAGTTGATATGCCATAAACCAAACCAAACCTAAAGACTAGGATTACCAATTGGATTCTGTGACCAACAGAACAACTTAACCCTTACAATGACGACAAGGATTATAACAAAATTCTAGCAAGATCAACGTATTTATATATCTTTTCGCTTTCTTTTATTTTTTACTCAATGGTCTGCTGACAAAATCAACTAGATGACTTTAGATATTCGTGTTGAGTGATCAATATTCAGCTGTGTTGCGAGCTGTCTCTTCTGAGAACTCAGATTTGGTAGGTGGTTTAAATAGCAGGTTGGGCTATTCTACTTGTGTATCTTGGCCAAGTGCATTCCTAGGATTCTCATTGGCTGCTGCTTTTAGTGTGAATATTCTTATTAACAACTAATTAACACTAAGTCTGGTCTTCTGGCCAGGATTTGGTGATTTGTTTGGATCTCAAAGTCCAGAGAATTTTGTGCGTTTTATTTTCTAGGACAGATTCTGGTTTGTATATATACCATTTGTTAGCATGGTCAAATTTTATCTGAATTTTTTAGATGAGGCTTGATAATTTGTATCATTTGGATGATTTGGACTATTGTCCTCATCTTTATTGTTATCTGCATGTTTCGGCCAATGTGCCCTCTGACATAAAGGTTCCCATGTTCAAAGAGAAGGTTCCCGAGTTCGACAAGAAATACCTGAAGAAGGCCGGGGGATACATCGGCCTGAACATTGTGCAGATAACAATAAAGATGAGGACAATAGTATGAATAATCCAATTAATGAAATGGAGTTATTAGAATAATTTTATTCATTTTTTTTATTGTCTAAAAGAAATGCAATGTTTAAATTACAAAAATACTAATAGTACTGGGTACTTGCTTGGTTTACTCTTGTTAAGAATGACCCTCCCCCCTTTAGAGGTACCAGGTACTTTTTAGCATACATGTCTGGTAACATTGACCCCCAGCCCTGCTCCATCTTGTTTAAAACATGAACTCTGCTTTATCCAAGTTCACAGAGGCCAATGCCTCTTTCTGTCTTCTCTAGGCTATGCAGCAGTGATCCAGCTTGTACAGGTGTATTTGCAAGAAGTGCTAGATCATCTGCATAGTCTGACAATGCATCTTGTAGTAAATAACACAAAATAAGATCAAAGACAACAACACGCTAATTTAGTGAAGATGTTCCCCTTAACTTTCCATTTGTTGCAAATTTAACCCATAGGTGTATTTACAAGAAGTGCTAGATCATCTGCATAGTCTGACTATGCATCTTGTAGTAAATAACCAAAAATAAGATCAAAGACAACAACACATTAATTTAATGAAGATGGACATCCAATGTTCCCCTTGCCCTTCCATTTGTAGCAAATTTAATCCACGTACATTATTTACATACCTGACAGGTGTCTAAAAACAAGTTGCATCCTGAGTCTACCTAATAATTATTGTTGTAGCAAACTTATTTTAATGACAAATCTTAAGAGATATATCTTCTTTTTTTTTTTTTTCAAGGTGTCTTTGCACAATGCTTTATAAATTGTTCCCCTAAATAATAATTGACACACCACTTAAGCAAGTTTTTCAGGGGTTCACCAACATTTGCCTGCCCTCTCTTAGGTTAAACTATATATATATATATATATATATATATATTCACACATATATATTTACCAACTCCTCTGCACGAGCACGATGCGACACAAGCTCAATTTCTTAAGTAGAGTTTAACAGGTTTGAATTCAACCTCAGTGGGTCATTTAATGCCAATAAAGTTTTGAAATAAATCAATTCTTAATAGATAATATATTTTTTTTATAAATACATTTTCTATTTAACCCATACCACTCCGGGTCAGAGTGGACCAGGGAGCAATGTTGATGAAGATGTGCTCCACATTCCCCAAACCTCCAAAACTGGAACCTCACCATCGGATAGAGTTTAACGTCATTCCCAGGACATGTAGACCCTCAGCCACCGCCTTCTAGCACCCATATGATAAAAAGTGTTGGGGCTTGCTATAAGAGCAATAGGGTTGGGGCAATCATATAGGTGCTAGGGCTTGACGTGACCAGCCGATTGATCGGAGGGGGCCTTTCCGACCGCCCGTCTAGCCTAAGTAAGGTTCTAAGTGGAGTGTTGCAGGTCATGGACTGCTCATCCACTAAGACTCCGTCCTTAAGGGTCACCACCCACGGCCAACAGGTGGCCCCATTTGTGGGAATCTTACCTCTCTGCAGAGGTACATTCTAACGCCCCAGCTGACAAGGCGCAAAAATGATCCTACAGAATCATTTTAAATGGGTAAACAATTCCTTATCTCAAACAAGATGTATGGGTAAATAGTTGAGCAAACAGCTCTTTAAGCACCCATGATGTAATGGTTATCATCATGGGAAATTGACACAGCAACACGAGTTCAATAGCTGTATGAGGCTGGTTGCATTTCACATAGCGCTAATACTCTTGGGAAAGGTATTCATCCAACTATTCTGCTTCCAGCTATGCATAAATATTAGGGAAGACTGGACTCTTTAACCTTGGCAATTAGCATAGGAGAAGTGAAACTCAAAATTCAAACCTGTTAAATTCCACTTAAAAATTGACTGTGTCACATCCTGCTCGTGCAAAGGGGTTTATAAATACAAACTGGGCTCTTTAGCCTTGATATGATAACTGGCCGAGATGTTGGTTGGTTGGTTAGATTTTACAGCATGTCAACCCTTGTTGGGTTATTTTATGCCAAAGACATTTTGTTTATTCATTCTTGATAGGTATTCAAACACACAGATGGGACAACATCAGGTACTACAACATCAGGTCAGAGTGAACTTGGGAGTAATGGTGATGAAGGGGTACTCCACACTGCCCAGAGCTTCAAAATTGGAACTTCACCAGATGCAGTTTGTCATACCCAGAACACCCTCAGCCACCACTTTCTAGCACATATATGATAAAAAGGGTTGGGGGTTTGCTATAAGGGCAATAGAGTCAGGACAATCATATAGGTGCTAAGGCTTGATGTGACCAGCCAATTGTTTAGAGGGGGCTTCCCCAACCACCCATTTAGCCTAAGTAAGGGCCAAAATGGAGTGTTGCATGTCATGGACTGCAAAGCCATCAAGATTCTGTCTTAAGCATCATGGGTTGCCACCCACGGCCAACAAGTGGCCCCATTGAGGGGATTTTACTCCTCTGTAGAGGTGCAGCCAGTGTATTCTACTACCCCTGCCAAAAGGGTAACCCAAATGTAGGAAAACTCTGAATTCAACCCAATTGTACTCTGCTTAATAATTGACCTTGTGTCACATCCTGGTCATAGCAGAGGGGTTGGGGAAATACATAATTACATTCACCATCATCAAATAACAGAAAGTTTCAGTCATTGCCTTTAATATTTTTTTTTAGATTTACATTTAAAAACACCATTTTTAACCCCACTTTGGCCCTTACTTAGGTTAGATGGGTAGTCGGAGAGGCCCCCTCCAATCAATTAAGTGGTCATCTCAAGCTCTAGCACGTATATGATTGTCCTGACCCACTTGCTCTTACGGTAAGCCCCAACCCTTTTTATCATACGAGTGCTATAAGGCGGTGGCTGATGGTCTTCATAACCTGGGTATGATGTTTAATTGATGGTGAGGTTCCAGTCTGGAGGTCTGGGGAATGTGGAACACCCTTCATCACCATTGCTCTCAGGTCCACTCTGATCTGGAGTGGTAGTACTTGCTAGGGTCCCATCTATCGGTTAAATAGAAAATTTGTTTACCAAAAAAAATTGATCTTGAAAGTTTTTCTTCCAAACTATCGCTATGAATCTTTCAAAACTTTGCCGGCATTAAATGACCCACTGTGGTTGATATGGCCGTAAAACAAAACAAATAAAACCATCTTTAACTCACAATTCACCCACTCGCAAATATTTCTTTAATCTTTCCCAACCACTAAGAAGATGGCGACTTACGGCCGATTGCCAATAATTTTGGGGACAAATAGACAAAGGCTACTCTGCCAGTCCTGGTCCTCGTAAATTTCAAAGCTAGCATCCGGGCATTTCACATTTAACGTCTTTAATTTTAAAAGGTAATGTAAACAACTTTTTATTTTATATTTATATTTTGTGAAGGATAAGGATACAAAAAATTCTTCTAAATGAAAAATATAGATACCGTAAATGACTTTATGATCAAATGTGTGAATAAATTAAAGGACATGATGAGGGTAAATTTGACTATTATGAATTTTTTCCAAAGTGGAAAAATGTCATTTTCCACTATTATATGTTAAAACATAAAATTGTGACCCTGACCCTAACCCCAACATTGCCCAAATGCTAGCTTTTAGAACCAGCAAAATAGCCTATTTGATATTTTTCATTAAGAAGAATTTTTGTATCTTTTTCCTTCACAAAATATTTTTAACATTACTTGCATTCATGATAAAAAAAAATTACAACAACATTAAAATAAGCATAAAAGTCAGTTTGTTTATTTTACGAGAACTGGCATAATAAACCTAAAAGCAGGTTTGTCTATTCAACCAGGACAGGTAGGGTAGCCTATTCGACTAAAATAGGGAAATGTAAAAAATCTAATAAAATTTAAAAAAAGATAATGACTGAAATTTACTCTTATCTGGATAGTGAATGTTCCATTATGTATTCATGTGTGTATATTGCCGGTGGCGTTTCCACGGCGTGATATTCTGGATAGGCACGATCTTTTGTTTTGACATAAATAAAAATGTAGGTAAACTTTATTAGGACAGGTCATTAGAATGACTCATATAGATTTTTATGAGCCAAAAATTCATATTTATTTCATGACACGTACACCAACAGACTATGTGCTGACATGCCAGCAATCGGTGTACTATGGACGGGGTACCCACCCACGAGACTTCAAGTGATTTCTTTTTTTTCTTTCAAACTGGCCTCAAAAGAGGGAGTGTAATCTCTCTCTCTCTCTCTGATTTAAACAAGGTATATAAAAATAAATTTAGAGTGATTTTTCTTGTACGTTTCTCTGTTTATTTATGTAAATATGAAGAAATATTTAGAGGAAGTAAAAAAAAAAACGATATCATATGAAAACAAAAATCTTAAGACGAAACTGCTATATTAGTAAAAAAAGATAAATAAATAAATACAGAACCTTAACTTTTACCAAACTAATAATAATAGCAATACCCTTGCATAACTTGACGATTCTTTGTTAGATGTCGGTAAAAAGGTCAATAATTAAGGGGAGGTTACTCTCATATTGGTGAACTTTGAACGTAAAGTCAAGTGTATAAAAAAAATACCAAGTCTTTTTTAATTTTTTTAAATTTTTTTTTTTTTTATCAAGAGTTAGTTAGAAACTGGGTTTTATACGAAATTTTAGATTTTTACTTTAAATAAAATTTCAATTTAAAATCTTAGACATGTGTGACTAATGATACAATTATATAATAATAATATCCTCATCTTGGTTGTTATAGTTACGCTTCGGTTGTTGCACTCTTTGGTCTTCTTCAGGTGGCTGTCGTTCGTTTTAGATAAATTATTTGTTACGTTTAAATTAAAAAACAAAAACAAAGGAAAAATGATTATATAATGATTGTGTCACACATGGTCCAAGGATTTTTTTTCTTCTAACGACTTAAAAATAACATTACGTTTAATAATTAATTATGAACAGAACATGAAGGTGTATTTCAAAGAAAAAAAATTAAAAATCGAAAAGGGATCGGCATTTAATGTTTTACATATTTCGAATTTAAATAGAGATATTTGCCTTTTATCATACAAAGCAAGCTAAAAATCATTTAAAATGACGACAAGCATGGTATATTTTTAATTTTAATCAACTACTGCTACCCTAACTTTTATTTTTAAGTGGCTCAGTTACACAATCAGAAATAATAATCGGTGTTGTTAGGTACATCCACGCCTTTTTGTGCAGGTAGATAATAAAAAACATGGGAAGTAGAGTAGACAATTTTATTTATCGGTGACAAATTTAACTTTTTACTAGGTTTCATATTCTAATTTATTTATTTAATGACAAACAATTGAGGTCGTTGAAAAGTCCTTGTTTAAAAAAAATGAAAACGAATCAACTTGAGAGAGAGAGAGACAGAGACAAAGAAAAAGAAAAAGAGAAAATATGTAACGATTTAAAAAATATTTTTTGTTTAGGAAATTTAATCATAAATATGTTTGACCGTAAATCATACTGAATACGGGGTGGGGAGGAGGCTAAAATATAGGAATAAAAATTCTTAATAATCTTCCCGCTAAGACAAAAATTCACAAGAGTGTTTTTTTTCTTTTTGTATTTGTTATTCTTGTTTTGTTATCATAATTAAAGGAAAAAAACCTGTAGAGTTATTTTAAAGGTCTATTTATTAACGCTCGATTAAAAAAAATATGACCCCGAAAAAAGGTAAGGGTCATTTAAAAAAAAAATCTTTTTCGACATATTTTTAAAATATAGATTTAAGGAAAAGACTTGTCCCCTTTTTTCTATAATATAACCCTGCCTCTGAAAAAGAAAAAAAAAAGTTTTACCTAAAAATCGTATGAGACGAGAGAACACATGTGTAAACTTACCCCAAATATTAATTAACACGCCAGTCGTTACAGTGGCCCAACCTCCAAGGAGAAGCAAGCCAAGCTTCCAAGCATTTTTCCCCGACCATCTCGTATCTTTCTCTTTCTTGTCCCCTGACGATTGGTCACCCTGTCCATCTTTAACAGGGATCGAAGAAGCAGCGGCAGCTTCTTTCATTTTTGAACTTAAAATTCCACTGGTCAGTGATCCAACATCGGTATCACTGTTCGTACCTTTTTTACCCAAGTCCGAATCTTTTTGGCTCGCCGTACTGTACAGCCGTCCCGTATGAGCCATTTGTACGTAAAATGTCCGAAATCCTACTGTGGGAATCATTATTTTTTTGCCTGTCCAGGCCCATCGGCTGTCGGCGGTCATACGACGAATTAGTTGAGGACAACATGAGTTTATCCTTCGTGAAAGACACATGCACCTTGTGAAGGCCGCCATGTTGGTGTAGGCCGGGAAAGGAATTGTGGGTAAATTATCTCCCTTGATAAAAAAAACTCCTATTTTACCATTTCAAGTCGACATTGGCTTTTATAAATAATTGTTAGTTTCCTATTTTTCTTGTTCATTCTTTTATTAAATGTTATTTTATTTCGAAGAAAAGGACGTTTTGTTTATAGTCTGTGTTTCAGGTTTTATTGTAGGTATAAAAGACAGATTTTAAGCTGTTAATAAAGAAAATAGTAAAGGCTATATTTTCAAGGACACTACTCTCAACTGGGTATCAAGTTCAAGAAATGTCAATTTTTCCATTATCCAAATTTCTGTTATTTGTTAATACTTTTTAAAAAAACTATTTTTTATTGAATATATATACTATTTCAAATATATATATATATATATAAGAGTCTTTCTCTCAATATATATATACATATATATTAGGTCGGATTGGGTTATGTAACCTTGGTTAGGCAACCAGTCTAGGAGAAGAAAAACTCCGAATTCAAACCTGTTAAACTCAGCTTAAGAAATTCAGCTTGTGTCACATCCCACTCATGCGGAGGAGTTGGTAAATATATATGTGTGTGTGTGTGTGTGTGTGTGTGTAAATATATATATATATCTATGAAAGGAAGGAAAAACTCAACACCATTATTCCATAATAAATTTATTTCGACCAAAATGTATATATATGGGTGGATATGTAATATATGTATGTTTAAAAAAAAATTTTTTTTTTTTTTAGTGTATATATCTATATATATGTATATATATTTGTGAATAAAACGGCCTTAAATACCATGGGTATCGTGGTTATGGACCATTTCCACTCGTGAATATGCCCACGAGCTTCTTCAGACCACTGATATCTTTTATTTAGACAGGCACATGGCCAAACTCATCTTATATTCATACATTTCCCCCGCCTCCGGGGTGATCTTATTGTATTTTTTCTTTTCGAGTGTCTTTTTTATTGGTGGAAATTTTTTTTTTTTTTTGCATGGTTGGCAGTGTTTTTATGTGTCTGCCTAGTCTGCCACCAGATTTTAATTTGTCTGACTACCATCCCCTGAAAATCCTGGCCTTGAAAAGTATTCTCTTTTCTCATTTGACTTCCTGTCGCCATGGTGACAGTCTTTTAATGTATACATTTTGTAAAAGGAAAAATTTTTTTTTTGAGGAGTAAATTTTTCTGTTATGCAATTCAAATTATTTTGATTTCCCATCAGATGAGACTGAATTCTGGGGAGCTTTATTAAATCAACTTAGATTTATAAAGGCCCCAATTTTGGTCGAAATAAATTTATTATGGAATAACAGTGTTGAGTTTTTCCTTCCTTTCATAGATAAATATTGCTCTGTATATAATCTAAAAAGTTTATTATACATTGAGCTCTCTTAGTGATTTAAAGATTCACTGTATTTATACATACTGGATCATACAATAATAATACAGTGTGTCTTAGAAATCACATATAGAATCATCCCTTACTACCAAGTTTTGGATACCTCACACACATATATATATATATATATATATATATATATATATATATAGTATTACAGTGTGTACTGTAATACTAAATCCGCTCTACTAATGTATTTAGCACTTTATATTTGTTATAACACTGACTTATCTGAAAATACTTGTATCAACCAAATATTGGGATTAACTCAAAATTTTTTTACTGGTAAGTCATTCCCTTTATTATATATACTAGCAGATATATGCACCCTCCGGGTGCAAGTGTTTAAGTTTTAATGTAATAAAATATTGTATTAAATTAGAACGGCTAATGAAATTAAATAAGAATACATATAAAAATATTTGAAACAGAGGGAGTATAATAAAAGATTTGAAACAGAGGGAGTATAATAAAAAATGGAACAACTGAAACTTACTCTTCCATCAGTCTTGTCTTTCATTGTTATTTTTTCTAATTTAAGTATTTAGTTATAAGAGGAAGTAAAAATAAAATGACAGTTATTTTTTCTTGTTAATATTTCATTCAACATTCATAAGAGATTTTGCTTATATTCATTAAAATAAAACCAAACAGTTAGAAATCAATAAAACTAAGCACATATTTATTAAATTCGACTTTTAATATTAATATGCAAATTAGCCTTCCCGTTCAACTGTAAACCGCTATTTTGTTGTATATATAAATATAAATTGCATGTTATCAGTATGTAGAATAGTTAACAGTATTAATAATGTAAACAATTTTATTAATAATTGAAGGTTTAAAAAAATAAAATCATGGAGAATTGACGTAATAATTAAGGAATTGTGACTTGAGTAGTAATATAGTTTCGGTTACAGACAGAAAAACACACAATCTCCATTATAATAAGATATATATATTGGTATAATAAGAACTGTTAAACATGAGCCATTAGAGCCATGGAAAAAGCCACTAGATGGGGATAAGAGGTTGAGCTCATGGATTGATAGCAGACTAGATTTTCAAATCATTGTTAGTGAAGTTGATTCTCACTGGGTGCCTCATACTCTGGCCTGGTACCATAACTAATGAAGCTTAGTAAATAACTATATAACATCATGATAATACAATTAAAAATATGAGTGGTGGTGAAAAGCAGTCGGAGAAAAAAAATTTGGATAATGTTTATGTAAAATAGAACCAAAGTTAATATATATATATATATATATATATATATAATAATAAACCACAGACACGTGTTTTGAGGTTTTACCTCTCATCAGTGTAGCTATACCTTAACAGCGACCCCTGGCCGGGTTTGAGACCTGAATGAACTTTCGTTCGCCAAGCCTTTATACCCGTACGGCCAGAGGCAGCTGTCAAATATAGGAGAATATTTAATCCCTACATTTCTAAGCGGAAATGAATTCACTAGAGTCCTCAAACATTTGTAAACAAAGCGAGGGTTAGCTATATATATATATATATATATATATATGTGTGTGTGTGTGTATATATATATATATATATATATACACACACACACACAAAATCCTCCAAATAATACAAAATGGTTAAGTGAGAAAAAAATTTAAATACCAATCTTATCATAAAGGTTTAACTCTTTGCCTATTTTAAACCGCTAACAGTAGCTCTCCTACCATTGTGATCCTACTGTAAACTGCTAGCAGCGGCTCTTGCATGTGTCACTTGTTTACAATAATAATAGGACTTTATTTGAATAGAATGAGTTCTGAGGTGAATAGATAGCGAAATTTGAAATATCCCATCATTCAGGTAAAAAATAACAAGAAAATTTGGTACAGTTGTGGGGGGAAATTTAATAGGCAGAGTTTTAAATCATCTTTCTCCTACCTCCTTACCCCCACCAACCCTTTCTTTCTAGTTAACTCACTTGGAAATCTCATCAACGTGCAACATGCAGCTACACACACACATATATGTATACAGGAAAAATTACTTAAAATTTTTCAAATTTGATTTTTACATGTGTGTGTGTGTCCATAAATTGTAGAATGAACATCATACCTTCAGAAGAAGGCTGTGACTAGCATCCAGTCACCTGACAAAAAAAGACAGAGTGTAACCAAATACACTTTGTAGCAACTGACATGGGCAAGTGTTCAGTATATATGAATAAATAGACTTGACCATGCCACATAGTAGAATAGCCCAACCTGCTATTTAAACCATTTACCAAGTGTGGATTCAAGTTGCTACACAGTTGAATACTGATCAGTCTACACAAATTTCTACATAAATATGTAAAACAAATTGCTGAAAGTTAAATTTGAAAAACATATTGTTACAAAGCAAAACATAAGTATTTTAGAACATCTCCCACACTCCCCCTCTAATCTATTAATATCCTACCCCAGTTTGTAATCCGTGTCCATTTTGAAATCAGATTTGAAAAACCAAGGAGGCTGAAATAAATTTATATCTGATGACTTAAAGGTTTTCATTTATATACATATATTGTTACATAATTATTAGATTCCTGATACTTATGTACAGTAGTGTAGAAACCAAAATGGCTGTTATAAGTTGCAGCCCATGGCCTTGAAGGATTGAATGACAAGGCTTGACCTCATCCTGATCCTTCCGATGGATACCATGAGAATCAGTGGAGAAGACCCTCTTCCGGTTTAGATTAGAGAGAGTTTTAGTTAGATTGGCCAAAACCACGACGGTGGTAAGTCGTGTTATGCACACTGCCGACTCAATTTGCGCAGGTAGTCTGGTGGGGATTACAGAATAAAATATGATCTAAGTTAAATTGAAGTCTTGTGTTATTATCTAAAAACTACCAATGACACAGGGCTTCTGATAAAGAGAAATCCCCAATGGAAGACTAGACACAAAGTCCCCAAGACGAAGTCCAGATGCTAGAAGAAGAACGTAAGATAGAAAAGATGAACAGAAGAAGAATAGAAGTAAGAAAGTAAAAAGAAGAGTATACAACAATATATATATATATATATATATATATATATATATATATAGGGCTGGTTTAGCTCAGTCGGTAGAGCGTTTGGCTAGAAACCACAAGGTTCCTAGTTCGATACCGGCCCTTGCCAACTCAGCATATGAGTAGCATAGGGATCTGTGTGGTAAAGTAAGGAGCTAATGGTAGGTGTGGTGCCCCTTCTCAGACGCCAAAACAACCTCCTTGGTCTAGCACTAGTGAAAAGGGGATAGACTCCCTCGCTGATTGGCTGATACCGACTTTAGGCCACCCCGATGAGCGTTATATATGGTGATTGCCGCTTCTTGACAGAATAAGGCCATTTCTACAAGTAGTCCAGATGTGAGCAGTTGTGAGCACACAGATGGTCCACGGAACCAGCTTGTTTTTTTGTTTTGTTTTTTTATGTACCCTGTCACACATATGAAATCTTCGACATACAGGCGTTGCTACACCAGTCAGACTTCAATGTAGGAAATGTTTCCATGGCGTCCATCATGTGTCACTTCAGAATGAAGGGCTCGAGTCACCTTACCTCAAGCTTCTTACAGCTATCATCGGCCTGTCTTTCCATGAGGATGTGTATCCAGCCCACCCCTTCTGTCAATTGGTCCTTATAGTTGAAACTGATTTCCGCAAGAGCATCGATGTCTGCCCCTTATCGAGACACTTCCTTGTCACGATGCCGGTACGTAGTTTGGGGTTTCCCAATCTCTCAAGATCAGGAGGTGTCCAAACATTCCAGGTGGCTATTCTTAGCCTTGTTTGTGTTGTAGTATTTTCTTATTTTCGCCCAGCTATATATATATATATAATATATATATATATAGGGGCTGGTTTAACTCAGTTGGTATAGCACCCACCTTGGAGTCACAAGATTCTGGGTTTGATATCGGTCCCCGCCAACTCAACACATGATTAGCACAGATTTTCAAAGACACATCATTATAGTAATATTATAATATTGACTTATGATTCATACCATATGGTACCATTAATTCTGGATTGTATTGATTGCTTACACTTATAATTTACCAAAATATACCAATTATGTAGGCTAACATAAAATAAAACTAGGCTAGGCTACCTGTAGGTTTAATAATTTACCGACATTTACCAATTATGTAGGCTAATATAAAACAACTAGGCTAGGCTAGACCTAGGTCAGATAATTGTATCTAAATAATGGTTATTTTGATTTAAGTCATTTTTAAATTGAAACCAATTACCGCATTTTTCGGACTATAAGCCGCACTTAAAATCTTTATATTTGCTAAAAAATCGGCAGTTGCCCTATAATCCGGTGCGGCTCATGTATGAATCCTGGTTGTGCTTAGGCCTTGTCACCTTGAACCAAATTCTATGTTCCCACTGCTGTAATGGAATCACTTGTGTGGTCTCTTAAAAATTGGGCCGAGAAAAAAAACATTCAAGGGAGGCAACGCCGGGCTAATTACGCCACTATCTGCCAATGGATCGTCGATGCCTGGACCAAGGTATCGGTCTCAACTATCGTCAAAGCTTTCACGAAGGCTGAAATTACCACTGAACAGCCAAATAACAGCAATGAGACTGACTCAGAGGATGATGAAAGGGATTCAGGTTTGGTTGATGCTGCCATCGCCCAACTGTTAAACTCCGACACCGAAGATGAAGAATTTGACGGATTTGTAGAAGAGGAATGATTGAAAAAGTGAGTGTATTTTTGTGTTCTTTGTGTGTTACAAGTGAACAATATTGATAGTTATTTTTCGTGACTTGAATAAATCTGACCTATCCAACTGCTTTGTTCTGCTTTATGCGCCTTATATTCTGGTGCGCCTTATATATGAAAATAGATCTGTTCACTGATACTGCGTCTTATAATCCAGTGCGCCTTATCGTTCAAAAAATAAGGTAACTAATTAGTAAGTAAAGTCGTTGGGGTGGACTAAAGTTGGTATCAGCCAAACAGCAAGGGAGTCTATCCCCTTTTCACTAGCACTAGACCAAGGAGATTGTTTTGGCGTCTGAGATGGAGCGCAACACCTACCATCAGCTCCTCACTTTACCGCACAGATCCCTGTGCTACTTACACACTGAGTTGGCAAGGGTCAGTATCGAACCTGGAACCTTGTGTTTCCTAACTGGATGCTCTACTGCCTGAGAGAGTGAGGTATTACTGTATATCTATAATCTTCATCAAGACATTCAAATATAACCAGAATATTTATATCAATATCAACTTGTGATATTTGAATATCTTGATAAAGATTATATATATATCTTATTATAATGGATTTTGTGTGTTTTTCTGTCTGTAACCGAAACTATATTACTACTCAAGTCACAATTCCCTTAGTTATCTATGCCACATTCTCCATGATTTTATTTATATTTAAACCTTAATTATTAATAAAATTGCTTCACCTTTTTATTAGTGTTGTCCATATCTACATGATATTTTCCACGTACCCCACTTGTACGGGTCAGGCACAAAGTCCCTATTAACGTGGGACCACTCACAAGCCGAAGCCCATGGAGTGGCAGGTGAAAAGTTGCGTCGATCCCGTCGGCATTCCCCCTCAAGGGGGCGCCTCAGGCACTGGGCAATAAACCCAGCCCTGCCCCTTTAAATCAAGGGGGCAGGTGTTGCCTGGGGTATGGCCCCCTGGGATCGACGCCGTTAATTATATCAATGGTCCAGAGGCCGAAGCCACTGTAGACCATATCTACATACAAATAACATGCAATTGTATTTATATATACAACAAAATAGCGGTTTACAGTGTGAATGGGAAGGCTAATTTGCATATTGATATTAAAAATGTGATTTTATTAAATATGTGCTTAGTATTATTGATTTCTAATTGTTTGGTTTTATTTTAATGAATATAAGCAAAAATCTCTTCAATGAATCTTAAATGAAATCCATTAACAAGAAAAAATAACTGTCATTTTATTCTTTATTTCCTAATTTAACTAAATAGTTAAATAAGTAAAATTCAACAATGAAAGACGGGAGTGATGGAAGAGTAAGTTTCATTTCTATATTTCTATTATACGCCCACTCTGTTACATATCTTTTTATCTGCCTTCTTATTAGACTTTCTAATTTAATACGATATTTCATTACATTAAAACTTAAATACTTGCACCCGGAGGGTGCATATATTTGCTAGTATATTTAATATATATTTGATGATCGAAATATTGACAAAGAAATTTTCAAATACTAATTTGTTTTGTTTTACGGCATATCAACCTCAGTGGGTCATTTAATGCTGACAAAGTTTTGAAATAAACTCATTCTTTATAGGTACTCAAATTTATAAACACATTTTTTCTATTTAACCCAAAGATGGGACCCTAATAGGTATTACCACTGTGAGTCTAGGTGGACCTGGGAGCAATGGTGATCCACATTTCCCAGACCATCAGAACTGGGACCTCACCATCAGATAGAGTTTAACGTCATAACCAGGACATGAGGACCCTCAGCTACCGCCTTCTAGCACCCATATGATAAAAAGGGTTGGGGGTTGACATAAGGGGAATAGGGTTGGGACAATCATATAGGTGCTAGGGGTTGATGTGACCAGCCGATTGATTGGAGGGGGCCTCTCTGACCGCCCTTCTAGCCTAAGTAAGGACCAAAGTGGTGTGTTGCATGTCATGGACTGCTCAGCCACCTGTGTTCCATCCTGAAGCATTACAGGTTGCCACTAACAACTGACAGGTGGCCCCATTGGGAGAGTCTTACCCCTCTGCAGAGGTGCAGTCGGTGTATTCTAAAGCCGCAGTTGACAGGGCTGTCAAATATTAATAAATCATATTAATGACTGTTATTTTTCACATTTATCTATTATTATACAAAAGCTGAGTTAATCAACTTTTGCTTCCTAAAGGCTTTTTTACTCTTTAGTTTAATGACATGAAAATTATACTAAATTATTCCTTACTTTTAGGATTGAATTATGTCTGAAAAAAATTCTGTTTTAATTAGTTCTAATCTGTTGTAATTTGCAATTAAGTCAAAAACCGACCAATCTCTTACTTTACTCTGTGTCTATCTCTTTCTTCCCCTCTATGTATCTCTTGACTACCTCCTCGTTATATAATGTTAGCTTCTCTGGAGAGTAGAGAGAGAGAGAGAGAGAGAGAGAGAGAGAGAGAGCCGGGAGAATTTGAAATGTATTTCTAGGCTAAATTTCACTACCGGCAACCCATAGCTTAAATGAGGTCAAACATTTCTTTTCTTAGAAAGCTAACAAAATGATTTTAAGGTTTTGTCTGGCCGAATTAAAAAAAATTTTTTATTTGCTTTGCTAACTCCCTTTTCCTTAATCTCAATTATTTACTCAGGGCTGAATGGGTGACCCAATGGGTCACGTTTTGTCTAGTTTATATATATATATATATATATATATATATATATATATAATTTATATTTTGCTTGAAGGCAATTATAATGCATGTATCGCAACAGTCTGTACAGTGTTCTGCATAGCGAGCCATCCTTTGCCGGGATTCATTTGTCAAGATTATTTTCTATAATTATCGAATTTTATGCGATACATGCATTATAGTTGCCTTCAAGCAAAATATAGATAATAATTTATTTAACAATGCTTCTATAAAAAACAAACATCCAAAAATCTTATATATATATATATATATATATATATATGTAAATAAATGGAAATTAATCCGACAGAATGAATTTAACATTTTGAAAAAACAATTAGTAATTATTATCTGCTGACAGAAAGCGGTCGAAACAGATTCTGTCAGCAGATATATATATATATATAAAGATGAACAAAACTGATAAGACAAACTAGAATATTTCTATTAGTCTGTATTTTTTAGATGAGACTTGATGTGAATAATTTTGAATTTTTGGACTGTTGTCCTAATCTTTATTGTAGGATGCATAAACTCACCGTTTATCGGCTGCACGTAGCCACTTCTAGTTTGTTTATATAGGTGTTTGTGACTACTAAATTTCATGTCAAAGCTGAGTAATTAAGTTTCATATTGAACACAAATTGCATATGTGTTAACAGGTGGTTTATTCATTTGTCTTCTTGTTTTTCTATTATTTGTTTTATGTTTATATCTTTTTCAATTCTTTCTATGATGCTGAACCGTGTATCTATGCTTTACAAGTATTGTTATAACAGAAATAGATTCACAAATTTTACTAACCCAATACATCAAAGAAAAACAAAACACTTTGGAACAGAACTTAAATTACTGAGAAATATAACATTAAATGGATGTAGACCCCACAGTAGCTCTAATAGAAATTAGTTAAATAAGAGTTCTGCAAATTCTGCAATAACCAAAATTGGTTATTTCCTAGTTGAGTAACATGAGTGACCCAGAAAACACAGAACCCAAATTATTTATTTATTTTCCCATTAAACTAACCCTAAACCCTAAACCTAAACCCTAACCATAACCCTTGTTGGACTTAAACTTTTTTTTAATTAAAATTAAAATTAACAGTTTTATTACAAAATTTGTGGGTTCTGTTTTTTCTGGGTGACCCTGTAATATTATGTTACTCAACTAGGAGGGGGTAGGGTTTAGGGTTAGGGTTTAGGGTTAGTGTTAGGGTTTAGGGTTAGGGTTAGGGTTTAGGGTTAGTTTAGGGTTAGGGTTGGAGTTTAGGGTTAATTTAATGGGAAAATAAATAATTTGGGTTCTGTTTTTTCTAGGTCACCCTGTAATATCATGTTACTCAAATAGGAAATAACTCCAAAATTTATAAACAATTAAAAATATCCCCAATTTAATGTTTTTCAACCAATCATAAATTTTCCCCAAAAAACCTTTCAAACTTGATAAATATAAAAGTCAGTTTACTATGGCGTTGGTACAGAGTGTCACTCCTTCGGGCCTGATCAAGGGACTACTAAACCCCTCAACTCACACCACATTCCTGCATCACACAGAACCAAATCGTCGGACAAGAACAAACTTTCAATCCCCCACTCAAATCTTTTTTTATTATTACAATGAATCAAATTTAAAGTTTTTACTTAATTTATTCTAAATATTGCTCTGTCCGTCCACTTACTGGCACTAGGCACATCAAGCTCTCATTAAGATTAACCTGTATCACTACGCATGGAATGATCCCATCACCATATATATATATATAATATATATATATATATATATATATATTTATAAGTAAAGAAATAACAAAAGACTTAGAGATTTAGCATTATAGTCTATTTCTGGGAGCTTAGACAAAGTGTCTAACTCTTCCGACTCATCAGATGCGGATCTGATGAGTCAGGAGAGTTAGACATTTTGTAATTGCCTTTAGAAATATATATATATATATATATATATATATATATATTATATATAAGTGTATGTAAGTATAAGTGTCAATAGAAAGTCAGATGAACAATTCAAATAAGATAGGGACTTTAAAAAAAGATGATGATGATTATATTTCCTCCTAGGAGACAGTTTTCTGGAAGTTGAAACGTAGATAAAATCTAGTAACTTTATAAAAACCAGCAGGGGTCAATCACTTGAGTGGTCATCTCTCAACAAAGAAAGAATTTTCAAATCCTGGGCTGAACAAGATCTCATGAGGATGGCGCTGGGAGACAAGAATTAGGGACAGTTAGATTTTAGGACCAGACCAGATCAGTTGAATTCTAGGACCAGTAGGAGTCAGTTGGATTTTAGGAGCAGTCGAAATCAGTTAAACCTTGGAACCAGTTGAGCAGGTCCTGATTTTGGTCAGAGAAGGGGAGGGGGGCTCCCCCACACACACCTTGGCTCGACAGACTCATAGCAGCAGTGGTAGAGAAAGAATGAATGAGAGAGGAAGAAAAGGAAAATGAATGCATGAGTCCTACACCTCTTTCGGCCATTGGAATATAAACCTTAAGCTGTCTTTGTAACTCTTGTTTATTATTTGTTCTCTTATGTCGGGGTCTTTAACACCACTAGGTGTGGTTCGATTGTGGACACAACAGGTAGGAGTCTAGATTTGCTGAGCAGATAACACAGCCAAGACAAGATGTGCAGCAAACGCCCGGTGGACCCGGCATAAGTTTACAATGTGCATTCCATTAAATAAATTACATTTTTCCTTCTGCAATTTGATTTGTGGTAAATTATATATATACTTGTAGGGACTGTGGATATATGACAGTAGGATAATTTTATTATCACAACTATTTTGCTATTTCTCTGAATGTTTGGGATGAGGCTTGAAGATTAGTATTATTAGCGTTAATCGGACTATTGTCCCCATCTTCATTGTTATTTGTACAACGTTTCGGCAAATTATCATTAAGTGGTATATCCACAGGTCCTGCTAGTATATATATTACTTATTTGTCAGCATGTGACCTTGGGTGTCCTCTCCATTTGATAGGGGTAAACTACGTAGCCAGGGCAGGTTGTTATGGAAAAAAAATTTGGGAGTGCATAGCCTGAAGATATCCTAAAAACATAGTACTTTCAGTGATTGTTTGATTAAATTTATAAGCTTGATATTTATTATTTTAATTTTTTGAAAAATCAAAATAATACAATTGTACTATTTCTCTGAATGTTTGAGATGAGGGTAGAAGATTAGTATTATCTGCGTTATTCGGACTATTATCTCCATCTTCATTGTTATTTGTACAACGTTTCAGCCGATATACCCTCCGGCCTTCTTCTGGCTTCCGAATATGACAAGAAAGTTCCCGAGTTCGAAAAGAAGGTTCCCGAGTCCGAGAAGGTTCCCGAGTCCGACAAGAAATACCTGAAGAAGGCCGGAGGGCATATCGGCCAAAACGTTGTACAAATAACAATGAAGATGGGGACAATAGTCCGAATAATGCAGATAATACTAATACAATTGTATTACAGCAAGTCAGGTTTCCAGGACTCTTCTGAGTATTCTAGCCGATCTTAACAATGCTGTAATTTGGATGATCTTGATTCTTCCTCTGATTTCCAATTCACCCAAATTCTTTTCCAGACCTTTGGGGACCGTTTCAAGGGCACCAATTACAATTAGTATGACCTTCACCTTCATGTTCAACAGTTTTCTCAGTTCTCAGGCAAGGTCCAGGTATTTGTCTATCTTTTTGCTTTCTTTCACTTGCACACGGTGGTTGGCCAGGGTGGCAAAATCCACAAGATGACCAGTTCACTTCTTGTTAATCAATACTAGGTCTAGTCTCCTGGCCAGGGTTAGTTGATTCGTTTGTATCTCAAAGTCCCAGAAAATTTAATTGTCTTATTCTCCAGGACAGGTTCAGGCTTGTGCATATACCTTTTACCAAAATTGAATTTCTTGCACAATTCCCAGTGAATTACCTTTCCCATCAAGTTGTGCTTAGTCTTGTACTCTCTTTATGCTAGTTTGCTGCATTCGCTTATTATATGATTAACCAAGTAGGAAGTGCGTGGTGTAATGGTTAAAGTCATGGGAAATGGACTCGTCGACCCGAGTTCAAATCCTGGACGTGGCAATTATTTCACTTAGCGCTAATACCCTTGGGAAAGGTATGAATCCTACTCTCCCTCCAGCTATGGGTAAATAGTAGGGCAGTCTGGGCTCTTTAACCTTGGTTAGGCAACCGGTCTAGGAGAAGGAAAACTCTGAATTCAAACCGCTTAAAAAATTGACCTTGTGTCGCATCCTGCTCGTGCGGAGGGGTTGGTATATATATATATGATTAACCATTTCATCTCTGTCTCCTCATTTTGCACTTGCTATTCTGCTGCATTTTTACTATTATTATTATTATTATTATTATTACTATTATTATTATAACTATGATATTGTGTCTTTACTGTAAACCAGACTCTTTATATGTGAGGGGAGTTGAAAAGTTCACAGCCTGACCAAGAAAAATAAAGTAAAGCCGACAGAGTGGTCTATTGTCAGTATCAGCCACATAGCGAGGGAATCTATTCCTTTTTCACTGGTGCTGGACCAGGGAGATTGTTTTTGTATCTAAGGTGGAGTCCCACGCCTACCATCAGCTTTCCACTTTACTGCACAGATCCAACCTCTGCTACTCATGCGCTGAGTTGATGAGGACCAGTACCAAATCTGGAACCTTGGCAGATGCTCTACCAAGTGAGGTAAGCCATTTCTGCAGTGTTATATATTTATAAACCGTTGTTTTTTGGACGATTAGTGTAGTTAAATTTTGAATTAGAATTTGTTGAAATTCAAAATCGGAAGGGGTTAGATGATTGGCACTTGGTAACATCAAGTTGACCCCCTGGCTTCTGCCACTGGATAATGGTGAGAACGGAAGTTGAGTTTAGATTAGTCAGTAGGCAGTTAAGTGTGAGATGCCATAATGTAAAGTCTCTGCTTCACATTTGAGAAAGTCTGGTTTTAAATAAAAATGTGATCACATAAAATATAAGCCTTGGTTTTCTCTTTGTTAACTAATGGCAAACCAGCTTCTACAGAACCAGACCAATTAGAAGAAATAAAGTCAGACCAGCACCTTGAGAACAGACCAGACCAGTTAGAAGAATGACCCAGCTATGCAAGAAACAGAAATAAGGTACCAGCCAAGCTACTCAAGCAAGTAAGAAAAGACTTAAATATGCAAGAGACATAAATGAATGCATCCCAGCCTCATCTACCCAGCAAAATAAAACTCTCTTGCCATTTATATACCCAGAACAAGGGGTATATAACATGCAGTTCTTTAAACTTTCCAACAGATTATTTTTAAAAAACGGCTTTCACTTAGTTATATGTATTTACCCAACCCCTCCATGTGAGCTGGATGTGACACAAGGTCAATTTTTAAGCAGAGTTTAGCAGGTTTGAATTCAATGTTTTCCTTCTCTAAGACTGGTTGCCATACCAAGGTTAAAGAGCCCAGTCTGCCCTACTATTTACCCATAGCTGGAGTGTCCTGGGTATGACATTAAACTGCATCTTATGGTGAAGTTCCAGTTCTGGAGCTCTGTGTGGTGTGGAGTACCCCTTCATTGCCATTACTCCCAGGTCCACTCTGACCCAGAGTGGTAGTACCTGTTAGGGTCCCATCTATGAGTTAAATAGAAAATATGAGTTTTAACAACCTGAGTTTTCTTTTTTCAAACTTTTAGATATTTAAATAAAATCATCTATTTAAGAATTCAATTGAATTCAAATGAAAAGCAAGTTTATTTCCGCTCCCCTCCAAAAGAAAGCAGATCAAAAGAGTGGACGAGGCGAGCACCTGCTACAAATTTTAAGAGAGCATTCATCAAAAAAAGATGAATAAAAAATAAATAAAAATAATAAAAGCTGTAAAAAAATGGGAGTGCGTAGCTTGAAGATAACTCAATTTGGACCATTTTTATGTTTTTGTTTTAGATATTATTGCAGCCATTTTCCAACTAAATGATCACTTATTTTTTGGACATTTCTGACATTTTTTGGACGGTGTAATTTTGTATTTGTTTTTGTTTTTTACACTTGTCCCGCCTTTGTCAAGTGTAAACGGTGTAAAATCCCTCTAATAAATTGTTCCGGAAAAAACACGCACACACGAGCAGTATGTTGTTAAATTTGGTTAAAAAAGAATGAATATTTTATTTAAATCGTAGTTAAGATACTCTAAGTATGTCGTAAGTTTATTTTAAAGCATTAAAACAGTTAAGAAATACATAAAATAAATATTTCTGTAGATTTTATTTTTCTTGTTACGGTCTTATTTTCCGGATAGTCGGTTGTTATATCGCTGTCCGTTACAAGTAAGCAACAGGTCAAAACATGACGAAAAAAAAAAGTTATTTGTAAAAAGAATCTCAGTATTTTAATAATTACGACTTTCCTGTCGAGTTTATAATTGTAGATTTTCGCTCTGCCGCTGATATTGATGTGAAAAACTATTATCCTCATCTTTTGTTTGCTAGAAAATCGAAAGAAAACCGAAAAAAAGGGATAATGTCCATGTTTAAAGTGAAGTTGTTGGTATTGGGACCAACGGGGGTAAACAAAAAACTTCCTTTTTTTTAAAGAATTAAATTCATTATTTTATTTTGTTTAAAATTAACCACTGTGATTTTCACTTATTTATTGCTAATTTTTAATTCGTTATGGTTAATGGATTTTTAATATCTAACAATAATAAACAAACTTACTATTATTTAGTGTTGCTTTTTATCACAAAACTTTTATTACTAATAATTTCATTGATTAGTCTTAATAACTTATTTGTTTTAGTTATTATTATTATTGTTATTTTATTACAATATTTCTAAACTTTTATAATCCTCTTTTGTCGGTATAAAATCGAAATCAACCGATAAAAAAAGGATCCATGTTTAAAATTAAGTTGGTATTGGGACGACCGGGGTAAACAAAAACTTTTCTTTTTTAATCAAATTAATTATTTCATACTATTTAAAATTAACCAGTGATTTTTATTTATTAGATTTTATTTATATTTATCTATTGCTAATCTTTAATTCGTTATGGTTAGTGGATTTTTAATATCTAACATTAATAAATAAACTTTTGGTGTTGCTTTTTTATCCCTAAATCGTTTTTACTAATTTCAGTTAATTGTAATCAATTGGTCTTACAAACTTATTCTATATTTTAATTATTCTTATTATTGTTTTATTACAATTTTTATTCCTTCTTATTGTCAATTTTTATTCTACACACTGTTTACAAAAATCAAAAAAAAACATGGGACTCTTAAAAAAGAAATTTACATGAAATTTTTAAATTATAATTTTGTTTTTTATTAATATTTATATGCTTAATTTATTTTAACGGCATGTCAGTCCGTCTAGGGTTATTTATGCCTAGATGTTTGGAAATTGCAAATTCCCACAATAATTGTTAACAGGGTTTACCTGCGGTCAACCGACTACAGAAAGATAGCAGCAAATTGCAATAAACTCCACTGGCGTGACCTGCAACCGAGCAACCTCGGGAACCGAAACTTAGAAAAAAATATTGGCTTGCACAACAGTCGAGCAAAACACAAAATTTTACTACACTGTAGTTATGAGTTACAAACTCTTTCTGCAAAATAAATGTTAGCCCGAACAAGACAGATTTCACTACACAGTAGTAATGAGTTACAAACTCTTACCTCGCCCCCCCACGTCCCAGTAAAAAAATCTCTTTTTTATGCCTACTGGAGAGGAGGGTTCTAGGAAGGGTGAGTCCACTACTGGCACACAGTAGCTATGCCACTACCCACTTACCCCTATCTTAAAATTAATTTTAACAACATTCATATTTCATTATTTCTTAAGTTTTTTTGCACACTGGTATATAATATCAAGTATTCCTATCAAGTACAAATAATCTGCACACAGTTGTATGGTTTCAAGTATTTCTATCTAATACTAATAATTATATGGTTTCATGTAATAATTTCTATTCAATAATAGTTATTTATTTGCACATAGTTATATGGTTTTAAGTAACTAATAAATCCTTAGTAAATAATTACACCTTCAAGTAACTATTCTTAATACAAATAATTCACTGTGATGAAGCATCAAGTATTCCTATCTAATACAAATAATTTCCCAACAGATCTATTTGAACCACAGATGGGACCCTGATAGGTAGTATCACTTATCTGAGACGTGTGTTGGTTGGTGAAGAAAATATTACCTAAACAGTTACCTCCCTTTGCCCATAGCTGGACACAGAGTCCATGGGTCTCTTAGCCATCACCTGATGAGAAACCTCATGCGATTGGCTAAGGGCTTTTGTCAGCGACCAATCAGAGAACACGTTACGAGGCTCAGTTTGGCCGCCAATTTCGAGGGTTGATACCTTCAAATCAGCCTCTTCCGCTATGACTGCTGTTGAAGAACGATGTATTCCTTTCCACAGCTCACAGAAGGAGCCATAGACATCGGAGAACAATGGACCTTGAAACAGCTCACGGAAGGGCCGTCGACGCATATCGTTAAACAAACAAACAAAGCTAGCAAGACATTCCTACCTGGACAGATAAGTCACGCAAGCATTATCTTGCAACACAAACCATACCATTACGCACTATGCCATTCAATTGTAACACATTTGTAAACACACACATTTGTATCACAAGTTACACATTGTATTGTATATTGTATGTTAAGGAATTTTGTTGTCTGTTTTGCTTGTTTCTTTAATGTTACATTTCACATAAAATTTACCTCCAATATAGAAAATAAAGTGCTAAATACCAAGACAGGATATAGGTAAAGATATAGGGTAATGAACACAACAAGGCTTATAAAATGAAATTCTAACAATTTATTAAAGAACAAATAAAACAATGACTATCAATATAAAGTCCTTCCTGTGTATAGAGTCAAGTTTGAGAGACTTACCAGTGTGATGGAGAAGATATCTGGTATCTTAGTGATTTCTTGGAGAGAATTTCAGGTTGATGTCTCATCGGAGCTTGTCCGGAATGTATCTTTTGGTATTTTGCGCCAAAACTTCTGGGTTGATCACGTGATTGGTATATCCAATCACAGAAAGCCTCTCCCTCACTTAACCCACGCACAGGAATAAACATTTTACTGACCCAACAGTAGTAATGGATCTGCAAGACAAGCTTGCTAACCATTACACTAAAATGAAATGCCCTAATACTGGCAAATGTATGAAAAGCGGAGGGGGGGGGTATTATTTATTGTTGCATTTTGTCTGCCCCCTACACACTCACATACAATTGTTGCATTTCACACCCATCATGCCATTGTTCTATTTCACCCCTTCTGAAAATTAAATTATGAATTTAAGAAAATTAATTTCTTTTATTTCAGTGTGGGAAGACAGTTTTGTCAAATTTTCTGTCCGTGCTACTGAAATGTCAAATATTTCCCCAACCGTTGGAGTCAGGTATCTACATTTTATTCTTTCAATATATGCTTCTTATCAACATTTTGAAATCTTTATATATATAAAACAATATGACTAATATATATATATACAAGGTGCGTCATATAAGTATCAAGATTGAAGCTGTATTTACTAAGATGAAATGAACAATGAATGGAACATTATTTTTTTTCAGAATACAACGTGTGTCATAAAAGTGCCAAGTTTGAAGCTGTATTTACTAAGATAGAAATGAACAATGAATAGAACATTAATTTTTTTCAGAATACAACGCGAGTCATAAAAGTGCCGAGTTTGAAGCTGTATTTACCAAGATAGAAATGAACAATGAATGGAACGTTAATTTTTTCAGAATACAAGGTGTGTCAAAGAGTACAAAAAATCTTGATACTTTTTTGACACCACTCGTATATATATATATATATATATATATATGTGTGTGTGTGTGTGTGTTAAGTTTTTAAGGGCATCCTTTGGCCTTAAAGCAGAGCACTTATCCAGTGGAATTGGGTCCTTGATAAAGAGTCTCTTGATAATGAATCCTTTGGTTACTCTGGTAATCATATAAGTCCATCCTGAGTATTGGTAACGGTCCGGTAATCCTATGTCCGTCTTCAGTGAGCGCAATTGTAATTATGACCAGTGGGGGGGGGTTAAATAGTGTGTCTTCCACGCAGTATGTTTAGTGATTGGCTGCAGGAGTAAATCACGTGACCTTGGACAGTCTATAAATCCTAGTGAGGAATTAGAGCACATCTTATATCAGAATACTTCCAACAATATAAGGTGAACAAAAAGTCATAAGACAAACAGAAATATTTCTTTTATGTTATTTATTTCTTGATTGTCCTCAACTATTATTTGGATTATTCAAATAATCCAAATGATACTGATAATCAAACCTCATCTCAAAAATTCAAAGAAACTGTTCTCAACTAGTTTTGACCTAAGGTCATTTTGACAAGAAACAATTTCTGGTGAAAAAAATTGTGTTTAGAAAGTTTTTAAAAGTTTTCTGAGTGTTTGATAAGCCACAAAAATTCAAACAAAGAAATTTATTAGAAGTGATGAGCATCTATTCAGTAAAAGCCATTTTTCAGTTCAATTTGTTTGAAATTTTCTTCTAATAATATATATATATATATAAGGTATCCAAAACTGGTAGTAAGGGATGATTCTACATGGGATCTTCAAAATATCACTGTATAATTATTGCATGTTTTATTAGGTGCAAATACAAAGATTTTTTTAAATCCCTAAAGAGAGCTCAATGTAATGATTCCCTTCAAAGGTATAATGGGCCAGGTAGAGCATTTGGCTAGAAACCACAAGGTTCCTAGTTCAATACCAGTCCTCGCCAACTCAGCGTTATGAGTAGCACAGGGATCTGTGCGGTAAAGTAAGGAGCTGATGGTAGGTGTGGTGCTCCACCTCAGATGCAAAAACAATCTCCTTGGTCTAGTGCTAGTGAAAAGGGGATAGACTCCCTTGCTGGTTGGCTAATACCGACATTATGCCACCCCGACGACTTTACTTTATATATATATATATATATATATATATATATATTATATTGATATTTTTATTTCATAGTGAAAAGCAGGTAAAGTTTGTTTTGGATACACAAGGGTTTGTCAGTTGTTTGTGCACCCTCTCCTCCACTGAGAAGATGCTGATCCAATTAATCCAATTAATAGAACTGTAAATTCATAGTTTGTCTTACTAGTACAGATCTATGAAAATTCAGTTTAAACAGCAAGCACTCCCAAAATTTTTGCATGGAAGTGTTGGTAGAAATCATTACATAACAAAACTAACAAAGTCAGGTGGTATTGTATAATACTGCTGGGTCATTCTGGTAATGAGGCCACAGGCATTGAAATCAAAGCCACAAAAGGAAAATATTATAATCTTAATGTGTTCAGATTTCTTAGATGAAGCATTGTTGTTATTGTAAGATTCAAAGGTTATGACAAAGTCATAACTCGTTGAAACGCAAACAAACTCCGACACAGGTTGAGGGACAAAACATTTAATATGGTACAGCACATGAATACACAAAGGATACATAAATTACATAGAAGTGTACATGAAACATACATACGTATACAATAGTAATATGAACATAAAAACAACAGACATGAGACTGAAGTAGTCCATGCTGGGAAATCACTTACAGTAATGTAAGGGGGGGGGGCAAAGCCCCACCAAGAAAGGGGTAGGCATAAGACTACCTCATTGTGTCTCGTAGGTCGAGCAGCAGGCAAAGAGCAAGAGAAATTCAAAACAGCCGCTTAAATACACGAGGCCCCTAGCGGGAACCAGCGACACTAAACGGGCAGACAACTTCCCAGGCAAATACGAAAATAACCCCCACATTATTATTATTTTTTTTCTCTAGTTTCTTCTTCTCCTCTAGTTTCTTCTTCTCCTCTAGTTTCTTCTTCTCCTCTAGTTTCTTGTTAATCTTTTAAAAAATGTTCTGGTTATTTCACAGTGTATTTAAATTTGTAGTTTGCTCAAATGAATTTAATATTTTCTTGATATTTTTTAGAATTTCTTTTCTCCCATTTTTGCAATACAAGAATAAAACAATTTCTTCTGGAAAACGAATGGCATGAGAAAAAAAAATTATTTATTTTTGTTTTTTTTTAACAGAATTTTGGAATTTGAACAAGCCGTGGATCTGGAAGGTCGGAGTACCAGTGTAGATGTGGAATTATGGGACTGCAGTGGAGACCATGTGTAAGGACAAAGAATATGTAGAAGTGTGTGTGTGTGTGTGTGAATATATATATGTGTATGTATATATATATATGTATGTATGTGTGTGTATATATATATATATATTGTGTGTATATATGTGTGTATATATATATATGTGTGTGTATATATATATATATATATATGTATGTATGTATGTGTGTGTATATATGTGTGTATGTATGTGTGTGTATATATGTGTGTATATATATATATGTATGTGTGTGTGTGTATGTGTGTATATATGTGTATGTGTATATATATATGTATATATGTATGTGTGTGTATATATATATGTGTGTATGTGTGTGTATGTATGTGTATGTATATGTATGTGTGTGTATATATATATGTGTGTGTGTGTGTATATGTATTTCCTATGACTAACTATTACACCACGTGACCCCACTGTGTGTGCATATCTATAGAACTGAGTTTATATATATTTCTATCACATATTTCTATATATATTTCTATTATATATGTTAAAATCAATAGAGTGACCTATTGTTGGCATCAGCCGAAGAATGAACACTGAAGTCCTGGACTGATGACAATTTAAGGATTAGTACACTACTATAGGGCCGGGTTAGCTCTGTCGGTAGAGCGTTCAGCTAGAAACCACAAGGTTCCTAGTTCGATACCAGTCCTCGCTGACTCAGTGTATGAGTAGCACAGGGATCTGTCTGGTAAAGTAAGGAGCTGACGGTATGGTGCTCCACCTCAGATGCTAAGATAATCTCCTTGGTCTAGCGCTAGTGAAAAGGGGATAGACTCCTTCGCTGATTGGCCAATACCGACATTAGGCCGCCCCGATAACTTTACTTTTACACTTCTAAAAAAGGGTCACAAAGGGAGATAACTTAAGTATTTTAATGCTGTTATGTGTAACATGACAAACAGATTAGTACAATATGATAAGATGGTGAAAAGAAGTAAAGGGCTATACAACATTTAAATGAATAGCAAATTAGTTTAAACTGTAAGATTAAAAAATGAAGACTTTTTAAAAAAGAAATTTGTGGATAACAAATTTCAGATAACTTTTCAGTAAATATTTAAAAAAAAAAAAAAAATTTCAGATTCATTTTAAAAATATTATGTATTTTTTCCTTGATTTTCTCTCCTTTTTAACAGATATGAATCGTGTTGGCCAGCTTTTGCTCAAGACGTCAATGGAATTGTTTTTGTCTTCAATCCAGATCGTGTAAATCATGACAAAGAATTGGAAAACCTGTAAGTTTCAGAATATATATATATATATATATATATATATATATTTATCAAAGGGTTACTACCTTGCTTTGGGACTAAAGTTAATTGACTTTTAGGAGATAGAGAATAAAAATAAGTTTAAATCAGGCGAATATATATTTCATTAGCCATATAGATTTACTCAGTTCCCCAGAAGACGGTGTACTAAGAACACTGATGGTAGGGAAATAACTTTTCTACAACTATATATATATATATATATATATAATGTGTGTGTGTATGTATGTGTTATTTTTCATCTATTATCATAAGAAAATGCATCTGTTGTACAATATGGTGCATGTAATGTGATAAGTGCTGTGGGGCATTCTGGGAAAGTTATACTGCAGTTATGTACTCACTTATATTAATTTTGTGATTTGTTAATTTATCTCATATATATATATATATGGAGAAGAAGTGAAAATTCTCCCATAATGTAGCCATATCAATGCTACTGTATGGCTGCACTACTTGGACTCTAAATACTTAAAGAAAAAGTTAAATGGGAGCTACACAAGGATATTGTGTACTTTTTTTTTAACAAATCTTGGAAGCAGCTCCCCACAAGAAAGCAACTGTACAGCCACTTGTCCCCTATCACACAAACTATCTAAGTAAGACGAACAATACATGCTGGACACTGCTGGAGAAGCAAAGACAAAATTATAAGTAATGCTCTCCTGTGGTCACCTACTCATGGACACACCAGTTTCAATTCTGGATAGATAGAAGGGTAAGATCTAGAACAGAATAGAAGTATATTACGGCTGTGGATGTGAAAAATATCAGAAACCAGCCTGATAAAAACACACTGGCATACATATACTTCTGATGCACCCCCCCCACACCATCAAATTAAAAGGCATTACATTTTTTGTTTTTATATCGTGTAATGAATGTATTAGATCATAAAATCAGTCAAGTCTTCTCTCACATCTTAATGGGTCAATAAAATCTTTATTCCAATCCCCCGCCAGTGTATAACTACCACCCATAATTCCTCCTTGTAGATTTTCCTATTTCCTCGGCCAATCAGGGCTCAGCCCTAAATGTTGCCTTTGCCTCAGCAACCAATTGCCAGAGTCGCTCAATGCAAGACTCACGAGTGAACCCCGTAAGTAAATGCCTCTCTCTCTCTCACTTGTGTGGTGGTTAATTTTAAGCTTTCATTGTTTGGGTATGGTTTTCCCTTTTCCTTCTTCTATGTTACTGCACATGTCTTGCACTTTGTGTTTGTTGGGTGGGGTGAGGTGGTCTGGACCGGACCAAGAGTTTGGGCGGGGTAATCACTTTCTTCTGCTTTTATGATCTCACCTTTTTATGCAAATTTCTGAGACAGGACGTTTTTCTATAACACCTTGATTTTGATTATCCTGATTACACATTGGTCACTCAAGACTTATGCACTTCTTTATACTCAGATATATACAGTGTGAAACATGTCAAACACCCTGCACTGTCAAACACTTCCCCATATAATTTGGCACTTTTGCTTATTGGTCCTTTAAGACTTATGCACTACTTTATACTCAAACAAGAACAACAACCACAATGTGAAACATGTCAAACATCTTGCACTGTCAATCACTTTCTCTTAGAATGTGAAGCTCTCATCATAAAACTTTTTTTTTAAACACAGATATGAAAGATCTGTTTAAAAAAGTCAACATAGATGACATTCTGTTTTTGAGAGAAACAAAATGGTTATTTCCTATAAGTCTAACATGATCAAAGGGGAACCACTCTCGACTGATAAATTATTTATTCATTTATTGATCTACTAGGAAAAAAGAAGACGGGGTTAGGGTTTAGGGTTAGTTTAATGGGAAAATAGATAAATAATTTATCAGTCAAGAGTGGTTCCCCTTTAATCATGTTAGACTTATAGGAAATAACCAACAAAATTATACCAAAAAATATAATTGTAAACATGATCAATACCATACAAAATTAATCACTCAACCCAATCCAAAAGTGTAAATATAGACGTCCAGCGTACATTATTCCCATACCTCTAGGCATAGAATAACCCCAGATGAGTTGACATGCCATTAAGATCCAGCAACCCACCATCAACATGATCAGCAACAATTAATAACATATTAAAACAATTACCTACAAAGGTGTAAATATAGACGTACAACATATATTATTCTCTAACATCTAGGTATAAACTAATCCCAGATGGGTTGATATGCCATTAAAATCTATCAACCTACCAACCAACAAGTTGATTTTGAGGAGCCAATTTCCTTGTCATCGCAATGTTCTTTAGATGTGACCCCACCCGCCCATTGTAACTGCACGCTTTTTCTTTTCTTTTTTTTCTTCTTCTTTTGGTCTATTTTTGCTTTCTCTTTGCTAAAATTATGTGTTTGCCTTGTCTTTCTTTCTTTCTTTCATGTTCGTTGGGGGCAGGTATAACTATTTTGTCAAATCTCGCACATCACTGAAGAATTACCAGTGTCTCCTTGTGAATTTGTGCCATACAGCATTTGCCAAAACGTCTGACCATCTGAGTAAGTATATACGCACATTGCTGTATAAATGCATTCACTGCTTTTGCACATTTGTATTTTCTTCTCTCTTTTTCCGTTTTCAAGTTATTTCTGTCCTTATATAATGCACTTTATTATCATGTAAAGGTTAACAAGCTGGTTTCTGCCCTGTTGGCCAGGGTTAGAATCAGTGGCATACAGGGGAAGGGGGCAAAGACGGTGCTGGTGCTGGCTCAGGGCATCCAATCAAATGAAGTGTCCTGGGTATGACGTTAAACTGCACCTAATGGTGAAGTTCCAATTCTGTTGCTCTGGGGAGTGTGGAGTACCCCTTCATCACTATTATTCCCAGGTCCACTCTGACCCAGAGTGGTAATACCTGTTAGGGTTTTATCTTTGATTTATACCCTTGTTTTATCTTTATTTAGCTTTAGATTTTCTTATGGAAAATGAGGGGTAAAAAATTTTTTAAACCCCCTCTCAGACAAAAATTGGGTGAGGATTTTATTGAACTTTATAAAAGGATGTGTTTGGTCATTGTACAAACAAATTTACAGATAGACAGACAGTTCTTTTATATATATACTAGAATTTTTCTTTTATTTATACTTTATTTTTATATTTATTTATATATTTTATTTATAAGTATGCGTCTCCTGGGTGCAAGTATTTAAGTTTTAATGTAATAAAATATTATATTAAATTAGAAAGATTAACGAAACTAAATAAGAATGAATATAAAAATATTACACTTATTTTAATGTTATTTTAATTGATTTCTATATAAAATTATATATAAGATTGCTTTTAATACATTTGAGAATAACATGATAGTATCAGAAATCAAGACCAGCAAATGATTATTTATTAAACCCAGTTTTGTTAAAATCATTATGCAAGTTATTCTCACCATATATTATGTAAATCTTTATTCCTTAGAGATATAGAAGACATATTTCAGGATGTTAAATGTATTAATAATATTGGCAGTTTTGCAACAAATCTAACTCTGCTAGACATTAATAGAGACATTGTTAATAAATAAGATGCTAATTACGATTGAATAATGACTATTTCATAATCATTGAGAATATAACTTAAATAACTAAGGGAATTGTGATGTAGTTTTGGTTACATTATCTCCTTTATGATTGTCCAAACCCTGTTCCCTTTTTATCATATATGTGCTAGAAGGTGGTGGTTGAGGGTCTTGTGCTGAGTATGATGTTAAACTCTATCTGATGGAGCAGTTCGTTCGGGGAATGTGGAGTACCCCTTAATTACCATTACTGTTAGGGTTCCATCTATGGGTTAAATAGAAAAAATGTGTCTATAAAAAAATTGAGTACCCATCAAGAATGAATTTATTTATCAAAATTTTGTCGGCATTAAATGACCCAATGCTGTAAAACAAACAAACAAATCTCTTTTATAATAAGATATAGATTGTTGTGGGTGTATTTATTTATGAATCAAAAATCTTTTCAATTACCATTAATGAAAACAATAAAATAATTACTGATCAAGGGAAATTGTAAAGTTTTTCTATAATGTTGGAAGGAGGAAAAAACATTGAATTTAAATTTCTATTTTCTTTTCTCTAAAGCCCCCTTCTGGGAGAGGAGGAAAAAACATTAAATTCAAATTTCTATTTTCTTTTCTCTAAAGCCCCCTTCTGGGAGGGGGGCAGTAAATTTCTTTCCCAAACTGTACTAATCTTTTTTTTTTCTTTTCCTGATATTTCATTTCAGCACCATCTTTTCATAACGTGCGTTGTATAGACTGCAATTTGGAAACAAACCCGGATGCAGTGAGGGATGAATTCAAATTCTTTCTTTCTGCTGTTCTCGTTGCAATGTCGGACAAACAGAATCAAGAAGAACTTAGTATCATGAATCAAAGATAACCAGAATATGGTGCAATAACACCACCCCACACCTTCTCCTATGACCACATGCATTTTATCTCCCTCCCCATTCCTTAAAATTTTTTTTTTTTTTTTTTTTTTTTTCAAAATGGAGAAAGTTTTTATTCTAATGCTTTATTTTTATTTTGTTTGAAAACAATTAGTAAATATTCTAAATTCAATTATTTCATTGTTTCTTTATTATTCATTATTTTATTTTATTAAAAAAAGAAGTTTGTTAGATTCTATTGTGTATAAGATGTATGCCAAATTGCAACTCATATTTATGGACTTTCCCAACATCAGCAGCAGGCACTTCTGGTAAAAATTGACCAATGAAAAATGATACAGAATGCATCAGAAGGTTGTTGGTAATTGTCCTGAAATCAATTGCAAATTGAACTTTTCTGCAATCAAGACCTACAGAAGAGGATTACAAGTTGTATCTACTGATACCACATTCTTTTCTACCTAGGATTTCATGGTAGTCAACAAGGATTAACCAACTAAACCCAAACTCAATACCAACTTGGATTTACCAACACAAGAATTAAACGCCTAAAATGGTGACCAGAATTTTAACAAATTTTAACTCTTAACGTCCTATACCACCTGGCCAGAAGTCACATTCGTTTGCCTAATCCACCACCAATAGCCTTTGTTTAAATGAAATATCAAACATATCTACATGTCTTTGATTTAAGGAAAATAAATGTTGACTTTAAATGCAAAGGCCATTTTTTGATAAATCCTTATAGGAATGGGGAAATTCTTAACAGGATGTTAAGAGTTAAACAGTTCGTGACACTATTGAGGCCTGTTTTTTTTTTTTTCATTAACACAATACTTTGATGTTATCTACATATTAATATGCTAGTACCTAGTCAAATTATCATACTGTGGTATATCCACAGTTCCCGCTAGTTGGGAGATGAATTTGATGAGTGCAAAAGAAAGATTTCAACAAGCTCTATTCAACGTGTTTAAACTAGCACTACAAACTTATTGAGTAAAATACAAAATAGGCCACAATGGTGTTGTTAACTAAATTCAATTATATTATTTGAAAACCTACCTTTAAATCAGAATTTTTAGTTATATAAAGTGAACTTATATAAATATTGGTATTATGGAGGGGGTTATTTACTTTTTTTATTCTAATTCATTTTTGTTACTTGACTGTGCCAAACAAGCCCCCCCCCAAAAAAAAATTAATTTGCTTAATATGAAATGTTGACTTAATCCTGGGCCTATTAAAATGGTCCATAGACCCCTGGAGGGGGGGGGGTCAATAAAAGCATAGAGGTCTGTTAAAATTCCATAAGTTGCTTGCTCCTGCTGCTTCTACTACAGGTAAAGTCTTTATATAGAAGTGAGGATTTTGTTTACTTCTTATACCAAAATAATACAACAGGGTCCAAGTTTATTTAACAAAACAAAACAAAAAAACAAAGTTAAATTAAATTTAATATCTATATATTAATACATGTGTTCCTAAATCTTCTGTCTGTTAACCGAAAACACCCTCTGGTTAAAAATGAGACCGTCCAAATTGTTCAAGATGCAATACAAAAAATGTAAATCAAGATTATCTGGTGTTGCTTATCTGACGAATTCTTATGAGTGTCATGACCTCAGCTAAATAATGGACCATTCCATTTTTATCAAAGAAATAAAGGACCAGTTACACAAAAATATAAAAGAAAGTGTAGCGGTCTATGTGGTTCACATGGAGGGGGGGGGGTATAAAATGTCGACACATAGCGCTAATACCATTGGGAAAGGTATGAATCCAACTATTCTTCCTCCAGCTATAGGTAAATAGAACAGATTGGGCTCTTTAACCTTGGCTAGGCAAAAAATCTAGAAGAAAAACTGAATTCAAACCTGTTAAACCCTGCTTGATAAATTGACCTTGTGTTACACCCTGCTCGTGCAGAGGGGTTGTTTAATATATATATATATATATATATATATATATATATATATATATATAGCTAGCTAGCTGAAAATTTCCGAAACCAAATTTTTTTTTATAAAAATCACTTTTTTCCAAAACAATAAAATTGTTTTCATTTTTTAATAAGAGCAGTGGTCATAATCGTCAACAATTCAACGTTTATTAACTCGAGTCCTCACAAAATCATAGTTCATTATACCTGTCTGATTTTAAGTAAGGGTTCAATTTAGCATTACACCTGCATTGTAAATCAAACTTCTTGCTAACAATATAAGCTCCATAGATTCATTAGTAAGCACAGAAATTTTGACGACCATAGCTGGGGGACGTCCTTAGGTTATAGGAAGACAAAGACGGACAAAAAAAAAAAAAATATTAAAACGCCTCATTGAATTTAAAATTATTTTTACAATAACCAAGAGTTACTTCCCTTACATCATTTCTTTTTATATAAGAGTTACTTCCCTTGTTTCTGTCTTTTTTTTTTTTTGTAGTTATCTCATCGTGTTGTAATAGTTAGCAAGCTAATCTCGCAGATCCATTACTTCTGAAAAGCGAGTTCGTTCCTCTACTTGTGACCTTTTGTCAAATTCTACCATAGAGTAAATCTTTAAAAAAAAATTTTTTTTTTTTTTATCAGGCCTCCTTGAGCATTCCCACTTTATCTTCTCACATACATACATACCGTAGAGAGAGAAAGAGAACCGTTGCACAGAACATATAAACTGTTAATATATCTTTCTACAGGTAAAGTTGGTTGGTTGTGCGAAGATTGGAAGGAATTATTTTTGAGTCATAAAAGCACTATAGTAAATATCAATAGTTGTGATCATAATGTAAATAATATCTATTATTATACGCTGAGTGAATCAATTGGTACCAGCGTTAGATGCTATTTTATTTGTTAGTTTTTTAAAAAATTTTTATGCAAATTGCTTTGAGGATTTGTAGGCATTTTATATTGTCATTTTTATAGAGGATTTTAGTGTTGGCAGTGAGGGGAAAAAAACCTAACAAAAGTAAAATAGGATTTAACACTAGTACCAACATATTAAACATCTTTAATAATTAATGCACTAACCGTAGCGCCTCTACCGACAAAAAAAGTCCCGTAATAAACCAACCCAAAATAAAATAAAATTTGCACCACAAAAATAAACAACTACAACCAATAATTCCCGGAAGATGACCATCATGGTTGTAAGTGCTTGGATACAAAATTACTGTCCTACTATTTACCCATAGCTGGAGGAAGAATAGTTGGATTTGTATCTTTCCCAAGGGTATTAGCGCTATGTGAAATGCAAACAGCTGCATCCAGGATTTGAACTCGTCTCGCCGTCTCCATTTCCTACAACTGTAACCATTACACCACACACCTCCAACATAATATAATAACATTAAAGAAAGCAAAAAACATTTTGATAAACTTGACCAACAACCAATTAAATACAAAGAAAAAAGTTAAAATCTTTTAATTAAATTTGTCAAAAAATTTTACATTTTGTAATGATATTTATTTTCTTTGTTGTCCTACAGTGAGAGAGAAAAAAAAATAAAATAAAGGACTCGCAACAATATTTTTATAAAATCAGAATTGAAAAATAATCAGTAAATATCTGTACAGTTTAACAAAAAAATAGTAGAAATTTTTGTTGGAATTTTTCAATTCTGTTTTAGATGAAAATGGGTGTAAAGTCTTTTTTTGGGGGAGGTTGTTTTTTGTTTGTTTTTTTCCTTCTTTTTTTATGTATATATTTAGAATTTATTAACTGTTTGCAGAAACATGTGCCGAACATCTATGCATTTGTCCCAACTTGCTGAAGGCCTGAAATGACACAAAACAAAAATAATAACATTAATTTATTATAATACCAGTGTTCCTTATTCGTACGACTGTTATCATCTTGCAACACCCTCTGGTTAAAAATGAAGCTGTCCAAATCATCTAAGATGAAAAGCAAAAAATGTAAATCCTGATTATCTGGTGTTGCTTATCCGCCAAATTATTATAAGTGTCATCATCTCAGCTAAATAATGGACCATTGTGTTTTATTGTAAGGAAAGGGAAGAAAAAGGACATGCTACACAGAAAGAAGAAAGAAAGAAAAAGTACGGGAAAAATATAGAGAGGGGATGAGTGCACAGAAGCGATAACGCTAATCTGTTTCAATTGAACGAAGAAAAGAAAGTAAGAGAGAGTTAAATGAAGAATATACTTTTTACATACTGAACTATTTTGCAATAGCTCTTACATTGAAAATATCTTTAACTAGCTGAGCTAATGAACTAGTAAGAGAGAACTACACTACCTCTGCCAATAGTGGAAAGACTGGCAAAATGCAGGAAAAAATGTAGGGCTTGTGTGGACAAATATGTGTGAGGAGGAACCCTTGTGGGTTTAGGCAAATAATAATAAAAACGTAAAAATTGATAATCTGCTAAATAATAACAAGTGTAGGTTATGTAGTGACAGAGATGAAACAGTTAATTACATAAAAAGCAAAAGTATCAAAAAGAATACAAGAGTAGGCATGATTGGGTTGGAAAAGTGATTCACTGAGAATTGTGCAAGAGTTTGACCATACTACCAAATGGTATTTGCACAAAGCAGACTCCATCCTAGAGAATGAGACTCATATTGGCCAGGACTTAAAAAGTCAACAATTATCAGTATCAGTAAATAATAAAAAAATTGCACTCGTAAAAACCTGTGTTTCACCATAAACATTTTGTTAAGAACGTATCGAGAGTAATTTTTATCATTTTTGTCTAGATACTTCCATTAAAATCATAATGATAGTCTCATTACGACTGCAAAACTTAATTAAAAAACTGCAAATCTTATTTTTAAAAATTTAAAAAATAACCCACCTGCTGATGAATGTACAGAGAATTTCCTTGGCTAAGCCATGGAAATAGCTTTGTTGTACACAATGTTCAAGAACAATCAAAGCTCCTGTCAGATCACCTGGAGGGTGGTACTGTTTATCTTCACCCTGAAACAAAAAAAATCATTTATTATCAACATATATCTTTATGGTCTTCTGGGGTGAAATGGAATTGTTACATGGGGCATTCAATAAATAAGGTGAATTTTGCCTAAGGAATTGGCAATAGGAAACTGTTTACCATAGGAATGCATTAGAAAGGGTTTTACTATAGAATTGCACTGCAAACGGTTTTAATATAAGAATGCATTAGGAGTTTTAATATAGAATTGCACTGCAAAGAGTGCATTAGATGTTTTAAAATAAGGAATTAGCAATAAGAAGCACTGTTTACAATTGTAAGAAATCAATAGGGATAGATCCTTTCATGTCCCAGAACACTGTCAGCATGACCTTCTTTAGTGACCACTGCACCAAGAAATTTTTTTATTATTTACCACAAATTGCAGAACCAAAAATATAATTCATTTACTGGACTGTACATGCTGGTCTCTAGCAGTTTTCTTTTATAAAAGGACATGCGCTTTCTTTTCTTACAAACAGGCATACAGAATCTTATATATATATCTATTAATAATGGAGATTCGCTTCCAGTTTTTGTCTGTAACAAAAATTATGTTACTGCTTACATCACATTACCCAAAATCATCATAACATAGAATAAATACACTCAAAATTTGAACATGCAACATTAGACAGTCCTCATTGTTTTTTAAAACAAGTTTTAATAAATACATGACTGGTATTATATATCTATATATAGTTTGTTTTATTTTAATACATATTTAAAGTTTACATTTCAAATTGTTTTATTTTTTAATCCTTTAATGAATTTGATGATTTTACTTACTTAGGGTAGAAACTCACTGACATTGAATTTTTTACTCCCACCCCTAAGGCAATATGTTTCAAAAATTTATTTTTACTAGTATATATAAAATGGAATTGGTTTTAAAAGTCTGACTTACTTTTAAGAGTCCCATGTGAACAAGAAGAGAATTGGACAACAAGCATTGAACAGTTTCATCTTTGGATTGAAGAAGTTCTGAAAATATGGAATCTGAAAAGAAAGAAAAAGAAAAGTTAGGCATTTTTTGGGGGGTGGGGGGGGGTTATTAATCAACCATTATCCCCACCACACACACACCGCTTTGAGATGAGATAAATTTATAATGTCTCTACAAATTCCAATCTCACTAATTTATGGTCTGATTTGGTTTATTTAATGGCATATCAACTTCTTATGGGTTATTTAATGTCAAAATGTGATTCATTTCTAAATGTTTTTTTTATGGCATGTAAACCCTTGTTGGGTTATTTTATGCCAAAGGCGTTTTGTTTTGTTCATTTTTGTTGGGCATTCAAAAAAAATAAATGTTTTTTTTTTTCAATTTTGAATACCCATAAAGAGAAATGGCAATGAAGGGGTACTTTACACTCCCCAGAGCTCCAAAATTGGGACTCACCATTAGATGCAATTTAACCCAGAACCAATCATACCCAGAACACTCTAAATGTTTGATTACAATCATGACATTATATTTTCAACAACCCATTACATTTTTTTTTTAAATTAATTATGATAATAATCATTTGTATAGTACCAAGTATTCCTATCTAATATAACTAGTCAGTAAACAATAGTATGGTATCAAGTATTCCAATATAATACTAATAATTTATACAATACTAGCAAAAGTAGCTGGTCCATGACCGGACTAAAAAAATTAGGAACCAGAGAGTGAGTGAGGAGAAAACAAGAGTAAGGCAGAAAATAAGATTTATCAAATTTTTTTTAATAATTTGACTTATAGGAAATAACCGAAAAGTGAGTACAATCTTCGTGTCACATCCAACCCATGACAAATGGGTTGGACAAACATCTACTACATCTAAAAGAAAAATTTATAAATTATATAACTATTAAAAGAATTAAAAATTAATTAATTCTAAAACCTCTATTTTTTTTCTTTTCTTTTGTTACTTACCTGTGCAGATGTTTGCAATTTTCTTGGCCTTTTCATTTTTAGAATCAACAACTGACGATATCTGGTAAGGAGGAGGCGGAAAGACAGAAAAGAAAAAAAATATATAAACATTGATCCATAAAAAGTTGATTTGAAAATGACAAAAAAATAAAACAAATGAAGAAATATTAGAATGGAGATTCAGTGTATTACTGTAACCATTAATGCTTACGTCACAATACCCTCAGAAATTGTGTAAATTTATCAATGAGTATTTAATTTATAGTCAAAATCATTAATACATAGAATAAATATCATTTATTAATGATATCTCGGAGAAAATCTGAGTTAGATTTGCCTCAAAACAGCCATTAGTACATTTAATGTGTCTTATATATCACTAAGAAATAAAGGTCTACATAATATATGGTGTGGTTAATTTGATTACTGGTTTTAACAGAACTGGGTTTAATAAATGATTATTTGGTGTTATTGATCTCTAATATTTTTTTTTATCTTTTATTCTCCAACATATTAAAATCAAGCCTATGAAAATTTTTATATGGAAACCAATTAAAATATAATTAGAATAAGTGTAATCAAAAGATTCCACTTATTTTAATTATATTTTAATTGGTTTCCATATAAGATTTTTGCATTTATTGAATTTCATTAGTCTTTCTAATTTAATTTATTTTATTAAATTAATATTTATACCCGGAGGGTGCATATTTTAATATTTAAGAAATATAATTGCATTTTTTTCAATTTTGCAGCAATCTAAAAATTTTGTATGACTAAATTTAAAATGAATAATTATGTTACATAGATGGAACATTAACAGTTACTACCATTCAGGGTCAGAGTGGACCTGGGAGTAATGGAAATGAAAAGGGGATTCCACACATCTCAGAACCCCAGTGGGAACTATTTCTTTTTTTAGAAATTCTCTAATACCCAAATTACCAAAATTCACAAACTTATTCACTCTAAGAAATGGAATCGGTGTTATTTTTCAAAATTTTTCTTTTTTAAATTAATACTGTAAACAACTCTTCTAAAAAGTTATTGGTCATTTATTATTTTCAGCTAAAATTAAAGAAAGGAAAAAACAAAAAAAAACAAAAAAAAACAACAACAAAAAAAAACAATATAAAAAAACTCAAAAGATTCAGAGGGAAAAGAAGAAAATGCTAACTCACTTTTATAAATGTTTTCACAACTTCATCAACATCAAAAATCTTGTCCTGAAAGAGAAAGAAAAAAAATCCACATAAAATTTTCTCAAAGAATAGAAAAATTCAGTAACATAATATTGAACTGTAATATATATATATGAGAAAAATGGAAATGAAATCAAAACACTCTGCCCTGATGATCACTTTTTTTTTTACATCTTTAATTTTGTGTTTTTCTATTTTATTTTATCTTATATTGAAAATAATCTTAAATAGAATACTGTAAGCAAATTTTGGTTGAAACACGTGTTGACATAAAACAATAATAAATTTCATCCATACCAAAATATATATATTCTCTATGGAAGAGAATATATATATATATATATATATATATATATATATATATATATATATATAATCTTTGCAGAGGGATCAGATTTGATCAATAATCTAATAACAGTCGATGCCTTTCTAGTGTGTCCATGTGTTGATGTCCACAGGAGAACATCACTTATGAGTTCATCCTTGCTTCTCTATCAGTGTCCAGCACATCTTGTTCATCTTACTTGCATATGCTTTGTGGGATGGAACGTAAGTGACTGTACAGCTGGGTTTTTTTGTGGGAAGCTGTTTCCAAGATTCATTCAGGACAGCATGCAGCTGTTGTATATCCTTCTCATTACTTACTTCTTACTTCTTCTTCTTCTGTTCATCTTCTATCTTAGGTTCTTCTACTTGGGGACTTCGTCTTGGTGGTCGATCGCACTTAACTCGTTTCTTCTATATCAGTCTTGTTACCAAGACATCCATTAATCACAAGACCATGTTATTTTTCTTAAACTTTTACTTCCTTAACTAAACATTTCATGTAACTAACATCTGACTAACATAGCGCACGTATGCAGTGTGAGTTCCAGTTTAAGGCAGGACATCCTCTCTACCCGACGTCTAACTGAAAAAAATGAAGACTCAACCAGGTCCCACGTGACTTCACATATTTCGTGAGCTTTCTGTACTATTCCATGGAAAGTCTCGCCCGTGATATGAAAAGGGCCATCCCTTTAGAAATACAGGGGATTGACAATAATCTTATGCAACCGCATAGATTATGTAAAACAGCATCCTTGTGTAAGTTTCAATCTAGAGTTTTCTCTAAGCATTTTGTTAGATTCAAAGTGATACAGCCATACAGTAGCAATGACACACGGAGAGAGATTGGAAGAATTCTTGCTTAAAGAGTTTTATTCTCCAAGTAATAATTGCATTAATTCCTGATCTCTTACAATAGAGCATATTTTCAGCTAAGAAACTTGCTCATCATTGGTGAAAATGCATAGTCAGTAGTGACCCACAGAAATAAGTTAGACACACTACTCTTGACACACCCATATAAATACAAGTGTCTTTTACTCACCCCAAGTTCCTGTCTAATATCTTCAGCTGCCTTTGCACTGGCACCAAGTCCCAAAAGTTTGCAAGGAGATGGAAAAGTCAAGAATTCACTAGCAGTAACCTGAAAGAGAAAAAAAAAATTTGAATTATTATTATTATTATCATCATCTATATAATAATATTGGGTGTTCCTATAAAATACGACCATTACCATCTTGCAACAAACACCTCCTGGTTAATAATCAGACCATCAAAATGAATGTTCTCACCTCAGCTAAATAATGGACTATTCCATTTTTATTATAAAAAAAAAGAAAGGGAAGAAAAAGGACATGCTACATACAGAAAAATAAGAAAGGTGGTGAGCACACAGAAGCAATAACACTAATTTGATTAAATCGAACATAATGAAAAGAAGGAAAGAAAGAAGACAAAAAAATGAGAGTTAAATCAAAATTATAATACTTTTTACATATTGAACTATTTTAGCAATAGTTCTTAAGTAAACATAGCAAATGGTATTAATTAAATTATCATATTGTGGTATATCCACAGGTCACGCTAGTTATCATTATTACTTTTGACTAGTATCAAGAGATAAAGCAAAGGATAGGTTTAAAATGTGGGATATTTATGTTTCTATAGTAGCAATTGCTTTCTTAGCTAAGTGGGTAAAGCAGCTGAGAGAGATAACCAAGCTTCCTAGAGGCAAAAAAAAGGATGTGAGTTGTGGAGTCTGAGTCAGAAACAATTAAGGGTTCACTGGAGTTGGTAAAACTATAATGACTCCAGTAGAATCTACACTTTTTTTAAATACATTATATAAAAATCATGGTTTTATATCTATTTGTAAGCCATAATCATTTAATTGCATAAAAAAGAGTCGGAGTTGGAAGAGCCAAAATTATAGGAGTCAGAGTCAAAGGTTTTGTGTTCCAACTCCACAATCCTGATACAAGATTGGTTGGTTGGTTTTAACAGCATGTCAACCCATTTAGGTTGGGCTGGTACAAGATGATTTGGCGCCCTACACAAGCCTTTAAATGTGCTCATATTTTGGTAAACTAATATAGGTACAGTAACTGATGGAATGTCTAGGTATAAGATGTATGCAAAAATTACTCATATTTATGAACTTTCCCAACATCAGTAGCATGCATTCCCAGTAAAATGGACCAATCAGAAATGAGCCCAGAAAAGCATTTGAGCATTTAAAATCTTTTGCAACTGTCCTCAAATCAGTTGCTAACTGGATTCTCTACTTGTTCTACCTAGGATTTCAAGAATACAACTTGATTCTCTGCTACAAGGAGCTAGAACAAGGAGCTACACTTTTGTTCGACCTAGGATTTCAAAGAATACAACTGGATTCTCTGCTACAAGGAGCTACACTTTTGTTCGACCTAGGATTTCAAAGAATACAACTTGATTCTCTGCTACAAGGAGCTACACTTTTTTCGACCTAGGATTTCAAAGAATACAACTTGATTCTCTGCTACAAGGAGCTACACTTTTGTTCGACCTAGGATTTCAAAGAATACAACTTGATTCTCTGCTACAAGGAGCTACACTTTTGTTCGACCTAGGATTTCAACTTGAACAACTAGGATTTCACAAATTCTCTGCTACAAGGAGCTACACTTTGTTCGACCTAGGATTTCAAAGAATACAACTGGATTCTCTGCTACAAGGAGCTACACTTTTGTTCGACCTAGGATTTCAAAGAATACAACTTGATTCTCTGCTACAAGGAGCTACACTTTTGTTCGACCTAGGATTTCAAAGAATACAACTGGATTCTCTGCTACAAGGAGCTACACTTTTGTTCGACCTAGGATTTCAAAGAATACAACTTGATTCTCTGCTACAAGGAGCTACACTTTTGTTCGACCTAGGATTTCAAAGAATACAACTTGATTCTCTGCTACAAGGAGCTACACTTTTGTTCGACCTAGGATTTCAAAGAATACAACTTGATTCTCTGCTACAAGGAGCTACACTTTTGTTCAACCTAGGATTTCAAAGAATACAACTGGATTCTCTGCTACAAGGAGCTACACTTTTGTTCGACCTAGGATTTCAAAGAATACAACTGGATTCTCTGCTACAAGGAGCTACACTTTTGTTCGACCTAGGATTTCAAAGAATACAACTGGATTCTCTGCTACAAGGAGCTACACTTTTGTTCGACTAGGATTTCAAAGAATACAACTTGATTCTCTGCTACAAGGAGCTACACTTTTGTTCGACCTAGGATTTCAAAGAATACAACTGGATTCTCTGCTACAAGGAGCTACACTTTGTTCGACCTAGGATTTCAAAGAATACAACTTGATTCTCTGCTACAAGGAGCTACACTTTTGTTCGACCTAGGATTTCAAAGAATACAACTTGATTCTCTGCTACAAGGAGCTACACTTTTGTTCAACCTAGGATTTCAAAGAATACAACTGGATTCTCTGCTACAAGGAGCTACACTTTTGTTCGACCTAGGATTTCAAAGAATACAACTGGATTCTCTGCTACAAGGAGCTACACTTTTGTTCGACCTAGGATTTCAAAGAATACAACTGGATTCTCTGCTACAAGGAGCTACACTTTTGTTCGACCTAGGATTTCAAAGAATACAACTTGATTCTCTGCTACAAGGAGCTACACTTTTGTTCGACCTAGGATTTCAAAGAATACAACTGGATTCTTTGCTACAAGGAGCTACTCTTGTTCTACCTAGAATTTAAAGGAATACAACTGGATTCTCTGCTCTAAGTAGCTACACTCTTGTTCAACCTAGGTTGGTTGGCTAGTTGTTTGGTTTTATGGCATGTCAACTCTTGTTGGGTCATTTCATGCTGAAGACGTTTTTGTTTTATTCATTCATGATGATTACTCAATCTTTTTTAAAAACTCATTTTATCTACTCAACCCATAGATGGGACCCTAACCGACCAGTCCAGTTCAGAGTGGACCTTGGAGTAATGGTGATGAAGGGGTACTCCACACTCCCCAGATTTCCAGAATCGAAACTTCACCATTAGATGTGGTTTAACATCATATCAAAGACACTAAGACTCTCAGCCACTGCCTTCTAGCACATATGATAAAAAGGCTTGGCAGTTGCCATAAGGGCAATAGGGTTGGGACAATCATATAGGTGCTAGGGTTTGACATGACTAGCCAATTTATCAGAGGGGACCTCTCTGACTGCCCATCTAGACTATGGGTGGAGTGTTGCATGTCATTGACTGCTTAGCAACCAAGATTCCGTCCTTAAGTATCACAGGTCGTCACTCATAGCCAACAGAATAAATTTCAATTCAGGATAACAAGCTTATATTAACCCATTCCACCTCTATTTTGACTTTTGGTAAAGATTTTCTATGATCTTTTTATCCATATATCTTTGTCAGAGGTAGTTGTTGCAAAATGTCAATTTTGTACAACTTGCACATAAGACCACAGACACCAATTCTGGCTCAAATCCAAAAAAAGATATATATATTTTTGAGGTTTCTCTCCTTCCATAATCTTCTCAACCTAATAATAGTGCTGTTCCTATAAAATACAACCTTTATCATCTTGTAACACCCTCTGGTTAAAAATAAGACTGTCCAAATCATCCAAGATCATAGTGCCATCACCTCTGGTAAATAAACCATCACGTTTTTATCATAAAGAAAGGAAAGAAAAAGAACATGCTACACAGAAAAAAATATAAGAAAGAGAGTAGGGGGAAAATAGAGAGAGGGGGAAATAAAGAGAGGGTGTAAGTGTGCGGTTGCGATAATGCTAATCTGTTTCAATTGAATAATGATTAAAGAAGAAAAAAGATTGAGAGAGAGTTAAATTAAGATTATTATACTTTTTACACATTGAATTATTTTTGCAATAGCTTTTAAGTAAACATATCAAACGTAATAATTAAATTATCATAATGTGGTATATCCACAGAATCTGCTAGTCTCAACCTAATATTTACCCAGCTATGGGTAAATAGTAGAGCAAACTGGGTTCTTTAGCCTTGATTAGGTAACACTCCACTTAAAAATTAACATTGTGTCACATCCTGCTTGTGGTTGGGTTAAATACATATATCAAATGCTTATCATCAGCTTCAATGGAAAGAAAGAATATAAAATAAAAGAAGTAGGCTATCTTGAAAAAGAAAATGGAATAGAAGTAAGAAAGAATGGAAAAATAGAGAAAGAAACAGGTTGGTTTTACAGCATGTTAATCCTTGGGTTATTTTATGCTGAAGACATTTTATACAAAAATTGATAGAAAAAAATGTTTCATTATCTTCATGTGTATCAATAAATTAGAAAACAAAAATATCATATGTATCAATAAACTGTTAGAAATAAAAGCAATTGGTAATTTGCTTGAAGCATTGTTAAGTATGTTATAATATACTAATATTTTGAAGGCCAATACAATGCGTATGAAAAATAAAAACAAAAAGATGTTATTTTTGTCTTATCGATTTCGAAGCATGAACTTCATCATCAGAGTTTTGTATCAGAAATGGACGTGCTTATGTTTTTCTTTGTGTTGTTATAATTTCTCTTCTTATTTCCTTTTTTTTTCTTTCTTCTTCTCCTCCTTTATGAATGAAATAGGCGAATAAATGTAATTTCTTATTTCTCTCTTTTTTTTTTTTAATAAATGTTTGTTGAAATTTTTATGTTAGGATTTTCATTAACTTTATGAGTATTAATGAATGAGTAAACCCCTAAAACAAAATGAAGCCGGAGTCCCCAATATGGAGTAACACTGAACTTCAGCTTCTGTAACATTGCTAAACTGCATTGGTTTCTTACCTTTCCTTCTGACCACAGCTGCAGTGTGGAGAAGGGGGATATGCTGCTTGAGCAACAGCACATCCTCCATATCAAACCACCCAGGCTATGTAGTTCAAAAAAACTTTTGGACACTATTCCATAGCCATTCGCAGATGGATGGATGGATGCCAACAATTAATGAATTGGTGGAAATAATTTTCATTACCTTGCAAACATCTATTTGACCTATAGATGGGACCCTAACAGGTACTACCACTCCCGGTCAGAGTGGACCTGGGATTAATGACAATAAAGGGGTAACTCCACACTCCCCAGAGCTCCAGAATCAGAAAAGATAGATCACAGGAAAGAGAAAAGGAGTAAAAGAACAAAATGACAAGCACTTTTATTAATACTATTAAACTGAGATGGGTAGCGAAATGCCAGTACACCATGATGGGTGGGACGTGACACAAGGTCCAGCATTGGCCTTTTCAAGCACAGACATGCCTGCACCCAACACGAACCACCCCTTTCTTAATCTTTATTCACAAAGACAAGCTATGATGATTCTTAAATCTTGTATTAATCTTTTTGTTCTTGTGGCAGCATTCACCCGGGGGGGGGGGTTCCATTCATTGTAATATTATGGGAATATGAAGTACGCAAACTGTCCCCCAAACCCTACATGTTCAGCAGTTGGAGAGAGAGAGAGGACCTGGTTTCTTTGTTTAATGGCATATCAACCTTCATAGGTTAGTTAATGCAAAAGCTACACTTGTAGAAGGACAGTAGGTTGGTTGAATTTTATGGTATGTCAACCCTCCATGGGTTATTTTATGCCAAAGACGTTATGTTTTATTCATTCTTAATGTGTTTTCAAAATTTCTTTTTAAACTCATTTTTTCTATTTAACCCATAGATAGAACCCTAATTTCGGGTCAGAGTCGACCTGGGAGTAATAGTGATAAAGGGATATGCCACACTCCTCAGAGCTCCAAAAATGGAACTTCACCATTAGATGCAGTTTAAAGTCATATCCAGGACCCTCAGCCACTGCCTTCTAGCACAAAAAGAACAGTAGTGGGGTGAGAGGTTTCATACCTTTCCCAAGGGTGTTAGTCACTGATTTGTTCATGTGTAGGTGATCACAGGAGAATGTCACTTATGAGTTCGTCCTTGCTTCTCCATCAATGAATGTCTTATCTGTCTTACCTGGGCAAGTTGCGTACATGGAGGCAAGCGGCCATAAAGCAACTTCAAAGATTCCTTCAAGACAGCATGCAGTATCCTTATACATTTCCAATCTAGCTTTTTTTTCTAAGCGTTAGTAGTCCACCCATACAGTAGCACTGATATGGCTAAAGCTTGGAAGAATTTTTGCTTTATCTTATCAGGTATAAAATTTCCATATGATCGATAATCTGTCTATAGCAGTCAATGCCTTTCCTATGCATATATTAACCGCTTTCTGTAGATGAGATATCACTACCTAGGTATGTAAACAGGTTTACTAATTTCAGAGGTTTGCCCTCCAGTGTGAAGGTCTCCCTGTTGTTTAAAACACATGAATTCCGTTTTATCTGAGTTTATATAGAATACAATGCTTCTTGCTGCCTTCTCTAGGCTATGCAGCAGTGATTCAGCTTATGCTGGTGTATCTGCAAAAAGTGCTGAATCATCTGCATAGACAGCATTTGTATTAGACTCTACGGGATATTGCTGGCGTCTGGATATTTTTTTACGAATAGCCATAATGCTTGGCTTAATTCCTGACCACTGACTATCCCTTTCTTCTACATTTTCAATGCATTCCTCTATCATAATGATCTGATTGTTGTATATTTGTATGGTACTGTTTACACAGCAACAATGGTATGTCATAATGAGATTTTTGTTAGGTTGGTTGGATTTTATGGCATGACAACCCTTTTTGGGTCATTTAATGCTGAAGACTTTATTTTATTAATTCTTGTTGGGTATTCATTTTAAAAAAAAAACATTTTTTAAATAGTCATTTTTTTATCTATTTAAACCATAGATGGGATCATAACAGGTAATACCACCTCCGGGTCAGTGGACCTGGGAGTAATGGTAATAAAGGAATACTCTACATTCCCCAGATATGCAGTTTGCCATAACCAGGACATTAAGACCCTTAGCCACCACCTTCAAGCATACAAGATAAAAAGGGTTGGGGGGTTGCCATAAGGGCAATAGGGCTGGGACAATCATATAGATGCTAGGTCTTGACGCAACCAGCCAACTGATCAGGGGGGGCTCTCCAACTGCCCGTCTAGCCAAAGTCATAGACTGCTCAGGGTTCCGCCCTTAAGCATCACAGGTTGCTACCACCCACAACCAACAGGTGGCCCCATTGTGGGGATTTCCCCCCTCTGCAAAGGTACAGTCAGTGTATTCTACAGCCCCAGCCAAGGAGTGAAATTTTTGTTAGTACAATAGCATTATAATGTTAAAAGATTATTACATGTAGAATTTACCCTGCAGGATGTGGTACAAATTTAAGACTCACCCAAGAAGTGATCCTCCGAGGCAGGAAGAAGCTAAAATTGTCATGGAAGGAGGGGGCAAAAATTGTCCCAGATTGTAATCAAACGAGTCTCTCTCCACTAGCCAAACACCAAAAAGTTAGAACACCAGTCCACAGGGGACAAACTCTCATCCAATACTTAAAAATTACTTTCCAACACACCATTTCTCAAATGCACACTTGACCAAAACATTATGTGAAGTGTGAAAAAGACAGCCCTCTCTCAAAATTTCACCCAGTCTTTTATTATGGCAAGCCACAACCAACTAGCCAATCAATGCACATGGCTGCCTTTAAAAAAATGAAAACTAGATTATTTTAGCCTTTTTTGGCAAAAAAAATGCTGCAGCTGCAGGATGTGTTTTGTGGAAAGAAAGCACTTAATTTTCTTTACAGATATAATCCACTTTAATTTGTTTAAACTGTCCCTATGTAATTTTTCACTACATAGGTCGATCAGCATTCCCCTCCTAAAGAAGACATATCACAGACAATGAAGTTGAACACTCGTTTTTTTGGGTTTTTTTTAGACAATGTGGCAAGTGTTGCCTAGAGATACAGCCCTCGTGGACTGAACTAAATATTTCCTGCAAATATATATATATATATATATATATATATATATATATAATTATTATACTAAAGCTGAATGAATCAATGATTGTTTGCTAAAGGCTTTTTTCCTATTTAGTTTAACTTTTAACATCCTGTTGAGAATTTTCTAAGTCCAGAGCCCCATTCCTATAAGGATCTATCAAAAATGCTAAAAATGGCCTTTTTATTTAAAGTTACCTGTTATTTCTCTTAAAATAAAGACTTCTAAATATGTTTAATATTACATTTAAACAAAGTCTATCATTTGGAGCAGATTAGGAAAAGGAATGTGATTTCTAGCCGGGTGGAATGAGGTGGTATAGGATGTTAAGAGTTAATGACACAAAATTCATATGAAAATATTCCATAATTCTAGGATTGAGTTATGTTTGAAAAAAAAAAAAACCACTCTAATTGGTTTAATTATTCGTAATTTGCAATTAAGTCAAAAACTGTCCCATCTCATACTTCACATTCTGCCTGTCAATTTCCCCCTCTATGTATATCTTGATTACTTCCTAATTATATATGTTAGTTCCAATGTGAGTGAATGGGTGATCTCCAGCCAGTCATAGTTCCAGAGACACAATCCATAGACTTTAGGGCCGATATTTCGTTAAAGATCAGCCGTCACTGTCATTAGACACATTTTTTGTCCACCACCACAACATTTCTTCCAGTCTTAACGATGGTCTAGGATGATTGCATCACAAATATATTGTCCAGGTGAGCTTGTATAGACACGTCTGTATTGCTAATAATTCTATAATCATTAGCAATACCTTTACAACAACACTGGCGTTGCCAAACTGCATTGGTTTCTTACCTTTCCTTTGGACTACAGTGGCAGTGTGGAGAGGGGGGGGGATCGGCTGCTTGGGCAACAGCACATCCTCCACATCAACCTGACCAGGCTATGTAGTGCCAAAAAAACTTTTGGGCATTACTCCATTTTTTGCAGACAGAAGGATGCCAACAAAGACATAGTATATATAAAAACCCTTTAACATTTAAACACTACTGCCCTACTAAATTTGTCTTGTACAGAAAAAAAAAAAGTGTTAAGGGAGATAACTCTTCCATAACAAATGATACAACTCTTTACAAAAGGGTAGTTTAGGAAACATTAGAAAGAGCACAAAGCAGAAAAACAAGAGGGCTGCATGACATGCACAGTAAATGTCTTAACCATATAAATCCTTCTGTACATGGTTGGTGAGAGAAGAGGGAAAAAAATAAAAAATAAAATAAAAATTGTTAAGTTAAAAAATTCCTAATATTTTAAAAGTCTCTGGGTTTGTGTATTGTTAGTATCAGCCGAGAGCGAGAGAATCTATCCCCCTTTCACTAGTGCTAGACCAAGGAGATTGTTTTTGTGTCTGAGGTGGAGCCCCAAACTTACCACCAGCTCTCCACTTTACCACACAAATCCAAGTTGTGCTACTCATGCACCGAGTTGGCAAGGGCCAGTACTGAACCTAGAACCTTGTGATTCTTAGGCAGATGCTTTAATGACTGAGCTAAACCGGCCAATTCTAAAATTCCAATATATCTACAAAAAAAAGACTGTAATGACAGCAACATCAGATAAGTTTAAAGAAAGAAAACAGAACAAATGAGCTGCTATTTAAAATATATTGTATTTGTTTAAAACTATAAAAAAATAAAAATCTGTCGTCAATCAAATTTGTAGTTTGTCCAATCTGAGAGCAATGTCAAGTTCTTCATTTATTTCATCCTAAAAAACAAAAAGAAAAAACAGTTAAAAATAAAGATTAAATAAGAAAGATAATATCACTCATAAATAAATACACCCTTATACCAATTTTCTTTTTATAAAATATTTATTATGTTCTAAACCAAAGATACAATTTTACCATTTCTGATATAGAACCTATTCTAGTGGTGTGATGGTTTAAAAGAGTTTGATTATGACACTTCCTTTTTTTTTTTTTTAATACTACATTGACCACGCTACCTAGTGGCTACTGGCAGACATGGCAAGTAATTACCTTTTGTGTCTATCACAAATATAATAGACCTGTCACCAGGCAAGGGATGTAGAAAGGAGGCATTTATGATATAATGTTTATTGTTATAGGAAATAAACACTGCAAACCAGGTTCAAATCCTGGACAAATGTGTTTGTATTTCACACAGTACTAATACCCTTCGGAAGGTATGGATTCAACTATTCTCCCTCCAGCTATATGTAAATAATAGGGCAGACTGGACTCTTTAACCTCAGTATGGTAACCTGTGTAAGAGAATGAAATACTCCGAATTCAAACTTGTTAAATTCTGCTTAAAAATTAAACTTGTATTACATCCTGCACATGTGGAGGGGTTGGGCAAATGAATAGAACCCATTCTAGTCTTGTGCTAAACTAGACCCAGCTGAGTAAATATCATTGGTCTGCTAGGCTAGTAGACATATTGTTAGTGAGTTTGCTTCTCACTGGGTGTGACATACTTCTGGCTTATGCTAAACTAAGCTCAGTTTATTAAATAATAATATGTGAAAACTTATAGCATTATAGTGAAATGAACTACTAAAAACATCAAATTGAAAATAAACGGATATTATTAGGTATTATTTATTACCAAACTATTTAAAAAAAAAAAAAAAAGCATTAAACTGTAATGAATAATATGAATACATAGAACTCCAAAGTAGATCATAATGCAAAATATTATAAAGTAAACATATTTCAAATGAAATTCAATTTTCTTTTCTTTTCCTTAGTTACAGATTTTCAATTCTGTAGAGTTTGGTAATAAATAATGCCTAACAGTATCAATTTTGATTATATAATATTCCACAAGAAATAAAATCTTGATTGGTTTTAACGGCATGTCAACCATCTAGGGTTATTTTATGCCTAGAAGTTAGGGAATCATCTCCATTATACATTCAAATTTACATTTGGGATTTTTTTTGCACCAATCCTATCAAATACAAATAATTTCTAACAAATCTATTTGAACCATAGTTGGTCCCCCCAACAGTTACTACCACTCAGGGTCAGAGTGAACCTAGGATTAATGGCAATTAAGGGATATTCCACACTTTTCAGATCTCCAAAACTGGAGCCTCTCTATCAGATCCAATTTACAGCATCCCTTTTTTTATTCTAAGAGGATACAGTCAGCATATTCTAAGCCCACCAACAGGGTAATAAAATTTTGGTATCTTTAGTTAAGAACAAACTTTTTATTAAAAAATTTGGTTAGTTAGGATCTTACAGCATGTCAACCCTTGTTGGATTATTTTATGCCAAAGATGTTTTGTTTCATTTGTTCTTAGAGGGTATTCAATTCTTTTTTTTTTTTTTATTTAAACTCAATTTTCTCTATTAAATCAATAGACGGGACACCAACAGGTACTTCCACCCAGGGTCAGAGTGGACTTGGGAGTAATGGCAATAAAGATATACTACACACTCCCCAGAGTTCCAAAATTAGAACTTCACCATTAGATGCAGTTTTTAAAATTTGGTATAGCTGTAGTTATTTTATGAGCAATATTACATTATTTTGCACAAATCATAACACATTACAAAATTGATTGATACCAATCAACCGTAACTACTTAAAAGCCACCAATATCTTGCAAAGAAATTTCTTTGTTCCTTTGGTAATCTTTACTCTAGCAGTGAATCAATTACAAAAATAATTCAAAACAATCACATGATTAAGAAAATTGAATGCAACTATTGTTCTGGAACAGCTGATATGATACTTTCATCAATATGATGCCATACAACGATACAGAAAATATACAGGGTATGATGGACAAATTGTCACCAGTTTAAATTATCAATTTCATACATGTGCTTTGAATGTTTCAGGTTTCATTTAGTGTGCAGCAAACTAGCAGGAAGTAGCACCATGACGCAATTCACTCCTTGAGAAATTTCAAATTGGTCTATTATACTGCTTGGCATTCATGCCGGAAGCTCCAATACAAAGAGTTTTTGGGTGTCAATCGGAGGACAGTAGTAAAAATTCAAAAAGAGGAATTTTTGGAGATTATTTTAAACAATATCTCAAAACTACTAAGGCTGCTCATAGAATTAAGGAAGTGGAAAGAAATGAAATAATATCTGACCAATAACAAGTTTAAGTGTTTTAATGGTGGTGACTTGACGATTAAAATAAATCTAAGAATTGTCTAATACTAACAATTTTCAGATCTATTTTACTCATTAACAAGTGTAACAACTGTGGGTTAGAGTGGATCTGAGGGTAATGACAATGTAGGGGTACCCCACTCTTTCCTCACCATTAAATGCAGTTTAGTGTCATACCCAGGACACCCCAATTGTGGGAGGTTCAGGGTTCTAAGGGTTCATACACTAGATGCAACAATCATGATGTGAAAGAGACAGTGTTTTGTAAGTGCTGGGTCCAGCAGAAAAGAAAGGGGGAAATATCTTATAGCTAGTTCAAGAAGACTGGAGAGGGGACTTATTGAGTTGATACTACAGTGAGGTTGGGTGGCCTATCCTTTCAAACACAACAAACAAAGTTTCAGACTAAACAAGAGATAATGGAGATTACTTACCATTTTGGAATTAACATGTTGGTTCTCCTTGAATATCGGAGAACAGTTGAAGAATTAATCGACCAAGAGGGAAATAACAAACGGCCAGCAGATTTTGAAAGTCGGCAAGTCGCAAACAAGAAACAATTTTATACACCAAAAATGTTAACACTATAAAAACACATTGCACATCATTTTTTCTTCTATTATTACATTTTCCATCTTTCACTTTTTTGGAATTTTTTCTTGTTTCTTTTTTGTTTTTTTTTAATTTAAAATAATCTCTTGCAATTTCATTTCAGAACTTGGGTAATTTGATCTGTGTGGTAAAGAATCTATTTTCTTTTTAGTTTAAAACAATTTCTTGTAATAATCTTGTAATAAACACCAAACAGCAAAAAAATTTTTTTTTTTAAAGTGGACAATTTCTTGAATAAAGTAATAAACACCAAGCAGTAAAAAAAATAAATAAATAAATAAAAAAAAATTTTAAAAAAAAAGGGAAGGCAGGTCGGTCGGTTTAGCTCAGTCGGTAAGAATTCACCAAGGAATCACAAGGTTCTGGGTTTAAAATCTCAGCACATAAGTAGCTTGGGTAATCCGATCAGTGAGGTAAAGCATCTGGGCGCTGTTGGTAGGTGTGACTCTCTACCTCAACAAAACAAATCTCCCTGGTCTAGCGCAAGCAAAAGGGGGATAGATTCCTTCACTGTTCAACTGATACTGACAATGGGCCACTCCACCAATTTTACTATTACTACTTATTACAAGGGTGATGCTAAACAGCTCTTGACCCCCACCAAAAAGAGAATGACCTACAGGCATAAATGTATATGCTATTCCATTGTAGCAGACAAGTACAATTGGCACAGTCTTTCTCAAGTTTTTTTTAACAACCCCACCCCAAAAAGAAGAAAAATTTTTAATTCAAAAATTCAAAATTTTTTTTAAAAAAACATTCCTTTCTTGGTTAAGCTGATAACTTTTTAGCACCCATTTGTATATCCAAACACTTCCAACATTGTAAAAAAAAAAAAATCAAAGAATTGACTGGTGTGTGAAATATCAGACAACCTGACCAATAAGAAATATATATATATATATATATAACTATTTAAATCAATATATCTCAAAAATTACTTCTTATTAAAGTTGGAGGTACTTGGTGTAATGGTTATCCTCATAGGAAATGGGCTTGACAACCCAAGTTCAAATTCTGGACGAGGCTGTTTGTATTTCACACAGTGCTAATACCCTTAGAAAAGGTATGAATCCAACTATTCTACCTCCAGTTATGAATAAATAGTAGGGCAGACTGGGCTCTTTGGTTAGACAACCAGTCTAGGATAAGGAAATACTCTGAATTCAAACTTATATTGAATAAAGGCAATTATATTTTGAATAACCCAAAAACATAGCTGTATCAGCAATTTGAAAATAAGAAAAAAAAAAAAAATGCTCAGACAGACAAAGTACACTCAAAGAAAGCCAGAAGGTACAACACCCAAAACGTTGTGTTTCTAAATATCACAATAAAGATAAGAACAACAGTCCGAAAAATCAAAATAATACAAGAACAAAAAACATTAAAATTAATATTTGAACAAGAAAACAATACAAAGCTGTTAGTTTTAATTTGCCATAAACGTTATTAGAACAATGAAACTGAACACCACATGAAAATTAAACAAAAATAAAACCCAAAAAACTTTCTTTTAGCTGAAGCATTGTAAACTATTATCTTCATAAATCTTGAATAGTATTTTCTTTCATTGTGAGATTTTACTTGGGTAGTTCAAAAGTCTTGTCACACCCTACTTAATATATATATTTTTTTAAATAATTACATAACACAACGTGAAATCCTAGAAAAAAAAAAAAGTAATCTTTAAAGATTTTTTTTTTTTAAAGGTAAAATAATTACATGACTTATATATTATTAAAACAAAAAAAAATGAAAGTTAAAACAATATTTAAGGGTGACAAGATTTTCAGACCACTTTGTACATATGTTTGAAAATTACTCACGTATGTCATTTGGGTGAATGCTTATAAACGAAAAATAAAACCAGCATTGAGAAAATACAATTAAGCAACAAATCTTATATAATGACCTCCACCAATGTCCTGATTGACAGGGACAGGTCATAAGTTCAATTGCTGCTCAGGTAAACCTGGATACCATAAGAAACATAAGCAAACCAGAGAGATTTAGTAAAATTTTTAAAAAGTTAGTTGGAGTTGAAGCCAAAGCAAGAAAACTATATAGTTAAGTAATTTTGTGCTTAATTAAAATAAAAGAGAGGTAGAACCTGTTATAATCCCATCTAGGAGTCAAATAAATTCATTTGGAAATTATTAGTATTTACTAGAAATTTATTTGCTTATGCCTCAAGGGTAAATTCAAAACAAAATCTAGTTTAAAGTGGTTGGCTGGATTTTACGGCATGTCAACCCCTGTTGGGTTATTTTATGCTGAAGACATTTTATTTTATTCATTCTTCATGAGTATTCAATTTTTTAATTTTATTTAAACTCATCTTTTTTTTAAACACACATTTTTTCTATTTAACCCATATACGGGACCCTAACAGGTACTACTACCCTGGGTCAGGGTTGATCCGATATTAATGGTAATGAAAGGATACTCCCTAGAGTTCCAGTATTGGAACTTCACCATTAGATGCAGTTTAATGTCATACTGAAGACCTTCAGCCACCACCTTCTAACACATAATAAAAAGAGTCGGTGGGTTTGCCATAACGGCAATAGAATTGGGACAATCATATAGATACTAGGGCTTGACCGGCTGATTGATTGGAGGGGACCTATTTAACCGCCAGGGCAGGAGGATTGTTTGAGCTGTACACAATGTCACAAGTGGTACCAGCATTACAAATAAGGAAGAATATCCACCAAAAACAATTCCAAATCCAGATGGAAGACAACCATCCAAGTAAACAGGTAACAATCCCATTCTTGGATAATAGAGTGACACCTCTCATCCCCCAGCAGATATACCTTCTGGATTTTGACCCTGTAGACTTCCGCCCACCTCAAGCTGAAAGGCTGATGTTTTCATGACAGAAAGAATTGTGTCAAAATACCAGTTGATTATCCCTCAAACACAACTTCCAGGTTTGTTTAGGTTTCTTTGTTCCATGGCATATCAACCCTCATGGGTTATCTAATGCCAAAGCCATATTTGCTAGCCACTACACCACCACCCTGTCTTCCAATAGTGGGAAAAATACAGGTGTATTTATAGTTACGGGCGGGAGGGGGGGTCATTTTTGAAGGAGATGAATCTTATTAAATTGTGAGTAAAGCAATAAAAGTTGGTATCTTGGAGGGAGGGAGGGGGAACTTCATAAGTCAATAAAAAAATTTAAAAAAGCATCATCTGCATCAGATCTTACCTTCGTCTTTGACTCTTTCACCGGAGTATTTTTAATTTCTGTCTTTTCATCTTCCTCATTCTGAAAGTGATAAAAAAAATAAACAATTAAAATTTTATCTTATATAAAAGATGATAGAGTGACCTTTTGTCTGTATCAGCCAGACAGCGGGGAAGTCTATCCCCTTTTTGCTAGCACTAGACCAGAGAGATTGGTTTCTTTTTGTGCTGAAGTGAAGCGCTACACCTACTGTCAGCTCCACATTTTACAGCATAAATCAGATCTGTACCACTGATGCAATGAGTTGGCTGGGACCAGGTATCGAACCCGGAACCTTGGCAGTGCTCTCCCAACTAAACCAAAAAATTGTAGCATTATGGCTAACACCAGCATTTGATTGGGTTGTAGATACAGCTTCTTAGATCATCATTTGTGGCTGGATGCAGAATCAAATGAAAAGGCCGATTTGTCTAGAAAACACAAAGAAAATACCTCGGGCAACAAATCTTATTATAATGGACATTCCAGTGTCTGAAACCAAAAATATGTCACTGCTTACGTCACAATATCCTCAGGAACTGCGTAGTATTTAATTCATAGTCTTATTTATTAACAATGTCTAAGAAAATCTGAGTTAGATTTGCCTTAAAACAGCCCATGTTATAAGTGTTTAATATCTTGCAATGTGTTAATTTGCATACTGGTTTTAACAAAACCGATTTAATAAATAATTGGTGTTATTAATCTCTACTATTATTGTTTTATTCTCCAATGCATTAAAATCATTCCTATGTATGATTTTATATAGAAACCAATTAAAATATAATCAAAATATGTGTAATCTTTTCATAAGTGTTCTTACTTAGTCTTCTAATTTAATATATTTCATTACATTAAAACTTAAATACTTATGCCCAGAGGGTGCATATTGTTGCTAGTGATAGTGAATATTGTTTTATTGACAACATCTCCAAGGTAACACAGACTCAAGAGAAATTGTCTCAGTAGAGACCCTGACTAGCCTGAACGCTTTGACACTCCAACTATTTTTTGGCCAGATGAGAATGCTTATTCCTTTTATGTGGGTTTTCTTCCTCTGTCTCATCAGAACATCAAAAAGGTCATTAACCAACTGTGGGTTCCGCTTGTCTTGGTGTCAGCAAAGTTCACTTGACTCAGTACACCAACATATAAACTACGAACAACAATTCCCATAAAAAAAATTTAAAAAGTTACTTACTTGGTCGTCCTCCTCCTCCTCTTCTTCTTCTTCCTCCTCCACCTCTTCCTCATCATCATCCTCTTCATTGTAATCATCATCATCTTCGTCATCTTCATCACCTTCATCACCACTGCAAAAGTGACAGAAATAAATTAATCAACGTAAGAATTTGCCATTTATAAAATCTGTAGAAAAGAGATTTCCTTTAGACTAAAACTAATTTGCAAAGGTGCTAGGCCTTTACATAGCCAGCCGACAGATCGGATGAGGGGGGGGTGGGAGACCTATCCAACCACCAGGGCAGGAGGATTGTTTAAGCAGTACACTATATTACAAGTGGCACCAGCATTTTAAATAAGAATCAAAAGAGTAAAATGTAAATGAAATACTCAGAGATAAATGACCATGTGCCAGACTAAGCTTTATAAAAACTGTATTGTTTCTGAATAAGAACACCTAACAACTTATAATGAAATTCCTGGATAGCCCCCCCCCCCCCACAATCAATAATACCAGGTGCCTAACTAAATGTCAACTGCCCAGTCAGCTGGGGCTGCAGACACAGACTACAAATAAACACCCACCTAATTGGTCCACCTGCTTCTTAGGGTGGCTGAGTAGTCTATGATCATGGTACTAAGTGATCCTGTGACATGCAATACTCAACTTCAGCCCTTACTTGGGCTAATTGGACAGTCAGAGAGGCTCCGGCTGATCATGTCAAGCCCTAGCACCTATATGATTGTCCCAACCATATTTGGAGTAATGGCAACGAATGGATACTCCACACTACCCAAAACTCCAGAACTGTCCTAGTTGAATTTTATCTTCATTTTAACCCTTAGAATGTTAAACTCAAAAGCATAGTTTTACATATACAAATCTGTAAAAAAATAAAAATTTAAAAATTTAAAAAAACTTGACAGAGAAATTTGTCAAATATTCAAAACTTTTATTCAACTAAAACTACTTTGCAAAATATATATCAAAAGAGTAAAAATGAAATGCTCAGAGATAAATGACCATGTGCCAGTCTAAGCTTCATAAAAACTGTATTGTCCCTGAATAAGAACACACCTAACAATCTCTAATGAAATTCCTGGATATACCCACCCCTCCATCAATGGTACAAAGTGCCTAACTGTATTAAATATCAACTGCCCTGTGTGCTGGGGCTATATATAGTAAAAGTGTTAAACTGAAATTTGTCAAATATTCAAAACTTTTATTAAAGTAAAACTACTTTGCGAAATATATTTCAAAAGAGTAAAATATAAATTCAATGTTATTTCTCTGAATGTTTGAGATGAGGCTTGATAATTAGTATTATCTGCGTTATTCGGATTTAAAAAAAAGAAAAAAAAAAAAAAAAAAAAAAAAAAAGAAAAAAAAAAAAAAAAAGAGACATTAGATTTATAAGTTCCCAAAATTCACACTGAATTGTCCAATTGGACCCATGTCCTAGTGGATAAGGTAGTTAGGTTAAGACAGTTCTAAGTGACAGTTATCTCTGGATTCCGGGTTCAATCCCGAGTAGAGGCAGTAACATAGAAAAATAATTAACACAACTCCTACCCCAGCTATGGTTAGCGGAATGATAACAGGATCCCCCCAGGACTGAATAAAGGGTTAGGTTCGAAGTTCCATGATGGCTCCCGATTACAACAAGAAGGTTCCAGAGTCCGAAAAGAAATACCTGAAGAAGGCCGGAGGGCATATCGGCCAAAACGTTAACAAAACAAAAAACAATGAAGATGGGGACAATAGTCCGAATAACGCAGATAATAAATTCAATGATCAGAGATAAATGACCATGTGCCAGACTAAGCTTTGTAAATACTGTACTGTCCCTGAATAAGAACACACCTGACTATATATAATGAAATTCCTCTCGTACTGCACAAAGAAATTAATTTATATTAGTTGTGTGTAAATGTTTCCAGCACTTTTTTTGAAAAGTAGTGCTGAAATACTCGATAAGAATAGAAGGTATTAGTTTATAACTAACACTAAGTCTTTATAATACATTAGTGCATCCATAGATGCACTAACACTAAATATCCGGTAAGGAAAGTCAAACCACTAACCAATAACAATACACATATGAATGTTTAATATACATAACATGTAACAATAAAATAATGCAATACATTTGTCCCAAATAAGTTAATAGTATAATATGTTCCATGAACAAACAAGAAAAATTAGTAGAAATAATTTTCATTTCAATATATTTGTAGAAATTATTTTATGTTGGATTTTTCATTAACTTCATGTGTATCAATAAATTAGAAGAAACAACTTCATATGTATTAATAAATTTGTGGTTGACCCTCAGCCACAACCTTCTAGCACCTATATAAAAAGGGTTGGGTGTTTGACATAAGAGCAATTTGAATATAGTTGGGACTTAATCATATAGGTGCTAAGACCTGAGGGGACTTCTCCCACCGCCAGTCTAAGGGCTAAAGAGGAGTATCCAGGTCATAGACTGCTCAGCCACCATAATCCTGTACTCAGGTATTACGTATCCCCACCCACTGCCAACCGGTGGTCCCATTAGGAGGGATATGGTGTAATGGTCACCGTTGTAGGAAATAGACACAGCGAGATGGGTTCAAATCCTGAACACAACGGTTTGCATTTCACCTAGCGCTAATACCCTTGGGAAAGATATGAACCCAATTATTCTCCTGCCAGCTATGGGTAGGGCAGACCGGGCTCTTTAACCTTGGCAATCGGTCTAGAAGGAAAACTGAATTCAAACCAAAGAGGCTCTCTTCTTGTTAGTCAAAATTACTTTGAAAACTAGGTTATTAAGAAAGAGACAATGTCTTATCCCCTCTTCAAAGGTGCAGGCGGTATATTCTACATCTCCAGACAAAAGGGTGGGTTACATAAGTGAATCTGTCTTGAGCACACAAAACGTTAAAAGAGACACTCACCTAAATGATCCGAGACAGTCTAATTTCTTCATAACTTCCATGCTGCCTCGTATATGATCAATCCCTTCATCTCCAATCTGGTTTTCTGAAAAGAAAGAAAAACAAAAAACATGAGGGGGAAATCAAAGTTTTCATATAAAGTGGGGACCCAGAAATCTAAACACCCCATTATTTGAACAAATTGAATCAGAACAAATTTTTCAAGAAAATATTGATATTCTAGTAGCCATTGTTGCAGTTGTTAATCTCAAGTCTGTAGTAAGCCTCTAATATAAATCAGCCTTTCCTTGGTTAGCTCTATCAGGACAGTGAATTATCTTAAATGTCTCTTTCCTACTCGTCTATTGTCCACTTATACCACAAGTCGTTCCTACTGGGACAGTCTATGTGTAAAAGTATGGAAGCGCGTGGTGTAATAGTTAAAGTCATGGGAAATGGACTCGTCACCCCAAGTTCAAATCCTGGACGTGTTAATTGCATTTCGCTTAGCGCTAATACCCTTGGAAAAGGTATGAATCCTATTCTCCCTCCAGTTATGGGTAAAAATAGTAGGGCAGACTGGGCTCTTTACCCTTGGTTAGGCAACCGGTCTAGGAGAGGGCAAACTCTGAATTCAAACCTGTTAAACTCCACTTAAGAAATTGAACTTGTATTGAATCCTGCTCGTGCAAAGGGGTTGGTAAATATATATATATGTAAAAGTGGTGATTCAGTGTTGGTCTTATACCAAAATATAATACAACAGAAAATTTTGCCCTAAAAGCCAAATTTTCAGAAAAAGAACACAATGTAGAGTTCATGTTTGTTTGCGCGTGTCTCCCCCACATTCTTAACACATCTTTATATATTGTTTGTTCAGTTTGTCAGTGGAAGAACTTGTGAAGGCATCTCTAAAGTGTCAATCATTATTTTACTTAATGTTTTACCTTGATTTGTGCTGAATTTTCTTTAAATCATGCATTCTCCATGTCACCCAATATCAATAGTAGTGAAGCAAATAAGAGTAAGAGGATTGGTTGGTTGGATTTTACAGCATGTCAACCCTTGTTGGGTTATTTTAGGCCAAAGACATTTTGTTTGATTCATTCTTGAGTGGTTATGGAAAATTGGGTTATTTCCTATAAGTCTAACATAAACAAAAGGGAACCACTCTTGACTGGTAAATTATTTATTTATTTTCCCATTAAACCAACCCTAAAACTTAACTCTAACCCAGTCTTCTTTTTTCCTACTAGATCAAATAATTTATCAATCAAGAGTGGTTTCCCTTTGTTTATGTTAGACTTATAGGAAATAACTGAAAATTGTTTTAAAAAATCCGTGCTATCAGCACACCCTGATCCTTGATGGTGTGGTTGCTTCTGATAGACTGATGCTGCAGAAAAAAAAAATATTTTGGAGGGAGGGGTGGGGGGTTAAAATACCAGCAGATGAAAGATGGACATCTCAGCATGGTGTTATGGTTAGCAAGCTAGTCTTGCAGATTCATTACTACTCAATAGCAAGTTTGACCCTTGCTGGATGCCCCATACTTGCAACTTTGTGTCATATCCTATCCATTGCAAAAGGGGTAAATACCTACCAGTAAGTGAAATACTAATATCTGACCACACAAATACTGTTTTAAAAAGAATTACTTTTTTCCCCTTTTTTCAACCATTAAACCAAACCTTATGTACATTTCATGTCAAAATTAATATTAGGTGGTATAGCTAGAGGGCTCATCAACAGAAGTTAAATTTGTTAACCTACCATTTAGATCAATAAGTTCCAGGTTAGTTTTATTTTCCATGGCTGTCACAAGTGCATTGGCTCCTTCCAAACCAATTTCATTTCCACTGAGTATAAGTCGCTGTCAAAAAATAAATAAATAAAATAAATAAATAAAATGTTATGCTTCTAAAACAAATACAAAGTTTGTTCAGAAAATCCAACTTCTCTAATAATAAATGCGAATGCCAGTGTCACATTTTTTTCAATTCTACTCCTAGAGGCCATAGCCCATAATATCATACTATTTTGGAATTGGGCCGATCCATGAGCAAATTAAAAACATTTGTCGCCAAATATAGGTTTGGATTCCCATGTTTTAATTACAGCGATTGTTTCGGGAAATTTTTTTTTGTACAGTAACAAATTTTATTCCTTGGAAATAAATTTAGGAATAATTAGCTTAATTGCTGCCCAAATCCTGAAAATGCATATTCGCTTTTTATCTTATGTATTTTTAGACTAATCAATATGAAAATATTCTTTAAAAAAAAAACTCCCAAAACAATTGCTCTAAGACTTGAGAATCCAAATATTCAGGATTGCAGAACTGAATTTGGCCAGTAATGTTTTAATCTGCTCATGGAGTCGGCCTGATTCCAAAATGGTATGATATGATGTGTTATGAATTGATGTCAAAGTGTAGACATTAATAATGAAGAATTTTTATTAATTTAACATAAAAAAAATTTTTTTTTTTTTCCAAAATAATGTTGCTCATATTTAAAAATTTAAATTTTTAACCCAATTGACCCCCATTATTTGTTTGTACTTACCTTTAATTTGGTATGTGACTTGAGACTTTGAGCAAAAGCTTCTGCTCCTTCATTTCGCACTAAGCAATCTCCAAAATTGATTTCTTCCAATTCTTTAAGATGTGGAAGAGCCTGAAAATGAAATTATAAAGAAAGAAAATTAGAAAAAAAAAAAAAAAAAAAAAAAAAAAAAAAAAATGCATTCCCCACAATTCATTTAAATTCCTTTTTTTCTGACAATATTTTTAAACATTCAATTAATATTAAAAGCGACATCAGCCACAAAGAATCATATTATGTAATGACCTGGTGGACATTGCTCTCATAGAGAGTAACATGTGCAAAAAGCTGAGACAACAGAGGGCTCTGATTGACAGGCAAAGGGTCATGAAGTGCTACCAAGCTATGATCAGCAAGAAACAAGTTGGTTGGTTTATTAATTTTAACGGCATATCAACCCGTCCAGGGTTATATCATGCCTAGCGGTTGGGTTGTTATACATATTGTGTATTCATATATATACATTTAGTAATTGGTTTTAACAATGTGTTAGCATTATTGGGAATCATACTGTATGCCATTGATTTGTTTCATGTCTATATTCTATGGTATAATTTTATTTCCCTCAAAAAGGAGAAAATATCCTCTATGTTAACATTTTCAAATAGGTCCTTCATATTGTTTGCTTTAAAATAATGTTTTCTGATGTGAGCAAAAAATCTGCATTCCATCAATAAGTGTTTGATTGTCAGGGGTGTTTGACATGTTTCACATTGTGGTTGTTGTTCTTGTTCGAGTATATAAGAGTGTGTTAGTTTTGTATGACCAATGCATAATTGGGACATAATGAATTGTTCCTTTCTAGACTTCCTTAAAGTTGGTCTGCAGCCTCCCAAAGTCGGTTTGATTAGGAAGAGTTTATTGTGGATACAGTTATTCCAGTGTTGCTGCCATTTTGTATGAAGGAATCTATTAATTTTTGGTTTCAAATCAGTATATGGTATCTGGAACTTGTCAGGGATTAAATCTAGAGCCGATTTAGCTGCAGAGTCAGCTCTTTCATTCCCCCTCACTGTACACTCATTGGTTGATCAGTGTCACATGATGGGAAAAGGACATAACAAAAGGACAAGTTTTTTTGTTTTTTTTAAATTCTCTTGAATACTTTCCCCAACATTGCTGTATTATCAACCTGCACACATGTGAAGGCATGCAGAGACAGAAAAACATGTCCACCCAAATAGGCCGCTTAATTCACCTCTCCTAAATTCTTATTCTAATTACCAACATCACTTGGTCATGTGATCCTATAAGCCAATGAAAGGCCACAATCCAGATGACCCCGGGGTGACACTTTGTCAATCAAACTCTCAAATCGCAAGGTTCCATGTTCGGTACCAGTCCTCACCAACCTAGCATATGAGTAGCACAGATTGGGTAATCTGATCTGTGCAATAAAGTGTTTATATCTAAACATATATTTTTTTTTTTAACATTATATCTGGTAATACTCTTGCTATCCTATTAGTGGAACGAGTCTATAATGATTGATGAAAAATAGAAAATTTCACCATTATTAAATTAGAGGACGGTTTAGCTCAGTCAGTGGAGCACCCACCTAAGAATCGCAAGGATCCCGGTTCGATACCAGCCCCCCCCCCCCCCCACTTACCGCATGAGTAGCATAGATTGGATAATCAGTCTGTTCAGTAAAGTGGGGAGCTGATGGTAAGTGTAGCGCTCCACATCAGCAAAAACAATCTCCCTGGTCTAGCGCTAGCCAAAAGGGGATAGACTCCCTTGTTGTTTGGCAGATACCGACAATATGCCACTTCAACATTTTTTTACCATTATTTTAAACTACTCTACACTACTTGCTAAAGATGATAGGCTATGCCTATCCCTTATGTAACAACATGACTAGTCTGAAAAGAATGGTAATTACCTTGGCAACAGCTATCGATCCAGTTTCTGTAAAGGTGTTGTCATTTAAATTAAGAATTCTCATTTGTGTTGACAGCTAAAGCATTGGCCAATGCAGTCACACCGGGATACTGAATACCATTCTGAGGCATTTCAACATGCTGAAGAGTTCCAATGGTCTGAAAAGACAAAAATAAATAAACAATGACATGCTGACATAAAAAAGCAACAGGATAAATTCATTCAATGTAAAAAAATTATTTGTCGGAATTTTTTCAAATGAGATTTGATCATTTATATTATCTAGATTTTTTAAGACTTGTCCTCATCTTTATAGTTATATATACAATGTTTCAGCCAATGTTTCTTCAGATGTTTCTTGCTAATTTTTTTTTTTTTTTTTTTTTTTTTTTTTAGATGAGGCTTGATAATTTGTATTATTTAGATCTTCCGGACTGTTGTCCTTATCTTTATTGTTACATACACAATGCTTCGGCCAATCAGAGTATGAATTATTGTCAAATAACTAACTGAACCCCTGGAAGTTTTCTGAGAATAAATGGTTTTACTTACCTTAAAAGCTTCTGCCAATGCTTTGGCACCATCATTCTCTAAACGATTACGGCCAGAAACAAAAGTGTTCAATTGCAATGGTGTTCCTGCAGCAGAACTTGTCTTGTGACATTGCAGCAGGGTCTTTGCCAATAACTAAAGAATAGAAAAAAAAAAAAACAAAATAAATAAACATTAAAACCATCTAAAGTTGGTTGGTTGGATTTTACAGCATGCCAACCCTTGGGTTATTTTATACCAAGATGTTTTGTTTTATATATTCTTGTTTGGTAATCATTTTTTTTTTAAATACTTTAAAACTCATTTTTTATCTATTTAACCCATAGATGGAACCCTAACAACTACTACCCCTTCGGGTCAGAGTGGACCTGGGAGTAATGGCAATGAAAGGGTACTCCACACTCCCCAGAATTGGAACTTCACCATTAAATGCAGTTTAACATCTAAACCAGTGTTTCTCAACCTTTTTACTCTTGCATAACTCTTTAAAAAATTAAATGTTTCAAGGAACCCCTGCGCAAAAACAAAATTATATACCATATCTTTCTCATTTTATTTCTATCGTAGTTCTTGTGGTAAATATAGTATATATTTTTGACTAACTAGTTTAAGGAAAAATAAATCCTTTTTTGTCAAATTTTTAGGTAATGCTGAATAAAATTCATTCTGTTTGTTTAAATACTTCATCAGGGAGTTTTCATTTTAACAAATATGGTACACCTGCCTCAAAAACAGCTAGCCGGTGGCTGCTGAAAAAAAAACACCAGCTACAATTGAAGTCTGTAGCCGAAGCGGTGTCACTTGAAAAAAACAAAAAAAAAAAAACAACCAGCTCAGGGTGTTTTTCCTGAAAACCCCAACCCCCTAGTTAAAATTAACAGTTTTATTACAAAATTTGTAGGTTCCGTTTTTTCTTGGTCACCGTGTATACAGGGTGATCCAGAAAAAACAGAGCCCAAATTATTTATTTATTTTCCCATTAAACTAACCCTAAACCTAGTTTTTTTTTCAAATGAGACCACTTCGGCTACAGACTTCAATCGTAGCTGGTGTTTTTTTTCCAGCAGCCACCGGCTAGCGGTTTTTGAGGTAGAGTCCGGGATGGAACTCTGCAAATATATTCCCAATGATTGTTTATATTTTTTAATAACATAATAGGTTAGATAGGATGATGTCTATATTATAATAACCAAGAATCTATTGTGTTTAGCAATATTATGTTTATGAAATTAAATAAAAAGTCAAAAGTGCATTAGCTTATCTCACTTGTTATCAGGGAACCCCAGTTGAGAAACACTGATCTAAACTAATTATCTTCATGTAACAATGGGAGGGGTGGAAGGAGTTGGGAAAAAAGTAGGCAAGGTCAGGGGAATAATAATAACAAAAAGAGAAAAAAAAAAGGGTTATCATAAAAGGTACTCACCTTTCCTCCTGTAATACCCAAGCCGTTGTTGTTGAGACGAAGTTCCCTAAGAGAGTAACAACACTTGCTCAAAAGAAGATCTTTAATTCCTTCTACACCAATGGCACCAAATGCATTGTCACTAAGGTTGATTTCCACTAATTGGGCTCCAGCTGTTATGATGCCTGCTCCAAATGCTTTCTATAAAAAAAATTTAAAAAATCAATCAAATAACAAATAAATAACAAATAAAATCTGGTTGACTATTTCTTTTTGTGTGTGTAATGTCTCACACCCTCAATCTCTTACTGCCCCCCCCCCCTGCTGTAAAAGGCTGTCCCTGTTAAGAAAAAATACTCTTGGTGATCATTATAAGAGATAAATGGTCCCTCCTTCTTTATATGTATTTAGACCATCTCTGTCAAAGCCAGGGGTTGAGCTGCTAAGAGATATCATTTAATCTCAAATAGTTGACAGGCCTAAAAAAGAACTTAGAAATCTAATTTATTTTTAAATTTAGGGGAAGTCTGAAAAATAATAAAATGAAATATTCAATCAAAATATCGATTAATACATTGTTGTTTATGAGAATATCTAAAATTGTTGAATAAAGCCAAAAGTTATCTTCTATATGCTATGCTTGGAAATTGAGCTGTCTTGTTTGTTTGGTGGAATCTACCTCTGTCTATTTGTGTCCCTTTTGTTTTTTTTAGTGGAATCTATCTCTTACTCTCTCTGTCAGGTGGTCTAAGAATTGTATTTTTGTAAGTTTTTACCTATGAGTCTTGGGGCCTGTGACCTTCAGACAGGGCTGGGTCTAAACAGAGATGTGTGGACATACTTGGATGGGTCAAAACAGACAGGAGAGATGCGTAGGATAGAAGAGGAACCTTAGATAAACAGTTATCATTGTAGGAAATGGAAGCTTTTATCTGAAAGACCCTTGAGCTAATAATAGATTTTAAAGCCGCCTTAAACCTAATGGTGTTGTTCTTTCTGAAACAAAGCATATCCACATTAATGACAATCATCATTTTTTTTGTACTTACAAGAGATGGTGGAATTTCTGACTTTAACCTGCCAGTAAAAATATCACTCCATAAAGCTTTCTGAAAAAAGAAAGAAAGAAACACTGTCAACATTAATTGTAAAGACAAAATAATTGTGGGTGTTGGTATAGAATAGTTACAGAGCAAATATGAAAAATGTTTGTATATGAAAATGCTCAATGCTAAAAAATTGTGTCTTCTGCAAAATACAAATAAAAATTTGCTGAACAAAAGATGTGAACTAGTTTCCAAATGTAGATATTTAAACAAATTTTTGTTTCACCTACCACCTTAATCCCATATCTTATACCCCACTGTTAATTTAGTTTTTTTTTAAACATCTGGACACCATGTGCATTAAGACCTAAATATTTTATGTTATGTTTTTAAATATAAGTCTTGTATAATATTATTCTGTCATGCGAATACACATCACATTATACAAACACTGGACCAGCCAATCTGTTTCAATCAAACATAATGAAAAGAATGAAAGAAAGACAAAAAGAGTGAGAGGTAAATCCTGATTATTATTATTCCTTTTTACATATTGAACTATTTTGCAATAGCTCTTAAGTAAACATACCAAGCATTATAATAATTAAATAATCATACTGTGGTATATCCACAGGTCCCACTAATCTTATTATATTTCTATACAATACAGTGCTATTTTTCTTATTTAAAATAACCTAACACAAAAAAATCTGTGGGAGTCGCTGGAACAGATTAATGGCATTTCAGTTTATTCTAATGTGGAAAACTGATTTGATATACAAGGAAATTGAGTTATGAGCAGAACAAATTAAGCTCTTAAGTCAACATATCACTGTAGTTTGTTTTGAATTGAAATAGTTTATGACATCAATCCTGTTACTTTTCAGACACCTCATATATAATGTTAAAGTAAAAACCACTTACTTTGAATTCTGGATGTTTTTCCAAAGCTTTACCAATTTCTTCTGCTGCCTCCTTTCCAACTGTGTTACCTTCAAATCTAAGCGCTTCCATATTGCGGAAGTTGTTGATGGCTTCAACAATTTCTTGAGCTGTTCAACAGAATAGAAAAAAAAAAAAGGGCTCATTAAAACAAGAAAAATATATAGACGTAACAGAAGGTCCCTGGAAACAGGAGCTACACACACAAAACAACATTTAACAATAAAAAATATGAACACAACATTTTCTAGAGACATTTGGAACCTCAAAATATCAAACCAAAACTAACCTAGAAAGTAAGAAAAATAGTCGAGATTGGTTAATGGCTCAGCAAATCCATCACCATGCAAATATATCAACAACTAGCAGAGCAACCCAACTTTGCCCAGGATTTAAAAAGTTAAAAATAAATCATTTATCTATATTTATATATAGATCAATAAAAAATGTTTCCTATATATTTGTTTTATCATTTTATTCTTTATATATTTTTCTTTTTATCTTGTTTATTTTCATTATTCTTGTTTTTATTTGTCTTATTTAGTTTTTATTATGTTTTATCCTTTATTAATTTGTTTTATTTTTTAAGCATTTTTAAAAATTAATCTTTTAATATCATTGATTGTATTTTTTATTATCTATTATTTTTTACAGCGAGTTAAAATGGTATTTTGCTTTGAACCGCTGAAAATGTGTAATATGAATTTTTTTCCAAGACTAAATTTTACATTTTTTTGTAAAATCAAAGTGGCTAAGCTTTATCAATATTCTTGAAATTTTACACACAATTAGAAGACATATTACACAACAAGCAGGTACTGCCCCCCCCCATCATTTGGAAGTGAAACCACTACCAACAAAAGTTGACACAGGTTCCTTCAAAAAGTATAAGATGAGAAAAAAAAAACAAGAGCACTATATCATTAATAGATGACTCAGAATTATTTTTGTATATAATGAGTGAAATTTTAATGATGCTTTATCTTTACTGTCAGGTTTTTTTGTCTAACTTTCAATTTTGAAAAAAAAAAAAAAATAACTTGCAAAAATGTAAACAAAGCTGTACACGCAGGACAGGCTTTGTTAAAAAGAATTATATAAAAGATTATTCTATTTCTTGTATGTAATACAACATAGCAGATATCTAAAAAGGTATTTTTAAATCCAAAGTGATGTTATTTATATAAATTAATACTATATATTTGCATATGTGTAGTATTAAAATGAAAATATTGAATAATCTTGTGGTAAACTTTAAAAAAAAAAAACAAAAAAAAAAACACGGATATCCGTAACTTTTATTCCCTAAATAATGTGTTCCAGCATAGAGATACACACAATTTAAGTGCAATCAGAAAGAATATACAATTTTACATAAGAATGCCAAGTTTTATCAAAATTGCTCGAAAAATAAAGAAATGTGAAGAAATTACTGAATTTCTTGTTTTGAATTTGTCCATGATTTGACATTTTTTTTGAGGAAAATCATGTCCACTTTTGTACCCCTAATTTCGGGGCTTTAAATTCTTTTTTAAACCACTGGGGATATTTGCATAATTCAAAGTTTTTAACTCCATTTACAGAGCTCTATATAACCAATATGATTAAATAACAATAAATTCAAATAAAACAATCAACTGGGAATGCTACACATATATGAGAGGAAAAATATGAAAATAAATCCAACAGTATGTAGAAATGTAAATAAGAAAAAACAAAGTATTTTAAAAGATACATTTATTTTTAGATGGAAAGTTAGTCATAAGTCAAGGTTGAAAATCTTTCAGTTTCTTTTTTCATAAAAATCTTCACCAGGAAAATTGGATGAGTAGGATATTGTCGAACATGAGTTGATGAACGTTTTAATGAAGGAAAAAAAAAACGTTTTAACATTGACTAATGACTAACTTTCCATCTGCAAATAAATTCATCCTTTGGAATATTTTGTTTTTTCTTATATATATATATATATATATATAAATAAATTCATACGACTGATGTCAGACTTTGTGGGATTGCTACATCTATGTGGATGCTGTTAGATCTAAAATAAGGTTCTTTTTTATGTATTTTCTCTTGTCTGATGGAAAAAGTCCAAGATTAGTCAAGAATACGGAGGTTAAGTTGGTAATGAAATATCGACATCGAACCTCAATAGTAAATACATTTGCTATCCAACCATTTCTGACACATTGTTCTCACAGATCTTTATATTTTTCCAACTTCTGCTGATGCACCCAGTTAAAATTTTCCTCAAAATGGACTATTAACCCAATAACAAAAACTTTCTTCAACTTAACAGACCAGATAACAATATCCGGACATTGGGCAGTTTGAAATACAAGTCGATGTTCCAAATCAGTTACTCTAAGTCAGCCTTTCTGTGTCTCTGTATTCTATTGGCTGTTTTGGAGAATGAATGAAAACTCTTTGTCAAGGGCCTTTCATCTATCGTCATTTCCATTTCAGTGTGATGAATTTGCATTCCTTTTATGCTTGCAAAACTGCATCCACAGTAGCATTATATATCCATGGTCAGGCCAAGATAGTTACGAGAATTAGTCAAATTGATGATCTTATTCTCCCCCATTTCAAGTCATCATGGGACTTGTTTCTTTCTTCCATCTATCATCATTTGCTCTTTGCCAATTAACGCTAGTTACATTGTCTTTCACATTGGGTGCGCATTCAGTTGACAAAGGGACCCTGAAAACTCTGGGAGTTCTTCTGACACTAGTTCTCTCATATTGATTAATCTATCGCTGATTGAGATTTACATTGTTATCGATAAAGGCATCACATTTCAATGCGATGGTTCCCTTGATGCTTGCAAAACTGCTGTCCACTACAGAGCATCATATTTCCATGGTCAGTCCAAGTTTGTTACCAGAATTAGATTGTTGATCTTATTATCCCTTCCTTTTAAGTCATCATAGGGGCATTTTTCTTTCTTTCTTTCTTTTATGACATAGTAATTGATTTGTGGTGTTGCAGAACAAGTAGGAAATATATCACAATCCTCTATGATTTGTACAATGTGATTTCAGCTACCAACCCTTGTCACTCCACATGGTGGTCTTTCCCTAAGGTCACTAGTCTTTCCTAATGGTACCCAATCTTTTTCAGGGGTCTTTCATAATAAATTCATACAATGCTGTTTGCACAGCAGTATTGTTTCCAACAAAGCCTTCATCAGATGATGACTCTGGGTTCAGCTATGGTTTAGGGGCTGAATCATCATTACCACCAGCCCAGAGTGCCCCAGGAATATCTAACAATACCACCAGACTTTGTTGGATTGTCGTCACTCTATGGTATTGCTATATCCACACTGATACAGTTAGAATATTATCTTTGATCTTTTTTTATATATGTGATTTGTAAGCAAATAGTTTGAAGGTAAATGAATTCTTTTTTAAACCAATTGTTAGAGCATCAGACAAAGTTAGGAAACAAATTTTACTTGAGAGGCGCATATGCTTTGTAGATGGTTAACTTATTAAGTATAAAGTTTTTGAAAAAAACAAAATAAGTCAAAGATTGACTTAAGGAAAGCCAACACTAAAGTATTTTGGTTTTAATCAAACCATAAATGGGGCTCAACTTGGTTAATAATTATAAATCATGTGAAAAGAAATTGATATAAAACAACCAAAAGCTTAGTTTACAATTATTTTTTTGTCTCATGGATAACATATATATATATATATATTTTTTGTAATACTAAAACAGGACATTTTTGAATAAAGTTTTGACCTAATAAAGTTTTGAACAATGCAGATACCTACTAATTTACAACCTCATACTTTACCAACATATTCTGAGAAATTGTCATTTTTATATTTATTTTTTAGTTTCATTATTTTCTACAAACCACCATAAAAAACAAAATAACCTTCATAGAACTTCGGAGTTGGAACTTCGCATAATGTAATGGCTAGCAAGCAGGATTAACAGACCATTGTTAGTGAGTTCGATCCTCACTGAGTGTCTCCATATTTCCAGCCCTGTGCCATAACAAAGTTTAGTAAATAGCTATAGGACTTCGATGTGGATATATTTACAAATTAAACCACATCTACCCATCCCCTGGAAATACGGTATTTGGTGTTGTTTTTATTATCTTTGAAAGCTTTTAAAGATGGTCATAGACTATTGTTTTGAAGAAACACTAACATTACCAGTTTTTTCAAATATTAAAAATAATAAAGGGACTAATCTATATATTAAAGAATAAGTAGATAAGTTTCTTTTTTCAACACATGATAATAATTGTAAGAGTAGCCTCATTTATTTTACTGACAAATCACCGCAGGTATATATATATATATATATATATATATATATATACACACACACACATATGGGTAGACTGAATTTAGGGGCGTAAACTTTTACCATAGTCTACCTGAGAGATGTTAGTGGAATAATATTAAAGGAAGTCCAATGTATATATTTTCAATTTTTGAACTGGGATTAATACTTTAAGGAAAACAATTCATTTATAAGTTTTTTTTTTAATTTAAAAGGACAGCATTAATTGATATTGTATAGATTTAAAGTTGTAGCGTAGTGATTCAGTTATACACTTTTTTGACCTCAGAACTGCAAGTGGACTGTTTAAAATTTTATTTTTATTTTATTGTTACTCTGAAATAGAAACATTGTTAAATACTCAGCAAAATTACCAGAGAATAGTCATTTTCAGTTTATTTCAGTATCGAACTTGATAAGTTTATAATCTCAATTCCTTTAAAATAACGCTGAGGTCAAAAAAGTGTATAACTTAAACACTAGGCAATAACTTTAAATCTATACAACCTTAATTAATGCTGTCTTTTAGTTTTTTTTAAAACTTATAAATAAATTAACATAATAAGTTATGTTTTCCTTAGAGTTTCAGTTTATAAAAAATATTAATCCCAGTTTAGAAATTAAAAATATATACATTGGACTTCATTTCATATTCCACTAACATCAGTCCAGTAGACTAGGGTAAAAATGTATACCCCTTTAATTCACCGTCTATCAATTAGTGTCGCTTAGTGCCGCTTTAATGTTTCCATTGTGTTAGCATTAGTAATTTATGTTGTTCACTATTTCATAAAAAATAGAACTATAATTGTGGAAAAAAAGGATAGGTCGACCATGGAAACATGGGGTCCTGATGAGATCATAAATGATCGAAACTGTGGTAGACGCATAATTTTTTCCACAATTATATATATATATTACAAACCACTATAAAAAGATATATAAAGAATAAAGTGGGGTTATTAGAAAAAAACAGTAACATGACCAGTTTAATTTGTAAACAATTTTATTCTCTTCCTCACTGACCTATTTTCCTAGATTAAAACGAAAATAAATCACTAACTGGCTTTACATAATCCAACCCGAAACTCTAGAAAATAATTTAATTTTTAAAGACTTTTTTTAAAGAGGTAAAATGACTATATGACTTATATATTATTATTAAAACAAAAAATAATGTAAGTTAAAACAATATGTAGAGGTGACATGACTTTCGGACCACCCTGTACTATAATTATAATTATATTATACTATTTTTCATACACGATTTTGGTAAATAATACTAAATAAATTGAGAAGAGCCTCCCTTACCGACATACTCCGAAAAATCGCCTTAATTTTTTTAGGTCTTATTTCTAAAATTATTCTTTTTTTTGACCCAATCAAAAATCATAACCAACTTTGCAATATTTCTACAAAACTTCTGTTAGTTGGTTATTTTGTTTAATGGCATATCAACCCTTGTGGGTTATTTAATGCCAAATCTTATATTTCTAAGCAAATAGTTTGTAGTTAAATATTTTTGTTTTTTAAGCAAATTGTTAGAGAATCAGACAAAGGCTAGTAAACAAATTTTTGCCTCACAGGTGGATGCTTTGTAAATGAATAACTTTTATACTATTTTTTTTAAAGAGTAAAACAGAAACAAAATCGAATCAATTAGAATTTACTCAAAATTCTCACATAAATGTATCCATGAACCAGATAAACAGCACATTATAGCGGAATTTATATTAGAGCAATATAAATGAGCCTTAGAGAATAAAGCAATTTCCAGTCCAATTTAGAAGCTGAATGATAATTTAGTGGGGTCTGCCTCTGCGCTAAACATCATTTTTTTTTCCTTTTACATTCAAATTAAATTCTCGATATAACCAGATGCTTACTTCTTCACTCCTTCCTAAATAGAAGTCATCATAGACTGCTGTTTCAATATCTCATAAAGACACTTTTTCCCTTAATTTTAAAAAATCATAATAAACTTCGGAGTGTTTCTATAGAACGCCGATGTAGATATATTTACAAATTAAGCCATAAACACCCTCCTGCCCTGGACACACGATAATTTTTTTTTTCAAAATTTAATTATCTTTGAAAGTTTTCTTTTTATATATATATAATTTAGGCACTGGCAAAAAAAATTGGATACTACGTGTTTTAAAAGCGAATTAAAAATAATTAAATCTATTATTTGGTTTGGTTTGGTTTGGTTTGGTTTGCTTTACGGCATGTCAACCCTTTGGTTATTTTATGCCGAATACTTCTATTGGTAATTTGGTATTCAAAAATGTTTAATGCCGACAAAGTTTTGAAATAAATTCATTTTTAATGGATAATACAATTTCATTTATAAACTCATGTTTTCTATTTAACCCATAGATGGGACCCTAACAGGTACTACCACTCTGGGTCAGAGTGGACCAGGGAGTAATGGCGATGAATGGGTGCTCCACATTCCTCAAACCTGCAAAACTGGAACCTCACCATCAGATAGAGTTTAACGTCATTCTCAGGACATGTAGACCCGCAGCCACCGCCTTCTAGCACCCATAAGTTAAAAAGGGATTGGGGCTTGCCATAAGGGCAATAGGGTTGGGAAAATCATATAGGTGCTAGGACTTGATGACCAGCCGATTGATCGGTCGGGGGCCTCTCCGACCGCCCGTCTAGCCTAAGTAAGGTTCTAAGTGGAGTGTTGCATGTCATGGACTGCTCATCCAAGACTCCGTCCTTAAGCATCACGGGTCGCTACCCACAGCCAACAGGTGGCCCCATTGGGGGTGTCTTACCCCTCTGCAGAGGTGCATTCTAACACCCCAGCAGACATTATTTAAGGTCAACCTTTGTCTGAATCGATAAGTAGTAACATAATGACCATCATTAAAAAAAGAAAAATATCATTACATATGCAGTTTATTTTTAATACATTTAAAGTAGCTACTGGCAAAATGAGCCTAAAATTGACCAAATTTTTTTACAAAATGACTTTAGCCCCCCTACAGAAAATAATTTACCAAAAATCAGGGAATTATCAGATTTTAATGAAATTTTCAGTGTTATTTATCAATGAATGATCTTTATAATGTATTATTAAAATTAACCACTGTGATTTTCATTTATTTATTGCTAATTTTTAATTCGTTATGGTTAATGGATTTTTAATATCTAACAATAATAAACAAACTTACTATTATTTAGTGTTGCTTTTTATCACAAAACTTTTATTACTAATAATTTCATTGATTAGTCTTAATAACTTATTTGTTTTATTTATTATTATTGTTTTTATTTTATTACAATATTTCTAAACTTTTATAATTGTTGTGATGTGTTATTTCGTATTCCTTGTTGTAGCATAGGGACTGTCAAAATGAGCCTAAAATGCGTTTTTGACAAAATGACTTTAGCCCCCCCCCTACAGAAAATAATTTACCAAAAATCAGGGAATTATCGGATTTTAATGAAATTTTTAGTATTTATTTAACAATGAATGATCTTTATGATGCATTATTTATTTTATTTCAAAACTTTCTGATTTTTTTCAGGTCACTTAATTTTGACCCCCCTGATGTTGGAGGCTTAACATTTTTTTCAAGTTGGTCTTATATTGTACTAATTACAGTATAAATAAAGAGATAAAAGACCGAAGTTATGAATAGAAACAAAAAAAATATCGATGTATAATTTTTTCTTTTATAAGATAATAGCCAATTAAATAATTATCGAAATGAGTAAAAAAGAAATCTCCAAAAAATCAATTATTATTTTTTAACATTTTATTTTCCGATAAGTACCTTATTTTCTTATAAAATATTCCACTTAAAATTTTTTTTTTTTTTTTTTTTTTCTATTTACAACTTCGTTCTTTTATCTTTTTATTTCTACTGTAATTAGTATCAATCAAGGACCAACTCGCCAATATTTTACACTCCCAAAGTAAGGGGAGTGTCAAAATTAAGTGACCTGAAAAAATCAGAAAGTTTTGAAATAAAATAATGTATTATAAAGATCATTCATTGATAAATAAACACTGAAAATTTCATTAAAATCCGATAATTCCCTGATTTTTGGTAAATTATTTTCTGTAGGGGGGGCTAAAGTCATTTTGTCAAAAACGCATTTTAGGCTCATTTTGCCAGTGCCTAATATAATTATATTATATAAAGATGGTTATGGACTATTTTCTACAAGAATCACTAACATCACTATTTTTTTTATTTAAATTGGTTTTAGCAGATTAAAAAAAATTGTTGAATTCATTTTTAGATCAATGATTACTCTTTCCTAAATAGAAGCACAAATATCATCATGGACTGTTGTTTCAACGAAATGTAAACACTATATATTTCTCTTGAGGCTTTTAACTCTAAATCCATATTATAACAATACAAATTAGCCCTAGAGATTAAAGCTATTTCCAATCCAATTTAGCAGCTGAATGATAATTTAGTGGGGTCTGCTTCCGCACTAAACATTATTCTTTCTTATATTTAAATCAAATTCTCGATATAACTAAATACTTACTCCTTTATTCCTTCCTAAATAGAAGCATCAATATCATCATGGATTGATGTTTCAACGACTCGTATATATTTTACAACTTTTAACTTTACAAGAATGAATAAGAAAGTGGTTGTACGATATCACCTTAATTACATTTATACTAACCTTTAAAAAACGAAACTAAAAAATGAAAAACAATTAATTTGAAAATAAATAGATATATAAGTAACTAAATAAATAATCAACTTACCATCTTCGGCTTTGTTTAATTTTAGTCCACGTCCGGCAAAACTCAATTCTGTTGTTTCTTCTCCAGTAGTTCCATCTTTTTTTTCGTCAACGCTCGTCTCTGATAACAAAGACGACAGTTTGTTCACGTCCACACAGCAATTGTTTTCACTGGCCATTATTCCTAGCCCTTATGTGACGATTTCACAAGGTTTTAACTTATTCTACTTATGTCTTTGTTTATACGTTTTTTGTTTGTTATTTTTCTTTTTTCTATCAATGTTTTCGCTCCAAAACGATCAACCGCAAACGTGGGGTAAAGATTATGGCGGCTACTTTTTTTAAATGAGGGACTTCCGGTAACTTTCCCAAGCAAAGGTGGAAAATAATCCACGTGCGTTGAGAACACTCCCCCTGCTGTTGGTGAAAATGGCCGCCTAAAAACCAAGAAAGATAACTCTTGTTGGTATTTACTAAGTTTTGCTCTTTGCTCCGTTTAGGCACACAGGACTGAGGTTATTAAGTACTCACTGTGACTAAAGTGGTCACCTATCTAAGTACTGAGTAGACTCATTGCTGCTTAATTTTAGTGGTCCGGCGGGAACCGATGCTTTCATCGTTAGTCAAGGAAGATAACTCTTCTATATTACCTTGGTTAAATTAAATACATCTGGTGACAATGATAAAAATAGATGATAAAAATGTTGGTAATTGTCCAAAAAATACCGCTAAAAAATGTCAACGGTAATATACAAAAAAAAAAAAAGAAATATAATACTTATATTCACCATCAAGATAAGAATAGGTTTCAGTAATTTCTTCCATCTTTTTTTTTTTTTTAAATATAGTTACATTTTGGTCCCAAATTTATACATCAGCAATTGAACGTAAGTTGCCACTTTCTTAGTGCATGGAAAATATAAAAACTAGAGAAATCTAATTGGTGGATGATTTTTGTCAGGAAGTATAAAAAAAATTATTTCCATTGGAGAGGGGAGTTTCCCCACCAGGAAACACCCACCACCTTGCCTAAAAGGACTGGGTTGATTAAGGTACCCCTAGAGTGTAACTCAAAGGAATATGCTTCCTGTGGGATACACCACATTAAACTGACATTTTGTCATATTTCAATACCATGGGTGTTGGTTGAATATGATCACCATTGGACTGCTAAGATTAGTAAAAAAACTTCCAGCTATTAACTACCCCATTGGCTGGAGCTATAGATACACTGACAGCGCCTCTAGAGATGGGTAAAATCCCCCCCCCCAATGGGGCCACCTGTTGGCTATGGTTGGTGACCCATGATGCTTAAGGACAGAACCCTGGTGGCTGAGCACTCCATGACATACAACACTCTACTTTGGCCCTAATTTAGGCTAGACGGGCGATGAGATCAATTGGCTGGTCATGCCAAGCCCTAGCACCTATATGATTGTACCAACCCTATTGCCCTTATGGCAATTTTACTCCTTTGCAGAGATGCAGTCGGCATATTCTACAGCCCAGCCAACAGAGTGGTACAAAAGATAGAATGACATAAACAGAGAGATTATCATATTTTCGAATTAGCATGAATATGCACAAATGTCAGGTTAGATTTTAATGAATAAATGATCTGCACTCATGTCAGTTCATGTCAGCATCTCAATTTGTTATTGTGATTGTAAATACACTCAAATAAAATTAGATATGATGATGATTTACTGTATTCTATCACTCTATCAATTCTGAACATCCTACAGCTGCATTCAGTTCTTCATTTGAAGCCAGTCTTTTCCTTTGGAAGGGTACTTAGCACCCTCAGTCGCTTCCCAGATTTTAAGGCCTCCAGTCTTGTATTTTGGATGTCCACTCACAGCTTACCAAGCAAGTGTGTACAGAGGTAGTTCCTTCATACCTGTTAATTACTAAACCCTATTACAGTAAATTACAGGTGTTTCTTTAGGCATCTAATGCAGATGGACCACCATTGGTTGCATCATACTTCTTATTGACAGTAGAATGCTGTTGCACATCTTGTAAATTCCAGGTTGCAATGGCAGTTTCATTGAGAGATGGTGTTGCTGGTGTAATAAACAGGGTTAGTATGAGGCTTATTGTGGCAAGGAAAAACAAACACAGATTTTAAGTTTCATCAATTGTATTAAAAAACATGAAAGGTTGTAAGGTTGAAAATGATTTAAGAAGAAAGTCTGATATTTGGTGATAGTCAGTTGTGATCTGAGTAGCAATGTCTGCAGAAAGCCTGATGCTTGTGGTCAGTTGTTGGTTATATGTGGGCAGAAAATCTGATGTTTAGTGGTCGCGTCGGTTGAAGTGTTGGAATCGTGTGGGCAGGATCTGATGCTGGCTGGCTGGCTGGTAAAGGTTGACGGATGATAGCTGGCGACTGAGTTGATAGGAGTCAATTTGGTAAATTGATGATAGACAATTTGATAGTTGTTTGCCTCTTTAAGACTTGCCGGTCGGTCAGGAGGGGAGGTGAGAGATTGAGGTTGGCTGTCTTAGATGTAGCATTTTGCGTCCGAGACTTCGCCCTTGTGATCTCGACAGAGTTGCCACCGCGGTATGTCTGCCTTCGTTCTTCAAAGCCGCCCTCAAATACTTTTCAGATCAATTCAAACATTTTTTATTTTTACTGGGAATGTATTAGATTGGATGAAAAATGCAAATTCTGGTTTTATTTATAATTTTATTTTTTAAGATTTCCTTATGTGTGGAGCCACTTGCGCACAAACAAGTTTTCTTCATTTGTTTGAACGACATCACTCTGTCCACATCCGGTTAGCATTTTTTTTTTATTGTGGTGTGTGGGCAATTGAATTTGGTGAATTTTGTGAATCGTGAGATATCTATATTTGTGTATATAACACTGGTAGGTTGGATTTTATGACATGTCAACCCTTATTGGCTTATTTCATGCTGAAGACGTTTTGTTTTATTCATTCTTGTTGGGTATTTAATTTTTTAAACATATTTTTTAATAGTCATTTTCTGATCTATTTTAACCCATAGATGGGACCCTAACAGGTACTATCACTCCAGGTCAGGGTTGGGACAACAATAACATTTTGGATAATAATTTATGACCAAGCTAAAGTTTTTCAGAAGATCCATAACAATAGAATTTTTGTTGTTGTTACTTATTGGTAAAAGTTGAAACTAGTGGTTTATACACTAATTAGAAGCAGCTACCCGGTGTCACCTAGGTAGAGGGTGGGGGGGTAAAAAAAAGCTAGTCTTGCAGATCCATTATTGTTGAATCACGAGTTGGATACTCGCAGGAGGCCCCATTAAAATCCCTATGTAAAAAAGACCTTGCCTTGATTCAGCCACTATGAAAAGAAAAATTAATGTCTCCTATTTAAAATACTAAATGCAAAAAAAAAAAAAAAAAAAAAAAAAAAAATCCATGTTATTTAAATTAATTTTTTTTAATTATCTTCACGAAATATAAATCAAATCTTCATTATTTTTGCTCAAAAACCAAGCCCTGGTGATATTTAATGTGTATATATTATATAATATATATATTTACTTTGTCGTTATTTGTTTTATTTTTGAAGTTTCCTCCAGACATACAGATTTACACAACTGCATTTTATACATGTATAGAGAGAAAGATAGATAGATAGATTAGCTTAGTGCAAAATCAATTTTTGTTATTTCTAAATTTTATGCAAACAATACATCTCTGTCTGTATTATTTAGATTTTTCAGACTATTGCCCTCATCTTTATTGTTATATACACATTTTTGCTGATGTGCACTCCAGCCTTCTTCAGGTGTTTCTTGACCTTTGAACTGAACCCATTATTTAATTAATTGGGGTAGATTGTTCTTATTCCGTTAACCACGACTGAGTACAAGTGTTAAGCTATGTTGAGTATTCTAAGTTATTTTTGGTAATTTATGAGGAAGTGCGTCCCGGTCTCCTGCCTCAGAAATTGCTACCCGGTGACTATTAAAATAACGTCCCCAGCTATGTTGTCTTGGCGGTGTTACTTGAAAGAAAACAACCAGCTTAGGGCGTTAAATGTATTTTGAGGAAGTGGGCTTCTCTTTATGAACAAATGGAGATGGGTGGATAGATATATATAAACAAAGTAAAAAATGAACAAATTGAGGTAGATAGATGTTTAGATATGAAGATGGATATCTATCTAAGAATTACGACAAATTTCTATAAATAAATTTCTAAACAAATTACGATAAATAAATAAGAATTACGACAAAAAAATAAGAATTACGACAAAAAAAGAGAAGCCCCCCACCTCTAAAATACATTTAACGCCCTAAGCTGGTTGTTTTCTTTCAAGTAACACCGCAGAGATGACATAGCTGGGGACGTTATTTTAATAGTCACCGGGTAGCAATTTCTGAGGCAGGAGGCCGGGACGCACTTCCTCATAAATTACCTTATTTTTGCCTATAGTCAGGATTGAACCTGCAACCTACAGATGATCATCACTTAGAACTACATTAACCCAAACCTTATATCCATTGTGCCATACTGGTCCAATCTACCCAATGGATTATATAAAGTGTTTGGTTTGATGTTCTTTGAAGGCTCCAGAGTTCAACCAGAAACACCTGAAGAAGGCTAGAGTACACATCCGTTGAAATGTTGTGTATATAACAATAAAAATGAGGACAACAGTCTGAAAAATTTAGATACAACTTATTAAGTCTTCATAAAAAATTCAAACAAATAATACCCCTATCAGTGTTTTTTTAATTTTTTTAGGGGGTCCACGGACATGTACCTTTGGAACCCCCCCCCATCCCATTAGAATATTTTGTTTTGGATCATTCAACAAAATTTTCTTTGATATAACATCAATTAAGAACCAAACTTTACGATTGTAAACAAATTTTGGGGAAAGTTCCATTAAATTTTTAGATGGGGAGGGAGGGATTAGAGTGCTATGTTAGTTTTACATCAAACAAGGACACCCTTTAGCGATCAAATGTTGAAATTTACTTTGAAAATGGTGACAACTGCTACTACACTCTCCAAAAGTGGACATTGTGAAAAAATTTAGAAACAATAACATTGTTTATTATCTGAAAAAGAGGGGCAGAGTTAGCTCAGTCAGTAGAGCGTTCGGCTAGAAACCACAAGGTTTCAAGTTCAATACCGGCCCTCACCAACTCAGTGTATGAGTAGCATAGGGATCTGTGTGGTAAAGTAAGGAGATGATGGTAGGTGTGGCACTCCACCCCAGACACAAAAACAATCTCCTTTGTCTAGTGCTAGTGAAAAGGGGATAGACTCCCTTGCTGATACTGACTTCAGGCCACCCTGACGACTTTATTTACTTTTTTCATTATCTGAAACTTTGGCTCTTGGATGTCATTCCAAAGAAAATTATTTCTATACTAGCAGGACATATGGATATCCCACAGTATGATAATTTAATTATTACAATGTTTGATGTTTACTTAAGATCTATCACAATATAGTTCAATATGTAAAAAGTATAATGACCTTTATTTTAACTCTCTATCCCTATTTTTTTTCTTTCTTTCCTTCTTTTCATTATGTTCGATTGAAACAGATTAGCATTGCTTCTGCATGGTCATTCCCTCTCTGTATCTTTCCCATATTGTTTCTGTGTAGCATGTCCCTTTTCTTCCCTTTCTTTTTTATAATAAAAAACAGAATGATTCATTATTTAGCTGAGATGACAATACTCATAAGTAATCGGCAGATAAGCAACACCAGATAATCAGGATTTACATTTTTGCATTTCATCTTGGACAATTTGGATGGTCTCATTTTACTTCATTTTTAACCAGAGGGTGTTGCAAGATGATAATGGTCATACAATTAAATAACATGAGTATTATTTCTATATTGTTATAACAAAATTTTTAGAGGCTGTGTGTGATCCAATGATACATGTCTATTGTATTTTTTTAATGTATAGAGTAAAGTTTTTCAATTGGTGTGCTGCAGCACGCTAGTGTACTGTGAAGCTTCTGTGGGTGTGCAGTGAGTGTTGAGGACGGTTGATCATCCTCTTATATTTTTTATTCTATTATTTTAATATTTTTGTTTTAATTATGTCACACTTGTAGCACATTTTCACTATTCCTTTTCTTTTAAAATTTAAATGATAAAATAATTATATGTTGATATACTGATGGTGTACCTTGATCAATTTATTGCCCAGCTCACTGTGCCGTGAGATAAAAAGGTTCAAAAACTCTGCTGTAGACATCAAGATATGCTTTAAATCAGAGGTCTCAACACTCAAAAGGCCCATTGCATTCAGTGGGGTGCACAGTGAGCCAAAAAAATGAGATGATTTAGTTGGTTATTTGAATTATCTTACCTTAGTTTCTATATGTACCACAATTAATTGCTATAGCAAAGCTTCCCAGTATATAAACGTAAGTGCATGAAAATCTTTCTCTCAACAAATATACAGATTCCAGTAGATCAAAAGACTGAACTAGCTAGAATTTCATTTAAATAACACACACACACAAGAGGACCTTTCCCTTTTATTACATGCTGACATTTTTTGTACAACGTTTCGGCTGATATGCACTCCGGCCTTCTTCAGGTATTTCTTGTCAGACTCTGGAACCTTCTTGTCGTATTTGGGAGCCATCTTTTTCACTATTCCTTTTCTTTTAAAATTTAAATGATAAAATAATTATATGTTGATATACTGATGGTGTACCTTGATATTTATTGCCCAGTTCATTGTGCTGTGTGATTAAAAAGGTTGAAAAAGTCTGGTTTAGAAGAAAATTATCTCTATACCAAAATACTAGGATTTTTTATTATTTCTAGTTGAACTCCATATAATCAAAATGGATATTATTAGGTATTATTTATTACCAAATTCTACAGCATCTGTACCTTTGTTTGGCTGAGTTTATTGCCCAGTTTTTGCACTCCAGAAGGAGAATATGAATAGAACTCACATCCCAACTCTATAGTAGTGAAACTAACAAACAATAAAATTGCAGAAATCTATATAAGAGGTATACTTATTTTTGGTTGGTTTGGTTTGTTTTGTTTTACAGCATATCAACTTCAGTGGGTCATTTAATGCCGATAAAGTTTTGAAATGAAGTAATTCTTAATAGATACTCAATTTTTTTATGAATACATTTTTCTATTTAACCCATAGATGGGACAATGTAGTGTGTGTATGAATTATAATGAAAAGATTTCCTTACAAGGGACATGGTCTTCATATAAAAAATAAGACCAGGAATGTGTCACATTGCAGAAATCTATATAAGAGGTATACTTATTTTTGGTTTGGTTTGGTTTGTTTTGTTTTACAGCATATCAACTTCAGTGGGTCATTTAATGCCGATAAAGTTTTGAAATGAAGTAATTCTTAATAGATACTCAATTTTTTTATGAATACATTTTTATATTTAACCCATAGATTGGACCCTAACAGAAACTACCACTCTGGCTCAGAGTAGACCAGGGAGCAATAGTGATGAAGCTTCACATTCCCCAAACCTCCAGAACTGGAACCTCACCATCAGATAGAGTTTAACGTCATTCCCAAGACATGTAGACCTTCAGCAACTGCCTTCTAGCATCAAACCGTCCTTCGGATTGACGCAATTTTTGTTCTCTCCCACCCATTAGCTTCGGCTTGTGGGTGGGCCCACGTTAAAACGAAGCCTTGTGCCGAGTCCATACAGGTGGGGTATGAGACAAATAAATTCTAGCATCAATATGATAAAAAGGGTTGGGGCAATCATATAGGTGCTAGGGTTTGACATGACCAGCCGATTGATTGGAGGGAGCCTCTCCAACTGCCCATCTAGCCTAAGAAAGGGCCAAAGTGGAGTATTGCAACTCATGGACTGTTCAACCACCTGGGTTCTATCCTTAAGCACATGGGTTGCCACCCATGACCAACATTATTTTTTGGGGTTACAGAGTTCCTATGATATAGAGTTTGGTAATAATACCTGTCAGTGTGTAGTGATCTTGTAAGGAATTATTAAAAATAATTAAAGGCAATAATTGAGAACTAGCAGGACCTGTGGATATACCACAGTATGATAATTTTATTATTACAAATGTTTGATATGTTTACTTAAGAACTATTACAAAATAGTTCAATATAGAAAAAAGTATAATAATCTTGATTTAACTTTCTCTTTCTTTCTTTTCATTGTTTGATTGGAACTAATAAGAGTCATCACTTCCGTGTGCTCACCCCCTCTCTTTTCCCTACTCATCCTTTCTTATTATATTTTTCTGAGTAGCATGTCTGTTTTCTTCCCTTTCTTTATAAAAATGGAATGGTTCATCATTTAGCTGATGCTCATAAGAAATAAGACTTTAGCGATAAGCAACACTAGATAATCAGGATTTACATTTTTGCATTTCACCTTGGAGGGTCACATTTTTAACCAGGGAAGATGACAACAGTTGTACAATTAAGGAACACAAGTATTGATAAATAGATTAAACGTTACACACTTGAATATTGAGGCAATACAGCAAATTTTGTCTAGTTAAACATTTGTTTGATATTGTTTGATATTAAAATAAAATTTTGTTTTGGCCATAACTACACATTCTTTCAAATCCATTATTCCATCATTTGTGAAAAAAATGCACACAAAATTTCCATGAAAATTTTAGGTATTACAGCTTTATAACTAGCAGGGATACCCAGTATTGCTGCAGATTTAAAAAGTTAGAAATAAATCTTTCATATGTTTATTATTAAGATTTATTGGTTAAATCCTACTTAACAGACATAAATTCCACCATATGTCAAAAAAAAAAAAAAAAAAAAAAAATCAAGGAATTAACCGAATTTAATGAAATTTTCAGTGTTGATATATTAATGAATAAACAATATAATGCACCCGTTATTTTATTTGAAAACTCCTACATTTTTTCAGGTCAGTTAACTTTGAACCACGTATCTTTGAGGTGTAACAGATTCACAAACATACGTGGTTCAAGGTTATTTGACCTGAAAAAATGTAAAAGTTTTTGTTGGAATTTTGGATATAAGGCGTGTGCCAGATGTTCACTTCTACTTATAGACTCGCCGATAAGCACGTGACCAACCTATTGACCAATCACTGGCAGTGCTCTGCTGCTGTTATTATTTATACTGGCTGATTCTAATCTTAGCTCACTACTACTTGGATCTTCTTGGACGACAAACCTAAAGGATTCTATACCACAGGACTTATTGACTTACCAAAGGATTCTATAACTCGGGACTTATTTACTTTAAGTTCTTTACAACTGGCCAAGGATGGCGGCCAGATACTTAACAGGTTATGGGCCCAGGTACGCTTGGATCTTCTTCAATGGCAACGAGGCCAGCTACGAAATTTGGGAGACTAAGTTCCAGGGGTATCTGAGAACCCTTCAGCTGCATGACATAATCAATGCACCATCTGGAGGTCCCAGTTTTCGTAGACAAAAATGCAACAATATATGCGGAATTAATCCAATGTTTGGATGACCAGAGTCTCTCACTCGTAATGCGCGAAGCGAGAGATGATGGCAGAAAGGCAATGGAAATATTAAGGACTTACTACTTGTCGAAAGGCAAACTTAGAATTGTGGGGCTATATCGCCAACTAAGTTTGTTGAGTAGAAACAATTATGAATCAATTACTGATTACATAATCCAAACTGAGAGCATTGCAAGCTCATTAAGGGAGGCTGGGGAGATTGTTAGCGATGGATTATTAATCGCCATGGTATTGAAGGGCCTGCCTTCAAATTTTAAACCCTTTGCAATAGTAATGATCCAAAGGGATAAGCCTATGACGTTTATGGAATTCAAAGTCAGTCTTCGTAGTTATGAAGAAACAGAAAGTATGTACTCTGGGGAACCAGAACATGGAACTATACAACTAAAGACCCAATTTAAAAAGGGTAAAAATCAACCCCCGCTATGAGGGAAGATCAACTAGATATACCAACTACCAGAATTATCAAGGCAGACCTTAGAAGGATAACAAGAAATCGCCATTAAAAGCAAATATTACATGTTATATTTGTAATAAAAAGGGACACATGTCCTACGGCTGTAGATATAAGAAAAAGGACTTTTGTCAAAATGTTAAGTATTTTTCCCCAAAGAAAAAAAAAATTTTTTTGCTGCTGGGTATGACTCTTTATCACAAAGAACATTTGCTCATTGATTGCGGGGCCACTCAACATGTCATCAATGATAAAACTAAATTTATCAGTTGGGACCCCAATTTTGAGCCTGAAAATCACTTTGTGGAATTGATGGATGGCTTAGTACAAAAACACGGGTCTATATTTGAAAAATAGTAAAGGGCAAATTTGCAAAAGCATTTTGAAAGGGGCACTGTATATCCTCACTTTTAAAAACAAAACATTTTTTCAGTCCGAGCTGCCACGGCTTCTGGGGCCCACATAAATTTTGGACACAAAACATCAAAGTTGATCTACCCAAATAGTACTATATTTAATATAGTCAGAATGGGCTGCTTGTATTATTTAAAAAATATTCATTTCTCTAAGACTGCGAGATATGATATTAATACCTTTTATAAAATCTTAGGACACTGCAACATACATGATATTAAAAAGACTACCAGAAGTAGTGAATGGAATGAAACTAAAATTTACCCCCTCATGTAAAACCAACTGTAATATCTGTATTCAGGGAAAAATGGTTGAAACTAAAAATCAAGTTTTAAAGAAAAAAGAAACGGAGATATTGTTGCTAGTTTATTGCGACTTAGCTGGTCCAATTGAGCCTCTTGGGAAATCCAACTTCAGGTATGTTCTAAATTTTATTGACAATTTTTCTGGACTTATGATGTTATACTTTTTGGCCCATAAATCTGATGCTCTGATACATAGCAGACGTCAGCCCATATGGTAAAGTTAAACGCATACGAAGCGATAATGGAAGCGAATTTCTGTCAGAAAAACTTTCAAAATTTATTAATTGAGAATGGGATTAAACATGAATTTTCCTGCCCTTATTCCCCTCATCAGGTCGGCAAAGTTGAAAGGGCATGGCGTACATTGTTCTCAATGGCTAGATGTATGCTGATCGAGTCGAGATTACCAAAAAATCTATAGGTTTAAGCAATACTTGCCTCTGCCTATATAAGGAATCGTTGCTTTAATTCATATTTAGGGAAAACCCCTTTTGAAGTTTTTACCGGTTCAAGACCGAACTTAAGTCGTATGCATATTTTTGGGACGACTTGTTTTTGCTATGTGCAAAATAAAAGGAAGTTGGATTCCCATTCCGAGGAGGGTATTTTTATCGGGTATGATAAACAAAGTCCAGCATATTTCATTTACTTCCCTGAAACGGGTGCTATTAAAAAAATCAGATGTGTCAAATTCACTGATTCCTATGCTAAAACCCCGAAATCAGATGAAATCGCTGACTTACTAGTCTTGCCAACTTATCCTGACCATGTTATGCGAATAAACCGCCAACTGATGTAACCCAACAATTATTAGAATCTCGTTACCCGACGCGTGAAAGAAAAAAGCTAGACTTCTTTGTAACTGATAATTTCAAGGTAAAATGTTTTGACTATTGTTACTTATTGTCTACCATTCCCAGCAATTATGTTGAGGCAATGAAATCCTCAGATTCGCAACAATGGGCGCTCGCCATGCAAAATAAATATAAAACACTTCTTGACAATGATACGTTTGAATTAAGACCTATGCCAAAAAAATCAGCACATTGTAGGGAGTCGTTGGGTCTACGATTTGAAATTTAATGAAAATGACACCTGCAAATATAAAGCTAGGTTTGTCGCAAAAGGATTTTCACAGATTTATGGTGAAGATTACCTTGATACATTTTCTCCAACGACTAACCTGACTTCCATACGAGTTTTAATTCAGTTGACAGTCCAGTATAACTTGCGAATACACCATCTAGATGTCAAAAGTGCTTATTTAAATGCTCCATTGGATTTTGATATATACATATATCCCCAGGTTTTGAAAATGAAAATAAAAATTATGTATGGAAACTTAAAAAGGCCCTATATGGTTTCAAACAAAGTAGGCGTTCCTGGAATAACACTTTCCATAGTTACCTGGTTGAACAGGATTTTAAACCCTCAATTATAGATCCGTGTTTGTATACCAAGGAAATAAACAGGGAAATAGCAGTAATTTTATTAGTATGGGTACATGATATTTTAATTGCTTCAAAAACTGAAGCTGATTTAATAAAAATTAAAAATAGTTTAAGTTTAAAATTTAAAATGACAGACCTGGGAAGGCTGTCTTGGTTTTTAGGAATACAATTTGACCACAATGAAAATACTATTGGAATGAATCAATCTAGATATATTGGAAGATTGTTGGTCAAATTTAATGACCGATTGTAAGCCCCGAAATACTCCATGCGAATTGGATATAAATAAAAGTTTTGATAATGAAAATGAATTAATTGATAATAAATTCTACCGTGAAATTGTTGGTTCCTTAATTTATATTATGATGGCTACTCGGCCAGATATATCGTATGTAGTTTCAAAATTATCTCAGTATTTGGATAAACCAACATCGATCCATTTAACAAGAGCGAAGCACGTTTTGTGATATCTGAAAGGCACAATAAGTCAGGCGCTAGTATTTAAAAAATCATCTGAACCCATTGAAATTACGGGGATTTTGTGATGCCGACTGGGCAGGTTCAAGTGACTGAAAAAGTATATCAGGATACAGTTTTAAATTATTGGACGAAAGCTCGATTATTTCTTGGAAATCTAAAAAACAACCAGTTGTCTCTTTGTCAACAAGTGAGGCCGAATTTGTTAGCCTCGCCGTAACTGTACAAGAAGCCCTTTATTTACGGACATTAGTGAATTGAGTCGTGGAACCAGGGATTGTTAATAACCCTGTAACTATTTATTGTGACAATCAGTTGAGCATACTACTGGCAAAAAAAAAAAAAAAAAAAAAACCCATCATACACCAGAGATCAAAACATATTGATATAAAATATCAATTTATAAAGGATGAAATTAAAAAGGGGTCTATACTCTTAAAGTATATAGAATCAGAAAAGAACTTTGCAGATCTGTTCACAAAACCATTGAACAAGATAAAACTTAATACTTTTTAAAAAAGATATCATGCGGGGGCCAAAATTAAACTGAAGATTTCGCCCTGTCAGTTTGGACTGTAGAATAGACCGACTGTATCCATGCAGAGGGGTAACCCCCCACCCTCCGAAAATGAATGTCCTGGACATGACATTAAAAAACTTGTCCAACTAAATACTAACTCACTCACTAACTGTATTACATTGTATTGTATAGTATTGTATTGTATTTTTCGATTTAATAAATAAAAAAGGGGGGGGGGAAGGGGACAAACTAATTTATAGTAATGCTGGCAGTATTAAGGTTAGTTAAGAATTAGATTAGGAATAGCAAATATAACAATAATTAATTTTTTTTTTTTTTTTTTTTTTTTTTTTAAATAGGATTAGTAAATTAAGTGTAGAAATAATAGTATTTTGGTCTATTACAATTTACAATTGTTTCATTGAGAAGTTTTAAAATTTATAGTAACTTTATATTCCTGAATGAAATGTTTTAATATTTCTGAATGGAATTACCCACCTTATATAATAAAAAAAAGGGGGGGGGTGGAATTTTTGGATATAAGGCGTGTGCCAGATGTTCACTTCTACTTATAGACTCGCCGATAAGCACGTGACCAGCCTATTGTCCAATCACTGGCAGTGCTCTGTTGCTGTTATTATTTATACTGGCTGATTCTAATCTTAGCCCACTACTACTTGGATCTTCTTGGATGACGGACCTAAAGGATTCTATACTACAGGACTTATTTACTTTAAGTTCTTTACAACTGGCCAAGGATGGCGGCCAGATACTTAACAGTTTTTAAATAAAATAACAGGTGCATTATATATTTTATTCATTAATATATCAACACTGAAAATTTCATTAAATTCGGTTAATTCCTTGATTTTTAGTATTTTTTTCTTTTGGCGGGGTGACATACGATGGTGGAATTTATGTCCGTTAAGTAGGATTTAACCAAACTTTGGTCTTTGCTGGTCTCCACCAATTTTCCTTGATAAAAAGATGTGCAGTCAGTTATTGTACAAACCAACATACAGAATCTGTCTTTCTTTTTTATATATCTCTATATCTATCTATATCTATTATGGGGAGTGAATAATTCTGACACCAACTGTATACTTTTTGGGCTATTTCCTATAAGTCTAACATAAATAAAGGGGAACCACTCTTGACTGATAAATTATTTATCTATTCATTGATCTACTAGGAAAAAAGACAGGGTTATGGGTTAGTTTAATAGGAAAATAAATAATTTATCAGTCAAGAGTGGTTCCCCTTTGTTTATGTTGGCCTTATAGGAAATAACCCATTTTTGTTTTGAAAATATTTTTCCACTGTAAACAAAAATTAATCAATTCAATTTGTATAGTAAAAGTTGGCAGAGTAGCCTATTGTTGGTATTAGCCAACAGTGAAGGAGTATATCTCCTTTTTCACTAGCACTAAACAAAGATTTTTTTTTATTCCTGAAATGGAGCTCCATGCCTACTGTCAGCTCCCAGATGCTTTACTGCACAGATCAGATTACCCAAGCTGTGCTAATCTTGTATCTAAATTTTTCTCTAAGCAAGTCCAAATTATGCAGCCATATAGTAGTACTTACACGGCTAGAGCTTGGAAGAATTCTCGCTTTATTTTATCAGAGAGATCAGATTTCCATAATGCTTGGTCCCATGGACATTTCCTTTTGGACAATAAACCCGACCCTAACACTTTGTAGATAAGAGGGGGAAGTTATTTACTAATCTATAGCTTAGTTGTAGCACAAAGTCAGATATACGGGACACCCAGTGAGACTCAAACTCACAAGTAATAGTTTGCCAGTATAACTTGCTAACCATTACATTAGACAGGGCAGCCAAAGTGTTGCATAATTGTGTGGTGGCATGGGTTTTTGACAAGCCCTGTAGCGAGAATTCTAAGGAGCCATTGTTTTTCAGATCAGGGGATGGAAAAATACCAGTAAACAGTTATGGCCCCAACTGAACCCAGAGGCAGGAATCTCATGAGTCATGTGATAAGAGTTAGTTAGGAAGTCAGTTTCAACCTAAATGGCATGCAGAACAGATGTGTTCTGCTGAGGTTGGCTCTACCACACAGTGAATCAGGATAGACAGTATAAAATCTTTGATCAAAGAAAAACAAAGTCTTGTTAATTAATTGCATTACTTAAAAAGAAGCCTTAGACAAGAACTTATTAAAGAAGACAAGAGACTAGACCATGACTGGCCAAAAGAAAGACGATGAAACAACCACTAGACAAAGAAGCAAGTAAGTCACAGTCTTAACTGTCTGTCTATCACACGAGAACTCTCTCGATTTTATATACTTAACGAGGGTATACAACAAAAGATCTTTGAGAATAATCAAAATTAATTGTAAAATCCAGTGAGTCACCCACATGAAATAGAAATAATTGTTTGTATGGAAAGTAAGGACCTACATAGATTAAATTGTCTTTAAATTAAGGGGCTATAGAAGAATTATTGTTGAACTTTTTAAAAAGGTAAGTTTAAATATTAATACAATGCTTAAATGCCGCTATCAATTTTGAGTTCTGTAGTTTCTTGTCTATTGCAGGAGCTAGATTAGGGCGTCTTTTAAGTTGGTTACAGTAATCCTTCACCAGTTTGCAAAACATTTTCATGATTCAAGTTGGAACTTTTATAAAGTAAAAGTTTTAAGAATTAAATCTATAATTTATAATCAACAGATTTGGTTGGTTGGATTTTACGGCACGTCAACCCTTGTCGGGTTATTTTATGCCAAAGACGTTTTGTTTTATTCATTCTTGATGGTATTCAATTTTTTTTATAAACTCAAATTTTTAAAAACTCATTTTTTCTATTTAACCCATAGATGGTACAATCACTCTGGGTCAGAGTGGACCTGGAAGTAATTGTGATGAAGGGTTAGTCCGCACTCCCCAGGCCATTCAATGGATTTAGTCCAGCTCTAGTTATCTATATAATTTGTATTAACAAAAAACAACAAAAATGATACATCATAGATATATTTGCCAGAAAAATAGGTTTGGTCTCGGTTGGTAGGTTTGATTTTTTGGCATGTCGATCCTTGTTAGGTTATTTTATGTTGAAGACAATGTTTTATACATTCTTGATGGTTACTGAAAATTTTTTGAAAAATCAATGATTTTTTAAATTCATTTTTTCTATTTAACCTGTAGATGGGACGCTAACAGTATCTGTTAGCATCCTATCTACAGGTTAAATAAAAAAATGAATTTAAAAAATTGTTTTTTTTAATTTTTAAATCGAGTTAAATTAACTCCAGGTCTGAGTGGACCTGGGAATAATGGCGATGAAGGGGCACTCCACATTCCCCAGAGCTTGAAAATTGGAACATCACCATAATATGCAGTTTAATATATCCAGGAAACTTTTAAAAAAATTTTTTTTAATGGCATATCAACCTTTGAGGGGTATTTAATGGCAAAGCCATCCTTGTAAAAGAACAGCAGTGCTATTATTTAACCCATAGTTGGGGGAGGGAGGGTCATACCTTTCCCAGTGTTATTTGTTCAAAAGTGAATGTAATAGCGCCACTGGAGTTCAAAATTGGTTACTATGATGTTACAGTTCCGTATGTCAGCCACTATGCCATAGTGACTTCTCTATTAGAGAAATATTAGTTTTTGAATGGATTTGTTTCTCGGCATTTAATGCCAAATAAAGTCATTTTGATATCAGGTATAAGTATTGAACAGGTTCATTGCTGCTTAACACTAGAGAAATAGATAGAATCCAGTGGGGAAGAAGAAGAAATGGGGGACCAGTTTACAACTTGATTAGGATACAAAATTGATCCCATACTTTATGTCTACATTTTTAAATATAAATTTTTCTATCTACTGTTATGTTTTGGGAAGTTATCTTCATCCCTCTTTGACTAGAGAAATGTTTGTTTTGTTTTGTTTTACGGCATATCAACCTCAGTGGGTCATTTAATGCCGATAAAGTTTTGAAATAAATCAATTCTTAATGGATAATACAATTTTTCTATTTAACCCATAGATGGGACCCTAATAGGTACTACCACTCCGGGTCAGAGTGGACCAGGGAGCAATGGTGATGAAGGGGTGCTCCATATTCCCCAAACCTCCAAAACTGGAACCTCACCATCAGATAGAGTTTAACGTCATTCCCAGGACATGTAGACCCTCAGTCACTGCCTTCTAGCACCCATATGATAAAAGGGGGTTGGGGCTTGCCATAAGGGCAATAGGGTTGGGAAAAATCATTGTTTTGGTTTGGTTTCTTTGTTTAATAGCATATCAACCTTTGTGAGTTATATAATGCCAAAGCCACCTTTATAGAAGAACAGAAGTGGTATTATTTAACCCATAGCTGGGGGATGAGGTGGTTCATACTTTACCCCAAAGATATTGGAGTTCAAACCCACTTACCACAATGTCACAGTCCAGCACATTAACCTCTACTTCACAGGGACTTCTTCTCTAGCAAAATAGCATTAAAATGCTATTAGAGAATAAAGCAATTTCCAATCCAATTTGCAACTAAGTAATAATACTATGGGTCTCTGGTTGGTTGGATTTTACGGCATGTCAATGCTTGTTGGGTTATTTTATACCAAAGACGTTTTGTTTCATTCATTCTTGATGAGTATTGAACATTTTATTTCAAACAATTTTTTTTTTAACACATTTTTTTAATTTAATCCATAGATGGGACCCTAACAGATACTACCACTCTGTGGGTCTCTGGGTTTGCACTTACCCCAGATTAAAAAGGTTAACCATAGAGTAGTTCTCTATTTGCAATAAAAATGCAAATGTCAAATTTAAAAAAAAACAAAAACAACTTTACTCCTAGAGGCCATAACCCAATATATCATACCATTTTGGAATCAGGCTGACTGTGAGCACATTATGTTTTAATTACTGCGATTGTGGTTATTTCCTATAACTCCAATCTAAAACAAGGGGAACCATTCTTACTGATAAATTCATTTATTTATTTATTGATCTACAAGGAAAAAAAGACTGGAATGGGAAAATAATGGGTAGATTAATTAACAGATAAAATTCATTCAGAGTGGTTTCCCCTTTTTTAGGTTTGAGTTATAGGAAATAACCATGATTGTTTTTGGTGATTTTTTCATGTGATTTTTTACGACAAATCTTTTTGTATGATAACAATTTTTATAACTTGGGAATAATTGAAATTAATTGCACAATCCAGTGAAAGTCACTTATGAAATAGAAATAATTATGTGGAAAGTAAGGATCTACATAGATTAAATTGTCTTTAAATGAAGTGGTTATAGAAGAATGATGTAACTTCTAAAAGGTAAGCTTAAATATTAATGCCATACTTGAATACAGCAATTAATTGTGTTCTGTAATTTATTGTTGTCTATCGCAGGAGCTAGCTTAATTGCCACCTGATAAGGTGACTTTTAAGCTAGTCATGATATCAATTCTCTAAACAGGAGGTGACTTAACTTTCAGCTTGCTTAAGAGCCACCAAAATCTTTTTTTTTTTTGAAGTGTGAAAAAAAAAAAAAAAAAAAAAAAAAATCAAGAAAACATAAAAAAGAAAAATACTGAAGAGAGAAAATAGTAATAATCATACCAAATTCAGAACCATTAAAAAAATCATTTTAATTAAATTTCCTTCTAAAAAGGAGATTTTTTTTCTTTTGTTTTTCTTTTTCATTCTTCTCTTTCACACTCACTTTTATTTTATTTTATTTTTATTTATTTTATATTTTTTTAAATTTTTAATGTGGTTCCTTCCCCATCATATCTAACCCACCCGACATCCCCTAATTTTTTTCCCCACCTTTTCCTGCAGAAAAGACAAGAGGGAAGAAAAAAAAAAAAGAAAAAAAAAACCCTCACCCCACAACTTTTTTTTTTTAAACTTCTCTCACTCAAGTGTTTTGCGTAAGTTTTACTCAAGTTTTTCCACTTCAAGTGTTTGTACTTTTTCTTTTCTTTGTATCAAGATGTAACAATCTTGATTCTTTGCTAAAATACAACTGATGGCACTGGCACAACACAACGTTCAGTCCTGCTGTTTTTTTTTTATCCCCCCCAAACCCCCCATTTCTTTTTTTTTTTTTCTTTTTTTTAATATATATTTTTTTTCCAGCTGAATTCTGTTCATCTGATTCCCCACCCACCCACATCCTTATCCATACTTCCATCTTTTTAATTTTTTAATTTTTTTTTTAAAACTATCAACCACTGGATTTCTACTCAATGTTTATGGTCCAATTGTCCGCTATATTCACTCCTGGTTTGCGTATTACTAATACTTTGGTCTCTGTGAAATACTGAGAGTCAAGATCTTGTGGCGCATGACCTGCAATTAAAATAGATAAATAAATTTAAAAAAATAAGCATTCATAAATAAAAAAAATAATAAAAAATAATACAGTGTGTGTGTGTGTGTGTGTGTGTGTGTGTGTGTGTGTGTGTGTGTGTGTGTGGAGAGTTTGTTTTACAGGATATCAACCCTATTCAGGTTATTTTTATAAACCAAGGACCAAGGTTGATTACAATACCTGTTGTTTCAATTAAGTATTTAACAGGCTCATCACTGCTTAACTTTGGTGATCTAGCCGGAACTGGTGCTTTCAGCATGACTTGACCATAATCAAAGTAAAAAGTTGGTTGTTTTACAGCATATAAACCCTTTTTTGGTCATTTTGATAAACAAAAGACTCAGGTTGCTTACAGTACCTGCTATTTCTTAAGTAGTCACCCAATTAAGTATTGAATAGGCTCTTCACTGCTTAACTTTGGTGATCTAGTGGGAACCATGTTTTCTGTGTGACTTGACTGTAGTGTGTGTGTGTGCCACAATTGAAATTACAGAGTGGCTTCAAATGAAGAATGTCTGAATGCCACTGTAGGATGTTCTGAACTAATACAGTGGTAGAATACAGTTGTTGGGAGACAAAATAGAATGGTCTCCCTTTTTACATTGAAGGAGAGGCTCTCCCACATCACATGTCCATTTTGGTCACGTGAGAAGGCAAACCCTAAAATCTCCCACTTTTACCAACACGAGGTTGGAAGTGAAAGACATTGTCTTTTCATATCCTCAGTACTGCTATGCATATGGTGCCTGTCTTTGTTCCCAGATTGCCTGAAAAATAATAAGTGCCCCCCCACACACACACACTTTGTTCCCTCTTTGTATGTTGTATGAAGGGGCCTGGATAGCTCAGTCAGTAGAGCGTTCGGCTAGAAACCACAAGGTTCCTAGTTCGATACCGGTCCTCGCCAACTCAGCGCATGACTAACACGGGGGTCTGTGTTAGTAAAGTAAGGAGCTTATGGTAGGTGTGGCGCACCACCTCAGATGCTAAAAACAATCTCCTTGGTCTAGTGCTATTGAAAAGGGGATAGACTCCCTCGCTGACTGGCTGATACCGACTTTAGGCCACCCTGACGACTTTACTTTACTATATTGTATTAATTGACTTGTCTTTTTCCCTACTGAATATTATGTGTTAGGTTATCCAAAAGCAGGTAACCTAATACATTATAAGAGTTTAGGTGTTGTTAACACATTGCTAATTCTTATAAAGTAAATGATGACTTCATTTTCATTACATTTGTACATTATTCTACAGTGTTTCCCCGAAAATAAGACAGAGCTTATATTAATTTTCACTCCAAAATATAACACTTGGGGGCTTATTTTCAGGGGGGGGGGGGCGTCTTATTCTTCATATATCGAAAAACGACATTAAGTACAAAATTACGAAATTTCTAAAACAGAGATTACAAAACTATCTACATTTATTTACCATTAACATGTTCTTTTATTCAAAAACTCATTAATGACAATTCATTCAAAAATAACATCATCATCCTCTGGAATGCTATTGATAGGGTTTATTTTAAAAGGAGGGCTTATATTTAAATCATCTTGAAAAATCACACTAGGTCTTTTGCAAGTAGGTCTTATTTTCAGGAAAACACAGTATGTACCATACATGATGAACTGTAGTTTACCTGAGCACAATCATATTATTAGACAAGATTTTATTAAATACTAGTGTTGTAGGTCCACACTAAGGAAATTTTAACCTGACCCTCACTTAGGCTAAACTCATCCCTTGGTTAAATCAACCTAATGGACCTAAATTCATCATCGTATGTCACCCCGCAAAAAAAAAAAAAAAAAAAAAAAAAAATGCCAAAAATAAGGGAATTAACCGAATTTAATGAAATTTTCAGTGTTGATATATTAATGAATAAAAGATGCACCAGTTATTTTATTTAAAAAAACTTTAACATTTTTTCAGGTCAATTAATTTTGAACGACATATCTGATGCATAACACAGATTCTCAAAGATACATGGTTCAAAGTTGACTGATCAGCAAAAAATGTAAAAGTTTTCAAATAAAATAACTGGTGCATTATATATTTTATTCATTATATATATATCAACACTGAAAATTTCATTAAATTCGGATAATTCTGTTTTTTGGTCTTTTTTTTTTTCTTTCAGCAGGGTGACATACGATGGTGGAATTTAGGTCTGTTAAGTCCGATTTAACCCATCCCTTTATGTAATAAAGATGCACAATTTCCTTATATCATTATCAGACAAGATTTCATTAAATAACCTGTGTAAGAGGTCCACTTTCGCCTGACCCTCACTTAGGCTAAACTCATCTCTTTATGTACTATACATGCACCTTTGATGTGTTGTAGTACTCTGAGGCACTATACACAATTTCCTTATATTAATATCAGACAAGATTTTATTAAATAATTATTAAATGTATTACTTACCATCAACAGTTATGGTTGTTTTGTGTGGCATTTTCACCAAACCAACAATTATTATTCTTTCTAACCATTCTTTGCTTCTGTATGAACCTTTATTTAAAGGTCTGAAAAAGAAAAACAAAACAAATTGTACAACCAGTTATACAGTTTGGATTTTTCAGACTATTGTCCTCATCTTTATTTGTTATATACACAATGTTTCAGATGATGTGCCCTCCGGCCTTCTTCAGGTGTTTCTTATCAAACTCTGGAGTTTGAGAAGGTTAACAAGTTTGACAAGAAATACCTTAAGAAAGCTGGAGGGCACATTTGCTGAAACAATAAAGTTGAGGACAATAGTATAAAAAAAAAAAATAAATAAATAAATAAAATAAATATATATTATCAAGCCTCATTTAAAAAATTCAGACAAACAATTCTACAGTGTATAGTAAAATAGCCACCTCCCTGAAATATACTTTGTTGGTTATTTTCTTTATTAGTTTAATGGTGTATCAACCCTAGTGGGTTACCCAATGCCAAATCCTGTCTTTTTGGTATATATGATTTGTATGCAAATACTTTGTTGGTAAATATTTGTTTGGTTTACTTTTATAAACTGGTAGAAATAATTTTCATTAACTCAAAGGACATCAATATGCTGGTAGAAATTAATTTAGATTCAATTTTTCATTTACTTTACATTAATAAAGTGGTAGAAATAATTTTCATTAACCTGCAAATAGATCTGACCCATAGATGGAACCCTAACAGGTACTAAGATTCCAAGCCAGAGTTGACCAGGGAGTAATGGCAATGAAAGGGTTCTACACACTTACTAGAACTCAAGAATTTTTTTTTAAATGGCATATCAACTTTCATGGGTTATCCAATACAAAATCCATTCTTGTAGAAGAACAGTAGTGGTACTATTTAACACATAGCTGGGTGGGATAAAGGAATTCATACCTTTCCCAAGAGTATTAGTCTGAAAGTGATTTAATAATATAACTGTAGTTCAAACTCACTATGTTACAATCCAGCACATTACCCCATTTTGCTACAGGAAAACTTCACCCCAAAATGGTTGAGAATTTAAGTTTGTAAAGATTTAAAGTTTAATTTTTAGAAATAGAAAAAGAGAAAAACAAAAAGAAAAAAAGAGAAAGAAAAGAAGAAAAAACAAAGAGAAAAAAAAAAAAGAGAAAGAGAAAAAGAGAAAGAGAAAAAAGAGAAAAACAAAAAGAAAAAGAGAAAAAGAGAAAAAGAGAAAAGAAAAAGAGAAAAAAGAGAAAAACAAAAAAAGAAAGAGAAAAACAGAGAAAACAAAAACAAAAAAGAAAAGAGAAAAGAAAAAGAAAAAAGAAAAGAGAAAAAACAAAAAAAAAGAAAAAAAAAACAAAGAAAGAGAAAAGAAAAAAACAAAAAACAAAAAACAAAAAGAAAAAGAGAAAAGAAAAAGAGAAAGAAAAAAGAAAAAAGAAAAAAAAAACAAAAACAAAAAAGAAGAGAAAAACAAAAAAAAAAGAAAAAGAAAAACAAAAAGAGAAAAGAAAAAGTAAAAACAAAAAGAGAAAAAAGAAAAAAAACAAAAAAAGAAAAAAGAAAAACAAAAAAAGAGAAAAAGAAAAAGAAAAAAGAGAAAAAGAAAAAGAAAAAAACAAAAAGAGAAAGAAAAAAACAAAGAGAAAAAGAAACAGAAAAAAAAAGAGAAACAAAAGAAAAAAAAAGAGAAACAAAAAGAAAAAAAAAGAGAAACAAAAAAGAAAGAGAAACAAAAAAGAAAAAGAACAAAAAAGAAAGAGAAACAAAAAAAGAAAAAGAAAAAAGAAAGAGAAAAAAAGAAAGAGAAACAAAAAAGAAAGAGAAACAAAAAAGAAAAGAAAAAAAAAGAAAAAGAAACAAAAAAGAAAAAGAAACAAAAAAGAAAAGAAACAAAAAAGAAAAGAAAAAAAAAGAAAAAAGAAAAAAAAAGAAAAGAAACAAAAAAGAAAAAAGAAACAAAAAAGAAAAAGAAAAAAAAGAAAAAGAAAAAAAAGAAAAAGAAACAAAAAGAAAAAAGAAAAAGAAAGAAAAAAAAAGAAAAAGAAAGAAAGAAACAAAAGAAAAGAGAAAAGAAAGAAAAAAAAAGAAAAAGAGAAAGAAAGAAAAAAAGAAACAAAAAAGAAAAAAGAGAAAGAAGAAACAAAAGAAAAAGAGAAAAAGAAAGAAACAAAAAAGAAAAAGAGAAAAGAAAGAACAAAAAGAAAAAGAAAGAAAGAAACAAAAAAGAAAAGAGAAAAGAAAGAAACAAAAAAGAAAAAGAGAAAAGAAAGAAACAAAAAGAAAAAGAGAAAGAAAGAAAAAAGAAAAAAAAAAAAAGAGAAAAGAGAAACAAAAAAGAAAAAGAGAAAAAAAGTAAAAAGATATTTTACCTGCTGATCATTTTATTGTTTTGAAATATAAATTCTCGAAGTGAAAATTCTCCTTTTTTGTAATCGTTTGTGTGGTAATCATCAATATACAAATCACCTTTAGCAACTTCCTGTATTAAACAAAAACAAAACAAAACATTAGAAATTAAAGGTTTTTCCAAACTTCTCAATTGTGTTATAAACTTTACATGCAATTGCATATGTTGGTGTAATTGGCCAACAAACATCTCTAACCCATAAAAGTTGTAACATTTAGTGGATAAAATTTAGATGCAAGTAACAACTAGGAGTTAGGAATTTGGGACCATATGACCTTTAGGTACCCCTTTTGCGATCTCGATTCTTGGGGACATTTTTTCCATTTACACCGTCAAAATCCGGTTAATTGTTAACAGATGATTTTTAGATTTAAAAAAATTTATAAAACTAACCCTAATCCAAACCCCTATCAAACGACCAGATTTTGATGGTGTAAATGAGCAAAGTGTCCTTGTGAGTAGAGATCTCGGAAGGGGTGCCTAAAGGTCATATGGTCCGGAATTTGTTAAATCTTGACAAAATGAATGAACATTATATTTTTCCTTCATTAGATCTAATGACATCCGTCAGAATATTATAAATAGAAATGGTGCTAATGTATCTCATTGTAGAAGAGAGCATCATTATAGCAGTTATCATTTATTTGGTGAGACCATATGCTAGTAGTATTTTCTCCATCTTTTCTGTGTACGGAGTTAAATGCCTTAGAGAAATCTACAAACAAATGATCTATTTGACACAACTCTCATCATCATCAATCAATAAATTAATTAATTATTTGTTTTGCATGTGCAAATTTATTCAATTATTATGGATGTATACTGTGAAATGTTCATACGTGGAGATATATATATATATATATATATATATATATATATCACTTTTGCGATGAACACAGTGCTCAATCACAGTTTGTAAGAGCTAATATTTATTAGGATTTACAATCCTAAATGTGACTTTGAGTAAAGAAGCTCCTCAACCTGATGATTGCTTTGGCATGAGCATAATGTTGATCTATCATTTTACAGTTACTTCATTATCTGTTTCACCTTCACAATCATGTTTTAGATATGAATTATAGAAAAAAAATACTGATCCCTTTGACGAACTGTACTCTACATTATGCGCGGACAGTAAGAGAGGATCTTCATCAAGCCTTTCCGCAGCATTCGTTTGGAAGGCGAGGCAGCATTGAATGGCCACCACGTTTACCTGACAGGACACCAATGGATTTCTTTTTTGGGGGGTGTAGTCAAGAACAAGTTTTATGAGAGAAATCCCCACACAGTGAATGAATTGAAAGATTACATTTCAGATGCATTCATTGAAATTGATGGAGATTGGAATTTGTGTTGTAATGTGTGCCAGAGTGTTTTGGACAGATACAAAGATTGTTGCAAGGTTCAAGGTGGACACTTTGAGCACTTGAGAGATTAAATGTTCAATGTAAAATGTCTAATATGTAAATGAAATGTATGTAAATAAATGTCTAAATTTCTAATAAAGGTAAAATGTAACGCTACTTTTGGTCCACTATATAATATATATATATATATATTATATATATATATATATATATATATATAAGTTCCGGTATAAATTTCAGCAGTTAGTTTTTTTTTTTTTTTTTTCCCTTTTTCAGTCAAATTTTTTTATAATTTTAAGATTTCATATCCAGTCTTATTGGTATGATTTTCTCCTGTCTCACCGATTTTTGTTTTCTCAAATTTCTTTTTCAGAGTTCGTTAAATATGTCAGCTCTCTGGCATGCACCCACTTACAATCTTAAGAAAAATTATAGGCTTGCAAGTGTTTGTGACATTGCAGTTTTTAAATACGATTTCTTTACATCTGAATAAGCATGTTCTAACATGATGTATTTCATGTTCCAATTGTCGGGGTTTTGTATGCATATATATGGGTACATAAATTTTCTTATATCTAAGTGGATCTGGGAGTAATGCCAACAAACACCTGTTCAGTGTGATGTTATACTTACATTTGTGCTGAGGCAAACAAACAATGTAAATGGATCATTCTTCATGAAACTGGAGGAACGTCTCATACGATATTTCCTGGCAATAATATGGCCGCCTCTTTGGTAAGCATGGATCTGGAAAAAGAAAATTTAAAAAATTGCATTCTTAAAAAATATTGAATAAAGAATTACATCAATATTTAAAAGTACATTTAGCGCCCTCTGTTGGAAGAGCTGCGATCAAGCTGGCGACAAAACTACATCTAGTGCCAGTTATTAAAAGGGCTGGGATCAAGCCAGTAGCAAAACTGCATCTAGCGCCCCTCTGTTGGAAGAGCTCGGATCAAGCCAGTGGGAATTACCTTAAATGTTAAGAAATAAATACAATGGTTAATTTTTACGTCAAACTTTGGGTTGTTCGGTTGGTTGGTTATTTTGATTGTTTGTTTTGTTCGATGGCATATCAACCCTTTTTGGGTAATTTAATGCTGAATGAAGTCATTTTGATAAACAATTTGTTTAACTTCATGTATATTTGCTTAGATATAGCGCACAGATCTCAGAATATCAATATCAACACTCATTTAATGCCAAATCTTTTTTTATAGATGGTTTGGTTTCTTAATGGCATATATAATACTATGCATGCGGGGGTAGGTGTGTATGTGTATATATATATATATATATATATATATATATATATAAATAATTCTAGGTAGTAGTAAATAGTAAGTCAAACCACATATGTATAAATATGTGTGTGTGTTCTAGTGTGGATAATGGGGGTATACATATGTATAGATAGATAGATAGATACATATGTGCGAATGTATACATACATGTGTGTGTATGCATATATTGTATGTGTAAGTAGGCGTAAGGTATGTGAATGGTCAGTCAAGGAAACCATAAAAAGGAAGATTAGGGTTTAGAATAGATATGAAAAGTGATAAAGGACAGTAGCAGACAAATGTCTGGATTTAGGCAAAAGGACAAGATAGGATCAGTCATAAAAATATATGACCACCAGCGTAGAGTTCAATTAAAGACAAAGGACTTTTTCAAATAACACAGGGTTTAGACACAAATCTCGCAGACAAGATTTGATATGGGATCTGAGTGATTCTGGGAAATTTGAAAAGTTTAGTCAGTTGGATCTAGGGAGCCGAAGAGAGCAGTTGAGCTTGGACGCTGAAGAAGTTAAGATGTTAGATGCCCACTAGAAACCAGCTTTAGCAGAGGTCTCCCAAAGGAACAGGGGGTAACCCCCCCCTCTTGACAGACATAGGATATGAATTAGAACCAGATGGGAGTGACTGATGTAGCAGCAATGCAAGTTATATGCCTCTCTGCCATTTCTAATGTTCACCTGAGATTGTCTTGTCTTTCGTCTCTCTTTGTTGTTGTTTTTTTTTTCCTTGTGACACATGGGTGCGTTCCAGACACAGCGTTGGGGTTGACAGACGATAAAGGCCAGTAACAGGGTTCGATCCGGACATACTGCTATTGATCATCAATATTCTCTCCGGACATCCTGTACATAATGATTAAGAGTATTGATCTGGGAGACTGCTATCGGTGGTGATCGATATTCTCCCAGATGACCTGGACGAGAATGGTTAAGTGACAATGAATGAAAGACCAGACCCCCCATGTTGTCATACATATAAACTTTCCTGAGTTATTTAATCCCAAAGCTATTCTTGTAGAAGTACAGCAGTGGCACTATTTAACCTATAGCTGGTTTGGACTTTGCCCAAAAGTGAGTGTAATAGCACAACTGAGCCACTATGCCTTGAGGACCCCTCCCCCCAAAAAAAAAAAAAAAAAAAAAAAAAAAAAAAATTTGGGTAGCACTTCTTGTATATACATGTATAACTTACTTTGTCCAGTGGGGTATCAACTTTTACAATTTGTCCTCCAGCATAAGTTTTGAAGTCCAAGATATCATACCAGACCTGGAAAAAAATAAAAAATAAAGATAAATAAATAAAAAAAATAAATGAATGAATAAGCTTAATTAGGCATACTGGATTAAATTAAAAAAATTAAAAAATTAAAAAAAAAAAAAAAAAAAATAAAATAAAATTGCTGCAATTACCTCCCTATTTCTAACTCTAGCATATCCACAAAGGTATACTTTTCCTAAACAGGTATATATATATATATTATATATGTGTGTGTGTGTGTTGTTATGGGTCAAAGGGAGAAAATTAGATATTCTATAAAAAAAAAATTTTTTTTAAAAAAAAAAAAAAAAAAAAAAAAAAAAGGTTTGCAAAAAGGATTGGTTTTTTTTTTGTCTTTTTAAAATTCATTATTATCTTACATATGCGACACATGTTCAGATCTTCTGTTATCTTCTTCAGGCATTAATTAACCATATTTTGGCAGAATATGAATATGTATGATTTCTGATATTTGATAGGTTGTGTGTGTTTTTGTAACGGTTGTATAATTATAATATATATATATGAAGAGAAGATTACTTAAAAAGGTAAAATATTGAGTAAGTTGGCGTACGAGTAGCACAGGGATACGTGCGGTAAAGTGAGGAGCTGATGGTAGGTGTAGCACTCCATCTCAAAACAATCTCTTTGGTCTAGCACTAGTGAAAAGGAGATGGGCCACTCCGACAACTTTAGTTTTTTTTTTTACTTATTGGATGAATTACCTAACAGATTTTGATCTGTATATAAATGTACTAATATTGTATATGACCTGTGCAAATATTCCCTATTTTATGGTTGTTGTGAGAAGATAGTAAAAAAAAAAAAAAAAAAAAAAAAAAAAGGGAGATGCCCAAGGAGACATAACAAATAAATGATAATTAAAAAGTTTTGAATACATAATCTTGAAGTACATATATAAAAGTTTTGAACAAACAATTGTTCAATATATCAAAGGATCTAGATTTATAGACTGACCTCTCCTTTGCCTGGAAAATAAATGTCCATTGTAGATATTCCTGGATCAACAACCGGTTTAACCAACAAAGCAGAGCCTGTAAAATGAAAATTATAAAATTAATATTGTAGTATTACATTATGATGAACTTTAGTTAACTTAAATGTCATTTTTGTTTGTCATCACATAAATTGGAGAGAGGCTAAAGACATGAGCAAATTTTCTACAATTCCTAAGAGAAGCCAAGAGAATGTTTTAGCATGGTAGTTTGAAAATTACAAAAGGTTTTTTTTTTTTTTTTTAGAAAGGGTTTGATTTGCAATGTAAATATACAAAGAGAGTGGAGGGTGAGGTAGGAGAAGAAAAGCAAGAGGGGAAAAGGGTGAGGTAGGAGAGAAAAAGCAAGAAGGAGAAAAGGGTGAGGTAGGAGAAACGGGTGAGGTAGGAGAAACGGGTGAGGTAGGAGAAACGGGTGAGGTAGGAGAAACAAGAAGGTGTGCGGGAATACAAGCAAGGGGGGGAGAGAAGACAAAGCAAGAGGGGGGGGAAGAGAAGACAAAGCAAGAGGGGGGGGAAGAGAAGACAAAGCAAGAGGGGGGGGGGAAGAGAAAGACAAAGCAAGAGGGGGGGGAAGAGAGACACAAAGCAAGAGGGGGGGGGGGAGAGAGAAGACAAGCAAGCAAGAGGGGGGGGAGAGAAGAGAAGACAAAGCAAGAGGGGGGGAGAAGAGAAGCAAGAGGGGGGAGAGAGAAGACAAAGCAAGAGGGGGGGGGAGAAGAGAAGAGAAAGCAAGAGGGGGGGAGAAGAGAAGAGAAAGCAAGAGGGGGGCAAGAGGGGGGGAGAAGAGAAGAGAAAGCAAGAGGGGGGAGAAGAGAAGAGAAAGCAAGAGGGGGGAGAAGAGAAGAGAAGCAAGAGGGGGGAAGCAAGAGGGGGGAGAAGAGAAGAGAAAGCAAGAGGGGGAGCCTTAGGGAAGAGAAAGCAAGAGGGGGGAGCCTTAGGGAAGGAGAAGAGCCTTAGGGAAGAGAAAGCAAGGGGGGAGCCTTAGGGAAGAGAAAGCAAGGGGGAGCCTTAGGGAAGAGAAGCAAGGGGATAAGAGAGGAGAAGAGAAACCAAGATGGCTTGAAAGGGTGAGTAGAGAACACAAGATGTGGGGAGGGTGGGATGTCTTACCCAAAAGGTATTCATCATCCATTTTGTATGTTGCAGTATCTTCTGGATATTCCACCCACAATGGCATCATAATTGGCAGTCCTGTTTTTTCACTGTGATAGAACAGAGTGTACCAATAAGGAAGGAAAGTATAACGAGTGTGAATGGCTGCACGGACAATGTTCTTATTCTGTTCTGGTAACAACCAAGGTTCACGACGTTTTGTGTCCAGATGGGAATGTCCACGGAAAAATGGCTGAAAGGCACCAGCCTAGTGCAAGACAAAAAAAAAAAAAAATAAATAAATAAAATTTAAAAAATAGTTAAATTTTTTTTTAAAAAATGAAAAAAAAAAAAAAAAAAAAAAAAAAAAAAATAAATAAATGAAATAAATAATAAATAAAAATAAAAAAAAAAAAATTAAAAAAAAAATTTTTTTTAAATGAATTTAAATAAATAAATTTAAATAAATAAAAATAAATAAATAGAAAATTCAAAATAAATAGAAATAAAATAATTTAAGACTAGCAGAAAGTTTCTTTAAAATTATTTCAGAAAACAATTTTTACATCCCCTCCCCCATAATCCAGATTGTAGCCATTTTCTTCTATTTCCCCTCAACTACAATTCATAGAGGGATGAGTTAGCTCAGTCGGTAGAGCGTCCGACTAGTAACCACAAGGTTCTTAGTTTGATGCCGGCCCTCCAGCCAAGCGTATGAGTAGCACAAGAATCCATGTAGTAAAGTGAGGAGCTGATGGTAGGTGTGGCGCTCCACCTCAGATGCAAAAAAAAAAAAAAAAAAAAAAAAAAAAAAAACAAAAAAAAAAAAAACAATCCTTGGTCTAGCGCTAGTGAAAAGGAGATAGATTCCCTCGCTGTCAAGCTGATACCGACAATAGGCCACTAACAATTCATGTTAGGAGTATCTAGTTTTGACAATCCTTTTTCAAAATAGATCTATTTCATGATAATAGAAGGTTACTTTTAATCTTACTTTCCTTGAGATTATCTCACAGGGCAAAAATATCAGTAAAAAAAAAAAAAAAAAAAAAAAAAAAAAATCAGCTAATCTATATCTATCTATACACATAAGGGGCAGTTAGTGTGTCTCTATATCTGGATGAAACTACAAAAATAAAACAATTAACGACAAAGTAAATATATATGCACTTTAGATATTACAGGTTCTTGATTTTTGTGCAAAAATTATGAAGATGTGATTTATATTCAAAGATATTTAGAAATTAAAATATACATAGAAATAGTATTGAAATTATACTTAAAAAAAAAAATCAATACACTTTGTTTCTCCACCCCCACTTCTCTACCCAGGCAATACTGGGTAGCCGCTTCTAGTTAAAATATAAGTGAATTTTATTTATTCTTTATTTTGAGATGAAGCATTGTCAATTTTTTTTTCACTAGTATTTTCTTGAATTTTTTTATTTTTTTTAAATTAAAATGTTTGATTAAAGAAATTTTTGGTTTAAATATTGTTTTATCTATTTTCTTTCTTTCTTTATGTTTTTTTTTTTTTAAATAAAAAAACATTTTTTTAATTAGTTTTTTTTTTTTTTTTCATTTTTCATATAAGATTTTTTAATTTTTGTTTTGCTTTATGAAATCCTAACTCACTAGATCTGTCAATCTACAAAATCAAGGAACAAGTGGATTAGAAACAAAAGATAATCTCTTGAGATTTAAACTCACATCCCCTAATGCCCTGGGGAAACCTGGTTAAATATATCAGCTGCCCTACCAACTAAGTAACAAAAAGACATAGGTCTGCAGAAAACCAAATCAAATTTTAAGCCTATCCCTTCATTGCTCTTTCTCTTGGTACTCCCACCCCCAGCAGTATCACTAGCTTTTTTCTTTTCCACCCTTAGTCATATCATTATCATTTTCCCCTCCACCTAGTAATATTACTAGCCTTCTCCTAGTAATATCACTAGCCTTTTCCCTTTCCCCCTAATAGTATCACTAGCTTTTTTTCACCCTTATTCATATCACTACTACCCCTAGTAGTATCACTGGAATTTTTTCTTTCCCCCTAGTAATATCACAAGGTTTTTTTTTTTCTTTCTTTTTTTTTAACACACTGGATTATCACCCATTAAAAGTAGTATCATATTTTTGAAACAAAGCATTGTTAATTTTTTATATGAACATTTTCCTTCATCTTAATTTTTTTTTAAATTTCTTGTCATTTGAGTTGGTATAAAAAATAAAACTCAATGTTTCATTACATAAACAAAAAAACAAAACAAACAACACACACAAAGAGAAAGAATAGTTTTTTCCTCACCTGATACCATCTTGTGACTAATTCAGCATCAGGATTTCTGAAAAATCCACCAATGTCAGCACCAGAGAAAGTCATACCAACAACATTTAAAGATAACATCATGGGAACAGATATTTTTAAATGGCTCCATTCACCCGTATTATCACCAGTCCAGATAGCACCTGAAAAAATAAATAAATAAATAAAATAATATATATTAGGTTGTTACAAAAATAATAGCTGATTGAAGTGCTCGGTTTTGAAATGTCATTTTAACATAAAATTTGTTGTTTATTTCCGGTGAATTTTTGCATATATAATAATTAATGTGTGCTCAAAAATAAAATTTAATTTATTTTCAGATAGAAAGTATTTTTGAAAAATAGGGGCCTTCAAAGATGAACATGCCTAAACATGACCTTCACCTTCTTATGTTGCATGAGTTCAAGCTTGGGCACAATGCCTCCGAAACTGCTGTTAATATCAACAAAGCATGGGGAGATGAATCCACAAGTGAACGGACTTTACGAAGGTGGTTCCAGAAATTCCGCAGTGGAGATGAGAATCTTGAAAATGAAGAAGGTAGAGGACGGACATGCAGTCTTGACAAGGCAGGCAGTTGTTGAGCAAAATCCACAACAAAGTGTCAGAGAGATGTCTCAACACTTGATGTCAGCATTGCAACAGTTTCCCGCCATTTACAGAGTATTGGAAAGGTGAAAAAGCTCGATAAATGGGTTCCTCATGAGCTCAAAGAGCACCAAAAACTTAGGCGGTTTGAAGTGTGCTCGATGCTCAGTTTGCGTAACACCAATGACCCCTTTCTTGACCGAATAGTCACTTGTGACGAGAAGTGGATCCTTTACGACAACCGTCGTAAAGGATCCACTTTTAAAATGTTAAAATGACATTTCAAAACCGAGCACTTCAATCGGCCATTATTTTTGTAACAACCTAATATTTCCCAAAATATTAGGCTTATGGTGCTCTCAGCTTCAAATATTGAGCAAATAGTGCCCAGCCTCAAATATTGAGCTTATGGTGCTCTGTAAAAGTGCCCAGCATCAAACATTGGGCAAATAGTGCTCAATAAAATAGTGCATAACCGGAAATAATACCCCTTTGCTTTATCCTCACATACACCATAAATCAAACAAGTAACAATAGTGGTTATTTCCTATAACTCCAACCTAAAAAAAATAGGAACCACTCTGAATGAATTTTTATAAATTATTGATTTATTTATTGATTTACAAGGAAAAAAGAAGGGATAGGTTAATGGAAAAATAATGGGTAGATTAATTAACAGATAAAATTCATTTTTTTAGGTTGGAGTTATAGGAAATAACCAAACAACAGCTGTCTAAGAATATCCCTACCTATCTAAGGTAGTCAAGGGTGTTTTATGTTAAGATAATTAAAAACCCCGAAATAACTTGATAATGTGTGACTTATAAAATACTTACCAAATCTTTGAGAGCCAGCAAAAAAGGACCGGCTAAGCACAAATGACCTTTCCCGACCATTGGACTTGAGAGACTGACCCTCTACGGTTGCTCGATGCTATTTGAAACAAATAAAGAAGTTAAATGAAGATTTACAATTTTGTTGTTTGCAAATTTTAATGAATGGTATTCTTTTTGTTATCACATTTCAGTATTCATAATCAGGTGTACAATTTAGAGAGGGAGTGAGGAAAAAAGGAAGGGCAGAGAGAGAGAGAGGAAGAAAAACTTAACTTTTACTAATCAAGCTAGATATATAATTAAATATTAGTATATATTTTCCAGACCTCCCACCAGATCAGATTAACAAAGTCTTTTTTTGACATGAAGAGCCATGCACAAACTGAAGCTCATGAGATGGCCATTGCAAAAAATGCATGGCCCCATTGGCATTCCTCTTGAGTGGTGCCTAAGGAACTGGGCAATAAATCCAGCCCTTAAATTAAACATTAGTATAAACATAGTATATATATATATAACTCAATATGAAAAATCTAGTTAACTCTTTGCCTACTTTAGACCGTTTACAGTGGCTCTCCCACCACTCCGATCTAAAAGTACAAAAACTGATGGTCAGTTCATTATAATTGAGCAGAAGGACTCTGAATCTAATTATAAGACTTTATTTGAATAAAATGAGTTCTGAGAGGAATAGATAGTGAACTTTGAAATATCCCATCATACAGGTAAAAATACCAAAGAGTTAGAATTTAAACTACACTTCCTAACAAAAATTATAGGCTATGCCTATACCATTATGTAACAACATGTTTTACAAATACTTTTTTTTTTATCAGGAGAAAATAGGGAGTGCTGCAGTTTCACAGTGGCTTGCCATTATAAAAATTAATTAAAATTTAATATAAAAAAAAAAAAAAAAAAAAACCCAAAAAACAAAACATTATCTCACCTGCTGCATGCCATATACATTGTGGACGTCCCTATGTTCCCAGCCACTTAAATGGATAGCATCCTTTAACATGGTGATCTCAGGACCATTAAAAACGGACGGTTCATTCATGTCATTCCATGTGACAACATCCTGATTTGTTCCCTTGTATTCAGCGGGGTTAAATTTACTTGCCCACCATTGACGGACGGCAGGTTCCAAAAAGTCTGGCCAACTGGAAGAGCCTATATAAGAAGGGGGAGAAATAAATAAATAAAATAGCTGGGTTTATTTGTACATCAGTATTAATCCAAGTTACAAGTATGGGTAACACAAAGCCAAACATTTTTAGACATTTCTGATGAAGGTATCATTGGTGAACGATAAAAGTTAAACTTAACTGCCACCTGATAGGGCGGCTTTTAAACTAATAGTTAATATAGCAAACAGCACATAAGTATCACACATGAGATGACAGGAAAACTCCACCTCTCTAACTAATAAGTAGATTTGTGAACCGCAGTGATATGCCTTGCTTACTTCCAAAGCAAATGTCCGATCACTGGAACTGTGGAGTAGACAGTTCCACATACAATTTTTTTGTTTTCTCAGGACCATATGACCTTTAGGCACCCCTTTTGCAAACTCAATTACTAAGTACATTTTTTTCATTTACACTGTCAACATCCAGTTGTTTGTTAACAGACGATTTTTAGAGTTTTTTTGTTTGTTTTTTTTAATTATAAAACTAAACCCTAACCCTAACAGTCAACATCTGGTTGTTTGTTAGGGGTTAGTTTTATAATTAATCCCCCCACCCAAAAAAACCCCTAAAAATCGTCTGTTAACAAACAACCGGATGTTGACAGTGTAAATGAAAAAAAATACTTATGAATCGAGATAGCAAAAGGGGTGCCTAAAGGTCATATGGTCCTTTTCTCCGAATGAGAGGTTGACCATTTATATAAGAGTTATTCCCCTTTAATAGCTGCATATTTGGAGAAGTGGAACGGTGGTGCTAGTGCATGATTTGCATAAGATTGTATACCTTCTGCATAGCAAAGGTATTAGCCAATCAGGATCCAGCTCATGGTAACAGTATGGCAGCAGCTGACTATGTAAGTTCAGTGCTTAGTAAACCTAAGATTCGAACCATATGAATGGTTGCCCGGTGATTAAAAGATAAAAAAGAATTTAATAATTAAGTTTAAGGATTATTGATACAGTGTTTCCCCCGAAAATAAGACTGGGCATATATTAATTTTCACGGGATATCTTATTCTTCATAAATTAAAAAACTACATTACGAAATAGAAAATTACAAAATTTCTAAATAAATAGAAATTACAAAAAACGATCTACATTTATTTACCATTTAAATAATTCTCTTGTAGACACCCTGTATAATGTATACAGTTTGCTAATGATAAATGGAATAACTTAAATACTTCTTGATTGATCCTACATAAGAATTAAGGCTATTAATTTGGAACATGTTAAAGTTTTTTTTTCATAATTTTTTAAACTTGGTTATTTTCATGTTATATTATTGTTTTTCTTTCTGAATTCTTAGATTCTAAGAAAATATTGTTTACTTTAATTTGTTTTGATGTTTTATGAAAGATGTTTATTCAAAAACATTAAAAAATAATCATATCATCCTCTGGTGATCATTGAATCAGACAAGTGTTTGCATTGTACAATGTGATTGTAAAGAATGCTTATTTCTTTTGTCTGTCAGCTGCTCTCAACTAGGACTTATTTCAAGTGGAGGGCTTAAATTAAAATAATCCTGAAAAATTACGCTAGGTTTTATTTTCAGGGAAATATGGTAATAGTATTAAATATTGTTGCATAGCCTCTTACTTCTATTGTACGTCAGTCTTCTTCAACTCTTCTAACATCTGCTTCTCGGATTGGACGTCTATCCTTTCTATTTTTTGTTCTTTGTTATTATTTCAGGAAACACGGAGACATATTTTCGTGTACACATTTTTTATTTAATTCCCTGATACATTCTTATCCATATGCGGGGAGAATCAGCATGGAGGCAAAACACATTTGCCCAACAGGGCTGCCTAGCTGAACTCTAGATTCTAATCGTACTTTCCCAAGAGTCACTGGGCCACATGACTGTCAAGCTTGTTCCAGATTAACTTAGGGTGAAACTTCGTCAAATAAACTTTGAACTTCCAACTGTAATTTTCCAGTCTATGGTTAATTTTAAAATCTAAACTACACTTCCTAACAAAATGATAGGATATGCCTATGCAATTATGTAACAACATCTTTTACAAATAAACTATTTTTTTCAGTATATATATCTCTAGAGAAAATATTGGGTACTGCAGTTTCAAAGTTTGTAATCCAGCCGAATCTGATTTTCCTAAACTAACTTTCTCACATCTGCACTGGTGAATCAGAGAAGAGGGTTCAAATACAGGTTAATATCTGGCAATCAAATAACCTGTATTTTTCTACAAAACTGCTAGTTTGATTTAAGCTACACTATCGCACATTAAAAAAAAAAAAAAAAAAAAAAAAAAAAAAAAAAAAAGAAAGTTATCTTACCTGGCCAACACCAGCCATCATACTCGCCACCATCTTTATTTTTGATGAAGAGATTTTTATCCTTAGCCTCTTTGTAAATGATATAATTGTCATCCCTTTTGATATGAGGATCGACAATGGTTACCAACTTTCTCCCTTTTGATGAGAGATTGGCAACCATATCTTCAGGGTTAGGGAATTTGGCATTATCCCAAGTGAAATATCTGAAGAGAAAGAAGAGAAAAAAAAATGAATAGTGAGAAAAAAGAAAAAGAAAAAAAAAAAGACATGGTTAAATTTTCAGAAAAACAGACATTTCATCTGTTTGGTTTCTTTATTTAATGGCGTATCAACATTCATGGGTTATCTAATACCACAGCCATCCTTGTTGAAAAACAGTAGTAGTACCATTTAACCCTTTCTCAAAAGTACAGGTCTGAAAGTAAACATAATATCACAACTAGAGTTCAAACTCACCTACTATGATGTTGTAGTCCAGCATGTTAGCCACAACACCATTGGGACTCCACCCCTCATTAAAACAGTGATATTGCAACTAAATATGAAGTGTTCTTTTACAAGAATAAAAAAAAATCAGCTATAATAAAAGGATATAAAATGTGTAATAGTGAGTGCCCAATACTTCTGGCCTTGTGCCAAACTAAGTTCAGCTCAGTAGATAACTAGGCCATCTCAAGTGGTAGACTGATTAGCAAGGTTGGTTGGTTGGTTGGCTTTATGGCATGTCAACTCGTGTTGGGCTATTTTATACTGAAGATATTTTTGTTTTATTTATTCTTGATGGGTACTCAATTTTTTTAAAACACATTTTTAAAAAAATCATTTTTTTTCTATTTAACCCATAGATGGACTAACAGGTAATACCACTCTGGATCAGAATAGACCTAGGAATAATGGTGATGAAGGGATACTTCACATTCCCAAGAGCTCCAGAATTCAAAGGTAACCATCAGATAGAATTTAATAATATATCCAGGACATTAAGTCCCTCATCCGCTGCCTTCTAGCCCATATATGATAAAAATGGGAGTTGCCATAAAGGCAATAGGGTTGGGACAATCATATAACTAAGGCTTGATATGACCAGCTGATTGATGGGGGAGGGGGGGTTGACCACTCATCTAGCCTAAGTAAGGGCCAAAGTGGAGTGTTGCATGCCATGGACTGCTCAGCCACCGGGGTTCCATCCTTGAGCACCACGGGTTGTCACCCATTGCCAACAGGTGGCCCCATGGGGGTAGGGGGGGTCTTACCCTTCTGCAGAGGTACATGGCTAATCAGTTCAATTCTTGCTGGGTGTCCCATACTCCTAGTTTTGTGCAAAGTAAGTAATTAAAAAGGTGCCTTGAGTGAGGAATTAGTTAGCAAAATAGATTGTTTGGTTTAATGGCATATCAACCCTCATGGTTGTTTTTTTTTTTATATACATATGATTTTGTAGGAGTTATTTTTGGATTTGCCTGGGGAGTTGTCTGCCCGTTTAGTTTCGCTGGTTCCCGCTAGGGGCCTTTGATATTTAAGCGGCTGATTTGAACGTCTCTCTCTCTCTTTTCCTGTTGCTCGACCTACAAGACACATGGGTTAGACTGTCTACCCCCTTCTCGTTGGGGCTTCGGCCCTTAACACTGGCCACTCACTGCTAGTAAGTCTCATATACGATATACGACTATCCTTTAGTCATGTATCCGTAACTATGTTTTCATGTACATTTAGGCATCTCTTTGATACCTAAATATCTTGTATTTTACCATTCATGAATGTGTCATTATCTCTACTCTTATATGTACTTATATTACTTATGTATGTATGTTTATGTACACCTCTATGTATTATGTACCCTGTTTATTCTGTGCTGTATATAAAATGTTTTGTCTATCAACCTTTGTCGGAGTTTTATCTGCAAGTATTATCACTTTGAATCTTACAACTGGTGATCCCGACGTGATGAAAATGTTTTGTGAAGGCTTTGTTTTGCATTTGGAACTTTAATCCTTACAATTTGTTAGAGAAATAATTTTCTGGTAGTTGACCCTCAGCCACTGCCTTCTAGCACCTATATGATTAACAGAAGTGGGTGTTTGCCATAGTTAAATAGATGAGCAAAGCAAAACATTACTTGTGAAATTCTCATTAGGTGTTCCATACTTCTGACCTTATGTGACAAGAAAAGAAAGTAACAAGAAAATAAAAAAAAGAATCAAGATTAACCTTTTGCCATCCGTATGTTCAATGTCTAGCCACAAGACATCATAAGGAATATCATGGATGTCAAAATTTGCATCAACACTGAAAAAATAAAAAAATAAAAATTTTAAATGATAAAAAGTCAATAAATGAAAAAAAAAACAAAACAATTCAATTAAATTTAAAAACAAAAAATTAGAATAAATTTTAAAAAGATTAATCTAAAACTGAATTTTTAAAAAAATAAAAAAAAAATAAAATAAATTTAAAATTTGGCAAAATTAATCTAAAATCAAAAATAACCGAAAATTTAAAATTTAGAGTGAAATTTGAAATTATATATATAACTCAAAGATGAATCTTTGGAGAAAGAGAAAGTTTTGTTTCAAAGACAAAATTGTTCTTTATATGGTAATGTACAAAAATTATTGTGAAGTTGCCTTTTGTTGGTATTGGCTGGCCAGCAAAGGGAGGGGGGGGGTATCCCATTTTCGCTTGCACTAGACCAGGGAGATTGGTTTTGCTGAATTAGAGCACCACACCTACCGTCAGCTCCTTAACTGCACATTAGATTATCATGTGCTAAGTTGGCAGGGGACTGATATCGAACCAGGAACCTTGTGATTCCTAGGTGTGTGCTCTATTGACTGAGCTAAACCAGCCCAATGGGGAAATTGTCTATTTTTCATCAATCATCATAGATTTGTCCCACCAATATGATAGCAACAGCATTATCCCACATAATGTAAAAAAAACTTCACTTGAATGGGGGACTCCCAACAACCAATAGAAATAATCAAAGACAGAACCTACTTACTTTCTTACATCTTCTTCATCATTATAATTCCAACGAGACTGATGATATGCTAATGCATAGAGCTGAAAAAGAAAAAAATATTACAATTAATTCCTTAATACTGTATCTGCTTGTATAAGCCCTTCCCTTTTTTTATATCTTATATATTAGGCAGTTATGAATAATTCATGATATTTTGGACTGTTGTCCTCATCTTATTTTCATCAAAATATCATAAAAATTCATATCAAGCCTCATTTAATAAATACACATTATGCAGTTAGGTTATAAGTACTGGCATCTGGGTAAATCAGTGGTTTTGAAATAGGGCTCATCTACCCTAGATTCATGACTAGAGATTAGGTTTTGTTTTGGTTTATTTAATGGTATGATAACCCTGTGAGTTATTTAATGCCAAAACTGTTAGAGCGCGAGATAAAAGTTGGTATTCAAGTTTCCTTTACAGGTGTATTTTTGTAGATAGTTTTGTGGATGTATATCCGATTCATAATAGTTTTGTGGATGTATATCCGATTCATAATAGTTTTGTGGATGTATATCCGATTCATAATAGTTTTGTGGATGTATATCCGATTCATAATAGTTTTGTGGATGTATATCCGATTCATAATAGTTTTGTGGATGTATATCCGATTCATCATAATTTTTTGGATGTATATCCGATTCATCATAATTTTTTGGATGTATATCCGATTCATAATTTTTGTTACATTTTCATTTCTATCAAGAATGATAAAATGCCATCCATGCTAGTATCCTCACACACACATCCCTCATATTATTTGCAATGAAAAATCTTTCTGATAGGAGCGAAAGTTCCACATTCTCTGAGGAAACATTTGACAGTGCAGGGTGTTTGACATGTTTTGCACTGTGGTTGAGGTTAGGGAATCACATTCATTGTACATTTATATTTACATTTTTTGAGTAGTGTTGTTTAAGATTTTTTTTTTGCATATAGTTATATATATCAAGTATTCTCATCTATATATTTACCCAAACCCACCACATAAGCAGAGTTTGACAGATTTGAAATTAAAAGTTTTCCATCTCCTAGACCAGTTACGATACCAAAGTTAAAGAGTTCAGTCTGCCATACAATTTACCTATAGCTGAAAGGAGAATAGTTGGATTCATAGTTTATATAATGCAGTTTTCTATATTTATAATCCAAAAAAGTTTATACCGGTTATAGAGCATATGTAGATCTACGTTAGGGTAGCATAGACACAAAGTCAACAGCACCTATGTGATCATCAGACCAAGACCCTTGGGTATGATGAAGTTTTTGGCCATTTGAGAGCATAGTAAAACTAGTTATAAAAATAAAGACATAATCAAAAATTAATTTACATTTTGAAGTTGTAACACAATGCATATGTGGATGTATGTGTGTATATGGAAAAAAAAATATAAGTGTGTGTATGATTAGTCGAGGGATCACAAAAACCAGATAGGTAGGTATATGAAGAAAAAGAGAAAATAGAATATATCTGTGTACATACCTATATACATATATGTATAGTGTATGCAGGTGTAAAGTTAAGAAAGCTCTACATAGATATGTATGTATATGTGTGTATAGGACAGAGTTTTTCAACCTTTTTCATCTCACGGCACAGTGAGCTGGGCAATAAATTGATCGAGGTACACCATCAGTATATAAACAATTATTTTATCATTAAAATTTTAAAAGAACAGAAAAGTAATAGTGAAAATGCGCTACAAGTGTAGCATAATTAAAACAAAAAATATTAAAGTAATAGAATAAAAATATAAGAGGATGATCAAACGTCCTCAACACTCAGGGCACATCCACGGAAGCTTCATGGTACACTAATGTGCTGTGGCACACCGGTTGAAAAACTCTGGTATAGGATTTGGTAATTTTCACCTTTAGTTGTCAAAATTCCTAGCAAATAAGGCAATTAGAGTAACCTCCCTTGACTTTCACTTTGAACTAAGCTGGTAGCTATTTTGAAAGTCTCCATGTGAAATAAACAAATCTTAGAAACTTTTTCGAAAACAATACAACTGCATGCTTTAACACAAAAATATCATAAAATGTGTTCTTAATAACAATTAAGTTCATTTCAGATAATGCGCACGCACAATTTTATGGTAGAAATTTTAACAACTAAAGGTGAAAATTACCTAGGATCTTAGGTCAAGATAAGTTAAGGAAATCAAAATCAAAAGAGTGATATGACCCCTCGGTTCAAAAAGCTACTAAATAGAAACTTAAAAAGAAAAAATAATAATGTCCTCTCTGCTGGAAACAGAATGTCTGGAATATTTTTTTAGGTATCCACATTTCTAAAAGTCAGGGGGTCATATAAACTAAGACTGGTGATTCCTGGGCGGTCCGAGAAGTAGAGGGGAAGAAAAAGCCACCAGATAGGACTCGCTTGAAATGCTGAGAAGAAAAAGGGGGTCAGTGAGAAAGAAAAAAAAAATTAAGGAGTTAGTTTGGAGTTAGATTTTTGGCAGTTACAAACGGGTCGTTAGTCAGGCCAGTAAAGGGGTCATCTCCTTAGCCTGGTCAGGCAGGCAATGAGAACTTAGTAGCAGAAGGAATGTGTAAGAAGAGATAGTTGTATGTGCTGAGTGTGATAAATTCTTCCTCTGACCAAGATGTTGCACCCTACCCTTGTCTTGTATTTTCTGTTCTCGTTGTGTTTTTATTACAATTTCTTGCAACTCCCTACAGCCGGGGTGCAGTTCGCAGTGTCACAACAGTGGGGCCTGACACCAGACAAAGATCACAGAGGAATGAGATAAAGAAGATGGGTATATGCAACCACCCCCGGCTGGAGGAACACTACCCACAAACCCTACATACCTATCCCCTCCTGATTTTCTCAACCCTCAGCCATTTACCTTTTCACTATAAAAAGCAAAATGTACAAGTACTTATGTCAATAAAGTTTTGAAAAAGCTTCATAAAATGAGGTGAAACATTAACTGAATTCAACTGTGTTGTTATATCCACACTTTCCTCTATTCTCAACCACATTATGTTGGATTTATTCAAATCCTTCACCCCTGAAAGTGTTTTTAGCTAAAATGAACAAGGATAAAAAAAAAATAAATGGTTTACATACTGGAGGTAAAGGTGTTGTGCCAGTAAGGCTGGCATACTGTCTGAACACATCTTGTGGTTTGGGCCCCAACATTACAAATATATCAATAATTCCACTTTCAGAAAACCAGTGTGTATCAACTTGGGGAATATCCTGATCACCTTTTACATAATCCAACATTTTGTTGAACAAATTCTGAAAAAGAAAAAAAAAAAAGTTAGATACATTAGATAAAACATACATACATACAGATATACATTCGCTTATAAATACACAGATGTTTGTAGTAAATATGTTAGGCTTAATATTCAGAATTTCAAATTTTAAATGAATTTTGAACACTACACAAATATAAAGCAAGAGTAATGAAATGAGCAACACAGAATTTCCATTATAATAAGATAATATATTCAAATTTCATCTCACCTTGTCGGCTACATTTGAGCTGATATCAACCCAAGTCTCAGCTGCATTCTGCCAAAATACACCAACAGTTCTCTGCTCACTAATAAATAAAAACAAGTGATGAATTAAAAAAAAAAAAAAAAAAAAAAAAAAAAAAAAAAAATTGATAGTTTATCTTTTCAACTTATTGTTATTTTTTATCACAATGCACAAGTTATTTTACATTCTTTGTTAAGGAAACAGCACAGATCAAATGTTAAAAAAAAAAAAAAAAAAAAAAAAAAGTAGCCTCCAATATGATTCAGACTCTCAAAGCTTACACAGGGTGTGGCAGAAATACCTCCATTTTAAACTCTCAGCTTGTTGGAGTATTTGTGATATAGTTATTTACTAAGCTTAGCTTAGATATGGCACAAGGCCAGAAGCATGGTGCTCCCAATGAGAATCGAACTCACTAACAATGGTTTGCGAAGCGTGCTTGCTAACCATTACACCACGTGAGGTGCCCAGAGTATTTGTGATATAGTTATTTACTAAGCTTAGCTTAGATATGGCACAAGGCCAGAAGCATGGGGCACCCAATGAGAATCGAACTCACTAACAATGGTTTGCGAAGCGTGCTTGCTAACCATTACACCACGTGAGGTGCCCAGAGTATTTGTGATATAAAGTGTGCTCTAATTACCCACCTGGATTTATAGATTAGCCTAGGTCACATGGTTTACTCCTCCGGCCAATCAACAAGCAATACCATGTGACTGATACATTACTTAAACACTGATACTTGCCACAGTTCACTTGCAATCATTGAGGAGAAAATTATGACCATTGACGAAGGAACTGAGGACTCTTTACCAGAAGAACCAAAGGATTCATTATCAGAGGACTCTTTACCAAGGATCCAATTCCACTGGACAAGCGCTCTGGCTTAAGGCCTACAGGATGGCAAAACACATTGTAACACACCTGTGAGGTGCAAGTGAACTTAGGCAAGTGGTAATGGTAGCACAATTTAGCTAATATCTTATTTTTATAAATGTACAGTGTGGCAGAAATACCTCCCACATTTTGAATTGTCACCTGTGTGGTGCAAGAGAACTTAGGCAAGTGGTAATGCTAGCTAAAGTTTTACCCCCCCCCTTCCTAGATATGATTAGTTACAAACGTGTCTTGAACCAGCACACACCGTGCGTTTGTTGGGCAAAGTTTTTTTTTAAAGAATAGGGAATCTGTAATTGCTAGAGAGCTTTTTCTACTCATTAAATGTGATAGAATGATGCTGTTCCGGATAGAATTTTCAACCCATAGCAGTATAGATTTTCAATCCAGAACATCATTCCAATATAACATTGTATATGAAGGAAGACAAAAAAAATTCCACTTGCACCACTCAGATGACAGTTTGATTGTTTTAATGCCAATGCCATCTCATAGTAGAGCAGTAGTGATACTATCTTACCTATAGCTGTGAGGGGTTTCAAGGCAATTCTTTCCAAAGAGCAACAGTCTAAAAGTGAACATAATAGCAAGACTAGAGTTTGAACTCACTACAATGTTGCAGACTAGCACATTAGCCACTACATCACAGAAACTCCCTCTTTCTCTAGGTGACAGTCTAAAATATAAGAGGTATTTCTGCCACACCCTGTATTATGTATACATGAAAAGACCGACTCCAATATATCATTATATAAAAAAATCAAAGTTTCATTGCAAATAGTACTCTCACATTGATGCTGCCTACAGTTGTTTAACTCTTAACGTCCTATACTGCCTCATTCCACCCGGTCGGAAGTCACATCTATTTTGCTAATCTACCCCAAATCATAGCCTTTGTTTAAATATAATATTAATATTTGATTTAAGGGAAATAACAAGTAACTTTAGATGAAAAGGCCATTTTTAGCCATTTTTTAATAAATGGTTATAGGAATTAGGCTCTGGATCTAGAAATTTCTCAACAGGATGTTAAGAGTTAAACTAAATTGTACAAAAAAAACTAAGTTAAACTGAATAAATGATTTCATGACTGTAAAACCTACTTTGATGGAAATGGTGGAAACTAGTAATTAAAAAAAAAAAAAAAAAAAAAATTTTTATTAGTCAAATTTTAACTTTTCGGTTGGTTATTTGTTATGCTTCATTGGACATCTTTTTTTCTATCTTATCACATCAACCTTTAACAAAAAAAAAAAAAAAAAAAAAAAAAAAAAAAAAAAATCCTTGCACATGATTATATACACAGTTATATATCTACAGTTAATATATCTACAAATCAAATTTTGTGAAGTAATTCATCTGATAGTTTCTAAAAATGCCCTCTTAAATTATTCTTACCATTTTTTCTGAAATCATCTAAATTGCCGTATTTGACTGCATATAGGACGCACTTTTTTCCAAAAAAAATTTGCCTCTAAAAATTGCCCTGCATCTTATACAACGTAGGTGAAGTTTGAGACTTCCCATAAGCCTAGGCTAATCTTCTCTATTATTTCCTGCTATTGAGATGCCTTGTGTATGCTTATCGCTTGCCTGTACTGCCAAATTGCTTTTAAACAGCTATGTTTCTGCTTGTGTAATGCACAGCTAGACTGTTTTCAACAATATATGCTTAAAAACACTAAAAACGTTTTTCCTGAATCAGACCTGCTGAAATGGGGGTGCGTCTTGTATGCCTGTGCCTCTTATATGCTGTCAAATACGGTAATATAAATTTCTTTTTAACATTATTGCTGTTTTTGACCTGATAAGGCAATTTGTTCCAAAAATATGTTACTCTATTAGCAAAAAAATCCAATTGGCTAATCGTTTTTCTTTAATGGCATATCAACTCTTGTAGGTTATTTAATGCCAAATCTTTTTTTTTTGTATATATGATTTTATGTGTATTAATAAACTAGTAAAAATAATTTTTACTAACTTCATGTGTATTTATAAATTAGTGGTTGACTCATTGATTGGGTTAGGCCATCTAGCCCAAGTAAGAGATGAAGTGGAGTTAAATTGTTGCAGGGCATGTGACCACTAAGGTACCAGGATCACAGATTGCTTATCCACTAGGATCAAGTCACACTAAAAGCAGCACAACAGGTATTGTAAGCAACCTGAGGCCTGTGTGCTATATCTAAGCAAAGCATAATAAATAACTTGTTAATTCTCAGCCAACCTCATACCTTTAATATAAAAAGGGTTGAATGTTTGTTTGCCATGATAGTAATTTGAAGAATACAGTTGGGACAATCATATAGGTGCTAGGGCTTGACATGAACAGCCGATTGATTGGGTTAGGCCATCTAGCCCAAGTAAGAGATGAAGTGGAGTTAAATTGTTGCAGGGCATGTGACCACTAAGATATCAGGATCACAGATTGCTCATCTGCTGGGATCTTATCCTCAGGCATGAGCAACATTAGAGGGGAGATGTACCCTTCTGCAGAAGGATAGTCAACATATTCTACAGTCCCAGCCGAAAGGGTAGCTCAACTTGTGTGTATGTAAAAAATAAATAAAAATAATTATATATATATATATATATATATATATATATATATATAATAATAATAAATAAATAAATAAATTTTGCAACATACTTATGAGCTAACATGACTGGAATACTGCCATATAAAGCCATTGGGTTATACAATTCATATTCAAAAACATCCAGATTGTATAATCGGTAAGGGTCTGTACTCCTACAAAAAGACAAAACAAAAATAAGCTCAAGTTAAAAAATTGCACATCAATAATACAAAAACAAGATAAGAAAAAAAAAGAAAAAAAGTAAATGTTTTCAAAGCTGAAAATAGTTTTTATTTGAGATTATATATATTATTTACTAAGCTAAGGTCACTCTGGTTCTATGGTCCAATGATCACAGTCAACAGAGCTTGGTAACAGTTTCTTGTCTATTTCTACACTATCCTAACTTAGATATATATGCTCTATTAATGATAGACATTGAACACTATAGATAGTGGGGTGAAAAAAAAAAAATCATATATATATATATATACACACACACACAATAATTTAAGGAATTCTGGTTAATTTAAACAAAGTTTCTAGGTTATGTTATAGATTTTGATAAATAATACCTGATAATTGTTTTTTATTGTATAATGTCACACTAAAAATAAAACTGGTATCTTTTGTTTAGAAGAAAATCAAATTTGTATTTAAAAAAAATGGTTTGGTGTGTACTTATTTATAGCTCAGTGTGTGTGTGTGTATTATTGTGGCTAAAATGTTGGTTAAAACCATACTAATATCTATGATCTAAAAGAGCACTACATCTCAAAACCAAAACAATTCGGGTATAAAACCTAAAATGTTACAACCCCACAAGGATTCAAATCTTCCAAGTTTAGATCACAATCATCAGACTGCATAAAAACGGTTTTGATGCTTGTGGTCTTTTAATATTTTTGGTTATATAAAAGTTAGGATAGTGAAGACATGAAGCCAACAGTGTTATTGACTTTATGTCCCTACCACCCTTAGATATACATTAAGGATATTGAGCACTCTTTACTTATAAATATATCAAACTATATATATATATATATATATATATTATATATATAACATTTTATATAAGTAAGGAGTGCTCAATATCATTGATAGAACATGTATATCTAAGGGTAGCAAAGACATGAAGTTAACATTATATATATATATATATATATCAAAAGATGTAATGAACATATTATGTCTGCACACACATAAGTAGGCTAGATATATTCATTTTATTGTAGTAAATTCATTATACGTAAATCGCAGGTCAATTTAGAATTTAATTATTGCTTTAAAGAATTTAATAGAAAGAGCTAAAGGTCAGGGTGACTATATTATAAGAGCATTTAATCTGATGTGATGAATTTACTGAAAATAAATTTATCTAGTTTTTGTTTTTGAAAGCCTTTATATTTTCTTAACACTTACTTTGTTGTCTTCAAAGCAAAATCATCTGCATGTTCTGGGATTCCATAGACATGTTCAAATCCTGGGAAAGAAATATCAATTCCAACCGATGAGGGTCCTGCAAAATAAGAAAGAAACGTTTTTCTTGTAAATTTTGTCAAAGAATTAGAAATATAATATAATATATATAATATATAATATAATATATATATATATATATATATAATGAATGAGAAAAGTATTGGCATATCAAAAAAGGTAGCCAGCGTAAATGCAGTCTCCGCATCAAAGAAAAATTGTGCATCCTACAAAATACAAACACAAACTTATTGAACAAGAGCAACAAACTAGTTTCAAAATGCAGGCATTTGAACAAATTTTTATTGTGCCATTTACCACCTGATCCTAATTCTTTAATTTTCGCCTCCTTTTATTAATAAAAAAAAAAAAAAAAAAAAAAAAAAAAAAAAAAAAAAAAGGAAAAACTCAGCATGTTTATTTTTTTTTAATAAAACTTTAGCACTATAACATTCCATAATGTGAACACACTTCACGTTATATAAACACTAAACAAACCACTAAATATATATAAAGATTCAATATGTGTCTATATATGTATGCATGTTTGTACAACAACCCAGCGCACATCTATCTATATCTATTAAAATAAATTTATAAAAAATGATAAAACAAATAAAAAGGTTAGAATATAAAAAAGTAAATAGACAAATAAAAAGGAAAAAAATCCAAACAAGAGGAATGATAAAATAAATAACTTAAAAACAAGATATAAAGAATAAAAAAATAAAATATATACAAAAGTAATTTTTATTACTTTAATATATAAATATAAAAATGTTGGCAGAGTAGCCTATAGTCGGTATTAGCTGGACAGCAAGGGAATCTATCCCCTTTTTGCTAGCGCTTAACCAAGCAGATTGCTTCTTTTTTTTTTTTCAGAGTTGGAGTGCCACACCTACCATCCGCTCCCCACTTTACTGCACAGATCAGATTACCCAATCTGTGCTACTCATGCACAGAGTTGGTGGGGATTGAACCAAGAACCTTGCGATTCCTGGGCGGGTGCACTATCAACCGAGCTAAACTGGTCCCTATCTTATTATAATGGAGATTGTGTGTTTTTATGTCTGTAACCGAAACTATATTACTACTCATGTCACAATTTCCTTAGTTATTGACATCACATTCTTCATGATATTAATTTCATTTAAATCTCAATTATTAATAAAATTGACATTATTAATATATCTACATATTAACAACATGCAATATATTTATATATACAACAAAATAGGGTTTACAGTGTGAACGTGAAGGCTAATTTGCATATTGATATTAAAAATGTGATTTTTAAATATGTGCTTAGATTATTGATTTTTAACTGTTTGGTTTTATTTTAATGAATATAAGCAAAAATCTCTTCAATAATCTTCAATGAATCCATTAACAAGAAAAAATAACTCATTTTATTCTTTACTTCCTCTTTTAACTAAATACTTAAATTAGAAAAAATAACAATGAAAGATGGGAGTGATGGAAGAGTAAGTTTCAGTTGTTCCATTTTTTATTATACTCCCTCTGTTTCAAATCATTTTATCTGCATTCTTTTTTAGTTTCATTAGCCTCTCTAATTTAATACAATATTTTATTACCTTAAAACTTAGATACTTGCACCCGGAGGGTGCATATATTTGCTAGTATAAATAAAGATGAGATTTATTTTTAACTTCTTAAATCCCCGGGCAATGCCAAGTAGATCTGCTAGTAAATGATAAAAGCTGATAAAATATTGAAATAGTAAATGCTGATAAGATATCAAAAGCAAAGAAACTTTAGATAAGATAGTTGTTAATCTTGGGTTTAAAGTGGTCATGATTATATTCAACACAAAAAAAAAAACATGAGGAAGGAGTTTGTTCCACATTGCAACTGTCCTGGGAAAAAAAAAGCTGTTTGAATAAAACTTGCAAAGAGTCCACAAAGTACTTTATTTTCCCCTCCACATGAGTAGGATGTGACACATGGTCAATTTTTAAGCAGAGTTTAACAATTTGTATTATTGTCCTCATCTTTATTGTTATCTGCAAAACGTTTCGGCTGATGTACCCTCTGGCCTTCTTCAAGTATTTTTTATTGGACTCTGGGGACCTTCTCTTTGACTCGAGAACCTTCAGTTCAAACTTGGGGAAATTTCATTTTGTGCAATAATAATAAAGATTAGGACAATAGTCCAAATATTACAAACACAAATTATCAAGCCTCATCTCAAAAATTCAGAGAAAGAGTTTAACAAGTTTGGATTCAGAGTTTCCCTTCTCTTAGAATGGTTTATATACCAAGGTTAAAGAGCTTATTCTACTCCCAATCAACCATTGTAGCCCACTTGTATAAAAAAATAAATAAAGATACTTTTTTGTGAAGATATCGATAGGTGTTGTATACCCTTTTCATTACTTCTATTCTTCTTCTGTTCTTCTAGGTCTCTAACATCTTGACTTCTCTTGGTGGTCGGTCGCACTTAACGCATTTCTTCTAGAACAGTCTTGTTACCAAGACATTCACCAACCACAAACTGTTATTTTCTTAAGCTTTTATTTACTTAACTATACATTTCATGTAACTAAATATCTGACTAACATAGCGTGCGTATGCAGTGTGAGTTCCAGTTAAGGCAGGACATCTTCACTGCCTGACGTCCAATTGAAAACCGAGGACCCAACCAGGTCCCACGTGACTTCACATTTTCGCGGGCTTTCTGTACTATTCCATGGAAAGTCCCGTCCCTGATATGAAAAGGGCCATCCCTTTAGAAATACAGGGGATTGACAATAATCTTATGCAACCGCATAGATTATGTAACATAGGTAAGAGCGTAGGGAAAAATGAATTCATGACTTTCGAAAAGGCTTTATTGCTAAATCTAAGCTGGAATTCAAATTCTGTGCAAACCAATTCCATTTTCTATAATGCCAAACAATCAGTGATTAGATTTTCAGACTTGTAAGAATTTTACCATTTGGCTTGGAATCTGCAAAAGACTTGAAGGTTTCTTCCCACATGTCTGGTTCAGGACTTTCTGTCTCGGCTGTTTCTGGCTGTTCTTCCTGAAAAGAAACAAAACATTTTATATACAGGTACATCAAAAATCTGACTATGTAGAAGCAAACTTTTAAGTTATCAACTATGAAAGACACCAAGACAAGGCTAGAGGGTAACAAGAGCTAAGGATGATTATAATAGCAACCAAAAAGGAAGACATTAATCTGAGTACATAAGGGTTTGAATATACCTTAAGTTAGTTAAATAACACACAGGGTTATCATACCATTAAACAAACCAAACGAAGTTAATGAAAATTATTTATACCAATTTGAAAGTATTAAGAACTTGAAATATAGAAACTTTTATCAAAATGTCCTGGTTCGGCATTAAATGACCTAAAAAGGGTCGATATGCTATAAAACAAACAAATTAAGTTAGTGGCTTTGTTGGGATAAACTCACCTTTTTCTCTTCCTGGTTTTCAGCTGCTCCATCTTGTGCGGGTTCAGCTGGCTTAGCTGCTCTGAAAGGGGTTGAAAACCAAGAATATATAGACGTTCCAATCCTAGACAACACACCCCTAAAATTGGCAATAGTTGGGATAAAAAAAAAAAAAAAAAAAAACCTGCTAGTAATCGATGATAACCTTTTGCTGAAGCAGAAGCAGCGGCGGTTGTGAGTAGAAGAAAGCAGATAAGAAAACCACCAAATTAGTACCAAAACCAAAAGAGGATTACGCAACAAGGAGGAGAGGGAAAATAAACCCAATGCAGTTAAACCAAAACTAAACCAAATGAAAACAATAAAAGACAGTTACCATAGCAGAAAAAAAAAAAAAGATTTAGATTAACTCTTAACGTCTATACCACCTCATTCCACCCGGCTGGAAGTCACATTTATTTTCCTAATCTACTTCAATTGATAGCCTTTGTTTAAATGTAATATTAAATATTTAGAAGTCTTTGATTTAAGGGAAATAACAGGTAACTTTAAATGAAAAGACCATTTTTAGCCATTTATTGATAAATCCTTATAGGAATGGGGCTCTGGACTTAGAAAATTCATAACAGGATTTTAAGAGTTAATTCTATAAAATGCTTATTGTGCTTCTTAGAAATTTCAAAATGTATACATAGGCATGTGCGTATATACCTTTGCATGTGTATGTGTGTATATATATGTATAGGCACCTCCTGTGGTATAATGGTACGCAAGAGGGATTAGCAGACCATTGTTAGTGAGTTCAATTCCAACTGGGTGTCTCATACCTCTAACCTTGTGCCACAATTAAGCTAAGCACAAAGTGTATGAGTGTGTATATATATATATATATATATATATATATATATATATATATATATATATAATATATAAAAACGCTAAAAAATGACTGGTTTTTAAAATCTCAACCATTGAACTCATCTGATGATTGGATTACCATGAAACTTCAAGTTATGAGTGTAAAACCATAATATTACCATATATATATATATATATATGCACACACACGGTGACCCCCCCCAAAAAAAAACAGGACCGACTTAAAAAAAAAAAAAAAAAAAAATTCTTTTTTGGATCACCCTATGTGTGTGTGTGCCTTTTCTTCTGTTTGTATTCTAAAATTAGCCAAAATGGCACTGTAGAGATTTGTTACAACCAATACAACACTAGCAGGCAGCACCCCCCTTTAGCACTAAACAACTGATTATGTAGATAGATTAGTAGAAATGTCTATGTTATCCAGAAGTCTTACAAACTTTCTCAATTAACACAATACAGCAAGGTATATACACACACACGCGTGTTCAAATAAAATATCGATAACAGAAGCTGTATTTACCAAGACGTGAATGAACTATAAATGAAAAGCAACAAAAACAACATTAAAGAAAAACTAATCAAATATGAATTATGAGATGTTCAAATAGGAAACCCTGAAATTCATCTTTTGATATAATGTGAAGATGCGCAATCATATTTCTTTCGAGATCTTCAAATCTTACTAACGAGATGAACTTTAAGTTAAGGACACAAAAATTCGAATAGAGCTAGGTCTGGGGAGTATAAAATTTTGTTAAACAAGTATGGCCTAATGTCAGTATCAGCCAGACAGCAAGGGAGTCTATCCCTTTTTTTACTAATACGGTACCAAGAAGATTATTTTTGCATCCGAGGTGGAGCACCACACCTACCATCAGCTCCTCACTTTACTGCACAGATCCTTGTGCTACTCATACGCTGAGTTGGTGAGGGCCGGTATCGAACCAGGAACCTTGTGGTTCCTAGTCAAACACTACCAGAGCTAAACCGGCCCTTAATGTTTCCACGTTGGTACCAGGTTATCACCTCTTTATTATACACTAATAGGGATACCCAACATTGCCCATGTATAACAAATCAACACCAATAATATACACTTTTTTTTTAAAGCAGAAAATAATTGGAGGATAGGCAATATCAAAATTAAATTAATAACATTTTTAAAAATCTAACTTTACTTGTTGAAATAGGTTCTTCAATATTCAAAAATAAGATGACGGTATAATCATAAATGTACCAATGTTTTTTCCATTTTGATTTTATAAGTTTTAATTTTTATAAAAGTATTTTATGCTTAAAATTGTCCAAATGGATAAAAAGTCCATGTTTAACAAGATTTTTATTTTTCTTTCATTGATATTGATTCAAGTTTTTCGTTTTGAAATTGTAATATGAATGTTCTCTGGGGGGCACAGTTAAGTCCGACGATTTTACTCTCCCAGCAATGCTGCACTCTTCTCACCAATACTATCACAAGGTCTTGTCTCTCATCCACTCGTCACCACGGCCAAAATGCTACTGCAAGCTTTCTCCCGGTTTCTCCGAGCTGGTCAAATACATACACAATTACAGTGTTCATCCGGGCTCCTTCCTCTGACCAGCAATTGCAACACTAATCAGCATGCGTCAATCCTTCACATCTTGGCCACTCTGGATAGTTTAGTCATTCCCATGCGTCGGGCCACGACTCACGATCAGGAGAATGCGAGTTCATTCTCCCCACTCGCCTCTGATCTTCGTTCTGCATGCCAAACACAGTCGTGCACGCTTCGAACTACTACGTTCGTGGTTTCTCTCGCCACAGAAATTACCATTAAAAAAATAAGATAAATAAATAAAATGGTTTTTAATATATTTATCAAAAGCAAAAATCAAGACTACATTTTTTATGCTATCTTTTCTTTTAGCTTATTAAATTAATAAGATTTTTTTTTTAAATAAAAAAAAAAATAAATAAATAAAAAAAAATAAAAAAAATCGACACTAAATTGCTATGCTAAGTTGAACTCCCCAGTGAATGCAATTTAAACTAATTTTTGTATTTGTATCTCTTGGTAACCCAGATGTGTGCGTGTGTGTGTGCCCTCTCATTTACAATATCCTGGCACTGTGTCTGGGTTTATAGCAAACACTACAAAATATTAACATGAAGTAATTCCTAATTTGGCTATCAAAAAACCAGAAAGAAATATCAGTGAGAAGATTGTAATTTTTAGAATCAAAATTTGAACAACAACCACTAAAAAGCCACACTAAATGAAATACAAGTTAGTAATATTTACAAAGTTTTGTATTAGTCTTCAAAACTTTGCAGGTAAAATTAATAGGCAAAAAAGGTAAATTTTATGTTAAAAGAAAAAAAAAAAAAAAAAAAAAAAAAAAAAAAAAGAAAAAAAGCAAAGCAAATATCTATAAGGTGTTTAAAACAAAAATGTTAACATTTCTAAGGGTATTTAAAAAAAAAAAAAAAAAAAAAAAAAAAATCAAAAAGAGGAGTATTATCTGCATTATTCGGACTATTGTCCCCATCTTCATTGTTATTTGTACAACGTTTAGGCCGATGTGCCCTCCGGCCTTCTTCAAGTATTTCTTGTCGGACTCAGGAATCAGAGGGCATATCTGCCGAAACGTTGTACAAATAACAATGAAGATGGGGACAATAGTCCAAATAATGCAGATAATACTAATCATCAAGCCTCATCCCAAACATTCAGAGAAATTCAAAAGATGTTTAAAAAGAGAGAATGTTAGCATTTCAAAGGGTGTTTAAAAAAGAAAAAAATATCAATATTTCGGTGCCGTTATAGTATGTGGCCTACCTTTTTGATTCTGTTATAGTATGTGGCCTACCCGGTTTGAGTGTGTCCTAACTCAGTAAGAGTATATTTATAGATATAAGTAGTAGGAAATTTATTGAAACTAATTATTTTCATATATATTCAATTTCAAGAAATGCAATTCAGTCATAAGCTGTATATAGTAATTAAGAATAATTAAAAAAGAATTTATCCATAATTTACATGAATCAGAGATCTATTTAATTCTAAAATATTCTAAATTCAGAAATAGGGTTAGGGTTAAGGTTAAGAGTTATTATTATAACCTTATAATATGCTTTTTATGGTAGGCTACATACTATAAGAGAGACATGATTTCATAGGCCACATACTATAATGGTACCAATATTTCAATAGATGTTAAAAAAGAAATAAAAAAAGGAAAAAAAAAAAAAAGTTTAACATTTCTATGGGATTTTTTTCACTTGTTCACCATTCCTTGCTGGAATCTTCTGATTTTCTAAATAAATAGAGTAATAGTTGTCAGAGTAGTCTATTGTCATATTAGCCAGACAGTGAGGTAGTATACCCCCTTTTCACTAACACTAGACCAGGGAGATTTGTTTTATTGCTGAGAGGGGAGCGCCACACCTACCGTCAGATCCCCACTTTGCCGAACAGATCAGATTACCCAATCTGTGCAACACATGCATTGATTTGGTGGGGACCGGTATTGAAACAGGAACCTTCCAATTCCTAGGTGGGTACTCTACTAACTAAGCTAAACCAGCCCTAAAAAAGATAATTCTATAGAAATATCAACATTTTATTTTTAACTCTTAAAGTCCTATACCACCTCATTCCACCCGGCCGGAAGTCTCATTCATTTTCATAATCCACTCCAAACGATAACCTTTGTTTAAATGTAATATTAAACATATTTAGAAGTCTTTGATTTAAGGGAAATAACAGGTAACTTTAGATGCAAAGGTCATTTTTAGCCATTTTTTTAATATATCCTTATAGGAGTGCTCTGGACTTAGAAAATTCTCAACAGGATGTTAAGAGTTAACTAGCAGTGGCTACCCGGCGTCGCCTGGGTATGGGGGATTTTTTAAGTTAGTCCCACAGATCCATTATTATTGAATCGGGAGTTGAATCCTCGTGGGATGCCCATTTAAATCCCTATGTAAAAAAATAGACTTTGCATTGATCCAGCTACTCTGAAAAGAAATGTTAATGTCTACTATCTAAAATATCAAATGAAAAAAAAATCCATGCTGTTATCATTTAAATTTTATTTTTTTAATTATCTTCACAAATATAAATCAAATCTATTATTTTTGCTCCAAAACCAAGCTCTGGTGATATATAATGTGTATATATATTTACTTTGTTGTTAATTGTTTTATTTTCGAAGTTTCCTCCAGACATACATATACACACAACTGCCCTTTATATATGTATAGATAATCTGTGAGAGATAACAAGAATGTGTTGACAGGAATGGTGAACATGTGGAGACTGAAATTATATGAAAAGGTACTCTCATATTGTATTAACTTTTTTTTTTCTTCCTTCTTTAAAAAATTGTTAGTGAGTTTGATTCTCAGTGGGTGCCCCAATTTTCTGGCCTTGTGCCAAACTAAGATTAGTTTAATAAATGAGAAGAACACTTCATATGGTGTAATGGTTAGCAAACTCGGCAAACAGACTATTTTCTCATACTCTAGGAGACTACAGAAAGAAAATGAAAAGATAGACCAATACTAGGACCTCACCAGAGAACTGAAAAAAAAAACTGGAACATGAAGGTGATGGTGATACCAATTGTAGTTGATGCACAGTCTGCAAGGGTTTGGAAAAGAGACTCAAATTGGGAATCAGAGGAAGAAGCACCCAAACAACAGCATTGTTAACATCAGCAAGAATACTCAGAAGAGTCCTGGAGACCAGAGGAGACTTGTTACTCAGATTCCAGTGAAAGTTCACCAGCTATTGCTGGTGAGAAAAACTTACAAGGAGTTATTATAATAAGTATTTTTATAATTATTATTGGTGGTGGTGCTACTGCTGAAGTAGTTGAGGAGAAGGAATATTTTTCTATGAGATGATAAAACCATTTTTCTTTTCTTTTATCCCAAAATTGCGCTTTAAAAATAATTATTCTATTAATCATTTTGGTGCATTGCATTTGGCAATAAATTTAATGCCTGGAATGCAATTTTGACCATAAAATAAAAAAAAAATAAAAAAATATTGAAGTTTCACAATTAGAATACCACAATACATTATTGCTGTCAAGTCGGTGTATATCATACAAATGTATTTATAAAAGATGATTCATTTTTTATAATATTGAAATTATTGCATGCAGTGCTCAGGTGCACTACAACTCATCAAAGGTGGATGTATAGTACATAGAATAAATGTACAAATGACAGGAAAATGAACAGTATATTAGTGATGGTATATATGTGTGCATGTATATAGAAGAGGGATATAGTGTTGGCGAATTACAGGAAGCATGGAGGTTTTGAAGGATGCATTGTCTCAGCAGAATAACTGATGTAAGTAGTTTGTTCCTTAATTCAACAACTGAGCTCGAAAAAAAAAAATTTCTGAAAGTCATGGGCGGTGTTGCTCATCGATACTTCTAAAAATGATTGTTTTAGAAGTAATCGTTTTTATTTTTAAATCTATTTCCGGGGTCATTCATCGGTCAATTACTAGCACCCCGTTGATTGTTTACTCTTCCAAATTTTAACCTTTGTTCTTATTTTTCTTCTCTTTCTCCAGAAATCCGAATACAGTTTTATTTTCAATCACCAAATTCCCTGTAGACCATAATAATTACGCTACAAGTAGTTTGTTCCTTGATTCAGCAACCAAGAGTGAAAAAACGTTTCTGAAAGTCATGGGAGGTGTTGCTCACCGATACTTCTAAAAATGATTGTTTTAGAAGTAATGATCATTTTGCACTGACAGCATGGATTCCCATGACACTCTTCAGCAATCCACCCCTATTCTATTTTAGTTTGTTAATTTCACTATATTTTTCATATTCATTTTTGTAGAGCTGAATTTCTTTGATGATATTCATGATATTTCCTGACCCAGTGTATATGAACAGGTCCTTCAACTTATCTGCCATGTAGTGATTGATCAATTCTTGCAGTCAATTAGTGCATATATTTGTTTTTAAATAAGACATTGCTGATAGCAGTTGTGTACATTCCTGATGTGACAATATTGTATTGATGGCTGTTATATCTATTATTAGCTATGACATGCAATCAGGGATGTGGAATCAGAGTTGTGGAGTCGGAAACAGTTAAGGGGCCCAATAGAGTCGGAAACAGTTAAGGGGGCCCAATAGAGTCGGAACAGTTAAGGGGGCCCAATAGAGTCGAAACAGTTAAGGGGGCCCAATAGAGTCGGAAACAGTTAAGGGGGCCCAATAGAGTCGGAAACAGTTAAGGGGGCCCAATAGAGTCGGAAACAGTTAAGGGGCCCAATAGAGTCGGAAACAGTTAAGGGGCCCAATAGAGTCGGAAACAGTTAAGGGGGCCCAGGAAACAGTTAAGGGGGCCCAATAGAGTCGGAAACAGTTAAGGGGGGCCAATAGAGAAACAGTTAAGGGGGCCCAATAGAGTCGGAAACAGTTAAGGGGGCCCAATAGAGTCGGAAAAAACAGTTAAGGGGGCCAATAGAGTCGGAAACAGTTAAGGGCAATAGTCAGAGTTGGTATAGTTTTATCGACTGACTCCAGTTGAATTTATACTTTATATGGCCCTAGTTTAGTCTGTAAAGTTATACAGGGCACACTCCTTATAAAAAAATAAAAAATCATGGTTTTATTTTTTTTTGTAGGCCATAATCACTTAATTACATAAGAGAAAGAGTCAGAATCACTAAAAATAGAGGGGTCAGAGGTTTTGTGTTCCAACTCCACAGCCCTGCATGCAATTGAAGAATATAGTGTTCAGAAAGATATGAAGATTAAGGGAAGAAATCAAACAAATTATGTAAAAAAAAAAGACAAATAAAAGAATAAAGAAGAAAAAGTGTATATACTCACTGTTTGTTTCTTAAGTGTTCAAATTTGAGCAAACCCTGACTATTGATGCTGACCGTTGGCTGATCATTTGTATGAAAATCAATTCGAAAAGGATTGGATGTAATCACTACCCGAGTATTTTCAAATGTTGCAATCATGCTATTTGAATCTTGAGAAACTAATTTTAAACTGAAATGAAAAAAAAAAAAAAATTAAAATTTGTTTTGTGTGTGTGTGTATATATATATATATATATATATATATACTAGCAGTTTCCAAGGGGGGGGGAATCTATCTTAAAAATATTTATTTATATATATATATATATATATATATATATATATATATATATATATATATATATATATATGTATGTGTGTGTGTGTGTGTGTGTACACACATGTGCGAGAGTGTATGTAAAAAATTAAATATAAATTTTTAAAAAAAGAAAAAAAAAAGTTAAATCTTTTGGACAATATGACCTTTATGCAACTCTTTTTGATCTCGATTAAGAAAGGACATGTTTTTCATTTACACCGTCAATATCCGGTTGTTTGTTAGGGGTTTAGTTTTATAATTAAAAAAAAAAAAAAAAAAAAAAAAAACTAAAAATCGTCTGTTAACAAACAAACAACCGGATATTGACGGTGTAAATGAAAAACAAGTCCTTCTGAATAGAAATCAAAAAGGGGTGCTTAAAGGTCATATGGTCCAATCTTTTTAATCTTTGATTGAAAAAATTAGAAAATTCTTTTAATAAAAAATTTTTTAAAAACTAAGAAAAAATTTAAAACTAAAGATTAATTAAATAGAATAAATTCAAGTTAAATCTTTAAAAATAAATATCTAGATAATTAAATTAAAAAAAAAAAAAAAATTGAATAATTTTGAGTTTGATATCCTCTAATAGAAAATGTAAACTAACATAACCAAAAAAAAGGTGAAACAAATTAAAAAGTGAAAAAAAAAAATAAATAAAAGATAAACTTACCTTTGTAATTTTGGTTCTTTTACCAAAACATCTCCTACAGGAATTTCATAACGTGGTTTTAATGGTGATAGTTCATTAAATTTTATCCTGGCCATATTGTTGGCTAGAGCATAGAGTTCTAATTTGAAACGGACATTATTTTTTCTATTTACAACTTCAAATTCCATACTTGATGGTTTCATCTCTAATGATTGTAAGAGTATTACATAATGGGAGTGACCTGGTGATACAGCTCTCTGGCGTCTGGTAAAGAATAGAAAAAACAAAAAGGAATTTAGCATTTAGAATTCAATTTTTTTTTTTTAAAGTTCTTGAGCAAAATGCCCAAAATTTAAAAAATAAAATATTTTAATTTATTTAAAAATAAAATAAAAATATTTACCGTTCTAAAAATGTTAAATTTACATTTTACAGTAAAAGTTAAATGAAAATAAAAAGAGTGGGAAAGAAGAGAAAAAGGGAGAGTGAGGGGGTGAGTAAAATGAAAAGGAAAAAAGGGAAAAAAGATGAGAAAAGAAAAAGGAAAAATAGAAAATTATAGAAAGAAAAAAAGAGAAAGGAAAAAAAGTGAAAAAAGGGGAAAAAAGTGAAAAAAAAAAAAAAAAAAAAAAAAAAAAAAGTGAAAAGTGAAAGGAAAAAAAAAGTGAAAAGTGAAAGGAAAAAAAAAAGTGAAAAGTGAAAGGAAAAAAAGAAATTACTTACTTGCAAAATCCACTTTGGTCACATGTCTTAAAATTCTCTCGACTCACAGCTAACACACTGGACAATAAACACACACAATAGAGTAGGACATGCCAGTGAGTGGCCATTGTGGACCTGGACAAAAATAAATGACAATTTACTTTAGGATTGATTGATCTATTAAAAACACAATAAACTAACAACACAAATCAATATCTAACAATGATAAATCTTATGTGCAAGTGTACACATGCATGCACCTATCTATGATCAAGGTAGGAGAATTTTATTGGAGATAATACTCCACAAATGGTAAGAAATAGGACTTAGCTTCCTTTTTAAGCTTATATAATTAGTAAGTAATTAACAATATCAACATCAATAATATATAAAATAAAGTCATTGGGGTGGCCTAAAATCAGTATCAGCAAGAGAGTATATCCCCTTTTCACTAGCACTAAACCAAGGAGATTGTTTGGCATGAGGTGGAGTGGCACATCTATGATCAGCTCTTCATTTTAACACACACACACACGTAAAGATTGCCTTGGTGGACCCCTTAAAAATGAGAGTACCATGGCAATGACTAAGGGCACTACAGCATTTTCTTTTTTAATTTGGAAAATTTTTTTTTTTAATTTTTATTTGTAAAAAGTAATATTAATGTAAAATCTTTATAAAAAAATAAAAATAAAATGATAACAAAAAGCTCTAAGATCAAATATTTTCATTGACAAATAACCTAGATTATGATGACTAGACTTATACATTGCAATGAAACATTTTCAAAACAAAAAAATAAATAAAAAAATAATTTAAAAAAATAAAACATTACAACATTATTTGAATTCCAAGAAAAGTTTTTGCCATGAGTTAATTTTTTATTTTTATTTATCTTAAGACCTAAGAAAAAAAAAAGAAAAAAAAAAAAAAAAAGAAGAGTAACGAATATCTTTTGAAGAGAAAGGCAAAAATTGCCATTGACGTGGCTCATTTTTAAAGGGCATTGCAGCATTTTGCTATGGTCTAAGCTTTATATATATATATATATTATATAAATAAAAGAGATTTTGTATGTCTGTGTTTCAATAACAACTGAGTGCACATTCTTTTATAAAGGAAAATTGGTAAAGACCAGCATATAAAATCGACACTATTTTTGTCCGAATGGGAGTTTGGAAACTTTTTACTCCTCATTTTCCATAAGATAAGCTAAATAGAAAATATAATAAGGGTATAAATCAAGGGATATATTAAAAAAAGTAATATCCTATTTATTATAGTAAAATTTTATTTTTCATGAGCATTGCTGTTTAAAGAGAATTTTTAAAATTTGTGTTCAATTTGACAGTTATACTATTTATTGTGTTCTGCATACATAATGTCTGTAGAAATGTTAGTAACTAAAATGCTTGTTATAAAATCTATTTGGATATACAGTGGTACCTCAACTTACAAGTTTTCAAAGTTACAAGCTGTCACGCAGTTTATTTTTTGCTTTGAGTTGAGAGCTAAAATTTGAGGTATGAGGGAGCTTCAGATATGTTTAAGTTCACTAAAAACATTTAAGTTTCCAAATTTATTATGTCAAAGAAAAATATTAAAAAAATAAGTATTAAAACATATTACAGCACTTAATTCATTACATTCTATATTATCATATTTTTATACAACACAGTGCTATTTTTAATAAAAATAAAAAAAATTAAAAAAGTGACAAAAAAATTAGTTTTTTTTTTTTCTTCTAAGAAGGGACTGGAATTGATTAATCGCATTTCAGTTTATTTCAATGGGGAAAATTGATTTGAAATACAAGGAGATTGAGTTTTGAACAGAACAATTTAAATTTAACACTCAAGATACTTCTGTAAAAAAATAAAAATAAAAAAAAAATAAAATAAAAATAAAAAAATAAAAATAAGTAAATAAATAAATGAGAAAAAGGATAGGCAAAGTCCTTTGAACACTTTTATATATATATATATGTATAAGTACTTATTTTGATAGGGGTAAAACTGGTTACTATATAAAGTAAGGGAAGAAAAATAAGAAAGTAAGCATAGATATAAGTGAAATAGGTCACCACTCCTTCAGGTGACTTAAAATAAGTCTCTTACCTGACAAAATAGTTGACAAGATAGTGTAACCTAATCCTTACATAACCTCTGTCATTATATACATTGTTTTTTTTGTTGTTTTGTTTTACCTGGGTAGAAAGAGTTATTTCCCTAATTGCTTATGCCTAAAGTAAACAATTTACTTTTGTGACCTAAGTAATGAAATCTTAAAATTTCACATATTTTCCAGGTAGGTTGAGTGTTGAGTAGCCGAGAGAATTTTCTACAACTTTTCAACATTTTTTAATATTTTTTTATAACTCGAGTATAAATACATGTAAATTTTTAATTCAGGTGTTGTTTTATCCAGACGTTATCTAAATGAAAACGTGCAAAATTTGCCAGATTTTACATAGAAAATCTGGCTAATTTCTAAATATTCTCCAGGCAGAAAAAGCAAAATTTTAAAGCAATAGTAACTATTTTCTATACTTTTAAGATATGACCAATTACAAAATAGCACATACTATCCAGGAATAAAATTTGTGTTACATAGTGTTATCCAGGGACCAAAAGCAAAATTTGAAAAGGAATAATGGCCATTTTCTATACTTTTACAATACAAACTATCAAAGAAATAACACCTACTATCCAACAATAATATGTGTGTTACATAGTGTACTAGTTTTCAATATTAATTTGACTAATATCTTAACTTGAACCGATTGGTTTGGTTTCTTTGTTTAATAGCTTTTCAACCTTCATGGGTTATTTAATGCAAAAGCCATTCTTGTAGAAGAACAGTAGTGGTACTATTTAACCCATAGCTGGGAGGATAATCTTTCCTAAGGGTTTTAGTCTGAAAGTGAATGTAATAGTGGGACTGGAGTTAAAACTTGCTTACGATGTCACAGTCCATTAGCTATTATGCCATGGGAAATACCCCCTGAACTTCAATAAAAAAATTTTTTAATTAAAATGAAAACTGAAAAAAAAATAAAAAAAAGCAATTCATAAAAAGCTATTTAGGAACAAATTTTGATTTAAAAAAATAAAAAAATAAAAAAAACCTATTAAAAGAAAAAAAAAAAAAAAAAAAAAAAAAAAAGATTATCATTATTAATATAGTTCTGAAGTGAGAATATATAGTTATTTAAGAAAAATATCTAAGTACTTGGTACTTTTAATTTTGTAGGACTGATGAGGGAACCAAGTAACACCACAGTTAAATGTGCTGTAAGGTCCCCTTGTCAAACAAAACCAGCAACAACTTCCTTTTCTTAAAAGGAATTGTTTTTATGATTATTTTCTCTAAATTAATTACTATTTATTAGGGGTGTAATGGTTATCATCATAGGAAAAGGGAACAACGATCCGGGATTAAATTCTGGATTAGGTTGTTCACATTTCACAGTGCTAATTCCTTAGGGAAAGGTTTTGTTTGTTTGAGTTTAACGGCATATCAACCCGTCTGGGGTTATGTCATGCCTAACGGTTAGGAAGTAATACATATTGTGTATTTATATTTGTAATTTTTAGTAATTGGTTTTAAAAATGTGTTAGCATTATGTTGTATGGTATTGATTAGTTTCATGTCTATATTTATGGTATAATTTTATTTCCTTCAAAAAAGGAGAGAATATCCTCCATGTTGACATTTTCAAACAGATCTTTTATATTGTTTGCTTTAAAATAACGGTTTCTGATAGAAAGGTATGAATCCAACTATAGGTAAATAGAAGAGTAGACTGGGCTCTAACCTTGGTATGGCAACCAGTCATGAAAAAGGAAAACTGTGACCTTGTGTCACATCCTTCTAGCATGGAGGAGTTGGGTAAATACATACACACTATTTGGTATAACTCAAGTTAAAGTAAATAGAAGTACAAAGCCATATTATTTGCTTAACTGTGATGCCAGTTACCTCCCTCTTTTTACCAACAAATATGAACAACTGTATTGAAAACGTGTTAGGTTTATGCACTCAAAATTTTTTTGAAAAGCTAGTAAAACAAGTCTCCAAATATATGAAAGTATCAATAATAATTATAATAAAACCACTCATCTAAAAGTATACGATTTTGTGTACAATATTTTTTGTTTAACTCTTACCTACCGATCCCAAATATATACATGTGAGAAAGAAAAAAGAAAAAAAAAGAAAAAAAACTAGACAAAATGTGATATTGGTGTTCAGTAGTAATGGATCTGCAAGACTAACCAATACACCACAATGGTCGCCCAACCTTGGGAAAGATATGAATCTAACTTCTCCCTCCAGCTATGGCTAAATAGTAGGACAGACTGGGCCTTTTAACCTTGGTAATGAATCTATCATTGCATTATTTTTAATTTAAAGTATGATACAGTTTCTATTATTCAGTCACACAAAGGAGGAAGAATATGGTTTATTTATTGTTGGTATTCAATTTTTTAAATTATTTATTATTCTTTCAGACATTTTTTAATCTATTTAACCCATAGATGGGACCCTAACAAGTACTACCACTCTGGGTTAGGGTGGGTGTGAGAATAATGGCGATAAAGGGATACTCCACATTCCCCAGGGTTTCAGAATTGTAAATTCACCCCTAGATGCAGTTTGATGTTATACCCAGGACACTAAAACCCCCAACCACCGTCTACTAGCACATATATGATAGAGTTAAAAAAAAAAAAAAAAAAAAAAAAAAAAGATAAAGTGGTGTGATGTACCCATCTTTAATGAAACTATCTTAATTGCATTATTCTTAATTTAAAATATAATACAATTTCTAATGTCCAATCATGCAAAGGATGCAGTGTGTGGTTTTCACATCTAGTTAGATTTGACTTCAAGCACACACAGTAACTAAACGTTTACAACTGAAAAGATGAAAATATGTCTCGCTGCCCTGGGAATGGATTCGCTGAAACTTCGGTGTCTGGCAACTGACCTGGTAAACGCTCATAAGGTCATTAATCATCTTAACAACAGCAACCATGAGCACCTTTTTAATCTCCATCTTTCTAACACATGTGGGCATGACTACAAAGTCAGAAAACAGCACTGCTCACGTGACTTTCGGAAACATTTTTTCACGCTCAGAGTTGCGGAGAAATGGAATAAACTGCCCGCGTCTGTTGTAGGCTGCCGAAGCACTGAGTCTTTCAAAGCATCCGTGCTTCCTGTAGTCCGCCAACACTATACCTGATGCCACTCTCCACATACACATTACTACTGTAAACTGTTCATGTTCCTGACACTAATACATTATTCTGTGTACTTGACATGAGACTTTGATGAGTTGTGGTGCACCTGAGAACTGTACACAATAAATTTCATTATCATTATTATCATATTTCATTTAGTTTCTTTGTTTAATGGCATACCAACCTTTGTGGATCATATATTGCCAAAGCCATCCTTGTAGAAGAACAGTAGTGGTAATATTTAACCCATAGCTGGTGGCATAATGAAGTTCATATCTTTCCCAAGTGTGTTAGTCTAAAAATGAACATAACAACATGATTGGATTTTGAACTCGCTTTCTACCATGTCACATTAGCCACTATGCCATGCGAACTCCCCTGTTGAAAAATTGATTGATAGCAGTGATGCTGATAGCTTTTTGATTTAGTGCATCCTGGGGATGCACATATTTGCTTTGAATGAGTCCCCGGGAATTTTTATGGGTCCCAACTAAAGGCCGTCTAACTCCTATCTTGTAACCTATCCTGTGTAATTTGTTTCTAAGAAACTATTGAAATGTATTTACAGTTAGCTTGAATTGGTGAGGAAAGAAAAAGGAAAAACACAGGGACGCATGGATATGATTTTACTGCATCCTTTTAGATTTTTGAACATCAGGGATGCAGGATGCATACCTATCAGTATCTCTATTGATAGTTATAGTAAAATCAATCAGATCTTTAAAATCTCAAAAATGTATTTGAAGAATCTTTAAAAAAATTTTATTAATCATTTATTTTACAATATTCTAATTTTTAATCCTGGTTAAATTCTATATGATCTGACAATACAATATTCTTTATCTAGGAGTCTAAATTAAAAATGTTATAGATTTTTAAATTTCAAAGTTTTATAATTTGCTTGAAGCATTGTGTGTATATTTGGTTTGTAGATTGATGCGAAAGGAGAAAAGGTAACGAGTATGTTGTTCATTTACGTGTATTTTTTAGCTTTTGGAAGTTTCCTTGATATTTCGTCACAATATTCTAAACCCAGTTAATTTTTAAAAATGATATGTGATCAGTGCACGTTAGAATATTAATACATTCAAACATTAAAAACAAATACAGAAACACACACGTTACTACCGCCACACCAACATGGATATTAATTATAGTGTGGACCTTGGAGCCCATAAAGGGATGTTCATGGACAGACGTGAACATCCCTTTATGGGCTCCAAGGTCTTCTGAAGGTGGGATATTAATCCCAAAATATTAAGGAAACATCAAAAAAAAAAAAAAAAAAAAGTACAGGTAAATGAACGACATACTCGTTACCTTTTCTTTCTTTGCATTGTGATAAGCCTTAAAATTAAAAAAACAAATAAATTTTTTTGAAATCAATCTATAAACTGGTTTTTAAATTTGTTCCCCTTCCCACCATAATGGTTGTTTATGAAGCTTAGCATGGCACAAGGCCCGAGAAGAATGAGACCCTCAATGAGAACCTAATTCATGAGTGATGGTGCACTGAACTGCTAGTCTAGCATAAAAAAAAAACATTACATCACTGAAGGTGCCCAAAACAAAGTGAACCTTAGATATGGCACAAGTCTACAAGTATATGAGACACTTAGTGTGGATCAAACTGTTAATTGAGCTGCGAGACTAGCTCATTAACCATTGCACTAAGATGGTTATGGTAAGTGAAGCGTTTTTAAATTAAACGAACACAAAGCTAATTAAAAAGGTAAAATTGAAAAAGTAAATAAAATAAAGATGAGGACAATAGTCCGAATAATACAAAAAAATTTTTAAAAAGTTTTGTGCGCTTTTCAAAATCATGTTTAGTTTTGTTCATTAATACTTTTATTTGTTTTTTTAATTTTTTTTCTTCAACAACCACAAAAAAAAAAAAAAAAAAAAAAAAAAAAAAAATTTTTAAATAGTAAAAAAATTGAAAATAGTAAAATAAATAAAAAAATAAAAAGCACTAAAAGAATAATAAATAATGAAAAAAATTTTTAGGTAATGAAAAAAATAATTTAAAATAAAAATTAACAGTAAAGAAAAAGGGGAAAAAAGAAGAGCGAATAAGAAAATAGACGAGATGTCCATAAAAAAATAATATATATATATATATATATAAATATAAAAATAATTAACAACCCAAATTAAACAAATATGATTGAAAAGTTAAATACTCCAGTAAATTAGAAAGAAAATCGCCATTATTATTAGTGGGATGAATTGCAACCAACACTTTTTTTTTTTTTTTTTTTTTACACACACGCAACTTCATATAGTAGACTTATTTTCAAAAAATTAATAAATTAAAAAAAAAAAAAATTTATTAAAAAAAAAAAAAATGAATAAAATAAACCCCCAAAATATTAAAAGTAAATAAGTAGCCCATCCCTGACGGAAATAAACCCTTGTGAACAAACAAGCCAGCCTCTCTAAAAACTAAAGTAAACAAATCACAGTTTGCCCTCCTTTTCAAAAAAAAAAAAAAGTAAATTAAAAAAAATACAACCACTATTTCCTCCCTCACCCGGCCATTTCTTCTCATTGTTATCGTTATCCTAATTTATCGAGAAATAAATGGCAAAGACAACAAATAAAAATTTAAGTAAACAATTTAAAAAAATAAATAAATGAAATACGAAAAACAGTAAAGAAAAATCTATTGAAAAGAGAAAGTGTGTGTATGTGTTTGTGAGTGAGTGAGTGAGTGAAAGAAATAGTGTGTGAGAGAGAGAAAGAGAGAGAATGACGTGGTGGTGGTGGTAGCTGTTAACAGCTTCAACACACCCTCTATTACATTTTTCTTCTCCTCTTCCTCCTTAAGTTTAAACCAAGCGGTAAGAACATGTAAACACCAACATCTACGGAAGCCTCTAAGTCTCATAATCACACGATATCGTTTTCCTTCTAGTAACTCACATTTTTTACCTCACCCCAACCCAACAAAAAAGTAATAACGAAAAAAAAAAAAAAAAAGAAATACAGATTTACATGAGCTATGGATAGTCAGGCACCATCTTTTCTGATGACCAATGAATAAATAGTAATATTAATGTACGTGTTTTTATATACTTTTTCTGAAAGGAAGTGATACCACACTTAAGACCTTTCTCAATCCCGTTCCTCTTTCTGTTTGAAATTAAACAATAAACTTCGGTTGAATAGTAACACTTAGCACTTCGTCATAAACTCGTTCTGGAAGTCAAGGAAGATTTAGCTGTGCTTTTTGTAAAGTAAAGTCGTCGGGGTGGCCTAAAATCGGTATCAGACAGACAGCGAGGGAGTATATCCCCTTTTCACTAGCGCTAATCCAAGGAGATTGTTTTTGGCTTCTGTGACGGAACGCCATACCTACCATCAGCTCCTCACTTTACCGCACAGATCCCTGCACTACTCAAACGCCGAGGGCCAGTATCGAACAGAATATTGTGGTTCCTAGTCGAACGCTCATGTTATTTACTAAGCTTAGCTTAGTTGGGGAACAAGGCCAGTAGTATAGAGGGCTTACAATATACTTAGACTTTAGATTTTTATCAATTTAACGTAAATAGGTTTGGTTTGTTATTTCAGTCGTCAACTTCAAATTTCCACACGTAAGTTCTACTGGCCAGTCGGGAGGAGTGTTGATTTTTTTTTTTTTTTTTTTTTAAAAATCACTTTAATAGCAATTTACAGATTTTATTTCACTTAGTTTGAAATTGGTGGTGGTTATAGTAATACGTTCGTTGGATTTTACGGCATGTCAACCCTTGTTGGGTTATTTTATGCCGAAAATGTTTTGTTTTATTCATTCTTGATGGGTATTTTCTTAAACTCATTTTTTTAATTTTTTTTATTTAAACACAGATGGGACCCTAACAGGTACTATCACTCCGGGTCAGAGTGGACCTGGGAGCAATGGTGATGAAGGGGTACTCCACATTCCCCAGAGCTCCAGAATTGGAACTTCACCATGTCAACCCATTGGGTTATTTTATGCCAAAGACGTTTTTGTTTTATTCATTATTGTTGGGTAATCAATTTTTTTAAAACTCGTTTTTCAAAATCTATTGGACCAATAGATGGGACCCTAACTGGTACTACCACTCTGGGTAGGAGTAAACCCATGAGAAATGGCAATAAAGGAGTACTCCACACTTCCCAGAGATCCAGAACTGGAACCTCATCACTAGATGAACTTTAACGTCATACCCAATACACACACACACACAAAGTAATTAGATACAAAAAGTTTGTGAGAGACTTGCGTAGAAGTGTTACTTTAGTTGTTGGTTGTTGAAATTATAGATACTAGTACAAAAATAAAAAACACCCACCGGGCGATGTAAAAAATAGATTTTTGAAACATATTGCCTGAGGGGTAGGATAAAAAAAAAAAAAAAAAGTCAGCGAGTTTGTACCCTAAGTAAGTAAAATCATCAAATTCATTAAAGGATTAAAAAGTAAAACAATTTGAAATATAAAATTTAAATATGTATTAAAATAAAACAAACTATATATAGATATATAATACCAGTCATGTATTTATTAAAACTGGTTTAAAAAAAAAAAATGAGGACTGTCTAATGTTGCATGTTCAAATTTTGAGTGCATTTATTCTATGTTATGACGATTTTGGGTAATGTGACGTAATTTTTGTTACAGACAAAAACCGGAAGCGAATCTCCATTATTAATAGATTTCTGTTATACTTGGTTGGTTAGATGGCTTTTACAGCATATCAACCCTTGTTGGGTTATCTTATGCTGAAGACGTTTTGTTTTATTTATTCTTGATGGGTACTCAATTTTTTTTAAAACTTGTTTTTTCGATTTAATACATAAATGAGGACCCTAATAGGTACTAACACTCCGGATCAGAGTGAACCTTGGAGTAATGGTGATGAAGGGGTACTCCACATTCCCCAGAGCTCTAGAATTAGAACTTTGCCATCAGATAGAGTTTAACATTATACCCAGGACGTTAAGACTCTCAGCCACTGCCTTCTAGCACAGATATGATAAAACATTTTCTTATGTATGAAAGTAAGCTTACAGTATTGTGTATTATTGTGTTGTACTATGTTCAATACGCCACAAGATATGTTTGCAATGAATGTCCCTGCCCCAGAGGAATGAGACAGGTCCTTATATCTAAGCCATTCTATGAAGAAAGGAATGGTTTTTTTTTGCACCTTTTTTCTTTTATACTAGGCTCTGTCACTATGGCAATGTGATGGTGTCGCCACCTAGTAGAAGTCCTTTGGCAGACAAGGGAAGTAACCCTACAAATTCTTGTCAGAATTTTTGAGAAAAAATAATTTTTTTACACTGATGTACTGTACTTAGACTTCCTTAGTCACAATATAAATTTAATATATTGTTGTATATTGGAACATAGAATGTTTTGATATATTAGTAAGTAAAGTAAAGTTGTCAGGGTGGTCTAATGTCAGTATCAGCCAGACATCGAGGGAGTCTATCCCCTTTTCACTAGCGCTAGACCAAGGAGATTATTTTAGCATCCGAGGTGGAGCACCACACCTACCATCAGCTCCTCACTTTACCGCACAGATCCCTGTGCTACTCATACGCTGAGTTGGCGAGGGCCGGTATCAAACCAAGAACCTAGTGATTCCTAGCTGAACACTCTACCGACCGAGATCCAAATATAGGTTTGCGCTAACAATAAAGTACTTTGCCACAAAGTGGTAAGAATTGAGGTCTTAAGTTTATTTACTGACATCCTACCCAGTCAGTTGAACACAAGGATTGATTAGCAACCTTGAGCACCTTTTTGATCTCCATCTCTCCAATACACGCGGGCATGCCTACAAAGTCAGAAAACAGCACTGTTCACGTGACTTTCGGAAACATTTTTTCACGTTCAGAATTGCGGAGACATGGAATAAACTGCCTGCATCTGTTGTAGGCTGCCAGAGCACTGAATCTTTCAAAGCCTCCATGCTTCCTGTAGTCCGCCAACACTATACCTGATGCCACTCTCCACATACACACACATACATGCATATTACTACTGTGAACTGTTCATGTTCCTGACACATTATTCTGTGTACTTGACATGAGACTTTGATGAGTTGTGGTGCACCTGAGTAATGTGGGGTGCCATGAATGAACCAAAGCTCATGCATGGCAAGTGTTAAAAATTGTGTGTATCCTTTCAGCACCCCTCTTTTGAGGCACCTCAGGCACTGGCCAATACACCTAGCCCTGCACCTTTAAATCAAAGGGGTGGGTGTTGCCTAGAAGGATGACCTTGGGGATCCACACGGATATATATCTTACCAGTCCAATGGCCAAAGCCACTAGACACAGAGCACATGGGCCGGGCAAGTGAATTGAGGTCTTAAGTAGATGGTTCTTGTAATGAACAGCAGTATGCAGGTAGTCTTGGACCAGTTCATTTACTCTCTAAGAAAAGGTAAGATAGTCCACAACACAAACTGATGTCATTAGCTATAAAGATTTTTATATAGGGTTTACTTGAGGTTATTTCATGGAATTGTTCTAGTGGGGAAAAAGTTGAGAAAAGCATCTCTATTATGATTATATATATATTATTGTAACATCAAAAATGGCACATTGTAGCAACATTTTTGCTGGAAAAATTTAATGTTTAGAAAATAAGGCATTTTCCAGTCTATTTTGCATAGGTGTCAATTGCACATCCTCCAATCAGGCCGAAAACTTGCTGGGTTCTCACATATTGAGATAGATCGGAATATATATATATATATTCCATTCAATAACTTAGGAAACATATGTATACAGACGTGTGTATAAGTCAGTAAACATACTTGGATATGTATGTATGCATAGAAACACAAATACATCCAATCTTCTTACACTAACAAGATATATATATATATATATATATATATGCACCAGATATAGCTACTTTTACAACCCCCTGTAATATGCTCACACACACACACACACATTCCAAGCTCAATTTCAAGAGACAAAGGCTAATATTCTACCACTGATTAACAAGATAAATAAATGCATTGTAAAAAAATCAACATTACAATTAATCAACATGAGAAATATGACAAGCTGTGACAATCAGATGTGAGCCATGCACCCTCTTGCCACCACCAACCATTTAGAACATAACTGACTCCTCAAACAACAAGACAGTTCATTGGCAACAGCTTTCGTTTACAATAATGCACTGATTTCTGTGATTTTTCCCCCCCTTCTCTTCAAAACAAAATACTCCCTTGTAACAGATGCATATAGTGAAAGAAAAAAAAGAAAAGAAAAGAGAAAAATTTTTTTTATTTTTTTACAGGCTACTTAAATTCCTAAGTAATAAGAGAAGAGGTTTTCATTTTTTAGTTTAAGCATGTTCATTCTTTTATGATAAATAACAATAACATGTGAAACTAATATCAAATTAATAATAGACAATTGTAATAAGATTGGTTGGTTTTATGGTATGTCAACTTTTGTAGGTTTTGTTTAATATCGACCAATGCATTCTTTTTTTGCATAGTAAAAACCTTTCTAATGTATTCATATGATAAACAGTGCTTCCTATTGCCAACTTATTAGCAAAAATTCACTTTATCTATTGAATGCCCCAATATAAATTAAAATTTAATATGGAAAAGTGGCATAAAGGCAAATCTAACATAAGTTGGTTTGATTTGTATTATCTGCGTTATTCGGACTATTGTCCCATCTTCATTGTTATCTGTACAACATATCGACCGATATCCCCTCCGATAAAGATGGGGAGAATAGTCTGAATAACGCAGATAATACTAATCTTCAAGCCTCATCTCAAAGATTCAGAGAAATTGGTTTGATTTCTTTGTTTAATGGCATATCAACCTTTGTGGGTTATTTAATGCCAAAGCCATTCTTGTAGAAAAACAGTAGTAGTACTATCTAACCCATAGCTAGAGGGATATGGGTGTTCATACCTTTCCCAATGGTATTAGTCCAAAAGTGAACATAATAGCATGTTCAGACTTTGTACTCACTTGCTACAATGTTGCAGTCCAGCACATTAGCAACTACACCCCAGGGATTCTCCTGACATGGGTATGAATGACAATATGGGGGTCTTACTACATATATCATCCCACCATCATTTTTAGTTGCATAGCCCCACTATAATCATTTACTTGCTCTTTAAGTCCTGAGGCAAGTTTTGTTTCACTATTTACTAAATAAGGGGCCAGTTTAGTTCAGTTAGTAGTACACCCACCTAGGAATCACAAGGTTCCTGGTTCAATACTGGTCCCCACCAACTCAGCACAAGTAGCACAGATTAACAAAAGGTAATCTGATACTTGTAGTAAAGTGGGGAGCTGATGGTAGGTGTGGTGCTCCACCTCAGCAAAAACAATCCTTTGTCTAGTGCTAGCAAAAATGGGATAAGCTGCCTTGCTGAATGGCTGATACCGATAATAGGTCACTGTTGGCTACTTTTTATTTACTAAATAAAGCTTAAAACGAGGGGGGGGGAGGAAATCAGAGATGGGGGGGAATTAGAGATGGGGGGGGATCAGACTAATAGGATTATGATGTATCAATCACATTCATGTGACGAAAATCTTCAGCATTGGAGAAACTGGAGGGTTTTGGGATCTTTACGGTATCATACCCCACCCCCTTGTTAAAGTGACCCGGCCTGCATCCTAGAACAGTGGGGAGGGGGATGAAAAAAAAAAAAAAAAAAAAAAAAAAAAAAAAAAAAATCAAAGAAAGGACTAAGAGGATTAGGATTTATCAATTCGTGTGACAAAAATCTTCAACACTAGTTGGTTGGATTTTACGGCATAACCATTTGGGTTATTTTATGCCAAAGATATTTTTGTTTTATTCATTTTTCTTGGGTATTAAATTGTTTTTTTTAACTTGATATTTTTAATCATTTTTTAAGACCTATTTGACCCATAGATAGAACCCTAACAGGTACTACTACTCCTTCAATACTCAAGTGGCTTTTAAATATGGTTCTGAACATCTGCAAAGGATTCTATAGTCAAATGTAAAATTCTGACCCCCACCAAACAAAATCAAAGAACCATTCACTAATGTCACATGTTACTTTAACAATGAGACATCAACAAATCTTGACTATAGGGACAATTACAACAATAAAAAAAAATTAAAAAAACAACAACACACAACCTTAGGCAATAATTACAGGTTTAGAATAATATTAATACCACAAAGAACAAAAACATTAATGTTTCTTAGATGTGTTAATATCTAATTAGACTTAAAATAACATCAAACATTCTAATACCATTTTCCATCTGGTCTTCTACAGAAAAGACTTGTGGGACATGAGATGTTTATTTTGAGTTCAGTTGAGTTCTTGATGTGAGAGTTGCTAATTGTATCCTCTTTTAACTAACCTCTCTTTTAAACACAATTAGCAACTCATACACACGTGTGTGTGAGTGAGTGAGTGAGTGAGTGAGCGAGCGAGCGAGATATGGATGTTGGGGATTTTTTTTTGATGTTTTAGAAGTATGGAAAAATATAAGGTAAAGAATAAAAAAATAAAAATTCAAAGTGATGAATATTTACTGTTTGTCATCTTTATCCTAATATTTCGGATCCCTTCACCCTTTGTCAAAGGTTTCTGTAGACTGTTTTTATCTCTTAATTATCAATGTTATTTTCTTTGGGGTCACATGTCGGCTGAGTGGCCTGTTGGCTAGTTGATGTTTTTCTTTTTAGTTTATATATATATATATATATATATAATAAATAAATCTCCCCTATCCCATCAAGGGTTGACATGCTGTAAAATCCAACCAACCTAACAATCTTTCCTTCTTCTATTTTAAATAGACTTGTTGCCATACTAAGGTTAAAGAACCTAGTCTTTCCTACTATCTACCCATAGCTGGAGGGACAATAGTTGAATGCATACCTTTCCCAAGGGTATTAGCACTATGTAAAATGTAAACAGCCTCGTCCATTTCCTATTACACCATGAGCACTTCCAAATGTTTGATACAACAACACAAAATAAGTATCTACTCTTAAATTTACAATCTGAAAACTTTTTGCCTGCCATTAACTTTTGTTTATACAAAAAAAAAGTTTAACAGGTTTGAATTCAGAGTTTTCCTATCTAATACTAATAATTTTCCCACCATAATATGGTTTCAAGTAACTATTCCTATTTAATATTAATTGTATTTGATAATTTGCTTTTGAAGCATTAAGTAAAGTATATTACTATTTATATTTTTGAAGGCAATTACAATGCATATATCGTATAGAATTTGATAATTATTAAAATAGTCATCACAAGCAAACTCTGCAAATAACACGTGGAACACTGTACAGCTGTTTCAACCTTATTAGGTCTCATCAGCAGTGTATACCAACGATCTCCCTCCAACAGATCGAACGGGAGAATCCAGCACGCAGAGTCAGAGATTCTACAACTGGGCCACTGGCACGCCACACACGAAACACGCCAAATTAACTTGTCAATGATAAATACGCCAAATATGCAAACAGAACTTAGCACAGTGATAGTTAGTTGCCGAGTTTGCTTGTTATGATTATTTCAATAATTATTGAATTCTATACGATATACGCATTTTAATTGCCTTCAAAAATATAAATATTAATCATTTGTTTGTCCAGTTATATAGTTTATATGTAATATAGTTTGTAAGTATAATATTAACAATTTGGTTTCAAGTAATTATATGGTTTCAAATAACAATCGTTTGTAAACAATCCTAGCTTTTAAGTAACTATTCTTAATACAAATAATTTGCAAATAAAATAATCCAGAACTCCTACACAAAAATCTTATAAACAAGAATTCTGTTGAAAGCAATTAAATGGATTAATTATAAATAAAGCTAGTTTATACCTAAAACTGGTAACATGGAATTTTACCAAAAAAAAAAAAAAAAAAAAAAAAAAAAAAAAAAAAAACCATAAATAAACAAAAGAAAAACAAAAACATCTGTCTATAAAGGAGAAAACTGATGAGATTTTTTGATCATTTAACTTTCTTTTTTTTTTTTTTTTAAAATATTGCTTATAAAAAGCTACTGGTTTGATATTATTTGTCTATATTTTTAGATGAGACTTGATATGTATTATTTTGATTTTTCAGACTTTTGTCCTCATCTTCATTGTGTGTGTAATATATAATAAAACAACGTTTCAGCCATTGTACCCTCCGTCCTTCTTCAGGTGTCCATTGTCAATAGACAAGAAGGACGGAGGGTACAACCACCAAAACCTTGTATTTTTATATATCATGATAAAGATGAGGACAACAACTTGGAAAAAAAAAAAAAAAAAAATTAATAAAAAGCTACTAGATTTGTTTTATTAAGTGGATTTATTTATCTGTATTTATCAAAATTTAAGAGAAAAAAATGTTAATTTTATTAAAAATAAATAAAATGGTTAATGGTTTTTGCATATCTTATTATAATGGAGATTGTGTGTTTGTCTGTAACTAAATCACTACTCAAGTTACAATTCCCTTATTTATTTACGTCACATTCACCATGAATTTATTTTTATTTAAACCTCAATTATTGATAAAATTGTTATACCTTATTAATACTGTTGGATTAATCTACATACTAATAACATGCAAGTATATTTATATATTCAACAAAATAGCGGTTTACAGTGTGAACGAGAAGGCTAATTTGCATATTGATATTAAGAATTTAATTTTAATAAATATATGCATAGTATTATTGATTTCTAATTGTTTCATTTTCTCTTAACGAATCTGAGCAAAAATCTCGGTGATGAATCTTAAAAGAAATCCATAAACAAGATGAAAGAACTGTAATTTTATTAAATACTTCATAATCTAACTAAATAGATAAATTAGGAAAAATGAAAGACGGGAGTGATGGAAAAATAGAAGAGTTAGATTTAAAGCTGTTCTATTTTTCGATTATACCCCCTCAGTTTATCATTTTCTAAATAGTTTCTAATTTGATACAATATTTTATTACATCAAAACCTAAATACTTGCACCCGAAAGAAGGTGCATATATTTGCTAGTAAAAAATAAAATAGATTGATTGATTGATTTTAACAGCATTTCAACTTGTCTAGGGTTGTTTCATGCCTAGTGGTTAAGGAATCAAATTCATTGTACGTTATGGCAAGCCCCAACCCCTTTTTATCATATGGGTGCTAGAAGGCGGTGACTGAGGGTCTACATGTCCTGGGAATGACATTAAACTATCTGATGGTGAGGTTCCAGTTTTTGAGGTTTGGGGAATGTGGAGCACCCCTTCATCACCATTGCTCCCTGGTCCACTCTGAACCAGAGTGGTAGTACCTGTTAGGGTACCATCTATGGGTTAAATAGAAAAACATGAGTTGATAAACAAAATTGTATTATCCATTAAGAATGAATTTATTTCAAAATATTGTCGGCATTAAATGACCCACTGAGGTTGATATGCCATAAAACAAAACTTTATAAGGAGCTTATTATTGTATGTTCATATTTACATTTCTTTTTGTAGTTGTTTCTTAAGGTTGTTTTTTTTTGCATACAATCTTATCAAATACAAATAATTTTTAAATAGATATATTTGAACTATAGATGGTACCCTAACAGGTGGTACCATGAACTCAGAGTGGACCTAGGAATAATAGCAATGAAAGAGAACTCCACACACCCCAGAACAGAAGCCTCACCATCAGATCCAATTTAGTGTTGTACTGAAGATACTCCTTCTGCAGGAGATACAGTTAGCATATTCTAAGCTCTGCTGACAGGGCAGTAAGAATAATTGAAATCATACAACTGTGTGTAAACATGATTATTGTTGTTGTTGGGGTCGCCTAAAGCCAGTATCAGCCAGACAGCGAGAGAGTCTAAACCTTTTTCACTAGTGCTAGACCAAGGAGATTGTTTCTGGTGTCTGAGGTGGAGCGCCACACCAACCATCTGCTCTTCACTTTACCGCACAGATCACTGTGCTACTCATTGGCATAGTTGGTGAGGGCCAGTATCGAACCCGGAAACTTGTGGTTCCTAGTCCGACGCTCTACCGACTGAGCTAAACTGGCCCTGAGATGAATAAAAAAAAATTTTTAAAAAGGGTCAATTAAAGAAAATACAATAGAAAATTGAAGATATTGTTATGATTGTAATCATAACCTTTACAAATGAATAACATTTTTGGCATTTCAATATCTCATAAGGATATTATTTGAATAATTTTGATATTTCAGACTGTTGTCCTCATCATCGTTGTATATAAACACAATGTTCGGGTTCTGTTCAGATGTTTTTTCAAAATTACCCTAAAAATAAGTCATCTTCAGACGATTTCCCAAGAATTCAAATGTGGTTTCAGAGCTCAAATCGTTACTACTCACTCAAGGGTGCTCCAAGCAGCATAAATGCCACCAGATATTATTTGAATAATTTTGATATTTCAGACTGTTGTCCTCATCTTCGTTGTATATAAACACAATGTTCGGGTTCTGTTCAGATGTTTTTTCAAAATTACCCTAAAAATAAGTCATCTTCAGACGATTTCCCAAGAATTCAAATGTGGTTTCAGAGCTCAAATCGTTACTACTCACTCAAGGGTGCTCCAAGCAGCATAAATGCCACCAGATATTATTTGAATAATTTTGATATTTCAGACTGTTGTCCTCATCTTCGTTGTATATAAACACAATGTTCGGGTTCTGTTCAGATGTTTTTTCAAAATTACCCTAAAAATAAGTCATCTTCAGACGATTTCCCAAGAATTCAAATGTGGTTTCAGAGCTCAAATCGTTACTACTCACTCAAGGGTGCTCAAGCAGCATAAATGCCACCAGATATTATTTGAATAATTTTGATATTTCAGACTGTTGTCCTCATCTTCGTTGTATATAAACACAATGTTCGGGTTCTGTTCAGATGTTTTTTCAAAATTACCCTAAAAATAAGTCATCTTCAGACGATTTCCCAAGAATTCAAATGTGGTTTCAGAGCTCAAATCGTTACTACTCACTCAAGGGTGCTCCAAGCAGCATAAATGCCACCAGATATATTATTTGAATAATTTTGATATTTCAGACTGTTGTCCTCATCTTCGTTGTATATAAACACAATGTTCGGGTTCTGTTCAGATGTTTTTTCAAAATTACCCTAAAAATAAGTCATCTTCAGACGATTTCCCAAGAATTCAAATGTGGTTTCAGAGCTCAAATCGTTACTACTCACTCAAGGGTGCTCCAAGCAGCATAAATGCCACCAGACTTATTAAACAGAAATACTTGGAGCACCTTTGAGTAATTGGTAACAATTTGAGCTCCGAAACCACATATGAATTCTTGGGAAATCGTCACAATTTTGGTTAAAAGAAGTGCAACCTATCTGCAAGTAAATAAAGTAGTTACTTGAAACCATGGAAATTATATGCATTGATATTGCATAACCATGTGCAAAATCAACACTTAAGAAATAACTACACATGTATGTATGTGTGAGTATATATATATATATATATATATATATATATATATATATATATATATATATATATATATATATGAATGAACCCTGACTGTCAAGCTGACATGCAAGGACCGTAACCCCTACACCAGACTTTCCTAGATTTTTCGTTTTGTTTAGAAGTAGGTTATATTCCTCTTATAATGACTTTTTACTACACGACAGTATGAGAAGTAAATACACAAACGATGTGTTTTGATATGGCTTTTTTTAGCCGACAATATATGTATATGTATATTAAATGTCAAGTGGTGGCAACATATTTTAAACAGGACCATCCTGAAGAGAACTGGACTCCCTGGCATGCACAAAATACTTGTTCAATGCAACCTGGGATGGGCTGGCCACTTAAACAGACTTGGGGATGACAAAGCAAACAAAATGACTACCAAAGCAGATTGTGTACTCTCAACTGAGAGAGGGATCACATGGAATCGGTAGACCAAAGCTCAGGTACAAAGACAACATCAAGAGAAACCTGAAGAACTTTAACATCCCCATAGGCAGTTGGCAAGATGCAACCAAAGACCGAATAAATAGGAGGAAAATGATTCGCATGGTGTCATCATCAGATATAATGGACAGCAAGAATTAATGAAATGTATGTATGTATGTATGTATGTATGTATATATGCGTGTGTGTGTGTCATAAAACTAAAAAGGTAAATAGAAAATAGTGGACAAAGGTTAAGTAAAATAGAATAAGTGCATTCACCTCAAATTGTGAAAGTAATTCAAAGCTAAGAAGAAGAAAGACTAAATTGCTGCAATAAGAAATGATTAGACAAAAATATTCAAGAAAAACAGTTTTACAACAAATTACTTAATTAGTATCTATTAAGGTGACTTGACAAATTGGATAATTTAAATACATAATTATTATAGTAAGTTAACGATAAATTGGCAAGTGTTGATATAAAGTAATTGTTATTACATGCTAAATCTTATAAATGCTGCTAGTGTTGGATTGTAAAAAATAAATAAATAAAATAAACAAAAAAATAAACAATCTTAGACTTTACGAATATTGGTTTACTTAGTTTCTTTGTTTAATTGGTTTACAGTCAAGTCATGCTGAAAGCACTGGTTCCTGCTAGATCACTGAAGTTAAGCAAAGATGAACCTGTTCAATACTTAGATGGGTGACCATTTAAGCAACATCAGGTACTGTAAGCGACTCGATATCAAAATGACTTGATTCAGCATTAAATGAGATCACATACATTTATTATAAAACAAGATCAGTTTGGTTTGTTTAATGGCATATAGACTCCTTATGGGTTACTTAATGCCAAAATTTGATTCACTTGTAAATGAATAATTGTAATAACTATATTTTCAATATTCCATTGTTTTTTTGTTTTTAACTCTGCCTTTTTGTTTTGGTTTGTTTTGTTTTACAGCATATCAACCTCGGTGGGTCATTTAATGCTGATAAAGTTGTGAAATAAATTCATTCTTAATGCATAATACAATTTTGTTTATAAACTCATATTTTTCTATTTAACTCTTAACATTCTATACCACCTCATTCCACCTGGCCGGAAGTCACATTCATTTTCCTAATCTACCCCAAATGATAGCCTTTGTTTAAATGTAATATTAAACATATTTAGAAGTCTTTATTTTTAGTGAAATAACAAATAACTTTAAATGAAAAGGACATTTTTAGCCATTTTTGATAGATCATTATAGGAATGGGACTCTGGACCTAGAAAATTCTCAACAGGATGTTAAGAATTAATTAACCCATAGATGAGACTGCCTTTTTGTGTATAATCATTTGTTTGCACATATTTATATGGTTTCAAGTATTCCTGTCTAATACTAATAATTCGTACACAATTATATTGTTTAAATTAACTATTCCTATTTCATAATTTTTCTTTCCACAATTATTAGGTTTCAAGTGGTTTAGCTCAGTCAGTAGAGCACCCATCTAGGAATCGCAAGTTTCTGGGTTTAATATCAGTCCCTGCCAACTCAGTGTACGAGTAGCACAAATTGGGTAATCTGATCTGTGTGGTAAAGTGGGAAACTGAGGGTAGGTGTGGTGCTCCACCTCAGCAATAACAATCTCCCTGGCCTAGTGCTAGCGAAAAGGGGATAGACTACCGGCTGATATTAACAATAGGCCACTCTGCCAACTTACCTTATTCCTATCTAATATAATTTGTAAACAATTTAAACAAAATACATCACTAGGATGCAGTTGGATGCATCATCAGTGATGTCTTTAGTTCATGGGGGGGGGTGAGTTTTTTCAACATCATACCACCCCCCTCGCTAAAGTGACCCAGACGAAATTGATCATGCGTCATAACCAGCTAATTTCAATTGGTTTCGAGTTTCGTCCTTTATATATGCAGTCAGAATGTTATCTGACTATGAGTAACTTTTCCTATGAATGAGTTTAGCGTATCAATTTCAAACTATTTTGCATAGTAACTAATCCTTATTAAACAATTATAGCTACAAGTAACTATTCTCAATAGGAATAATTTTAATTCAGTTAAATGGTTTCAAGTATTCCTATCTAAAATCTATATTAATATGCTTGTTCCTAAACCTTCCATCCGTTATCATCTTGCACCACCCTCTGGTTAAAATGAGACCATCCAAATCATCCAAGATGAAATGCACAAATATAATTCTGAATTATCTGGAGTCACTTAATTGCCAAATACTTATTTTTACCATTTTTTTCACCCAATTTTAACCTGTCCAAATGGTCCCTAAACGAGACCGTCCAAATCATCCAAGAAAAAATATAGAAAGAAAGGGTTGAGAGAAAGAAAGAGAAAGAGAGAAAAATCAAGATTATATATATATATTGAACTATTTTTGCAATAGTTCTTAAGTAAACATATCAAACATTGCAATAATTAAATTATCATACTGTGGTATATCCACAGGTCCTGCTAGTTAATATAATTCTACATACAATAACCTTAAGCACCTTTTTTATTTCAATGTGTCTAGCACACGTGAGCATGACCATAAAGTCAGAAAACAGCTCAACTCCCATGACTTTTGGAAACACTTTTCCCCTGCTCAGAGTTGTTGAAGTATTGAAAAATATACCTGCATCAGCTGACAGCTGAAACACTGCATCCTTCAAAATATCTATGCTTCCTGTAATTTGACAACACTATACCTGATACCCCCCTACACACTTCATTTGATGAGTTTTATTCAATCTGAGTACTGTACGCACTAATTTCCTTAATATTAAATTACTCCTTGCGAGTTTTTCACACCAGCATTAGCTGGTGTTCTTTCACTGGAGGCTAAGTGACAACAAGTCTCCTAAAGTCTCCAGGACTGAGTATTCTCACTGATCTGTTGTTTGGATTGTCTATTTTCTTCAGATTTCTAATTCATCCAGACTCCTTTCCAAACCCTTGGGAACCATTCTAAAAGCACCAATAACAATTGGTACAACCCTTAACCTTATGTTCCAGTTTTTTTCAGTTCTCTGACTAGGTCCAAGTAATTATTATTATCATCATCATCACAAAAACATTTCTGCCATGGGTAGGACGTGGTGCAAAGTCACTTTTTAAACAGATATAATTGGTTTGAATTCAGAGTTTTCATTCTCCTAGACTGGTTGCCTTACCAAGGGTAAATGAAAAGGCACTCATAGTGTAATGGTTATCATTGTAGGAAATGGACACAGCAACACGAGTTTAAATCCTGGATGAGGCTGGTTGCATTTCATAGGGCTAATACCCTTGGGAAAAGTATGAATCTAACTATTTTCCCTCCAACTATGGTAAGACAGACTGGGCTCTTTAACCTTGGTATGGCAAATGGTCTTGGGGCAGGAAAACTGAATTCAAATCTGTTAAACTCCGCTCAAAAGTTGATCTTGTGTCGCATCCTGCTCATGAGGGGTTAGGTAAATACATATATAGGATGTGACGTGGTGAATTTTTTTTAAGTGGAGTACAACTGGTTTGAATTCAGAGTTTTCATTCTCCTAGACTGGTTGACTTACCAAGGCTAAAGAAACCAGTCTTCCATTCTATTTAGTCATTGCTTGGGGAAGAACAGATGAATTTATATCTTTCCAAAAGCCATTTGTGCAAAGTGAAATGCAAATAGCCTCGTTAATATAATTCTATTTAATAATTTATATTTCTCTTACAGAAATATTCTGTAAGATAAATATGAAGACATGCCATTTTAACACTAACACATGGTAGGCTTGTGTAGAAGACCATGCGACTCCTCGTCAGACAAGGAACAAAAAGGAGCGAAAAAGAGAGGAAAGAAGCCGCCACACAAAAGGAAGGAGAGACAACAGCAACTCCAGCAAGCATCACTGTTTGTTTGCAGTCACTGCTCCAGAGACTGCCATTTTAAAATTGGTCTGTTCAGCCACTCACACAGTTGCAGATAAAAATAAAATAAAATAATTTTTTTTAAAAAAGGACACTATGCCATAGTCTTTAGTAGATGAAAGGATGCCAACAATAATTTATATCATTTATTTGCATAGTCACATGTATTCATGACCAATACAAATAATTTCCAAACAAATTTATTGAAGTCATAGATGTGACCCCAACAGATATTACTCCGGGTCAAAAGTAGACCTGGGAGTAATGGCAATGAATAGGTACTCCACACTCCTCATTACAGTCAAGTCATACAGTAGGAGTATATTATGGTCAAGTCACACTGAATGCATCAGTTCCTGCTAGATCACCAAAGTTAAGCAGTGATGAATCTGTTCAATACTTAATTGGGTGACTACTTAAGCAACAGCAGGTAGTGTAAGCAACCCCAGTCCCTTGTTTATCAATATGACTTAATTGATATAGATATGAATAGACTAAGATAGACATATATCAATCTATCTTCTATACATATATCAAGGGCAGTTGTGTGTAAGTGTATGTCCGGAGGAAACTTTGAAAATAAAACAATTAACGACAAAGTAAATATATATATATATATATATATATATACACATTAAATATCACCAGGGCTTGGTTCTTGAGCAAAAATAATTCAGCATTAAATGAACTGAAAAGGGTTGATATGCCATAAAACAGAACAACAAATCTTTCTTTACTTTGATTACAGTCAAGTTACACGAAAAGCATCAGTTCCTGCTAGATCACCAAAGTTAAGCAGTAATGAACGTGTTCAATATTTAATTGAGTAACCACAGGTACTGTAGCAAACCCCAGTCCTCCATTTATTAAACGGACTCGATTCAACATTAAATGACCTAAAAAGGGTTAATATGCCATAAAACAACCAGCACATTACCCATAGCTCCAGAACTGAAGCCTCTCAATCAGATCACTGAAGTTAAGCAGTGATGAGCCTGTTTAATACTTAATTAGGTGACCACTAAAGCAACAGCGAGTATTGTAAGCAAACCAAGTCCTTTGTTTATAAAAATGAATTAATTTGGTATTAGATAACCCAAAAAGGAAAGATACGTCGTAAAACAAAACAGCCAACCACATTTCCCAGGGGTCCAGAACTAGAGCCTCTCAATCAGATTCAGTTTAGCATCATACCCAGGATACACACTTTTTGGTGGGGAGGAGGTCTTTCCCATCTACAGGGGAATACAGTTAGCATATTCTAAGCCTCCCCAACAGGGGGAAAATAATGTACTGAAATTCTCAAGTGTTGGTACTGCAAACTAATCCTCTACAATAGTCTTCTGTGAATACAGTTAGCATATTCTAAGCCTCCCCAACAGGGGAAAATAATGTACTGAAATTCTCAAGTGTTGGTACTGCAAACTAATCCTCTACAATAGTCTTCTGTGAATACAGTTAGCATATTCTAAGCCTCCCCAACAGGGGGAAAATAATGTACTGAAATTCTCAAGTGTTGGTACTGCAAACTAATCCTCTACAATAGTCTTCTGTGAATATAAAAACTAGTATGTTGTTGGCACTAGAAATGTAAACGTCATTAACTAGCGACATTAAAAGTTTATATAAAGTCCAGATGTCAGATTACATAGAAAGTGAAAAGGTCAGCAATATATATATATATAAAAATAAATAAAATGAGCTGGTTATGCCACTTGTGATATTATACAATGAATAATTTGACAGATTTGTCAAAACTTGCATTTACTATTATGACATAAATTATTGTGATGGTTGAGAAAGGAGGAAAAAAAAATTATTGTAGTACAAGGGATGCTTGAAAAAAAAAAAAAAAAAAAGTTAAATACTATTTTCCCTCCATAGAAACTACAGATACAGTAAGCATAATAACCCCATTGAATAGAGCAAGTTTTCTGCTACAAAATAAAAACCTATATGTGTATTCATAGCCTAAAAGAAATAACTTCACGTGTATTCATAAACTGGTAGTTGACCTCAACCAGTGCCTTCAAGAACCTATTTGATAAAAAGGGTTAGGCATTTACTATAAGAGCAATTTGAAGAATAAGGGCAGGACATATAGGTGCTAAGGCTTGACATGACCAGCAGATTGATCAAATCAGGATTCTTCAACTGCCCATTTAGTTGAAATAAAAGCTTAAGTCAAATGTTGTAGGGGGACGTGACCACTTAGTACCTGGGTCAACCGCTAGGATCACTTGCTCAAGCATTATAGTTTCCCACCTACAGCCAACAGGTAGCACCATTGGCAATGTATCTTTACCAATGATGGATACCATGCTCATACAAGTGGCCACAAAAGTAATACCTACTATTTTATTATGATGGTGGCATGATAGTAGAGGTTAAACCTTCCTGTCAATCCAGGATTTTTTTTCCAACTTTGAATAGTAGTTTGGTAAAAATCACATCTAACATGCAGACAGTAGTGCACCATTCAATTCCTCCCATGTGAAAAAAATTGCACCTGTTGATATTCATTGAGGCTTGCTAATTGTTTAGCAAGACCAAACATGACTTATCTATGGTTTAAATAGATTAAAAAATAAGTTAAAAAAACAAAAAAACAAAAAAAAAAAACATCTGTTTAAAAAATTGATACTATTTCTCTGAATTTTTTAAGATGAGGCTTGATAACTTGTATTATTTGGACTATTGTCCACATCTTTGTTATCTGCACAACATTTCCACTGATGTACCCTGTAGAAGGCCAGAGGGCACATTGGCCAAAAGGTTGCGCAGATAACAATAAAGAGGAGGACAATAGTCCGAATAATCAAAAAATTTTTTTTTTTTTTTTTTTTTAAATGAGTTTTTTAAAAATTTGAATACTCAACAAAAATGAATAAAACACATTTTTGGAAATAAAATAACCCAAGAGTTGACATGCCGTAAAATCCAACCAACCAACGAGAGGATACAAGTCCAGAAAGTGGTTAATGTATTTTAGCAATGAATGATAACTATGCAAGTAGCAAACTACGTTCAACACAGCTTGTCAATCTATGAAAAAAAAACATTTGCTTATCAGCACAAAATCAGGCAGATAAAAGATTACATGAACATAGTTGCTGCTATGAAAAAGTGGGTCGCCTCCATTGGTGCAAAAAAGATTGATGGATTTTAACAGCATATCAAACCATCTAGGGTTATTTTTATAGAGGTTAGGGAATAGTGTTCCTTCGTTATGATGATTGTCAAGTCACACTGAAAGCATCGATTCTCACTCGGTCACTAGATAAGCAGCGTTGAGCCTGTTTAATACTTAATTGGGTGACCACTTAAGCAACAGCAGGTACTGTAAGCAACCCGAGTCCTTTGTTTAGCAAAAGGACTTGATTCAGCCTTAAATGACCCCAAAAGTAGTGAACAGGCTCATCACTGCTTAACTTCAGTGAGCTAGTGGGAACTTGTTATATAACCTACCTATGAACATTAATGGGTATGTCTCATCTTCATAAATACAGGAGTATTATGCTGACTGAGTAAGCTTATATCACTAGCAGGGGTTTACCGTCTTCATGCCACTAGCAAGTATTGTATTTTGTTAATGTTATAAAGATTCCATTTCATTTCCAATCTCTGTTTGGTTATTTCTCATTTAGTAACCTTTGTTAGGTTACAACAGAACTGGTGTAGAATAAGATAGATATGAATAGATATAGATATGAATAGACTACGATAGATAGACATATATCAATCTCTATCTTCTATACATATATCAAGGGCAGTTGTGTGTAAGTGTATGTCCGGAGGAAACTTTGAAAATAAAACAATTAACGACAAAGTAAATATATATATATATATACATTAAATATCACCAGGGCTTGGTTCTTGAGCAAAAATAATAAAGATTTGATTTATATTTGTGAAAAGGATCCAAAAATTTAAATTTAAATGATAACAGAAGGGAATTTTTTTTCATTTAATATTTTAGATAGTAGACATTAAGGTTTATTTTCAGGGTGGCTAGATCAATGCAAGGTCTTTTTTTTTTTTACATGGGGATTTTAATGGCGCATCCGACGGGATACAACTCACGATTGACTAATAATGGATCTGCGGACTAATTTATAAAAAAAAAATCCCCCCCCTTCTACCCTGGTGATGCCAGGTGGCCGCTTCTAGTACATGTATAAAAATGAACAGAATTAAATAGATTTGAATAGAATGAGATAGGTTTTATTTTACAGCATATCAATGCTCTTTCAGGTTGTTTAATGCTGAATCAAGTCATTCTGATAAACAAAAGACTCAGGTTGCTTACAGTACCTGCTGTTTCTAAAGTGGTCACCCAATTAAGTATTGAACAGACCCATCGCTGCTTGGCTTCGATAATCTAGCCAGAAGTGGTCTTAAAGGCAGAGCGGGCTGGATTTACGTCTAAATGGGGGAAATGGTTTAATAGAATTTGAGACCCCTTTCATTATATATATATTATATATATATATATATATATATATAATTGTAAAATTTAAGTATCTTCTATTTAAAAAAAATTCTAATTTGAAACAATAAAACTAATAAATCCATTATTTTTAAAAAATCATTTTACAGTGTAAAATTCTTTAATTTCAACAATGAAATTAACAATGGTTACTTTAGTCACTGAAATAAATATATATTTCAGTTATTTTTCTAATTCAATTTCTACTTTATTCACACTTTATGTTAAGATATACTATCTGCTGTAGGTTCCATATAACCCAATTTATTTGGAGAGGAAATGGGAAGTGCTAAGTAATACATACTGCCCAGATAAATGCAGTAAAAAGTGTCCAACAAAGTACTCAGTACTGGATAATGAAGTAAAGCATATAATATATATATATATATATATATACACAAACTATCAGTGATATTGACTATACTTATAAATATAACAAATTATATTATCAATATGTATACACACAATGATATTGAGCATACTTTACTTATGAATATAGTAAACTATATCACCTCTCTCTCATTATATATACACAGAGATTATAAAAGGGACGCAGGACGCGTACCTGATGCACAAAAATCTAAAAGGACGCAGTAAAATCGTATCCATGCGTCCCAGTGTTTTTCTTTTTTCTTCCTCACCAATTCAAGCTAACTGTAAATACATTTCAATAGTTTCTTTGAAACGAATTACACAGGATAGGTTACAAGGTAGGCAGTAGAGAGATTTAGTTGGGACCATAAAATTCCCGGGACTCATTCAAAGCAAATATGTGCGTCCCAGGACTCACTAAATCAAAAAGCTATCAGCATCACTGTGTGTAATATATATACACATTCGTACTCAATGATATTGAGCATACTTTACTTAAAATATAGCAAACTAGATAAAGAAAAGGTTTTAGTTTTTGAAACCAGCAATTTTTAAACACAAAATTGCTTTCTTAAATTTTTGGTATAAAAAGCTAAATAAAGATATTCACTAAAATGTATTCAGAAAACCATGTTAATTCAATTTTTATGGTAGAAAATTATATATATATTTAAATATATATATAACGAACACAACCAAAATCCTATCGAAAATGTAAATAATGTTATGGTGCCCTAGTCTTTAAAAATAAAATACAAAGCAAACTGATAAAATAAAGAAAGAATTACCAACGATAAAAGCCTACCCAACGAATTTAAAAAAAAAATGAGAAATATTCTTTAACTATAAAATTAAGAAACACATTATCTAAGGAGAAAAGTTATCGAAATTTAATAACAAAATGAAACCATTAAATGTTTTGTTTGGGGGGGGGGGGGAAGAGGTCAGGTTTTAAAAAAAATTAAAATCGTGATTTTTAAATTTAAAAATAAATAAAATAAGTAAAATGTTTAGAGTAAGATTTTATAAACATTTTCTTTAGAAGAAAAATAGATGAATATTGATGTATGTATCTTTCTTTGAAAAAACAAAAAAAAAAAAAAAAAAACACGTTAAATTTTAGGATACAAAGAAGGAAATTAAAATCTTAAAAGAAAAGAAAAAAAAAAAAAGGGGAGGTTTCTTTCTTTCACTTCAACAATGTCCATTCATAAAAAAAAATAAACATTTTTTTTTTTTAAAAGCACATAATATATTACAGCTTCTCCATTCTTAAATTCAATACTTAAAGAGGTCACAGTTTTTAAAAATTAAATTTAAACCAGAGTGGGAAATAAATAGACAAGGAAGAAGGTTTTGAAAACAACAACTAGGAACCCCCTTCATCGAAAAGGGAGTGTATTTTGATTATTATTTTAAAAATAATAATAGGAATGAAAAGACGTTGGGAGTGTCATATTATTTCCTTAAAAGAAAGACCCCTGTATAAATAAGTCAGTACAGGACAGAATACCTAAATAAAACAAGGAGCTACGACAAGTTTCGGCATCGTAAAAAAAAATGACACATGATTATAAAGAATAGCTGAGGGGGGTCCGATTCACAATAAAAACCATCTAATAAACAGATCCTCCACTTTATGCCCACCCTGTATACATAACACAGAATATGAAAGGGGGTTTCTCTATACTTCGTCGGGAATAATCAAGTTGCTCGGGAAAAAAAAGTGATTGCGAAAATCGACTGTCGGATGACGTATCTCTCCGTCGCTGAAAAATCAAGAGAAACTGAAAACATGGAAAGTTCGGTAAAAGACTTACGGAGAATACATTTCAAGAGGCTATTTATAACATGGATTCATAATGGCATTTGATGCCAACTTACCTACGGTAAATCATGATTGCACAATACTCGATTCTTATCTAATCACTCTAATCCACAATAAACATCATGCTATTTGTTCACCAGACACCTTAAAGACAAAAGATAAAAATGAAAAAATATGTTTAGCATTACAAAAAACTAAATGTAAACTAGATTAAATTTTTTAAAAATTTTTTAGATAGTCAGCTAGCACCCCCCCCACTAACCAACTTCTTTAATGTTCTGAATAGAAAAGACGTAACATTAAAAATCTTGAAATTTATTTATTTTGCACTATCCAAAAAAAAAAAAAAAAAAAAAAAAAAGAGAAAGAAAAGTGTCCAAAATACTTTTGGTTGGAGCCTCTATAGCAAATTTAGGGGCATTTTTATGACTGTGTGGAGATTAAGATAATAAAAAAGAATTAAAAAAACAAAAAAAAACTCCCACTTTCACCAGAAGAACCCACCTTGTACGTGAAAGAAAAAGGACACCCAACCTCCAAAGAATCCTATTGGTTAGGCCTTGTCTGGAACAAGACACAACTACTGGCCAGGGAGAAATTTCTCTTGCCACGTGGTGGCTATGTCCTTTGAATCATTAAATCACCTATGGTCTTTATCTCTTTTTTGCATTCCTTGAATTCCTTCTTTTTCAGCGTGTCCACCAAATAAGATGGGGTTAAAAGCAAACCCTAAGACACACCACCTTTTAAACCTTAAAACAAAACTCTTGTAACCGCATAACTGCGACATGTAGTGAGTTTGAATTCTAGTTGCACTAACGCCTGTTGGCTGGAGCTGCACCTCTACAGAGGCCCCCCCACCACCACCATCAAATACTGTTGGCCGTGGATTGCAAACTGTGCTAAAATGGTGTAGATTGGATTAATTTTTTATGTGAATAAATGCAAAACTAGTTAATCACAAAGAAGTTAGTCGTAATAAAATTGTCCTTTATATGTGTATTATAATTGATTAATGAACAACAAGATACATAGGTGTGTTTTGGTTAATGAATTTTCCTTTTTAATAGTGTTAAAGCCTTGTATTTAGTTCACCCGGTTCGAGGATTAGTATTCATGACTTGCCTGTTCGCTGACCACTGCTTTTCTGCTCTCTACTACTATAAATCTTCCCTTCCCCTGCTCTCAGAATGTCCGTTATTAGGGCAGGAGTTTTTGAATTTTGTACGGTCAGTCTTGTCTATTTTTAGAATATGATTCTTTTTTTTTTCTTTTCCTCCAAACCTGGTCTAACAAGAATCTATGCTTATGAACCATTACCTGGTGGATGAGCAATCCATGACATGCAACACCCAACTTAGGCTTGCATGGATTTCTAAAAATCTTACATGGTCGAAAAATGAATGGCAAAATTTGGACACTCTTGAACTTTCTTGACCATTTCACAATCATTTTTGGGCGGGGAACATTGTTCAGTAAATTGTTATGCTTTTAGAAAAAAGACCATTAAGCAACAGGTGAGTTTGAAAAATTCTTTGTGAATCAACTATATCATTAAGAAATTGATTGAAAATGTTACTTTCTTCGTTCTCTCACCACAAATATTTTATAAACATATGAATCGGACTATATGACCTTAAGGCTTTGGCCATTTCCGATTCGGGGACATTTTTCCATTTACACCATCAAAATTCGTTTAATTGTTTACAGACAATTTTTAGAGTTTTTTTTTTTTTTTAATTATAAACTAACCCCTAACCCTAACCCTAACAAACAAGTGGATTTTTACGGTGTAAATGAGAAAAGTGTCCCCACAAGTCGAGATCACAGAAGAGGTGCCTTAAGGTCATATGGTCCTATGAATCTAGCATATTTGCTTGAATGCTATACTGCTTTTTATTCTGTCTTGTCTTACAGCAGATCCCTCTGAAAACCCACTGTTTTTTTGGTCAATCTACCCCTATTATATTTTCACCTTACAAAAAGGCTTTCATGAATCCCTAGTCATACCATACCCACCAATTACTATTATTTTCTTTAAAAAAGTGTTAGCCCCAACTTCCCTAAGGATGAAATCTTGGTAGCTTAGCAGTCCATGACATACAACACATCACTTTGGCTCTTACTCAGGCTAGACGAGTGATCAGAGAGGTCTCTTCTGATCAATTGGCTGGTCATGTGAAGCCCTAGCACTTATATAACTGTTCTGACCCCATTGCCCTTTTGACTCCAACCATTTTTTATCATATATGTGCTAGAAATTAGTGGCTGAGTGTTCTGGGTATGACGTTAAACATTAAACTGCATCTAATCATGAAGTTTAAATTCTGGAGCTCTGGGAAATGTGAAGTACCCCTTCATTGCCATTACTCCCAGGTCTACTCTGACTCGGGGTGGTATTATCTGTTAGGGTCACATCCATGGGTTAAATAGAAGCAAGTGTTAACAAAAAATGGGTTTAAGAAAAAATGAGTTTAAAAAAAATTTCAGTAACCATCAAGAATGTATAAAACAATGTCTACGGCATAAAATAACCTAAAAAGGTTTCACATGCCGTAAAATCCAATCAACCAACCAACCAACCAACCAACCAAAACCATTTATTGCTTAATATTTATAAATTATCAAGTCGTACTGATAACGCAGATCCCCTTGACTCTCTCTCACCATCCCCCCCTATTAGTGATTGCTCTTGACAGGTCCTCTACACAGCATCAAGCATCTGCACAGCTGGTTTCAAGTAATCAAAAATCTATTTATCAATAGTCACTTGTTTGCTAAGTTATATAGTTTCAAATAACTAATAATAATCCTTAGTAAACAATTATAGCTTCAAGTAACTAATGATAATCCTTGGTAAACAATTATAGTTTCAAGTAACTATTCTTAATACAATAATTTAACAGTTATAAGGTATCAAGTATTCCTATCTAATATGAAAATTTTCAAACAGATCTATTTGATCCAAAGATATACCACACGGTCAGAGTGGACCTGGTAGTAATGCAATGAATGGGTACTCCACACTCCCCAGTATATAAAACTAGCAAGAATATGCACCCTCCAGGCATAAGTATTTAAGTTTAATGTAATGAAATACATCAAATTAGAAAGACTAATGAAATTAATAAGAACTCATATAAAAAGATTAATTATTTTAATTATATTTTAATTAGTTTCTATAAAAATCATTAATAGGATTGATTTTAATACATTGGAGAAATAAAACAATATTAGAGATCAATAACACCAAGTAATTATTCTTTAACCCAGTCTTGTTAAAACCAGTATGCAAATTAACCCACACCATATTTATGGAAACCTTCATTTTTTAATATATATATAAGACAACACTTTAGATTTTTTGAATGCACTAATAACTGGCTCTTTGGGGCCTGTGTGTGTTAATGTATTAACAGCGTTTTAACTGCCCCCTTGATTTAAAGGGGCAGAGCTGGGTTTATTGCCCAATGCCTCCCACTTGAGGGGGAATGCTGACGGGATCAACGCATTTTTTGTACTTACCATCCATGAGTCTCTGCTTGTGGGTGGGCCCACATAAAAATGTCCTTGTGTCACACCCTCATAAGTGGGATGAGAGGCAAATACCCTAATAACATGGGCAGTTTTGAGGCAAATCTAACTCAGATTTTTATATAGAGATAATCGTTAATAAATAAGATTTTAACTATGAATTAAATACAAATTGATAAACTTATGCAATTCCTGAGAATATTGTGACATAAGCAGTGAGGTAGTTTCAGTTGCAGACAGACACCGAATCTCGATTATAATAAGAGATGGCATACTCAAATTCTACGCATTAAGGATATTGAATATAAATTAAATACTCATTGATAAACTTACACAATTCCTGAGGGTATTGTGATGTAAGCAGTGATGTAGTTTTGGTTACAGACTGATAGACACCGAATATCCATTATAATAAGATGACAATTATTTTTGGGGACAAGGTAGTCATTTTTTTTTTTATGGAAATCTAAATCTTTGATGATATCATCAGAACTGACATTTGAGAAGATGAAAAGATTTAGTTAAAAATGAATTCTTAGTCATTGATCTCAAGAGATGATAAGATCGGTTGATGACATCATCCCCCAACCCCGCCCCTGAAAAATATGGAATATGGGGGGTGGGGTGGTAATCTGACACTTTGGTGAAAAGGGATCAGATGGGTTGATTTGCTGGAAATTTTTACACAGATAAAAATACAAGTACTGATTCCTGATAATTTTCTCAACTGTCTTGCTTAGATTTGTGTGTGTGTGTGGGGAGGGGAGAGAGCAGTTGTCCCATCATCTCTGATTCATATATTCATGATTAGGGGGCACCTCACGTGGTGTTGGTGTAATGGTTAGCAAATATTTGCAGGCCATTGTTAATGAGTTCAATTCTCATTGGGTGCTCCATACTTCTGGCCTTGTGCCATATCTAAGCTTAACTTAGTAAATAACTATACACAAAAACACGTGGTTGGCAAGTTAGATTCACAGACCATTGTTAGTGAGTTTGATTCTCATTGAGCGCTCCATACTTCTGGCCTTGTGCCACATCTAAGCTAAACTTAGTAAATAACTATATACATGATAGGGACTAGTGTGTATTTAGCAGATTTGAATAAAGAGATGAGATTGGGAAAGAAGTTAAAGAAACAGAATTAAAAATTATGTTTGAATTTTTTAGATGAAGCTTGATAATTTGTATTATTTAGATTTTTTGTACTATTGTTCATAACTTTGTTATATACACATTTTGACTTTTTCAGGTGTTTCTTGTTATTTTTTTTTTTTTTTTTTTTGATAATTGTATTATTTAGATTTTTTGCACTGTTGTCCTCATCTTTGTTACATACACAACGTTTTGAACGATGAGCCCTCTTGCCTTCTCCAGGTGTTTCTTGTTATTTTAAAAAAAAATGAGGCTTGATAATTTGTATTATTTACATTTTTTGTAATGTTGTCTTTTTGTACAAAAAGAAAGAAAAAAGAAAGAAAAGGGAAAAAAAGAAAAAGGGAAAAAAAGAGAAATTAACAGGAAGAAAGAGGGGGGGGGAATAAAGAAAAGAAAAAGAAAGACACTATAAAAAGAAAGAAAGAAAAAAAAAGAGAACAAAAAGAAAGGAAGAAAGAAAATAGGAAAAAAAGAGAACTGAACAAAAAGGAAAAATGAGAAGAAAAAGAACAGAAAAAGAAGAAAGAATACAAAGAGAAAGAAAAGTATTAAAAAAAAAAGGAAAGAAAAAAAAGGAAAGAAAGAGACCACAAAAACAAAGAAAGAAAATAAAGAGACTATAGAAAGAAAGAAAGAAATAGAGAAAGAAAAGGACTAAAAAAGTAAATATGGCAGATGACCACAAAACTTATCATGTTGCAAGTCATATTTCAGAGAAAAACTTTTTCTTTTTAGAAAGATAAAACAACAAATAAGCAAAGAATTATTTATGATGTGAAGCAGAAATCAGGTCAAAAAGTCGGCCATCTTAGATTACAAGATATTGTTTGAGTCTTACAACTTGGTATTGTTTTCAATAAATATTTAATTAGAATCAAAGTAAGAACACAGTTCAGTTACCAACTGCCATAAATTGCACTGTTCACAAGATGACAATTTTATGCTCCCCAACCAATTTTCAATGTTTTGTTTTTCAAATCGATATTTATTACTTTTATGTTGAGGTAAAAGAAAAAAAGATTACCACCCTTGGCAGTGGAACTCTCCAAACATTCTTATAAAAGAAATGACAGAAACATATCACCTTCTTTGACCAGTTGGTTGGTTGGAATTTATGGCATATCAACCTTTGTTGGGTTATTTCATGCTGAAGACGTTTTGTTTTACTCATTCTTGTTGGGTACTCAATTTTTTTTCTACATAACCCACAGATGGGACCTTAACAGATACCACTCCGGGTCAGAGTGGATTTGGGAGTAATGGTGATGAAAGGGTACTCTACATTCCTCAGAGCTCCAAAACTGGAACTTCACCATCAGATAGATTTTAATGTCATACACAGGTAACCAGTCTAGAAGGAAAACTCTAAATTCAAACCTGTTGAACTCCGCTTAAGAAATTGACCTTGTGTCACATCCTGCTTCGTCCAGGAATTGAACTCGCGTCGACAAGTCCATTTCCTACGACTCTAACCATTAGACCACACGCCTCCTCAATATATGGAGGATATAGAAGATCCCAAATAAAATCATACTTAACTAACCAGTCTATTTGATACTTTTATGTTAAAATTATGATCTTACTATTGTTTCATGGATCTTCTATTATTCATTTTTTGACTAGCATTTGTTTCATTTTATTTGTTGCTTTTTATTACACCATATAAAACTATATAAGATGCAGTCCTTACTTAGATGATCACCCATTGCCTCTTGTGTTCATGTTGTCTGTTGCTTCTCTTGTTGCCCTCTTAATTCGTTCATGTTAGCCCAACTACTCTTCTATGTTTGGATGAAGATCAACTTAGACATATATTTTATATGTGCACATAATTACTTTATTACCCACTAGCAAATATATGCACCCTCCGGGTGCAAGTATTTAAGTTTTAATGTAATAAAATATTGTATTAAATTAGAAAGGCTAATGAAACTAAATAAGAATACAGATAAAACGACTTGAAACAGAGGGGGGTATAATAAAAGATTTGAAACAGAGGGAGTATAATAAAAAATGGAACAACTGAAACTTACTCTTCCATCACTCTCGCCTTTCATTGTTATTTTTTCTGATTTAAGTATTAGTTTATAAGGAAGTAAAGAATAAAATTACAGTTATTTATCTTGTTAATGGATTTCATTTAAGATTCATTGAAGAGATTTTTTACTCATATTCATTAAAATAAAACCAAACAGTTAGAAATCAATAATACTAAGCACATATTTATTAAATTCGATTTTTTAATATTAATATGCAAATTAGCCTTCCCGTTCACACTGTAAACCGCTATTTTGTTTTATATATAAATATAATTGCATGTTGTCAGTATGTAGACATAGTTAACAGTATTAATAATGTAAGACAATTTTATTAATAATTGAGGTTTAGATAAAAATAAAATCATGGAGAATGTGATGTCAATAACTAAGAGAATTGTGACTTGAGTAGGAATACAGTTTCGGTTACAGACAGAAAAACACACAATCTCCATTATAATAAGATTTCAACTTATGGGGAATCTATTAAGTAGAGATGGAATTGTTGACCAATTATATTAGCAAATTCTCACTAAAATTTCTAACTTCTAAATTTTTTAGTCCCATCTGACCATGTGACTTTTTAATCCAATGAAAGCCACATTATCAACCTCAAGGTCATCACACATCAATCAAACTGGATAACCCAACTTCTTTCTTCCAACAGTTTTTAACTACACTTCATGACAATAATAGAATTCACCAATCTATCATTTAACATTTTTTTTTTTGGGGGGGGATATATATATATATATATATATATATATATATATATATATATATTATTATAATGGAGATTGTGTGTTTTCCTCTCTGTAACCGAAACTATATTACTATTCAAGTCACAATTCCCCTTAGTTATTGACATCACATTCTCCATGATTTTATTTTTATTTAAACCTCAATTATTAATAAAATTATTTTACATTATTAATACTGTTAACCATGTCTACATACTAACAACATGCTATTATATTTATATATACAACAAAATAGTGGTTTACAGTGTGAACGGGAAGGCTAATTTGCATATTAATATTAAAAAATCGAATTTAATAAATATGTGCTTAGTATTATTGATTTCTAATCGTTTGGTTTTATTTTAATGAATATGAACAAAAATCTCTTCAATGAATCTTAAATGAAATCCATTAACAAGAAAAAATAACTGTCAGTTTATTATTTACTTCCTCTTTTAACTAAATAGTTAATTAGAAAAAAATAACAATGAAAGACGAGAGTGATGGAAGAGTAAGTTTCAGTTGTTCTATTTTTTATTATACTCCCTCTGTTTCAAATCTTTTTATCTGCATTCTTATTTAGTTTCATTAGCCTTTCTGATTTATTACAATATTTTATTACATTAAAACTTAAATACTTGCACCCGGAGAGTGCATATATTTGCTAGTATATATTATTATACTAAAGCTGAGATTTTCAACTTTTGATCCCTAAAGGCTTTTTTGCTGGTGACCTTACTGAAACGAAATTTATAGTATATTATTCCTTAGTTTTAGTATTACTAAATGTTTGAAAAAAAAAAAAAAAAAAAAAAAAAAAAAATCCACTTTAATTGGTTCTAATTAGTCGTAATTTGCCATTAAGTCAACAAGTGACCAATCCGTCTTACATTATACATAACTCTCTTATTCCCCTCTATATGCCAGTGAAGAGGAGTGAAAGAGATCACATGTAATAGTTTTATTACTAAAAAATCAGCACTTCTGATTTAGGTTGGAAAATTAAAACGTTTTTTTGGTTGTACCCGATGACAGTTTAACTACAGTCTATGAATTAACATTTTGCGAATTGGATTACGGTTTTAGAGGATTATGGTTGTTTTTAATTACGTATGGCTTAAAAAAAAAAAAGTCTTTAGTCTTTTTATTCATGCAGAAAATAGTATCAATTAAATATATACCACACCGATATTACAGTCTGAATAATACAAATAATGGTAATCTTTGCAGAGTTCCATCTTGATTCAAAAACTGCTAGCCGGTGACTGCTGAAAAAAAAAAAAAAAAGAAACAAAACAAACACCAGCTATGATTGAAGTCCATAGCTGAAGCTGTGTAAAAAAACAACTAGGGTTTAGGGTTAGTTAAATGGAAAATAAATAATTTGGGCTCCGTTTTTTCTGAACCCACAAACATTGTAATAAAACAGTTAATTTTAACTAGGGGGGTTTAGGGTTAGGGTTGGGTTTTCAGTGGAAAATACCCTAAGTTGTTTTTTTTCCCCAAGTGATCCCGCTTTGGCTACAGACTTCAATCATAGCTGTTGTTTTTCCACCAGCTAGCAATTTTTGAGGCAGAAAACCAGGACGGAACTCCGCAAAGATTATCATTATTTGTATTATTCAGACTATTGTCCTCGTCTTCATTGTTATCTGTATGTTTCGTCCGATGTACCCTCTGGCCTTCTTCAGGTATTTCTTGTCGGACTCGGGAACCTTCTTGTAATTGGGAGCCATCACGGAACTTTGAACCCAAACCTTTATTCAGTCCACGGGCGTATCCTGTTCTCATTCCACTAACCATAGCTAGGGTACAGGTGCTAAGCTTTGTTAATTATTCTATGTTACTGCTGCTCCTGACCAGGTTTGAACCTGCAGTCTAGAGATAACTGGCATTTAGAACTGTCTTAATCTAACTCCTTTATCTACTAGGATATGTGTTCAATTGGACAATCCAGTGTGAATTTTTTTTCAATTGCAAAAGTTACAATTTAGTTTGTAAAAATGGATTTTAAGTAGCCTCTTTGCAGGCATCTTCATCGAAATTGACCGAAAAAAACGTTTTAAATATATCAAAAATAAATTGTGTAATATTATTTTGCTTTTTTACTGATGCACATTATGTTAATTTGACCTTAAATAATCAATTTTAGGTCATTTTAAAATGAAAAGCAGATATTTTGGTAGATCCTACTCTTTTCCCTAATTATCTAGCGAGAGCTTAATGGGTGACCCAACGGGTCACGTTTTGTCTAGTATATAAATAAAATAATCCCTTCCTCCGTCAGGCTGGATTAACAAAGTCCTTTTTAGGTGGAGAGCCATGCATAAAATGAAGGCCATGCAATGACCAGTGAAAAAAAAAAAAAAAAAAAAAAAAAAATGCAGTGTTCCATTGGCATTTCACTTTCAGGGTACCTCAAGCACCAGACAATAAATCTGATCCTGCCAGAGTTAAAAGGAGGTATGTTCTTTTTATTGAGTTGTGCAAACTAAAGGGGGTGGGTATAACAATAATAAAAATAAATAAGACAAACAAAGAAATTAATTTGAAACAATTTTATAAAAACTATAAAGAATCTACTTTAAAAAATAAAAAAATATATGAATACCCGTCCCACAAGAATAGTTGCATTTGCATATGAATTTCACATGTTAAAATGTAACAATCATTATGGGACAGAGGTTGAATATAAAAAGTAGATAAATGTGAAATGAACAAAAACAGAACAAATTAAACAATATTGTTCAAATGCTAAAAGTGAATGAAAAATGAAAGGTTTTGTTTTTTTTCTTTAATGAACATGAAACAATGAAAATGAAACAATTTCATTCAAAATAAAACATCTTTTTTAAAAAAATAATTTTTTTTTAGCACCAAGTGAGAAGGAAGAGGGGGAAAAAAAAGAAAAGAAAAAGTGTGCATGTGTGTAGGGGATCTTGGGTATTTTTTGAAAGGCACACCTTCCTATATTCATAAAGCTCTTTTTAACAAAGAAATTTTAAACAGCAAGTGTATAAATCATGAAAAGGACAGTGTGAGTTTGAAGTTGGTGGGGAGGGGAGAAGGGAGAAAAAAAAAAAAAAAAAAAAAAAAAAAAAAAAAAAACTTTTATTGATTTTTTTTTTTTTTACTAGTATTTTCTTTGTCTTAAATCGTTTTATCTACTTGTAAAAAAAAAAAAAAAAAAAAAAAAAAAAAAAAAAAAAAACGAGTGTGGCATTCAAACTAAGCACATTCATATATTGCATACTAAGTATCATAAGCTGATACCATTCTACCACATGGTATTGTTCAAGGAAAACTCAATTCAAAACTGCTTAAAAATTTACTTTGTGGTGCATCCTGCTTCTTCAGAGGGGTTAGCAAATACATACAATATCAAGGTTTTAACTTTGTCTCCCATTAAACCTAAGCAAAATACAAAACTGATGGTTAATTCATTATATTGAGCAGAAGGACTCCGATTACAATAATGGTATGACTTTATTTGAATAGAATTAGTTCTGACAGGATTTAGATAGTAATCTTTGAAATATCCCATCATACAGGTAAAATTTGGTACAGGCAAGGGGGAAATTTGGTAGATGAATATGAACGGTTTACTTGTTTAAAATGATTTTGAACAACAGTAGATTAGCTCTTAAAACATTGATATTGTAACCAAGTAGGAAGTGTTTACCAGTTTATAATGATTGGGAACTACATTGAATTCCTTGCAAATTATAAGCATTAGAATGGATTAATTACTATTAACAAATGCTTATAAATTATTTGTATTAATATTAATCATTTGTCAGAAATTTGCTGAATAGGAAATTACTTAAATCCATATAACTGTGCAAATTATTTGTTTTAAAAATAGTTACCTGAAATGAATGTTGCAAAAGATATTGTCAAGAGAAATGGACACAGAGACTAGAGTTCAAAATCCTGGATAAGGTGGTTTGCATTTCACATAGCACTAATATTCTTGGGAAAGGCATGAATCCATATAATTCCCTCCAGGTAGGAGTAAAAAGTAAAGCAGATTGGATTCTTTAACCTTAGTATGGCAACCAGTCTAGAAGAAGGAAAACTCCCTTAGTTTAACTTCTCATTTCCCCTCTATAATTGCCCTCCCACCAAAACTTATAAAATAGGAACACATGTAGGAGGCGGGTAAAGACTTAAGAGTATTAGATAAAAATAAAAAAACGAAATGTAAAAAGGAAACAACCAAACATTGAGAAGATTTTTCAACACAATAAAGACAGGTAAGTCCTATGGCCTCATATATAAGGCAATCAGTAAACCCAGTTTCTAAAAAGTGAAAGAAAGATGCCATATTGGATATGACAAGCTGTTACAACTGAAGATGACCAGTTATAACTGAGGACGGAAGCCATAAAAAATAATAATAAAGAAATAAGAAACAACATATCTGAGGCGGCCTGTTTTTCTCAATCTATCCTTGAAAATATCAATGGAAAATTTAAAAATAAAATAAGTTTCCGTAGAAATCCTTGTTTTGGTTGAGGCTAGGGAGAAAGAGAATGTATGAATAAATCTAAAAATAACCCCCATTTCGTTCCTAAAAATCAGGGCCAGGGATAAGTCCCACATACACTGGAGCAATAAACAACTTCATTATAAAAAAAAATAAAAATAAACATAACTTTTGGCTAGGTTTGTTTCAAATCTACTAAAAAATTTCTTAAACATACCAAAAATTAAAGAGCCAAGAATTTATGATGATGGATATTAAATTCAGATCTTTCTTTCTCCAAGACTGGTTGCCTTATCAAGTTTAAAGAAATCAGCCTGTCCTATTTACCCATACCTGGAGGATGAATTCATACCTTTTCTTAGGGCATTAGCATAAAGTGAGACACAAACAGCCGTCCTGGATTTGAACTCCAGTTGCTGGGTCTATTTCCTAAGGGATGGGATGAGTGCCTTTCAAAAGGTTGGTAGAAAGGTAGAATAAGAGTCCCAATTTAAAAAAGGATCACATCATTACATAACTGTTTTTTTTCCTCTCGTTTTTCTAAATAGCAACTTCACTCTGGTTATCACTTCTATGACTGAAAAGGTGTGAGCAATGAAAACGAGTTAAAATAACTCATGGTGAGACAAAGAGAGAGGAGAAAAAAAAAAAAAAAAAAAAAAAACAACTCAGGTGAGATGTAACTTATTTCTGAAGATGAATGAGGTACTAGTAAAAGAAAAAAAAAAAAAGAAAAAGAAAAAAGAATAATGGCCAACAATATTTGATAAAAAAGAAAAAAAAAAAAGAAAAAAAAGTAAAGTGATATTTATGTACATTTATTAACTTGGAACCATCTGACAAGATATCTTTGTTCCTGGGTATTTTTACTGTAACAGTGAATTGGAATGGTTATTCTGGAAAATTCTTAGATGACAAGATGATAGCAAGGAGACAACCCTGTAGTGCAAGATATTTTGAGATGAATTTCTTTGTTCAGGCTTCTTACAGTGTGAATTGGACAGAGGAGGGGGGAAAAAAAAACCCAGTAAAAGCAATGATTATCCTGCAGTGGCTGATGGGATACCTTACAAGTAATTTATGTTTTTCAGGTCTTACGTTGATGGTGATGGAAAAATAATTTGTTGAGAAGTTGATAAAGGACAGTCGATGTAATTAAAAAAAAAAAACAAAAAAAAAAAAAAACACACAACAAAAAGTGCTTGAATACATTTCACAGATATGACATTGCACATTAGGGTAGGTCGATTTTTCACTTTTTAAAATATCAAATTGTCCATCTATGCGAAAGTTGTGTTAGTATACTGAATACTGATACCAAAAATTAGATCTTTTACTTGCACCATTGTTTGAGGAAATAGCATCAAAGATCATCTACTAAAATGCACTAAAAATTCTCAATTTCTTTAGAAAACTAAATTTTTAGTGCGTTTTAGTAGATGATCTTTGATGCTATTTCCTCAATGGTGCAAGTAAAAGATCTAATTTTTGGTATCAGTATTCAGTATACTAACACAACTTTCGCATAGATGGACAATTTGATATTTCAAAAAGTGAAAAATTGACCTACCCTATTGCACATTGATAGTATAAAAGATTCTGGTTGCAGGGAGGGAGGGAGGGAGGGGGGGGAGTGTTATTCAATCTTATTGTAGATCTTCTTACAAGCAAATATTAGGAAAATTATGATTCAAGATAATTATTACACAGTGTACAGTGGCTGATGAGATCTGTGGTTCCTTTGAGCTGGGTTTTCTAAAATTCAGAGGGAATTGTATTTATAGATACAAAACGATTTCACTGATGATGAAGATGAATGCAATAAAATCAATGATCAGCCTGGAGCAGTCGATATTTTAAAAAGTTTTTTTTTTTCTTCCTCTGTCCTGGAGGATTTGATGATTACAAGAAATTTGCTTTCCTTGGTTGGTCTTTATGCTGATGAGAAAAAAAATTTACATAAGGCAGTGTACATATTAACTGTTCTAAAATGGTTGATGGTATTTTCAAATATGATAACCCTCACTGATATCAATAGTATAAAGGCATTGGAGACAGGTTGCACATATGATCGGATATTGGGAAGGACGGGATGCATGATTGAGCAGATATCAAGAAAGGGATGCATGGAGAAGTGGATACCGTGAAGAACGGGTATCAGCACTTAAATGTTAAACTTGAAATAGACAAAAAAAAGCATTAAGTCTTACTTTGGTAATAAATCAAAATAATTCTCTATGTTGATAAAATCTGTAAAAGAATTAATTAACCGGATTGGCTGATGAGATACATATACGAAGAAGGAAAAAAAAAAAAAAAAAAAAAAAAAAAAAATTCTCAAAAATGCTGAGTGCAGTTAATTTTTTTTTTTTTTAAAACCAAGGAGGGGTTGTGCATATATACATATACACATTTAAACTAAGATTAGATATTTTATTTCTACACTTGATCATAGCAAATAAAATTTGGATTTAATTTTTTTAAAAGTATTTTACAAACAGACAGGTTCTCTCATCTTGATGATGATGAAAACTGATTTGTATGTGTCTTTGTATTTATTTTAATGAACTTATTTCATATATTAAGAATAGATTGTAGCAAGAGAAAAGATCTTGTAAAACCAGGCAGATGTTTCCCCAGTCCGAGATGGTTAATTCACAGTAACAAAATATCACCCATACAGAAGTACACTCCAGACAATTAAAATTTTTTTTCTTCCCCTAATCCAACAATACCAGGATTTTTAAATTATTATTGGAACATTATACAATAAAAATGGACATTATTAGGTATTATCTATCAACAAACTATACAGCAGAAGTGTTAACAACATTAAAAACAGGTTCTTCAATTTGATGCTTACAAATTTCGACCAAGATATTCCAACTTCTTCACATATGGAGAGAGAAAGATGAATCCTATACTATCTGGGATGAAGTCAAAGTTATAGACAAGGAGCACTAATAGAAAGTGAGAAAAATAAACATACATCATGATGTTAGAAAAATGTATAAGTTGCATGAGTATGAATTTCGTGGGTTAATCAATGCCAAAGCCATCCTTGTAGAAGAACAGTAGTGGTACTATTTAACCCATAGCTGGTGGGATGAGGGATTTCATAACTTCTGCAAGGGTATTAGTCTGAAAGTGAATGCAATAGCACAAATAGAGTCAAAACTAGCTTACTACATGGTTGCAGTTCAGAATGTTATCAACTACGCCACAGAGACTAATGCCCACCCAACATAGAAATACTGACCAAATAAACTGGCATAAAAAAGAAGAAAAAAGAAAAAAAAAAAAAAAAAAAGAAAAAAAAAAAAAAAGAAAAAAAGCTAAATTGAAAGATTAAGCAGGTAATGATATTTGTGTCCTATGCAGAGCGCACATATACTACACTCTAATCCTAGACGGAAGTGTTGATAGTTCTGTTATTTTGATGACCGGGACACTACTGGAGAGGTGTTTGATGACCGGGACACTACTGGAGAGGTGTTTGATGACCGGGACACTACTGGAGAGGTGTTTGATGACCGGGACACTACTGGAGAGGTGTTTGATGACCGGGACACTACTGGAGAGGTGTTTGATGTACCGGGACACTACTGGAGAGGTGTTTTGATGGACCGGGACACTATGGAGAGGTGTTTGATGACCGGGACACTACTGGAGAGGTGTTTGATGACCGGGACACTACTGGAGAGGTGTTTGATGACCGGGACACTAACTGGAGAGGTGTTTGATGACCGGGACACTACTGTTACTGGAGAGGTGTTGATGATGTTTGATGACCGGGACACTACTGAGAGGAGAGGTGTTTGATGACCGGGACACCCCCACATGAATGAGACAAAAAAAAATAAAATAAAAAAAAAATTTAAAAAAGTTTGCTTCATACTTGAAAGATCAGAATACCTGAAATAATACCTAATAATATCCAGTTTGAGTGTATAAAGGCCCCAATACAAATAATAAAGTCCTGATATCTTAAAACTTTATCAAAAATCATTATGGGTGATACTGGGCATTAAACTTATACAGCACATCATTAACTAGACAAGATGATTATTCTATAAAAAAAAAAAAAAAAAAAAAAAAAAGTTTATGGGTTTTGAACAATGATTAAATGAAGTATGGAATTTTGCCACTAGCCTTTCTGAGCAGTATTTTGACACCCAGTTTCCAGAGTTTTCTTTGGAGAACTAGTTTAGTGGAAACTAAGTGATGAGGTAACTAATGTTTTCATTGTAGTCAAATGTTTTTGGCACTCATTTTTAGATATATTTTGTTTACAGTATATACATATATTGGATTGTTGAATAATTGTCACCTTTTTTTTAATGAATTTGTTGAGGAAAAAAAAAAAAACAAAAAAAAACAAAAAAAAAACACCAAACCAATAGTTATTTACTAAGCATAGCTTAGTCGTGACACAAGGGTGCCCAGTGAGAATCGAACTCACTACAAATGGTCTTTTGTTTATAATATATATTGGGTTGGTGCATAATTATTGCGACCTTTTTCAACAACAAATTTGTTGTGAAAAAAAATTAAAAAAAAAGATTAACTCGAGTCATTTACAAAGCTTAGCCTAGATGTGACAAGGCCAGAAGTATGAGGCGCCCAGTGAGAATCAAACTCACCATCAATGGTCAGCTAATCTAGCTTGCTAACCATTACACCACATAAGGACCAAAAGCTAAGCCACTTATGTTAAAACCTATAAAAAAAAAAAAAGAAATAAAAAAAGAAATAAAAAAAAAGAAAAATATATTGACAGATGTCAATGCTTCGGCATTGGACATTATTTATAAGACATTTCTAGTCAAACATATGGTAAACATGACTTGACTTGACTTCCCGTTTTTTTTTTTTTTTTTTGTTTTTTTTTAAATTTAAAAGAATTTGTTTTAAATCAAATTTTTTTTTTTAAATTTAAAATCTATCATTTCTTCAAATTTTATTTTTCATCCGTCTTTTCAGTAGATTCGTCCTTTTTTGATGAAGGTTCAGTTTTTGTTGGCACCACACCATTTATTTCCTCCCCTTCTATCTCCTCCTCCTCCTCTGCACTGGGCGTCTCAGAGTTTTCACAACTTTCTTCAGAAGGCGGATCAGAGAATTCTTCCTTCTGGTCAATTTCTGATGTCGTACCTTTGGTGGTGGTGCTGCTGTGAGAATGTTGGCTGGCTGTGTCTGAATCCAGAGAGTCAACACCAGAGTCAGAATCGGATTCTTCATTTTTCTCACTGGAGGATCCCTGGTTCTTCTGGGGAAAAAAAATAAGACATAAAATAAATAAGACAAGAACAAATAACAAAAAACACAACAATTAAATAAAAAACAAATTAAAATAAATTTTTTTAAATTAAGCCCAACCCCACATTTTTATATTTGCCATGACCCAAAAGACCTGAAAACCATTTCTAATTTGGTCTGCAATTTTTATATTAAGTTTTTCATTAACTTCAGGAGTGTAAAAAAAAAAAAAAAAAAAAAAAACAGCTTCATATGCATTAATAAACTGATGTTTGACCCTCAGCCACAGCCTTCTGGCCTCCATATTAAAAAAGTTTGCCATAAGAGTATTTGAAGAATATGGTTACGACAAACATATTTACCAACCCCTCTGCACGAGTAGGACAGGACACAGGGCCAATTTCTTAAGTGGAGTTTAACAGGTTCGAATCTAGAGTTTTCCTTCTCCTGGACGGGTTACCATGTTAAGTTTTTAAATGCCATCCTTGGCCAGTTGAAAAGGGCTTAAGTAAGTCCCGAGTTATAGAATCCTTTGGTAAGTGTATAAGTCCTATCCTGCGAATAAGTCCTATCCTGCGAATAAGTCCTATCCAGCGTATTGGTAAAGGTCCAGTGATACAATCCTATGTCTGTCGTCCACGAAGGTTCAAAGCAGTTGTGCATAGTGTGACCAGAACAGCCGGTATAAATATATCAGCAGCAGTCTATCACACACCTTATATAGCAAAATATCTCAATATACCTAACCAAGGTTAAAGAGCCAGTCCAGCCTACTATTTACCCATAGCTAAAGGAAGAATAGATGCATACCTTTCCCAAAGTGTTAAATATTGATGGGTACCATCGTTTTTTTTAGACAGTGTAGAAACAGATTTAAATTCAAATCTGAACTGTGAGGTGATTGATGTTCAGTGACATCAAGTTGACCCCCCAACTTCCTGCTACTGGGAAACAGGGGGAAAGAAGTTTAGAATCAGCCGAGCCATAAGATGTCCGATTGTAAGCATGGACATAACTTCGCTCCTGCGCGGTTGAAAGTTTTTTTTAATAAGATTCTGTCCCGAAATGAATAAAAATGTGATCACCAAAAACTATATGCTTTGTGCCGTTTCTAATAACCGTGGCATGACCAGAGGACTTTACCAGACCAATCAATGACAGAACAGCAGAAGAAGTTAAGAGAAGACCAAGAATACAGTAAGTAGAATACCGACCCAGCTATACACAGGAAACAGAAGATAAAAGAAATCCAGCCATGAAGACAGCTAATCCGAAAGAAATAGGTGACCCCCCCCACATAATACATGCCCAGACAGAAGAGGTATACCACAAAGGATATGTGAATTGGGACTAACCTATATACGCTAGGGCTTGACACAACCCAGTGAAGCGGAGTGTTGCTCAGGACCACTTAGTAGTTGGGTCAGCCAACACATCCCTTCCTCAGGAATTATAGTTTGGTTTGTCATGCACAGCCAATAGGTGGCCCAATTGTGGGGTGAGGTGGGGTGTGTTCGACCCCCCCCCCCCCCACTGCAGAGGTTACTGGTTGAGTTGGGCTTTACAGCATGTCAACCCATTGGGTCATTTTCTGCTGAAGATGTTTTGTTTTATTTATTCTTGATGGAAACTCAATTTTTAAAAAAACATTTTTTTTTTAACCCATAGATGGGTTAGAATACTACCCACTCTGGATCAGAGTGGACCTGGGACTAACCAGAGCCGAATTTTAATATCCACTTACCATTGTCCATGGAGGAGGGGCCTGATCAGGGCACCGCCGAAGAGCAAATTTCCACACTCCAAACCCAGAAAGACCAACTGTGTTCCAATATTTTTCAACTGTATATAAACCTGAAATGCAGAATAGAACAAGATATATACAAGCGCACAATAGGAAGGAAGGAAGATATCTTTTCTTTTTGTCAGGGTGACCTAAAGTCAGTATCAGTCAGACGAGGGAGTTTATCCTCTTTTCACTAGTGCTAGACCAAGGAGATTGTTTTTGCAGGTGGACCATTTAAGTATTAGGGATCCTGACATTAAATATTTTAGACGCTAACTGCACTCAAATGATCACAGAATGCATTGTATGGTGTGGTTATACCCACATCCTCGAAAATGATCAATAAAAAGGTCTTAAGTAAATGTACTGGAGATATAACACTTGTGTATTTGGACAATTATAGTCTTCTTCACAAACATAATAAAATCGTTATTTATCACATTTAATAAAATATATCTCAAAGAATTTGCTACAGAAAGTTAAAGAGAAAAAAAAAAAAGAAAAGAAATAGAGAAAGAAAAGAGAAAAAAAGAAAGAGAAAGAAAAGAGAAAAGAGAAAAGAGAAAGAAAAAAGAAAAGAAAAAAAAAAAGAGAAAAGAAAAAAAGAAAAGAGAAAAAAAAGAAAAGAGAAAAAAAGAAAAGAGAAAAAAAGAAAAGAGAAAAGAAAAGAGAAAAGAGAAAAAAAGAAAAGAAAAGAATAGAGAAAGAAAAGAGAAAAAGAAGAAAGAAAAAGAGAAAAAGAAAAGAAGAGAAAAGAAAAAGAAAGAGAAAGAAAAAAGAAAGAAAAGAAAAGAAGAGAAAAAGAAAAAGAAAGAGAAAGAAAAAGAAAAAAAAAGAAAGAAAAGAAAAGAAAGAAAAGAAAAGAAAGAAAAAAGAAAAAAGAAAAAGAAAGAAAAAGAAAGAAAAAAAGAAAAAGAAAGAGAAAAAGAAAAGAAAGAGAAAAAGAAAAAGAAAGAGAAAAAAGAAAAAAAGAAAAAAGAAAAAAAGAGAAAAAAAAAAAAAGAGAAAAAAAAAAAAGAGAAAAAAGAAAAAGAAAAAAGAAGAGAAAAAAGAAAAGAAAAAAGAGAAAAAAGAAAAAAAAAGAGAAAAAGAAAAAGAAAAAAGAGAAAAGAAAAGAAAAAAAAGAGAAAAAAAAAAAGAAAAAAAGAGAAAAAAGAAAAGAAAAAAAGAAGAAAAAAGAAAAAGAAAAAAAGAGAAAAAAGAAAAAGAAAAAAAGAGAAAAAAGAAAAAGAAAAAAGAGAAAAAGAGAAAAGAAGAAAAAAAAAAAAAGAGAGAAGAGAAAAAGAAAAAGAGAGAAGAGAAAAAAAAAAGAGAAGAAGAGAAAAAAAAAAAGAGAGAAGAGAGAAGAGAAAAAAGAAAAAGAGAGAAAAAAAAGAAAAAAAAAAAAAAAAGAAGACACACACACACACACACACAAAACTAAGCAACACAGTTTTTTTTTTTTTTTTAAAGTAGCCGATGTATATTGTAGATTGGATATCCAAGGACAAAGTGGTTAAGAATTCAAAGGGTCAAGTAAGAAATCTGTGTATGGAGGAACTAATAACCTTTTTTTGGTCCCGCTAAAACTTATTTGAGTAATGCTGCCCCCCCTCCCAGAGAGGGAGGGGGCCCCAGTGTTACTCATAAACATATAAAATAAATAAATAAAATGTTTCAAAAATAAATTTTATTACTATATATTTACCATCAAATCTATATCCTTCTTCAGGTGCAAATTGACTTTTTAGTTTATAACCACGGATAACTCTGACAGGACGACCCAATTCACAGTTACGACTCAAGGCCAAGTTACCTCGGGTCAATGATTGATCTTTTGATTGAGGGGCTGTACGTAAATTCTGAAATGGGAAGAAGGAAAAAAAATATAAGATTTCTGACTTCATTTTTCAAAGGTATCTAAGTTAAAACAATTGGTGCCAACTGATTGAAAACAGATTATGTAGGTAAGAAAAACTAACTTTATCAAGGCTTATAACAAATTCTATTTCAAAATGCAAGTCTCCAAAATTTAGGGGGAAAAAAAAAAAAAAAAAAAAAAAAAAAAGACAGAAATTTTCAGATATTCCCTAAAATTTTAAAATGGCCATAAAATCAGAATGCTTGTGTTGCAATTTCCAGGAGCTATTCCAAATATGGACATAAACAAATAGTAAAATTTAAAAAAAGACATTTTGAGGACCTTTGGGATTCTGTTCAATTAACAACAGTAATCACTTTCCTGCAACTATCTGTCCGTTATACAGTAAACTCTTTCCTCTGACCTTCCTTCTCTCGCAACAAACACAGTAGTCCTCTGAATTTCACCACTTTAGTTGTCACTTACTTCGTCCCTTCTGCCAGTGTCAGCGACCTTCTGTTTTTTTTTTTTTTATCAGGGCTCACTGACCTTTCATGCAAATTACGTCTCCTCTGGGTCTCATGCCCATTACACAATTTTTCTGGGTCATTTAATGCCAAATAAAGTCATTTTAATATTCAGTTTCTTACAGTACTTACTGTTGCTTAAATGGTAACCCATCTAATTGAACAGGTTCATCACTGCTTAACTTCAGTGATATAGCGGGAACCAGTAGCCTTTTCAACATGATTTTATCATAAGCCCAAAATTGGCTGGAATTATTGGATTAATACCTTTCCCAAGGATTTGAATTGTCAGGTCCTTTTCCAAGAAAAATTGTTACACCACAAGCGCCTTCTTAATGCTTAAACAATATGGGATTGATATCAAGTTCAAATTAAACCTTTATTGGTAAAAAAAAATCTTGGTTCTTACCTTTGGATTATTTTTTGTACCTTTGAGATCTCTACCCCCTGAAAAAGAAAAAACATTTTTCATATATAAAAACACCCTTTAATAATACAGTGTTACTAAGATACAAAAATAGTAATCAAGAAATCTGTACCTTTTAATTCTTGCAAAGTATCAGAGATAAGTAGAGTTATAGATAATATTGTATACAAGGCTAGCATACAATTGGATAGGCAAAATAAAAAAGTTTACTTGGGCGAGATTAAAATAAAAAAAAAATCTGTACAGCCCTAGATAGTATCTAAATAATTTATATGATAAACTTGTTAACATTATACAAGTTTTATACACACAAAATTTTCCAAAGTTATCTCCCTTTGAAAGGAAATGTTTTTTCATTGTATAAAAAACCCCAAAAAAAACAGCATAAGTTTTAAACACTCTTAAGTGTTTTATCTCATTATTTGACTAGCAGGTCCTATGTATATACCACAGTATGGTAATTTAATCATTTCAACGTTAGTACATTTACTTAAGACCTACAGCAAAATAGTTTAACATGTAAAAAATTGTTATATTGCAGTGACTGGTAATACCAAGTGGTTGATCACGAGCGTATTATGAGGAGATGTTACATAATTATTAGATACCTAATATTTATGTGCAATAGTGTAGAAATCAAAATGGCCGTTATAAGCTGCAGCCCATAGCCTTGAAGGATTTGAATGACAAGGCTTGACCTGTCCTGATCCTTCCTTCCGGTGAATACCGTGAGAACCGGTAGAGAGGACCCTCTCTTCCGGTTTAGATAGTAAGTAAGTTTCAGGCAGTTAGAGACTAGCAGCCGAGCTCGACGGAAGGGTAAGTCGTGTTACATGCGCTTCTGTCTTAATCTGCGCAGATGTCTGGTTGGGGATTTAAAAATAAAGTAAGATCAAAGCAAATCGGAGTCTTGTGTTATTACCTCTAAAAAACTAACAATGATGCAGGGCTTCTGATAAAGAGAAATCCCCAATAGAAGACCAGACCTGAAGTCCAAGAAAGTCCAGACCTTAGAAGATTCCAGACCAAGACAAGATGTTATAAGATTCCAAAGACGGCCAGAAGAATAGAGTAATAAAGAAGTAAGTAAAGAAGAAGGGTATACAACAGAGAGTCCTTCACATAAGTCCCACACAGAGTGATCTGTGTGTACTTAAATAGTGGCTAGTACCACCACTGCTGAGGTACGGGGAAGTTGGGCAATTCCATTATATCAAAAGTATAATAATCTTGATTTAACTCTTTTCTTTTTATTATGTTCAATTGAAAGAGATTAGCATTATTGCTTCTGTGCGCTCATCCCTTCTATCTACCCTACTCTTATATTTTTTCTTTGTAGTATATCCTATTCCTTCCCTTTCTTTATATTAAAAACGGAATGGTCTATTATTTAGCTGAGGTGACAAACAAGTGGTATATATATATACATGAATAGTTATTTACTAAGCTTAGATGTGGCACAAGGCCATAAAAATGTGGCACCCAGTGAGACTCAAACTCACTAGTAATAGTCTAGTTGTATATGTCCAAAATTCACATAACAATACAAACCTTCTCCAGTGTAAGTAAAGCATTCCCCAAAATCCAAATCATCTTCGTATCCACCAGACAAAGCAATGGAATAAGCACCTTCAATTTCACTGCCATGGATACCAGCAACAGTTGGTCTGGAAAATTGGATTAAAAAAATGAAAAATAAAATTTTATAACTTATTTTTTCTTCTTTTTAAAAACAGTAAGCTGTACAATTATAAAGCCTTTATGTACTTTTATTGCTAGCGAAAAGGAGATAGACTCCTCAATTAAGCTGATACTGACAATAGGTCCTTCTGTCAGTTTTACTCTACCTATTGAGGGCCCAAGGCCAAGAGTTTGACATACTGGAGAGAAAAAAATCTTTAACCGTTCACCTGGCTAATTAACTCTTTTTAACATTTTCTTTTATGGGGCATCCAGCAAGGATCAAACTAACTTTAAGTAATAATGGATCTGTGAAACTAGATTGCTAACCATTACACTGTGACAAGGGAGAAAACACTAAACTCTAATTAGATAGATAAGTAAAAATAACTAAGGAAAAAAAAAAAAAAAAAAAAAAAAAAAAAAAAAGTTTTCATATTCATTTATTTGGAGGTGAATAGAAATTAAATTTGTTTACAATGGGTGCATCAAGTAAAGTTTGAGAAGCCCTGGTTTAGAGGATATATTACTTCAGTTCTGTTAAATTCAATTGCTTGGTTATTTTTGCAAGGATAAAAGTCATAATTAAAGTTTGTGATGTTATAAAAAAAATAAATTAAAAAAAATAAAACACACACACACAAAAAACAAAAACAACAACAACATACCGATGAATACCAGCACGACTGCCCTCTACACGTGTAGCCCACCAGGTTCCAACTTCAACACCTAGTTACGAAAAAAACAAGGAAAATACAATGAAGAAAAGGTAGGCAAACATTAATTTTTTTTCAACACTTAATTATTTACATTAGTTAAATGTACAGACAACGCTATTATATATATATATATATATATATATATATATATATATATATATATACACACACACACACCAAAATCCAGATATTGCGTTTCAATGTATCCCATCTCAGTGTGGTTATGCTTTGCAAGCTACCTCCAGCTGTAATTAGACCTGACCAATTTATCATCAGTCAGAGTTCTTAACCACTGGGTTTAGCTACCTAGAAAAGAAAAGAAAGGTAAGGATGCAATTGGAACTATACAAAGTATAAGATGCAAAATAAAAAGTCAGCCTTACCTTCTATTTCACCAAATACATTAGGACGAAACTGAGGAACTCTTCTTACTGGGCTCTCTACCTCATCTTCATCAGGGAGAATGTTCTTTTCAGATGGCTCCTTCAGGAAAGAAGAAAAAAAAAAAAATTTTTAAATTAAATAAATAAAATTGATGAATAAATAAAAAGTAAGAAAAAAGTAAAAACTTATTAATCATTATATGTAACCATTATATTTCTCCATCTAGATATGGCCAAAGTTTAACATTTTTAACACTTCCCCCCAAAGAATTTAAAAAAAGAATCCTTACCTGTCCTCTCAGACGACATGATCGCCTGGTGGGTCCCACCTGAAGAGATCCCTGGTTTTCATCATTTTGCGCAGCTGCAAAATATTTCTTGGGTTTTGAAGAGTAGGATGGACTTTTACGTTTGATTGGTTTGTGTACAACTTGAAATTTTTCAATCTGAAAGAAATCGGAGAAAATACTATTAGTATTAGATAAGAAACAATATCTATAAATAATTCCATCAAAAGGTGAATAAGTATCAAAATCTTTGTGAAAATTTGACTTGTAATTGATTATTATTAACACTCTGCAACACCATTGAAGCCTATTTTGTGTTTAACTCAATAAGTTTTTACTGCTAGTATACGAGAGAAGGAGAGAGAGAGAGAGAGAGAGAGAGAGAAAAGAGAGAAAGAGAGAGAAGAGAGAAAGAGAAAGAGAGGAAAGAGAGAAGAGAGAAGGAGAGAGAGGAAAGGAGAGAGAGAGAAAGAGAGAGAAAGAGAGAGAGAGGAAAGAGAAAGAGAGGAAAGAGAGAGAGAGAGAAAGAGAAGAGAGAAAGAGAGAGAGAGAGAGAAGAGAAAGAGAGGAAGAGAAAGAGAGGAAAGAGAAGAGAGGAAAGAGAAAGAGAGGAAAGAGAAAAGAGAGAGAAAGAGAGAGAGAAGAGAAAGAGAGAGAAGAGAAAGAGAAAGAGAAAGAAGAGAGAGAAGAGAGAGAAAGAGAGAAGAGAGAAGAGAGAGAAAGAGAGGAAGAGAAAGAGAGAAAGAGAAAGAGAGAGAAGAGAGAGAGAGAGAGAGGAGAGAGAAGAGAGGAGAGAAAGAGAGGAGAGAAAAAGAGAGGAGAAAAAGAGAGGAGAGAAAAAGAGAGAGAGAGAAAAAGAGAGGAGAGAGAAAGAGAGAGGAGAGAAAAGAGAGAGAGAGAAAAGAGAGAGAGAGAAAGAGAAAAAGAGAGAAAGAGAAAGAGAGAAAGAGAGAGAAAGAGAAAAGAGAGAAGAGAAGAGAGGAAGAGAAAGAGAAAGGAAGGAAGAGGAGAAAGGAGAGGAGAAAGGAGAGGAGAAGAGGGAGAGGAGAAAGGAGAGGAGAGATTTTTTTTTTAAGAAGTCAATTTAAAATAAATACAATATTAAATTTTTGTGTACTTATAAAAAAAATCAAAAAAAAAAAAATCACCCATGTTGGATTAATAAATATTTCGCTAAATTCTAAATTTTTGTTAATTTACTTTTTCTTATCTCAGAAAAACTTTATTATAAATAGTTTTAAAGTAGTGTGAAAATAGCGGTCACGTTTAAAAAAAAGTTAAGCGCCCTCTGTTGGAAGAACTGGGATCAAGTCATCGACAAAACTACAACTAGCGCCCTCTGTTGACATTTATAAAATACATGGACATAACAATAACACATGTATTATATCAAGTATTAAAATTCGCGCTACAAAAAGACAACAATGTAAATATTTGGTTAAAAAAGAAAAACAAAGACTGCTTTACGACTGAAGAATATATTCAATATGGAATACCCGTACGGAAATAATTAAACACAAGAGAAAGGAGAAAAAATATTACTACTTTGACTCCGGAAAAAAAGAAAGGAAAAGTATGGATGATATAAAATTCTTGAAAGAATTTAAAAAAGTCAAGAAATAAGGAAACGTTGTGTTTAGCGTCAGAAATTATTTTAAACAAAATTACAATTAATTATTTTTTGTTTTTAAGTGTCGGGAATTACTTTAAATTACGAGCAAGTATTAACTAAATTATTTAAACAAAAACAAACTAAATTATTTATTTAAAATTTTTTTTTTTAAATTACATTTTAATATGGTTGGGCGACCTCGTGCTCGCACATTAATCGTAAATATTGAAGATTTATTAACATCAGAAAATATTTTAGAAGAACGGTGGAATTTTCTTTCACTTATTCCTATTTTATCAGATAATTTCTGTATTCTGAAATGGCTGGCTAAACATCGTATGATCACCAACACTGTGCCTTGTCTAAAATGCAAAAACCTTTTAAGTTTAAATAAATATACCCAAAGTTCTGATGGTTGGAAATGGATGCAGTAACGAGCATAATTTTACTCAATCTGTCCGTAAGAATTCATTTTTTTAGCAACAGTCACTTAAAACTAAAAAACTAATAATCACTTTGTACATTTGGAGTGCCGATTACCAACAAAATCAAATGAACGAGTTTTCAATTACACCTGAAAATCGTAAAGAAATTGTGGATTGGTGACATTTTTTACGAGAAATATGTGAACAATTCTTAGAAAAAAATAAAAAAATAAACGTCTGAGTGATTTACGTGAAAACTTTCCCCCAAAACCAAACTTAATACTATCAACTTTGTTAGTTTATATAAACTAACAGGCTGTTTTAAACTTTTTTCTAGAGCTCAAGGCTATGACATTTTTTTTATAGATACCCCGGCATTACCTATAAATACATTTGAAAATATCTTTCCTATTAAACAGCTAGGGAAAAGTCTTTATCTTGAATTTTCATTTAGTAAAACTTACGAAAGAGACAATAAAATCGCAAAATTGAGCTAAATTTGATAGTAAATAAACTTTTAAAAATTCATTACTATATCGCCAAAATTTACAGCTTTTAATAGACACTCCATTACCTAGAGAAAAAAATTTTTAAATATCAAACCGCTAGGAAAAAAAATCATAAATTCTCATTTTGTAAAATATACGAAAGAGACAAAATCGCAAATTTGAGCTATATTTGCTAGCAAATAAATTTAAAAACAAACTACATCGCAAAAATGAGACCCCCCCCCCCAAAAAAAAAACTTCATTAACAGCAATTATCAAACTATTAGTTTATTTCAAGAAATATAACATACATTTTCAAAACCATTGAATCACCAATTACCAAGCCTTAAAATCAGTCAGAATTTTTCTGTAAAAATGTTAAAATTCCAATTCAAAAAATCTACTAAAAAAACTTTAATTTCTTGACAGAAATGGTTCAACAATTTCCAAAATAACCCCTCCCTCACAAAAAGAAAAATTAAACTACAATATTTACCCACATTTAAAAAAAACAAAGGAAAAAAAATGCCTCAGGCCGTAAGTAATAAAGAATGTCACCCCGACCAAAATGTTCCTTACATGAGGGACCGGCACGATGATTTCCAACTCGCAGAAGTGGAAGAAATCCTACGCGATCCAAACCCGTCCAAAATTATGTCGGAACCACCGATCTTGCCAAAAGGAGGTGAGGTCTACCTTTACCGACCCAAGGCGCTGGACAAACGAGTGAGAGATGAATACTGGTGGGTCAACCGAGGTAACAATTTTCACTCGAAGGGCCAGAAACGTCCAAGCATCATGAAGACCTACTTCAGCCTCAAAGACAGGAACGGAGGTCGAAAAAGTGATTGCCTGAATGGGTTCCGACGTCACCTCTATCGTTTGGCTGACGCAAGAGACGATGAAGCCATCATTTTTATTCATTATCTGGGAGACGAGACACTACACAAGCCGATGCCCCACGGAAATACCAAAATAGTGTGGTATAATAATCAGTCGGGGGCTTCATCCAGGGATACTACTACAGCTACGAAAACCCCAGAGTTTGAGTTCACAACACTGGCGACGGGACCATATCAAAGTAAAGTGATGGCAAGAATGACAACTAACATTGGGAATAAAGTGGGGTCACTTTCCGGCAGTATCAGGGTCCCCACGAACGTTTTTAGTGGCAAACCTGGAGTCTCTTCTTCCATGAATGACAAAATACGACAGACGACTAATAATCAGAAAAGGTTGATATCTGGGTGGAACAATAATAACAAAATAGGAACCAACAAAACGGTAAATTGCTTTTTTTCTTTTTGTTTTCCTTTTTCTTTAATACATATAAGCCCATATCTTACGCAGAGTTGAGAACCATTGCATTAAAGAGTACCAAATTTCCTTGATTTGTATCTTAGCCCCGTCGGCAGGACTTTGAATATGCTGAGTGCATCTATTTACCCAACGACTTCCCAGGATGAGACACATGGTCCATTTAAGTGGCGTTTAACAGGTTTGAATTAAGAGTTTCTTCTCAGAGACTGTTTGCCTAACCAAGATTAAAGAGCCTAGTCTGCCCTACTATTTACTTCTAGTTGGACCTTTCTTTCCCAAGAGTATTAGTGCTATGAGAAATGCAACTGCAATTACCACATCCAGGATTTGAACCCAGGGCAACGAGTCCATTTCTCATGACTTCAACAATTACACCACACACTTCCAACCCTGGTTATTGTTATAAGAAATGGAATCAGCAACCCTAATTCAAATCATGGACGAAATGGATTCTGTTTCACTTCATGTAACTTGGGGAAAGTCATGAATCCATATTGTCTCGCTCTAAGTAAATAGTAGGGCAGACTGGGTTCTTTAGCTTTGGTAAGGCAATCAGTTGAGGAAGAAAACTGAATTCAAACCATTTGTACTGGACTTTAAAAATTACCTTATATCGCATCCTGTCCATGATAGGGGTTGGTTTATCAGGGTAAATTGTTATTAGGTAAAGAGATGATCCACTTCCATGTTGGGGAAGGTTTGGTTAATGCTGTATCAACTTCTTATATTTCTGAATTTTTTTTTTTTTTAATTTTTTTTTTAGATGAGGCTTGATAATTTTGACTCTTGTCCTAATCTTTATTGTTATCTACACACCATTTCAGCCAATGTGCCCTCCAGCCTTCTTCAGGTATTTCTTGTTGGACTCTGGGAACCTTCTTGTTGAACTCGGGAGCAAAGAACTTCGAACCAAACCCTTTATTCAATCCGGGGGGTGGGGTGGGGGGTGTAGACTGTTCTCATTCCATCAACCATGACAGTTGTGTAAATAACAATTAAAATGAGGACAATAATCCAAATAATACAAACTCCTTATAGGTTATTTAATGGTGAAATTTGATTAGTTTGTAAATGTTTCATTATATTCTTCAAGTCAGCACAGATTCCCATGACTCGTCACTTGGTCATTGCTCCTAGCAAGTCCTCATCATGATATCCAGTATCCACCCAGAGCTGATTAATTTATCCATCCCTCTGTATAAGTAGGATATACATGGTCAATTTTTAAGCAAAGTCTAACGGGTTTGAATTTAGAGTTTTCTTTATCTCAGACCAGCTGCTATACCAAGGTGAAAGAATTCAGTCTGCCCTACTGTTTATTTATATCAGGAGGGAGAATATCCGGATGTATACCTTTCCCAAGGTATTAGCATTATGTAAAACAACCAGCCTCATCCATGATTTGAACTTGGGTTGCTGTGTCCATTTCTATCGCAATAAAGTTTTTTGGCACTTAAGTTATATATATTTTCAAGTATTCCTGCTAAATACTAGTATCTTTTTAAGCAGATCAAGTTTACCCATAGATGGGACCCTAACAGTTACTACCACTCCAGATCAGAGTGGACCTGGGAGTAATAGCAATGGAAGGGTTCTTACTACACATTTCCCAGATCCCCATAATTAGAACCTCACGGTCAGATGCAGTTTAGTGTCATACCAAGGACTGCTTTTTTTTGTCTTACAGGGTCATCTAAGCCCTGCTGACTGGGTAATGTTGGGGAAGGGCCATTTCTGTGTTAAAAGATTCATCTCTTCCTCAGAACCTATTATCACAAGCTGACTTCAAACTCCATTGTGGCTTTCTGACTGACTATTCAATATATAAATTAGGACTTTGCTTGACCTGTACGTTGTCACTCAAGAGATATTTATGTTTAACTTCCAAAGGTCAACAAATCTGTACCATTTTACTTTGCAGACAAATTGGCAAATGGTTGAAACTATGAAAATAAAGCAATTAACAAAAATATATATACACATTAAATATCACCGTTTCTTTCCTTTTGTGCAAAATTTATGAAAATTTGTTTTATATTTGAAGACATCTAAAAATTAAAATATTCATAGAAATAGCATTAAAATTCTACTTAAAAATATCTAGCATTTGTAAATCTCAAAAGTAAAATCAATACACCAAGGTTATTCACCACTCCTGGTTAACTGCTTCTAGTGTGCGTAATTATATATATATATATATATATATATAAAAATATAAACACACGGATCAATCAATAACCAGGAGGGGATTAAAAAAAAAATATATATATTTTCCACTGAATTTTCTATAAATGTACTCTGCTTTGTTTGGAAGTGGTTTATAGCAAAAATTATTTTAATCTGGTAAAAATATTTGCTTTTGAGGCTATTCAAAATGGCAGCAAAACAAACAGTGATTGAGACTTGAACAGAGGTCTGTCACCAAATTCTTGGCTACTGAAAAGTGCAAACCATTGGTTTTCCCCTATGAGCCGGAGTTGAAAAGATACAGTTCTTCTTATTGCAAACTCTTTAGGCAAAATTCACCTTATTCATTGAATGATGAAAAAAATGACAAATGTTAATGTCAAAATTTAGCATGTCCTGGATATAATACTACATTGCCTCCAGTGGTGAGACTCCAGTTCAAGAGAGTGTCAAGTCAATCCTTCATTGCTATTACTCCTAGATTCACTCACTCACCTGGAATGGTCATACCTGTTAGGGTCCACCATCTATAGGTAAAATAGATAAATGTTTAAAATGATTTTTAACTACATTTGCTCTTAAAAACAATTATAAAATATTTGAAAAAGTGTTTACCTGTTTAAAATGATTGTGAACTACATTATAATTGCTTACCAATTATTTATATCCAAGTTAATTACTAAACTTAGCTAAGTTGTGGCCAAAGGCTGGAAGTGTGAGGCACCCAGTGAGAACTGAACAATGATTTGCTAATCTAGCTTGTTAACCATTACACCACATGAGGTGCCCAAATTATTTACATCAAGAATATTTAATTGCTTACACATGATTAATTATTAGTTACTTGAAACTGTATGTTTGCTTGTAAAAAATGATTTTGGCATTAAATAACCCAACAAGAGTTGAGATGCTGTAAAACCAACCAAAGAATTTAGCAAACTAAGCATACTTCTTTATACTTATAGTTGCCCTTTGACATCAGAATTGAATGCTTTCGTATTTTTGGACCCTTATTAAATAAAATCTATTAAGTGTATGGGTGGGACTAACAATTGTATAGTCAGCTTTTGTTCAGAATAGCATCTGTTAAGGCAGTGGTTTAAAAAAAAAAAAAAAAAAAAAAAAAAAAAACATTTGAGCTGGGACTACTTTTTTTTTTTTTTTTCAAGGTCAAGGCTGGTTGCATTTCACATAACGCTAACCCTTGTAAAACTATTCTCTCCTCATCTATGGGTGAATAGTTGGTCAAATTGGGCTTTTAACCCTGGTATGGCAACTAATCTAGAAGGAAACTGTATTCAAACTTATTAAACTGTTTAAAAATGAATCTTGTATCACATTCTGCTTATGCGGAGGTATTGGTAAATACATACATTCATATTCTCATTAAAAAAATATAAAAAAACATCCAAAGACATTGCAAGGGTGTCTTGAAAATTTACATTATCCAATTTGTGTTAAGACCACAAATTCATATTTCCAGTTACTAGTACACACCTACGATAAATTTGGCTTCATGTGAGGTGCCCCACAGGAAGCAAGCCTCCTGTGGGGTAGTTAATAATAATAAAAAAGAAAGCTAAGTTCCCATACCCATTCTTTTTGAGGATTGACACCAGGCAATAAATCCATCCCTTACCCCCTTTTAGGCAAGGGGGCAGACCCCCCATGGATCTAGGAGTAGGATGTTCATTTTTTTGTGTCTTACAACACAAAGAACAGAAGAAGCAAGAAGTCATACACTGAATGGCAGCATATTTGTTATTTTATTAGGCACCCAAGTCAGCAGTATCAAACTTTTACTTAAGAGTTCCCAAATGTGTAATATTACATTCCCAAGCAATAATGGTACACTCTGATGGTAGTGGCATTTTCCAGCAGAACACAGCACCCTTCAAGGGTAAGACTTACAAGATGCCATCACCTCTAGAGCAGTAACCTAGCTTGGTCATCAGGGTGCTACTAATGTAGAAAGTTGTTGGCAGGAATAACATGGCAAAACCCTCCCCAGGTCTACATTTTCAGTTTTACTTCTCCTAGACTGGTTGCCATTTCAAGATTAAAGAATCTAGTCTGCCCAATTTACCCATAGCTGAAGGGAGATTAATGGGACTCATACTTTTTAAAAGAGTATTAGCATTGTGTGAAATGCAAATATTCTCGTTTGGAGTTTGAACCCTAGAAGCATAGTCCACTTCCTACGATGATAACCATTACGCCATGGGCTCTCATTGTAAATAGATGCACCAGACTAAAACCTGTAACTTATAGCAGTTAAATGACTTGCTGCTAATCTTGGTTTGGTTTGTTCTATGGCATATCAACCTCGGTGGGTCATTTAATGCCGACAAAGTTTTGAAAAAAAAAAAAAAAAAAAAAAAAAGTTCTTAATGGATACACAATTTTTTTTTTATAAACACATTTTTCTTATTTAACCCACAGATGAGACCCTAATAGGTACTACCACTCTGGGTCAGTGAACACGGGAGCAATGGTGCAGGGTGCTCCACATTCCTTAAACCTCCAAAACTGGAACCTCACCATCAGATAGAGCTTAATGTCATTCACAGGACATGAAGACCCTCAGCCACTGCCTTCTAGCACATGATAAAAAGGGTTGGGGCAATTGATCAGCCAACTGATCTGAGGAAGCCTCCCAACCGCCCGTCTAGCCCAAGGGCCAAAGTGGAGTGTTGCATGTCATGGACAGCTTAGCCACCTGGGTTCCATCCTTAAGCATCACGGATCGCCACCCACGGCCAACAGGGGCCCCCTTTGGGGAATCTTATCCCTCTGCACAGCTGCCCTGTCGGTGGGGCATTAGAATGCACCGACTGCACATCTGCAGAGGGGTAAGACTCCCCCAAATGGGGGCACCTGTTGGCCATGGGTGGCGACCCGTGATGCTTAAGGATGGAGTCTTGGTGGCTAGAAGGGCGGTCAGAGAGGCCGTCTCTGATCAATCGGCTGGTCACGTCAAGCCCTAGCACCTATTGCCCCAACCCTATATCCCTTATGGCAAGCCCGAATCCTTTTTATCATATGGGTGCTAGAAGGTGGTGGCTGAGGGGCTATATGTCCTGGGAATGATGTTAAACTGATGGTGAGGTTCCAGTTTTGGAGGTTTGGGGAATGTGGAGCACCCCTTCATCACCATTGCTCCCTGTTCCACTGACCCGGAATGGTAGTACCTGTTAGGGTCCCATCTATGGGTTAAATAGAAAACACGAGTTTATAATCAAAGTTGATTATCCATTAATAATGACTTTATTTCAAAACTTTATCGGCATTAAATGACCCATTGAAGTTGATATGCTGTAAAACAAACCAAACCCCCTGCAGAGGTGCAGTCGGTGTATTCTTATTCCCCAGCCGACAGGGCGGGCTAATCTTGGTATATATAAAAAAAAAATAATGGGAGATTTTTCGGAGTATGTCGGTAAAATAAAGGAAACTTGTTTAGCAGCAATATATTGTATGCAAAAGTTCTCTGCATATCATTTACAGTGAATAACAATATCTATTTTTTTCTTTCTTTCCAAATTTAAAAAAAGGTGTGCGATAAAGTTTGCATTTAAGTCTGTCTATTTTTCAGATACTTGGGACGCTTAGATCAGTTTTTTTTTTTAAAAGTAATACTAAAACTTTGGTGACTAGTTTGAATTATCTCCCCTTGTCTACTTTCTTCCATTCAACCACCTGCAGTTTCCGCTTTTGATAATTGCCTTATTTTTTTCTACGAAGAGGAAAAAATAAAAAATAAATAAAATGAATAAATTAAAAAAATGTGCACAGACTGTAAGCGAATATCCATATCTTTAAAAAATTGTTTTACGTGAAGAAATCTTCCATTTGGTGTAAAATTAACATCACAAAAGAAAAGATTGTCAAAAAGTAGTTTCCCTTAAGTTGTGTGTGTGTGTTAGTTATAATATAAGTTTAGAAGTTTTTTTCCTCTTTCCAGGCAATCCCTGACTAATTTTGTTTCAGTTTTATTTAAAAAGAGCTGAGGGAGGGGACAAATTAAAAAAAGAAAGTGAAGCAAATGCGGCAAAATGGTAGGATTCCAGTTGCCATCATTTGTATGATGCGGTTAGTGTGTGTCTTCGTTTGTGCTGAACGTATGTTTTAAAAATTAAGAAATTCAGCTCTGTTCTTAAGGAAAAAAGCTTTAAATAAGTGACAGCTTACAATTTTTAATCTTTTTATAATAATTTAAATCAAGAGGGCGGTACTGTTGTATCGAAATCTTATACACATTTTCTAGTCATGGACCAGTGTTTAATAACCACAAGAACCCCAAATGGGTTCACGGGTCGACTAGTTTATGTGCAGGGGGGGGGGGGTTGTGGCGTGAAGTAAAAGGAAGGAACAGACAAGAAAATAAATTTTAAAGATTAAAGATTAGAAAAAAAAATGTATCTCTGAAAAAAATTAAAATTTGACACTAGCTTGGTCCAGTCTATAAAACAAATAAAATCTTTTTAAGTTGCTTAGCATTCAGAAGATATTTCTTTTAGGCAATTTGAAAAATACTGATTTTTCTTTGGTTCTAAAACCACAGAATATGGACTGAACTTACACAACAGTCAGAAAATTAAAACGGAAAGCATTTTGGAGGTCCCCCATGACAGTTTAACTACAGTTTATGAATTGACTTTTTGCGAATTGGGTTACGGTTTAGGCGTTTGGGGATTAAGGTTTTTATTTTTTTTTACGTATTGCTTAAAAACAACAACAAAAAACCCAAAATTACTATACATTTAATGTTGAAAAAAAAAAAAAAAAAAAAAAAAAATTTTTTTTAAACAAAGTATAATTGAAATCATACATTGCAATACTAACACAAACAACTGAGGTCTACCGTTGGGTTCAATAATTAATGTCAATAGTTGTAATGATAATGTAAAGTATAGTAATTTTTTTTTTAGCAATACGTAATTAAAAACAACCTTAATCCCCATTCGCAAAAAAAGTTCATTCATAGACTGTAGTTAAACTGTCATGGGGGGGGGGGGGACCTCCAAAAAAGTTTTCGTTTTAATTTTCCGACTGTTGTGCAAGTTCAGACAGAAAATGTTGTGGAATCTCTAAGAGGATTGTATTTAAATTTGGCTGTATCCAATGTATTTTCATTTATTCAATTTTGTTTTTCTATTGTTCAATATAATTATGAAACGATCTATGACTTTCCAAAATATACACAAGTTATCTTTGATAGCAAAATATTTTTTGTATTTTATTTATTTTTTTAAAATAACCAAATAAAAAAAATTCTAACGTTCTGAAGTTAGGGGCTTAGGCAGTGGGAATAATGAGGATATTGTATTGTGTAATGGTACAACACATCTTTCCTTAAGAAGAGGTTATTAAAACAGACTAACAATTATTCATTAACCTAGCAACAATTACTATTTAAAAAAATCTAATTCTTTCTACAATTCTTTTTTAGCATCTTCCAGTTAAGCGTTTTTTTTTTCTTCGTTCATTCATGCTTTTTCGACTTACATTCATTGAAAATGTATTCGATTTTTTATTTTTATTTTTTGAGAAGTAGATTTACAACACCCTATTACAAGTCGTCCCGATATAAACAATATACAGAATTAATCTTTTAAATCACACACACACACACACACACGGTGGTTATCGAGGAGCTGGGTTATAATTCTGGTCGGGACTGCATTCTTCGCAATAATGTCATTGAGAAAGGCATGGATCAACTTCTCCCTTTTAACTAAGGCTGGTTGACTGGGCTATCTAGCCAAAAAGTAGTCAACTGATCTAAAAAGATTGGAAACCGTGGAGTGGCGAATGAAGACAACGGGAAAACCACTTCACCAATCATGGTAAATAATTCGTGGTTTACTCGTAAACAAAAAAATTCCAGAACACGCTATTTCATTATGTGTAAACACACACTCATATATACGGTTTGAAAATAGCATAGGCGAGAATCTATCATTTATCAAGCGCCTTTGACTTGAAGTCGTTGCTACCCTTAGATATACAGGGTGGTCCAAAAGTTTTTTCACCCCTAGCCCGAAAAATATGTAGGAGGTAACAAGACCTGTACATAGCCTATTAATGATATGGAGCACTCTTTATTTATAAATATAGTAAATTATAACAATAAGATACATAGTTTGAGTGAACAATAAAACCGATTATAAGTATATGTATTTTAGTTTATTGAGTATTTATTAATAATGAAGTACGTATCAACAAAAACATTGTTTCATAAGGATATATAAAGCAAAAACAAAAAATCACATTCAAGATAAAAGCAAGTAGTTAAATGAAAAATATTTCATAATCTAAAAAATATTTTTTTTAAATAAAGTTTACTACTTACCGAATGACGTATTCCAAGCTCTGCTAAAATTCGCCGATTGTCGGCTAAATTTTTCAATCGGAGTTGTTCGTATTTGCTGCACATGGCGACGATTGATTTATTTTTGATAAAAAGATGCGGAAGATAACCGAAGTGGAGTTTGTTTTTTGTTGTTATTTATTTAACTAAATCGACTGGGTTCGAATTTCCAACTGCACTTTGTTGAGACCTCGTGTCAGAACCGGCGTTTCAGAGCCGATCTCCCGCGAAATTTTTCCACGTGACAAAGTAACCTGTTGTGATTGGATGAAACTAGGGACGAGAGGCGTAACGGCGCGTTAAAATTGATAGACTCCTCCTACTAACGGGCAGAATTTTAAACTTGTCAATGTCAAAACCACCTAAGAGTGGGGGGATGATTGAAGAAAATTTTAAAGAACCACGTTCATTTTTTTTTTTTTTTAGATATTACTATTTATACAAAAAAACAACTTTTTATTTGGGCCTTAAACGTAATACAAGATAAAATTTTGTTTTTAATAAATGCAAATAAAAATCTTTCTTCGCTACGATTACGATGAAATGCCAAATAGACACTTTGTTTTGTTTGGTCTCACGTTAATTAATTATTAAGTTTAACTAAGATTTGTTTATTTGTGGCCCGAGGCCGAATACATGTAGCACCCAGTGATCAATTCGTTTTATTTTTATTTATTTTTAAAAATTAAAATAATCGTATATAAACTGTATGCAAATTTTTTAAATATGAATTTGGCAAATTTGGATAAAAAATAGATTTAATTAATAATAGATATATTCATTTTAAATAACTTAATTTTTTTGTTTTTTTACTCCCCCCCTTCTTCTTTTTCTTTAGCACTAAAACAAAAAATTCGTTATTTCTTAGATAATGTGTACATTAACTTCTTTTTATATAAAATTGTAATATTTACAACCTCTTTCCAAAAAAGAGTGTTTCAGTCATTGAGTTCATTTTTTTTTTTTTTACCGAACAATTATACTTGAGATCTACCTCCACCATCACCACCACGACCCAACATATATATCGGCCACCGGCGATAGATCGACACCTTCTTAGTGGTTGGGGGAGGAAAAGACTAAAGAAATATAACAGATTAGGGAATTGTTCGTAGTTGAAGACGAAGACTTCATTTTTAAATGTAACAGTAAAAAAAAAATGAAGAAAATGACTGAAACTTACTTTTATCTAATCTAGATGTTGAACGTAAGTCTTATATTCCTATATATGGTGATAATGGTACATTACATAGAAATGTAATACTTTACATTCACCATAGATAAAAGCAAATTTCAATCATTTCCTTTAAAAAATGTTTTTTTAATCTTTTTTTATTTACTGAACATTGTAAATACCAAAAATGATATATCTGCAATCGGCCGTAAGTCACCATCCACTTTGTAGTTGAAAAAGGAAAGACTAAAGAAATATAGCGAGTGGATGAATTGTAGCGAGCTGAAGATCAAGATTATGGTCTGATGATCGCATAGGTGAGAGACTGACAGTCACCAAGTGCTGTTGACTGTCTGTGTCTACGCTATCCTATATTATTGCATCGTGCTATTATGTGCAATAACGCGCATGCGCGTGTGTTTATTAATTTAACAAAATTGTCACTAAAATCTTTCTAAAATAATATCTTGCAAATGGGTCATATTCAAGATATGAACTCCCGATTTGTTCAGCTTTAAAAAAAAAAAAAAAAAAAATAGAAAAATAGAAAATAAACTTGTTTTTCATCTGAATTCTGAAACAATTTTCTTTTACAATAAATTATTTTGAGCATTTTTCAATTAATGTCTTAATCAAATTAAAAACAAAAACAAAAATGAATCAACTTTATTATCTATTTTTTGTAAAAGAAATTTTAAGAATTCAAATGCAAAACAACAAGTTTATGTTACCAAATAAAAAAGCAAATTGAAAGAGTGTACAAGGCTGGCTCATGATTCTAATTTGAAGGGAGTATTCCATTAAAAAAGCTGAAAAACTCGGGAGTGCTTACCTTGAAGATAACTGGTAAATAAATGTATTCCCATCAACCTTTTGATATAATTTAAAGTATACCCGTTAGGTAGATAATAAAATTAGGTAGAATAAAATTACCTACACATGAGTAAGTATACTATACTGTCGCGGAGGTCGATTACGGGAATCGAACTCCGCGGACTTTTGTTTAAAAGCGATTGACTGACACAAACCAGGTAAAGGAGGACAAACGAGATTTGGTTAACAAGAAACAGAAATCTTTATTACCGAAGTACACAAAGATGAAGGATGAAAGTTGAAGGATATTGGTCGGGTCGCTGGTATCTTAGTCCGGGAAGAGGTCGGTTGCGTCAGATGGTCGGTCGTGTAGACGATCGGAGATGTGCGCGATGGGCACTGCGGGTCGAAGGTCGATGTAGATCAGAGCTGAACGTGCTGGGTCTTCCGGAGGCTGGAGATATGTCGATGATCCAATATGAAGTAATGCTGGTAGACGAAGGTAGTAGCTGGTCGCTGAAGGAAGAGTCGAATGAGAAGCTGGTTCGAAGCTGGATCGGCGGTAGTCAGGGTCGTCGGTAGCGAGAAGTAGAAACCTGGCGGGGCCGAGTCGAGGCAGGTCTGGTCGTCGGTTAGCTGGGACGTGTGCAGTTTGCCAATGCGTGGGATACTGCAGGATGCGTCGGCAGCGAGGGTCGAGGAACGGGGTACCAAGGCGTAGCCGGGCCGAGGTAGGTCGGTAAACTCGATAATGCGGGAATCGTCGGCGGAGAGGGTCGGAAATCGGAGCCAAGACGTAGTCGAGCGATGGCAGCGGACTGGTCGGTGGTCAGTCGGAACGTGTACGGTTTGCCGGTATGTTGGGATACCGTAGGCACGTGTGAGCGGTTCACCAGCGGGTCGGTGATACCGTGTGAGGTCGGCGGGGAGCGTGGACCGAGACGAAACCGAACGAAAGGGCCGAGACCGAGGTAGCCACGAGCGGGTACCGAGAGACCCAGGAAGGGCCTAGGTACAGGATCGAACCGGAGCCGAAGGTGGCCAGAGGAGAGGCCAGAGGAGAAGAGAAGTGAAACGACTAAGTTGGTCCTGAAAAGGACCGTTGAAGAAGGAGAGGCTGGCGCATGGAGCTGGTCGAGCGGGGTCGCACAGGAAGGGTAGGCATAGGTCGTCGGAAGGACTGGAACGTCGTCGGGCAGGAACGGAGTAGTGACAGCTAGCTGGAGGCAGGAGACTGGAGGCGAAAACCGGGAGCCGAGATGTGTATGCGAGCCAAGCCGAGGCCGAGAAATGGCCGAAGGGAGAAGAGAGAGAGGGTTTTGCCCGGAATGGAATCTTGCCCTAAGGCTCACCAAGCTGGACTTGCTCTTTAGCAACTGGAGGCAACTTGGGTCGGTTTGATCGAGTCACCGAAGTGACGACCGCTGCAGCGAGCCCAAGTGTGCATGCCCAGCGCAGGGAAGCCAGACAGAATCCGGTCAGCCCGACCCCGTAGGGTCGCTGTCGTTGCCTTGAAACTCATTTCTTAACTGGAAATTCTCGACGCTAACACGCCGAGTTTCGTGGTGGAAATGCGTTTGCCGGCAGAATTAATTATACGCAAGCGGTCAGAACCGGACTTTCGCAAGGCAGAAAGCCGTGACCATCTATAACCTCTTGTTGAGGTCGTTACAGCCTGGTGCAGGTCGTAATGCACAGAAAGCGCACATTCGTGTAAGAATGTGGGTATTTTGGTCAGTTTAGCGACGGAAGTGGGAGGCCAAAGTCTGTGAGGCGAACTTGACCTTGCTTTGAAATTTAGCTGGCTGCTGACCGCGAGCGTGACCCAGTTAAGTTGGAAGTCTGAGAGAGGAAGGAGGCGAGTAAGGAAGCGAGTAATTTGGAGCGTAGTAGTGGACGCGACAATACTTAGTACCCTTGTAGGTAACTCTATCATATTAGCTAAATTACCTTAGTATACTATACTTAGGAAATTTAGCAAATATAATAGTTATGACAGTGGATTTTAAATTTGTACACCCTATGCCCCAACTTGATATCTAAAAAAAAATGTATCCCCCGGGATTTTATATTCTTTTGCTACCTACACTCTCTGGAGAAGTAGTAATAAACCTTCATTGCTATCAACTTTTTCCAAAAATAGTTCTAGTTTGAAAATCAAAAAGTTAGGAAGGTTGTCTATTTCATAACGTATATGACTGAAAATATTAAGATATAAATTTTTAGATATACAAAGTGATCTGAAAGTTTTGTCACCCTTACATTTCATTATTTTTGTTTTAATATATAAGTTATGTAATTATTTTACCTTTAAAAAATCTTTAAAAATCAAAAGAAAAAAATTTTAGTTGCTGACAAGACTTTCAGACAACCCTGTACAGCCGTTCATAACATTTTCAATTTTTTAAATTTATTAATTTAAATTTATAACATATATGTGTGTAGTGGAGAGAAATCATCCAAAATTATAAATTTTGAAGGTAAACGTATGTATTATATGTTTTGTTAAACTAAACTGACAATTCTTCATGGATGAGTTTTTGTTCGATCCTTTCTAACTGTCTGGCCATCTTTTTAATATCTGGGTGGAATTGGAGTAGCAATCCACCAAAGGTTCTTTCACAAGTGCTTTCTGCATGTCTTTGTGCCATCATCAGGTGTGAAACTGGTGGAATGTTTCCGTTGTCTCACTTTTAAAGTGAGCAGTAGCAGTAGGAATTAGTAGTAGGAGGGGCTCACGAGAGATCTTGGGGGTCGGAAGTGGGTCCTTTTTTTCCTGCATATACTCTGAGGGTTCTTCTGATGTCAAGGCTCATGGGAGTTTGTTATTTTTTTTATTTCAATTTTACTTTAATCCCCACAAGTGTAACATCTTGACAAGAAACATAATTGTATTCATTTAACAAGAAATATATTAATAATAATAATGATTATAATATGTATATATATATATTTATATATATGGAATGATTCCATCAGTATTTTTACATAATTTTTCTTTTCTTTTTTTACAGATCAATAATCCTCGTTTCTTGCACAATAACTCCGGCCCTTCTGCCAAAATGGCTAAAGTGACGATAGATTTAACAGAAAATGGTCAAGAGTTGCCACTGTCAAGAACTGGTCAGCATAATGTTCAACCTCCAAGTCAGGCATATATTCAACAACCTGTATCAAGTCCAGTTTTGGCCAGAAGAATAAAACTCTCCACTCCTGGAAGCAGTGCAGCTCAACAGCCCAGACTGCAACGTGCTTTTGGCTTGACCAGGCAGCCGGTAAAGTCGGTGCCAAATTTGCATAAAAACCAGAATTCTTTACAATTGTCTGCAAGAACACAAGAACAACAACAACAACAACAGCAACAACAACAACAGCAACAACAACAACAGCAACAGCGACAGCAGCAGCAACAGCAGCAACAGCAGCCAATAAAAATGAGGCATTTACCTTCAATAACCAAAACAAGGTTACCAGCCAGTTCTCAGGTAATTTTTCATGAGGCCTTACAAGAACCAGGAAACTATATTTCTCAAAATGACCGAATATTGAATAGAGGTCAAGAGATGTCAGAAAACACTATGCCTTACAGTTCTGCGTATATTCCTCAAAATAACCAACCGCCAACTAGTGGCACGAGTTCTTTGCGTAACTCTTCAAACAATGAGTCTTCAGTCTCAGACGATTCAGCATTGCCAATGGATTATAAGAAATTCTTTGAAGAAGCTTCCAAACTTCCAAGAATGGGTTGTGACGTTTTTGTTCTCGTATCCTATCCAGGGTGCAAGCCAGCTTATTGGGGCACAGAAAAATATGTAAAAAAATTTGAGAATTCTGAGCATTTGTTGCCATTCTCTGCCTCCGGTTGCCTTTCAATAAGACTGAACAGCATGACAGATCAAAAAAACCTTTTAGCAAACAATCTTGACCTTTCGCAGCCCATACAGCGACAGTTGAATGAAGCCAATTCATCTGTTACCAGCCCGGACCCAAACATTGTTATAAAAGAAGAATCCCGAGAAAACGATGGGGACGAAGATACGGGTATAGCTCAAGATATTGTAAAGCAAGAACAATTGGATGCGGAAGACAGTCGGCCGTCACCTTGTAACCGTCAGACAAGAATCAAGGTTACAGCTCAACGACAGACAAACAGGAAAATCGATTCGCAACTGAACAGAAACAATAGTACTTTAAAAAGAAAATATGGATACAAGAAACAACTAAATACGACGGGCCAATATGAAGGCACGGAAAGTTACGGTTATCCTCCAGAAACTAACAACTGCCTTGGAAGTCGACTTTCACTTGGGGATAAAAATGATACAAACTTCTATGACAAGGCTCTGGTCTATAAAGACGAACCTTGTGGCGGTGCTGGAGACGGCTCCGTTCAATCTTCGCATGCAACAAAAGAACAGTCGTCTACAGATGAATCCATGCTTAGGCTGCCGCCTGAAATTGTGGAACCAAATCGGGTACTTATAAAAGTCGAGCCTCAAACAGACGATTATGGAGAACTTAATAGTCTTGTGTATACTGAATATGGATGAGGTTTTTTAAAAAGGTTTTTCCTGATGAGCAAAGTAAACAATGAACTGGAGTTATGCTGTGTGAAAATTGATTTGCAATAAATGTCAAAATCATTGTAGCATTTTTTTCTGATTAAAAAAAAAAAACACAATAAAAGACAAGATCTTTGATATTAAAAGCAAATTCATAAAAAATCATTTGAAATTATTTTATTATAGAAACTCATTAGAAATTATTTTACTCTAAAAATTAATTGAAAATTATTTTACTATAAAAATTCATTTGGAATTATTTTACTATAAAAATTCATTTGGAATTATTTCACTATAGAAATTCATTAGAAATTATTTTACTATAGAAATGCATCAGAGATTATTTTACTATAGAAATACATTGCTAATGGGTTTCCTATAGAAATGCATTATAAATAATTTCAATATCTAATTACATTACCAATGGATTTATTACAGAAAATTGTTACAAATAATTTTATGATAGAAATTCATTAAAAATTATTTTACTATAGAAATGCATCAGAAATTATTTTACAATAGAGATTCATTGCTAATGGGTTTCCTATAGAAATGCATTATAAATAATTTCAATATCTAATTACATTACTATTGGGTTTACAACAGAAAAACATTGCAAATTATTTTACTATAGAAATTCATTAGAAATTATTTTACTATAGAAATGTATTGAAAATTATTTTTCTATAGAAATTGTAAATTAATGAACGAATGCATTGCTAACAGTTTTACTGTAGAAATGCATTGTGAGTGATTTTAATATGTAATTACATTACTAATAGTTTGACTACAGGAATGTATAACTAATGTTTTTAAAATAGAAATGCATTCAAAATTATTTTACTATACAATTTCATTGCAAATTAATATATAAAAGCATTGTTAATGGTTTTACTATAGAAATGCATTGTGAATGATTTTAACGTGTTATTATTTTACTAATGGGGTTTACTACCAAAAGTCATTGCAAATTATTTTACAATAGAAATCCATTGGAAAGGATTTTAATGTTTTACTACTAACTAGTAAGAATATGCACCCTCTGGGCATAAGTTTTAAGTTTTAATGTAATCAAATATATCAAGTTAGAAAGACTAACAAAATTGAATAAGAATGTATATAAAAAGATTACACTTATTTTAATTATATTTTAATTGGTTTCTATATAAAATCATTCATAGGATTAATTTTAATATGTTGGAAAATAAAACAATAATAATAGTGGTCAATAACACCAAGTAATTATTTATTAAACTCAGTTTTATCAAAACCAGTATGCAAATTAAACACACCATATATTATGTAAACATTTATTTTTTAGTGATATATATCACACATTGCAGGATTTTGAATGAACTAATAACATGTTTTTTAAGCAAATCTAACTCAGATTTTCATAGAGATATCTTAATAAATAAAATTTATATACTATGTATTATATAAATGATTTTGACTAAATTGAATACTCATTGATAAACATGCAATTCCTGAGGGTATTGTGATGTAAGCAGTGACATAGTTTTGGTTACAGACAAACCCAGAATCTGCATTATAATAAGATGGGTTTACTATAGAAATGCATTGTAAATATAGTCTGATTTGTGTTTAAATTGCTAATGATTTTACTATAGTATTTCTTTGCATATTATTTTACTATAGAAATGCATTACAAAGGTTTTTACAATAGAAATTCATTGCAAATTATTTTAATGTTATCTATGTAATTACAAATAAGATTTATTAAACAAATAAAACCTTTCATTCATTCTAATGATTACAACATCTATGATGAAAAAGAACATACTAAAAGCAAGTATAGAAATTCATTGGAAATAATTTTAATATAGAAATGCATCAGAAATCTTCCTTAAATAAATAGTTCAACACTTTCATTTACTTCTATGATTTCATCTATCATGACTCAGTAAGTATTAAAAGCATATATATATATATATATATATATATATATATATATATATATATATATATATATGTTGAAAAATGAATAAAGGAAAGAAAGTATAGAATAGATAATATAGGATATTTTAATCAATTTTACTTACATGTGTTTTGGTCAGGAGTTTATCCATGTGTACATTATCATTTAAAATATAATATTTGAATAATGTACACATGGATAAACTCCTGACCGAAACACGTGTAAGTAAAATTGATTAAAATATCCTATATTATCCATTCTATACTTTCTTTCCTTTATTCATTTTTTCAACATACCGTCGGATTCACTTCCACTTTCATTTTACATATATCTTATATAATCTGTAATAGAGGGAATTATGAATAAAATTGAATAGCAATTGTAGAAATAAAATAGCCAAAGAAAGCCAGCAATAAAGAAGACAATTAGACTGAATTTCATTACAGTAAAGTGCATATAACAATAAAGAAAGAAATGAAAATATACAGTAAAGAGAGAGAAAAAAGAAATATACAATAAAGAAATAAAACATTTACAAATGAATCAAATTTTGACATTAAATAACCTATAAGATTGATTTTAATGGCATTTCAAACTGTTTAGTATTATTTTATGCCTAGAGGTTAAGGAATCATGTTCATTGTATGTTCATATTTACATTTATTGTGCAGTTGTTTCAAATGAATCAATTTTGGCATTAAATAACACAGAAGGAGTTGATATGCCATTAAATAAATAAACCAATCCAAACCTTTCTTTTTCTCCTTTACTTCTCTCTTTCTTTCTCTTGCATCTTCTCTTCTTCTACCTTACAATACCACCAGACTTAGTTGGTTTTCTGTCATTTTGAGGGAATACCAGATCAAGATGCAGTCTCTTCATATAATCCTTTGTTATATTCAAAACATTCCAGCAATGAAGAGTTAATTCAATGATTTAAGATTTAAATTAACTGACTAGATGACACATCAATACACTGAACAAGAATAGAATTTCCATGAAATTCACATGCAAAGTCAGCATACAAAATCTCAATAATAAATAAGTACACCGCAAACAATTTTTTTAAAAAAGTTTTTTTTTTCTGAATTGTGGGATTACCTCCTTGTCTGCCAAAAGATTAATAATGTTACATATTTTGGCTGGTTCATTGGGGGACTTCGGATCTTTCAACATAATACTCCCCTCGCCAACTAAGCCCCACTTTTTGAGTGATTCTGTACAATATAAATACAGTGGTAATGATTATACAAAATAAATGCATTGAAAATAAAAAGGAAAGGGATTGTCAGTGATGAAGAATTAAGGCAATGTTACTGATTGAATAGATCTTTATATGTATAGTGTAAATGTATTATCAATGATTTTTATTGCAGAAATACATTGAAAATTAAAGAAGAAAGGCATTCTCATGAGTCAAGAAAAAAGGCAAGTATTACTGATATAATAGAACTATTATATGTATAATGGTAAGTATTACTGATGGAATAGAGCTACTATATGTATAGTAGCAATTATTACTGATAGAATAGGACTACTATATACAATGGCAAGTATTACTGATAGGATAGAGCTTTTCTATGTATAGAAGCAACTATTACTAACAGAATAGGACTACTATATGTATAATGCCATCTATTGTTGATAGAATAGGACTACTATATATATATATATATATATATATATATATATATATATATATATATATATATATATTCCTATATAGTTCAATTCCTAGACGAAGCTGTTGGCATTTCATATAGTGCTAATACCCTTGGGAAAGGTATGAATCCATATATTCTCCCTCCAGCTATGGGTTAAATAGTAGGGCAGACTGGGCTCTTTAACCTTGGGTAGGTAACCAGTCTAGGAGAGGGATAACTCTGAATTCAAAATTCCTGAGTTCAGTCGTTGATTGGGTTCGTGGCATTCCTTGATGCACTAATTCTTTCCTATCAACTATGCCAAAAAGTGTGGAATGGTCCGACACAAGCCTTCACCACTATAAACAAATCACTGTATTGGTTGTTCATTGGATGAACACTCATGCGTCGAAAAACGACGAGAGAGTCCATTTAAAAAAGTTTTTTTTTTTTTTATATATAATGGTAACTACTGATGGATTAGGCCTACTATATGTATAATGGCATGTATTACTGATATAATAGGACTACTATAGGTATAATGTAGGTATGTTCAAACTCAAGAGTTAAAGAGAGTTCAAACAGTCAGTGAAAATGAAAAAAATAAAATTATGGGAGCCCAATATGTGTCAATTTCATACATTACTACATAGACATACATTACTGCTTAACTAAAAAACGTAAGAAAAAAACAAAACAACACAACAAGGACACATGCATCGAAACAGTTGTTGCTGTCTCCATAGTGAAAATCTGGGTATTTTGATATAAAAAGGGGAAAAAGCCATTTTCACTTTTTGTAACTCTAATCTTCTGTAAATTGTTAGGAATAATTTATATATATATATATAAACCTCAGAAAATATGTTGAACAGAATTGCGCATATATAATTGTAGTGAGCTGGAAGTTAATGCTCTGAAAGCAAAAATAAACACTTTGTGCATAGGGATTGGTGCAGGATTAGAGAGAGAAATTACAATACCGCCCTGTCGGCTGGGGCGTTAGAATGCACCGACTGCACTTCTGCAGAGAGGTAAGACTCCCCCAATAGGGCCACCTGTTAGCCGTGGGTGGCAACCAATGATGCTTAAGGATAGAACCCAGGTGGCTGAGCAGTCCATGACTTGCAATACTCCACTTTGGCCCTATCTTGGGCTAGACGGGCAGTCGGAGAGGCCCCCTCAGATCAATCGGCTGGTCACGTCAAGCCCTAGCGCCTATATGATTTTTCCAACCCTATTGCCCTTATGGCAAGCCCTAACCCCCTTTTTATCATATGGGTGCTAGAAGGTGGTGACTGAGGGTCTATATGTCCTGGGAATGACGTTAAACTCTATCTGATGGTGAGGTTCCAGTTTTGGAGGTTTGGGGAATGTGGAGCACCACTTCATCACCATTGCTCCCTGGTCCACTCTGACTCAGAGTGGTAGTACCTGTTAGGGTCCCATCTATGGGTTAAATAGAAAACATGAGTTAATAAACAAAATTGTATTATGCATTAAGAATGAATTTATTTCACAACTTTGTCGGCATTAAATGACCCACTGAGGTTGATATGCCATAAAACAAAACAAACCAAAACCAAACCAAATTACAATAATCAAAAATACTGATCAAAGTCCTGCAGAAATGCTTTTTTAAATGTTCATGTAATAAGATAATAAGAGTTGTTGAGTTGACTCCAACAGAGAAAGAATATTGTTCAAAATCAAATCAGCAGTAAAGTTACTTAGCTTGTAGTATCTTCAGCAGTAGGCAAATATTTCTTAAAACGAGAGACGTGGACTCATTATGGCTTGATCTTTCTGACTTGTTCTTCAAAAAGAATTTATAGCATCTGCATAGGCTTGAAATCGGTCTTTTTAAAAAAATTCTTTTTAGGCGCAAACACCTCTGATTGGTTGAAAATTATCATTTTTAATATTTCTATTTTTCTCTCTAATCCTGCGCTGATCCCCATGCGCAAAGTGTTTATTTTTGTCATTTTATTTTTGCTTTCAGAGCGTTAACTTCTGGCTCACTACATAATCATACATTTTTAGATAAATTGAATAAATCTTTATTCCTGACAAAAATATTGTTCGCAACATGCTATTTTCCAGATGTTTAAAATTCACTATTAGATTTTTGAGTGAATAAATTTTTATTCACTTAGAAAACTAATCAATTGAATCTAGGTCAATTGAATATGAGAAAAGACATTTTTTTTTCATCAATCCAAAGAAAATTGTTGTTTTTAAAAGTATGAAAAGAGAAAACACACACCAAAAATTATTTTTGAGTTTTAATAAAATAACTTTTAAATTTTCAAGTAATTTTTTTCAGGTGTTGTCAATTTTAAAAAATTTAAAAAACATTTTTAATGTGGTCTTTGGTTTTAATCTTTCTAGAAATGTAAAAATTAGGGTCTGGAAATTTTTTTATTCAAATGTCCAAAGGTTGACACCCTCTTACAATGTTAATTGATAAAAATTTTTTAATAAAATAATCTTTTCGTTATAAAATTAAGTCATTAATGAATAAACTGGACTATACCTTGATTTTTAGTAATTGCTTTAAAATCTAAAAAATTTAATAATTTTTTATTACCTCCCTTTGCATTGTAATGAGCGAAAAAATTAAAGGGAGGTAATAAAAAAAATCAAATTTTTCAATTGATAAAGCTAATATCATGTAATGGTAAGTATTACTGATAGAATAAGGGGTTATTTCCTATAACTCCAACATAAACAAAGGGGAACCACTCTTGACTGATAAATTATTTATTCATTTATTGATCTACTAGGAAAAAAAAGACGGGGTTAGAGTTAGGGATTTGGGTTAGAGTTTAGAGTTAGTGTTAGTGTTTTAAGTTAGTTTAATAGGAAAATAAATAAATAATTTATCAGTCAAGAGTGGTTCCCCTTTGTTTATGTAGGAGTTATAGGAAATAACCGAATAAGGTTACCATTACTATGAAACACAACTTCTAAAGTGTAAGTATAGTAAGTAAATTTTGGAAAGTAAAAATGATACCATTTTCAAAGTTAGAACCAAAATCATAAAATTTATAAAAAAAAATTTTTTTTTAAATCGCTTTTCTTCCACACACACACAAAAAAATCAACGTTTCAAATCCAAGGGAGATTACTCTAATGTTACTTATGAAACCGGTGTTTCACATCTTTTGAAAGCAAGATGGCAGCTGTTTCGTCCGTAGCGAAATTATTCAATCCTCGTGTTGTTTCCCAAACGGGACAGACATGCACAGCTTCAATTATTTTTCTCCACGGTTCAGGTAAATGATCAAATAAGATAACTCACTCACACTATTAATACGCCTTTTTAAAAATATTTGACAGCTTTATTTTAAATAAATATCATCCAACGAATAAAACAGTTTTAAAAGAGGTTAAAAAAGGTGACTCTTTGTCTTTGAAATAGTAAAACTCGGCGATCTTTCGTTGTATGTCGGTAAAAACTTAAGTCAAGAAATAAGGGAAAGCTACTCTCATCTAGTAAATTGCAAAATAGAATATATTTTAAGATGTGTGTAAAAGTTCCCGGTGTTCGTAATGTGTAGTGTCGAGTTATTTACTTATCTTAATTTAGTTGTGGGACAAGACCGGGTGTATGGTTCACACAGTGAGAATCGAACTCACTATCAATAGTCTGTTAATGCAGCTTGTTAACCATTGCACCACACCAGGTGCCTAAATGGACAGTGTACACAAAACTATCTAATCCCTCGTATAAAATTTAAAAAAAAGAAATAGGTATGTGCAATGGTTGTCAGGGTACTTATCCAGAATATCACGCCAAGGAAAGTTCTACGGTGATATACAAAATGATTATTTAGAAATGTAATAATTACATTCTCTATCCAGAGTAAGTTTCAGTCATTTGCTTCATTTTTGTTGTTGTTGAATATTTACATTTGAAAACACGTATTGAACTCCCTACTATTTACTCAGCCTCTATATTTCTTTAGTCTTTCCCTCTTCCAGCCACTAAGAAAATGGAGACTTACGTCTGATTGATAATATGTAATTTTGGAGATTTGATGTAGGAAGCAGTCCCTGTGGTGTAGTGGCAAAAGTGCTTGACTGCAACATCATAGTAAGCAAATTGGAAGTCGAGTTGGGGCTATTACATTCACTTTCTGACTAATAACATTGGGAAAGGTATGAAATCCCTTAAACAAAGAAAACAAATGAAACTAACAAGATTAGATTAAATGTTCAGAAAAAAAAAAGAAAAAAAGATGAACAGTTACATCTAAACTCCAAAATTACAACAAATGACTGAAATTTATTTTTATTTGGATAGTGAATGTGAATTCTATAGTGAGTTTGATGCTGGATGCCCCACAGTATTGACCTTGTGTCGCATCCTACCCATGTTCCTTCAGAGTGTAACAGTTCTATTTCTACTAAATAGCGAGTTTGATCCTCACCGGTTTATGTGGTTTGGCTGTTTTGTTTAATGGCATATCAACTCTTTTCGGGTCATTTAATGTTTCATCAGGGTATAACAGTTAGCAAGCTATTCTTGCAGATCCATTACTACTAAATAGAGAGCTTGATCCTCACTGGATGCCCCATACTTGACCTTATGTCACATCCAACCAGTATTTCATTATATGATCAAATGAAAATAATGTTACCAGTTGTACTGTCAGGAATCATGATTTTTGGTGTCATTTCATTTTCATTTCAATTTAAATATATATATTAAATTCCACCTATATATATATATATATATATATATATATATATATATAGGTAAAATAATCCAACTGACTGGTATGTAGGGGATAATTCTATTTGGGATCATCAATATCTCCTGTACATCCACAATGCAGGCTCATGTTGATGCAAACTTATAGATTTATACAAGGATTTTTATAAATCTCTAAGAGAGCTCAATGTGTAATAACTAATAAATTAATTATATAAAGAGCAATATTTATACTTTCAAAGAAAGAACAACTTAAACCGTCATTTGGCTGTAATAAATTTATTTCGACCAGAACTCAATATGAGCCTAGTCTCATCAGATAGCATTTACATAAAGACTCTTTATGTAAATGATATCTGATGAGACTTGGCTTATATTGAGTTCTGGTCGAAATAAATTTATTATCGCCAAATGATGGTTTGCTGAGTTTTTCTTTCTTTGAAAGTGTATATATATATATATATATATAAAGCCTAAAGTCAGTATCAGCCAATCAGCAAGGTAGTCTATCCCCTTTTCACTAGGAGATTGTTTTTGCATCTGAGGTGGAGCAGCACACCTACCATCAGCTCCTTACTTTACTGCACAAATCCTGTGCTACTCATACGCTGAGTTGGTGAGAGCTGGTATTGAACTAGGAATCTTGTGGTTTCTAGCCGAACGCTCTACCGACTGAGCTAACCCGGCCCTTATATATATATATATATATATATATATATATATATATATATATAAAATAAAATTCCTTCTGCTACTCATATGCTGAGTTGGTGAGAGCTGCTATTGAACCTAGAACCTTATTGTTTCTAGGTGGATACTCTACCAACTGAGCTAAACTGGTGTTAAGATTAATAAGTAGAATAGCAAACCATGAGTTTGAGTTTCATTGGGTGCTCTATACATCCGACCTTGTGCCATGACTGAGCAAAGCTTAGTAAATAATCGGGACCATAGGACATGTTTTTCATTTACACTGTCAATATCCGGTTGTTTTAACAGACGATTTTTAGATTTTTTTTTTTAATTATAAAACTAACCCCTAACCCTAACCAGATATTGACGGTGTAATGAAAAACATGTCCTTTCTTAATCGAGATCAAAAGGGGTGCCTAAAGATAATATGGTCCAATAATCGAATAGATGGTGCTGAGAACTTTAACACACACCTTGAATTAAATATTATTATGATTCAAATTTATCATGCAGGAGTAACTTCCCTTTATTTACCAAACTATGGGTTAGATAGTACCACTACTGTTCTTCTACAAGGATAGCTTTTGCATTAAACAACCCACAAAGGCTGATAAGATATTAAACAAAGGATCCAAATCTGTTTTTCTTTTCATTTTTTTTTCTTTCTTTCTCTCCTTTTTTTCTCTTATGTTTGCAGACTAATACCCTTAGGTAAGGTATAAACCCCTTCATCCCCCTAGCTATGATTTGAAGGACCATATATGACATTAAGGCACCCCTTCGCGATCTCAACTCGTGGGGACACTTTTCTCATTTACACCGTAAAAATCCGGTTGTTTGTTAGGGGTTAGGGTTAGGGGTTAGTATTATAATTAAAAAAAAAACCTCTAAAAATCATCTGTAAACAATTAACCGAATTTTGACATTGTAAATGGAAAAAATATCCCCACGAATCGAAATCACAAAAGGTCATATGGTCCGAGTTAAATAGTACCACTACTGTTCTTCTAAAAGGATGGCTTTAGCATTAAATAACCCATGAATTTGGTATGCCATTAAACAAAGAAACCAAACCAATCTTTTCTTTTCTTTCTTCCTTTCTCTTTTCTCTAATATATTTACTTTTAGACTAATACCCTTGGGAAAGATATAAACCCCCTCATCCTCCAGCTACGTGTTAAATAGTACCTCTATTGTATTTCTAAAAGGATAGCATTAGCATTAAGTAACCCATGAAAGTTGGTATGCCATTACACAAAGAAACCAAACCAAACCAATCTTTTCTTTCTTTCTTCTTTCCTTTTTTCTCTTTTCTCTATTATGTCCACTTGCAGACTAATACCCTTAGGAAAGGTATGGACCACCTTATCCTCCTATCTATGAGTTATATAGTATCATTACCGTTCATCCAGGTTCTTCTAAATGGATTGCTTTGGCATCAAATAATCCATGAAGATTGATATGCCATTAAACAAAGAAACCAAACCAAATCATCCCCTTATTTATTTACTTTACTGAAATAAAACAACAAATCAACATGAACCATTATTATTGATGATTAAAGACAGGAATCGGTGGTTGAGATAGTTGTGTATTCTCCAGTAGTTGGTGTTCAAGTAAAATCTAGGATTTTAGTTGCTGATTTACCAGGCTCTTCTCTGTGAAAATTACAGAAGTAACCTATCCACCTTCCAAATTGGACTGTTCCAGTTGGTCTGCCATTTTAAATGTGCATATAATGGAAGCCATTGGAGTTTTATTTTTGTTGCTGATAGTCCATTACATCATTTTTGGGGCGGTGACTTTTTGTATCTGTTTTGAACGATGAAATATACACAACAAAATATGACGTTACACAGTGAACAATATGGAATACTGCCCTAGTTTTAATTTAACAGACCAAATTCTAACCCCAACCATAAACCTAAAAAAAAAAAAAAAAGATTAAAATGTATTTTATTTTGGTTATTTCCTGTAAGTCTAACATGATAAAAGGGAAACCACTCTTGACTGATAAATTATTTATTTATTTTCCCTTTAAACTAACCCTAACCCTGTCTTCTTTTTTCTTAGTAGATCAATAAATAAATAAATAATTTATCAGCCAAGAGTGGTTCCCCTTTGATCATGTTAGACTTATAGGAAATAACCTTTATTTTGTTATAAAATTGTTTTATACTTAAAAGATAAACTGTTTTTATTTTGTTTTTATAATATCTGTTCTTTAGTTCAGTCAGTAGAACATCTGCCTAGGAATCACAAGGTTCCTGGTACGATACTGGCCCTTGCAAACTTGGCGTATGAGTAGCATAGGGATCTGCGCAGTAAAGGAGCTGATGGTAGGTGTGGCGCTCCACCCCAGATGCTAAAATAATCTCCTTGGTTTAGCACTAGTGAAAAGGGGATAGACTCCCTCGCTGTGTGGCTTATACTGACATTAGGCCACCCCAACAACTTTCTTAAGTTCAAAAATAGGTTTCCATATTGTACACAACTTTGTGTACATCATACAAGGGTAATCCCAAAAGTTGGGTCTACAAAGTGTTGGGGATGCAGGGAAACTTTTCATGCGGCTATTGGCAACACTGTTGTATTTATTGTGCATGTGCGTCTACCTGCCCCTGCATGCACCTCACTGCCATGCTCAGTCTTGGCTTGACGCGACTGTTGAATTGAGTTAGTGTACTGTTGGTTTGAACAACAGCAACTAGCTAAGCACAACCGAATAGTGCCAAGACAGTTGGTATTTATGGAAATCAAGAATAGTCCATTCATGTATTTGGGTGATTCCATTCCTTGAGTCCTGATTGGCTGCTTGGTTTCTATGATGTTATGAGGCTTCATAAATACTCTGGCATTTTGCAGTAGTATTGCAGCAAGATAGATTCGTATTCAGTTACGATTACTTGTTGCCTTGTCTTACCAATTCGATGGTAATTGGAACTAATATGATTATTCAACAGCGACTACCAAGTGTGAAGTTCACACAGTTATTCAGTTTTAGAATGCAAAAGGCATTAAAATTTATCCATTAAAAAAACCCATTAAAATTTATCACCAATTAACGGAAGTGTATAGCGAGTCATGCATGGATATTAAAAACATCCACAAGTGGTGTAAGAAGTTTGCAACAATGACAAGGTATGTTTCTTCAATAACATGGTGTAAGGTGGTATGACAAAAACTGCCACAGCACCTACAAAAATGCATCAAGCGAAATCACTATTTCCGTAGAAAATTAGGTAATTTATGAGGAAGTGTGTCCCGGTCTCCTGCCTCAAAAATTGCTACCCGGTGACTATTAAAATAACAACCCCAGCTCATCGTAATTCTTGTTTATTTGTCGTAATTCTTGTTTATGTTTAGATATGAAGATGGATATATAGTTTTGAATAGACTGAGATAGATAGATAGATAAACAAACAAAATAATATAGATAGATACGAACAAATGGAGATAGATGTTTTCGACAAGTAAATGTATTTGGGGGGGGGGTCGCTTCTTTTTTTTGTCGTAATTCTTGTTTATTTAAACTAAAAACAAGACATTAAACAAACATGAAAAAAAAAAACTTAGTATTTAAAGTAATATAGATAAATATGAACAAATTGAGATAGATAGATATGAAGATGGATAGTTTTGAATAGACTGAGCTGAGGTCGTTATTTTAATAGTCACCGGGTAGCAATTTTTGAGGCAGGAGACCAGGATGCACTTCCTCATAAATTACCAAAAAAATTAGATACATGTTCAAACTTTAAAATAATCTAAACATCATTGACAATAAACATTTCTATGATTTCTAAATATTTTGGAGATCTCACCTTTGGGATTACCATCATACTTTGGTGTGTACATTTTTAGCATTCTTTGGCTTGCAAACATTTTTATACAGTTGATTATATTTAAGTTGAAGTAACTTGAACTTAGAAGATTTAGGGCAGAACCTCCAAAAAAACAAAAAAACAAACAAATTTTTGACAAACACAATTCAATGATTTTTTTAAAAGAAAATTTGGTGAATATCCAGTTGATTTGACCCCCCCCACACACACAGTCAAAGAAAACACCTAACATGTAACATAATGCCGATTTAGATATTTAAATGAATAGATATCACATTAGATATTTAAATGAATAGATATCACATTAGATATTTAAATAAATAGATATCACATTTAACATCATACTGATTTAGATATTTAAATAAATAGATGTCACATTAGATATTTAAATAAATAGATATCACATTTAACATGATACTGATTTAGATATTTAAATAGATATCACATTAGATATTTAAATAAATAGATATCACATTTAACATCACACTGATTTAGATATTTAAATAGATATCACATTAGATATTTAAATAAATAGATCACATCTAACATCACACTGATTTAGATATTTAAATAAATTGATATCACATTAGATATTTAAATAAATAGATATCACATTTAACATCATACTGATTTAGATATTTAAATAGATATCACATTAGATATTTAAATAAATAGATATCACATTAGATATTTAAATAAATAGATATCACATTTAACATCACACTGATTTAGATATTTAAATAAATAGATATCACATTAGATATTTAAATAAATAGATATTGCATTTAATATCAACCCTGTTGGCTGGGGCAGTAGAATACACCAACTGCATCTCTGCAGAGGGGTAAAATCCCCCCAATTGGACCGCCTGTTAGTGCTATATGAAATGCAAACAGTCTCATCCAGAATTTGAACTCATGTTATGAGTTCATTTTTTTCAACTATAACCATTACATCATGCACCTCGAAAAAATAAATAAAAAAGATTTGGCATTAAATAACCCACCAAATCACCAATGAAGCATTTATCAGTTCACAGTGTTGAGTCAGTTAATTTAGTATCATTTTGTAATTTGTAGGTTAAGGGAGTGGAATCCATGTGTAATAAGGTCACTTCAATATAACCGCTCCTGGTCTGACCTTCTTATGATTAGTACAGAATATTAAAAATCTTACTTAAATAAAACTTAGTGGTTACAAAACTCTGTATTAGTACATATTTATTTCCACTATTTATGGTCTAATAGTTAGAGTCGTGGTAAATGGACTGGTAAAAGTTCAATTCCTAGACGAAGCTGTTTGCATTTCATATGGCGCTAATACCTTTGGGAAAGGTATGAATCCAATTCTCCCTCCATCTATGGGGAAATAGCAGGGAAGACTGGCCTCTTAACCATGGCTACGTAACCAGTCTAGGAGAAGGAAAACTCTGAATTCAAACCTGTTAACCTTAAGAAATTGACCTTGTGTCGCATCCTGCTCATGCAGAGGGATTGGTAAATATATATTTCTACTGTTTATTTATTATAGCTGATTATTTTATCATTGAAACAGTTTAAAATAATAATAGCATGGTTTAATAATGATGATAATAATAATCTGTTCTTGAGAATAAAATGCATAAAATTCTCTAGGACATTGAAATAAAGACAGCTCACCCTATCCCAGCCAGGAGACCAAATCCTAGTGTTGATTAATAAAAATAAAAAAAAGAGAATGTGTCAACTGGTGGACTTTGCAGTTCCAGCAGATCACAGGGTGAAGATGAAGGGAAATAAAAAGATGGACAAATACCTGGACCTTGCCAGAGAACTGAAAAAGCTATGGAATATGAGGGTTAAAATGATACCAATTGTAGTTGGTGCACTAGGAACGGTCTTAAAAAGCTTGGAAAAAAGACTGTAAGAACTGGAAATCAGAGGAAGAATTGAGACCATCCAGGCTACTGCATTGCTGCAATCAGCTAGAATACTCAGAAGAATCCTGGAGACCCAAGGAGACTTGTTGTCACTCAGACTCCAGTGAAAGACCATCAGCTAATCCTGATGTAAAAACTCAAAAGTAGTGAAATAATGATAATAATAATAATAATAATACTTAGACCTTGCCAGAGAACTGAGGAAGCTGTGGAACATGAAGATGAAGGTTGTACCAATTGTAATTGGTGCCCTTGGAACAATCCCCAAAGCTCTGGAAAAGAATTTGGGTGAACTGGAAGAAGAGGAAGAATCGAGACCATCCAAAATACAGCACTGTTGGGATTGGCTTGAATACTCAGAAGAGTCCTAGAGACCTGAGGAGACTTGCTGTCACTCAGCCTCCAGTGGAACCACCAGCTACGGCAGGTGTGAAAAACTAACAATAATGATAATAATAATAGACTTCAATCCTTCAAGCCATTCACTTTGATGGTCAACGTTCAGAAATACATTTATGTCATAATTACAAAAAAATATATATTTACTTATCACCTGAATGTCTTAACTTTTATTTCCTATTTAATTTTTAGTGACTTATTTCATGTAATTATACAGACAATAGGCCACTCTGCTAAATGTTCTTTACTAATTTAGAGTTATAGTTTGGTAGTGGGTGACAAGACTTTCAGACCCCCTGTATATATATATATATATATATATATATATATAGAGAGAGAGAGAGAGAAGAGAGAGTAAACTACACGTGTTTCGAGGTATCACCTCTCATCAGTGCAGTTATACCATTTTAGCAGCTACCTCTGGCTGGGTTCGAGACCCGAACAAACTTACGCTCGCCAAACCTCTTACCCATACGGCCACAGTCAGCTGCCAAGTATAGCAGGCTATTTAATCGCTACATTTCTAAGTGGAAATGAACTCACCAAGAGGTCTCAAACTTTGTAAACAAAGTGAGTCTTAGCTGAACGCCAAATACGGTGAATTTTGCAATTAAATCCCTTCTAAATAAAGTGCTCAACCGAAATTGGGAGTGTATAATAGAGTAAACTACAGACACGTGTTTCGAGGTATCAATTTTTTTTATTTAAAAAAAACATTTTTTTTATATATTTAAAAAAAAATTTTGATTCTTGTAAATATGTCTTTTTTAATTTAATTCTGTTATATTTTTTCAAAATTTTTAAATTTATTTAAATATATCTGTTTTTTTTAAAGATTTTTATTATGTCCAGTGTGTTTTGTTAAAATCTCTTCTAAATGACCAACACTGTTTTCTGTTTTTATTAGGTGACACTGGTTTAGGTGTAAAAGAATGGACAAAAGCAGTGATGGGTCGAGAGATTGCTTTTCCACACATTAGAGTCATTTATCCAACAGCACCTTTAAGGTAAGTTTACTTTTCAATTTAATCATTCATTTCCTAAAAAGTGTTTTTATTTTGTGGGGAGAACAAAATATGTTGTTTTTTAATTATTTTTTAAATTTTTATTGAATTGTTTTTTTATTTTTTATTTTTAATATTATTGAATCGATTACTTTATTTGTTTTTGTTTAAGAGGTTGGTTTAGCTCAGTGGTCCAAAAGTCTTGCCACCTCTACATATTATTTTAACTTTCATTAATTTTAGTTAGAAGGTTGATTTAGAAGGCTATCACAATGCAGGTGTAAAGAAAAAAAAAAAAATAATACGGTAACAATGATGTTGTGTGTTAACCTGTATTTAATTCTTGAATTTTTGAGATAATATCTCTTTTTCAAAAGATCACTGGAACTGAAGCAGTCTAGTTATGGCATTTTTAAATGATTTTTTTTTTAAAAATATATATATATACAATACTTCAAGCAAATTATAAAACTCTCTTTTCATTAATTTTGTTTTAATAATATAATATAAATATTTAGGACCATATAACCTTCAGGCACCCCTTTTGCGATCTCGATTCATAAGGACATGTTTTTCATTGTGTGTTAGGGGTTAGTTTTATAATTAAAAAAAAAACTCTAAAAATCATGCATTGGCCTTATTATCCATGTCCATAATAAGGTGGTCCGCATAGACTGAATGGACCACCATCTTAATTAAATTTCAATTAAAGATGTGGACCACCAGACTATTTACACAATTTCCTGATTTTTGATAATTGTTTTACATTTTAAAAATTTAACCAAAAAAATTATTACTTCCCTTGATGAAAAGTGCCCATGCCTAATTTTATATCTTCCTTGTTTTGCATTTGAATATTCTTGTTGTTTATTTTCTTTCTTTCTCTACACTAACTCTGCATAATTGGTAAGTAAAAGTAAAGTCGTCGGGGCGGCCTAAAGTTGGTATCAGCCAATCAGCGAGGGAGTCTATCCCCTTTTCACTAGTGCTAGACCAAGGAGATTGGTAGTATACCCATAAATTATACAAAATATCTTCTTTCTTTTTTTTTTGTTCAAACTCCGAACAGGAAGAAAGGGGTCAAAATAAGGTTACAAGATGTCAATCAGAATCTATGATTGTTTTAGGTTTGAATTCAAATAGTTTGTCTACACTAACCGGGCATAATTGGTAGTATACCCATCAATTATGTAACATATCTTCTTTCTTTCTTTCAAGGCCATACACTCCAATGATGGGACATCCGAGCACCGTTTGGTTTGACAGAAAACAGATTTCACCTTTTGTCGCTGAAGACGAATCCGTTCCGGTCATGTGTGAAAAACTTTCGCAGTTGATTGACCTTGAGGTCAAAAATGGAATCCCTCTAAACAGAATTATTGTTGGTAAGTTTTCTTTTTTTTTTTACAAGTTATTTAACCCTTTGCAGTCTGAGTTTGTTATTTTTTTTGTCGGAAAAAATTGATATCCGAAGAAAAGGATCTGAAAGCAACATAATAAAAGAATTACTTGATTTTATCTTTTTTAGTTTATTTTGTTGCTACATGGGTCAGCTGAAAAGTTCATAGGCTGACCAAGATATTCTCATGGAATATGATCAAATAAGGTTTATTTTTCAACATAGTCTTCCTTGCGGTCCACATACTTCTTACATTGGTGTTACAGTGCTTGGATCTCATTGGTCAGAAATATTATCTAAGGCAGATATGATATCATCATATGAACTTTTCACTTTGCCCTCATATAGATATGTACATGCGGATCAGCTGAAAAGTTCATAGACTGACCATGTGTGTGGGAGTAAACCCCACAAACAAATCCGGAGCCTGAGTATCTAAGTTGGCGTAATGCTGAACTTCAGCGCTACACAGCAACTCCTGCGACACTGGCATTGTCCTCTTGCCTTTCCTTTGGACAGCAGCGGCTGTGTGGTGAGGGGGAGGCTGCTGCTTGGGCAACAGCACATCCAACATATCAACCCGCCCAGGCTACGTAATTAAAAAAAAAGAGAACAAAACAAAAAATTTGGACACTACACCATCGTCTTTTGCAGACGGAAGGATGCTAACAATATATATATATATATATATATATATATATATATAAACTGAGTTGGTGAGGGCTGGTATCGAACTAGAAACCTTGCGGTTTCTAGCCGAACGCTCTACCGAGTATGAGTAGCATGGTGATTTGTGCGGTAAAGTAATGAGCTGATGGTAGGTGTGGCGCTCCACCTCAGACGCAAAAACAATCTCCTTGGTCTAGCGCTAGTGAAAAGGGGATAGACTCCCTTGCTGATTGGCTGATACCGACTTTAGGCCACCTCATCGACTTTACTTTTTACTTTTTATATATATACATTATTTGAATATATATATATATGTATATATACATATATCTTCAAATAAATTTGGTTAAAAATAATAGAATCCTTATTGTTTTGGAGTTTTTTTATTTTTTTCTTAAAATTTTTCCAACAAATCTTTAAGTTTATCATCACGAAAGGAATTAATGATTTGTCCAAAAGGTTTCTCATTTGTAGACCGTATAAAACAAGCAAAAATCTCACTCATTGCAGGTGGTTTCTCCATGGGCGGTTGTGCTGCCCTTCACCTTGGTTACCGATATCGAACATCCATAGCTGGAGTTTTTGGTCTGTCCTGTTTCCTTAATCAAAACTCTGGAGTTTACAAGGTATGAATTTTATTTAATTTCTATAACACCACAGATTCACTACTTGGTAATTTTCACCTTTAGTTGTCAAAATTCCTAGCAAATAAGGCAATTAGAGTAACCTCCCTTGACTTTCACTTTGAACTAAGCCGGTAGCTATTTTGAAAGTCTCTGTGCGAAATAGACAAAGCTTAGAAACTTTTTCGAAAACAATACAACTGCATGCTTTAACTCAAAAATATCATAAGATGTGTTCTTAATAACAATTAAGTTCATTTCAGATAATTCGCACGCACAATTTTATGCTAGGAATTTTAACAACTAAAGGTGAAAATTACCCACTACTTTTCATTTTCTGGGTATGACTCTAAACTTCATTTGATGGTGAACTTCCAGTTCAAGAGCTCTGTGGAGTTCATAGTCATCCCTTCATTGCCAATATTCCCATGACCAAGAGTGGTAGTACCTGTTAGGGTCAAATAGATCTGTTTGAAAATTCTTAATATTAGATAGAAATACTTGATACCATATAACTGTAAAATTACTTTTTATTATTAATATTTACTTGTAGCTATGTTTACTAAGGATTGGCCATTATTTCTTCTCAGTAAACGAACACAAGACTTTTTTTTTTTTCTTAGAGCTCATATTTTATTTTATAAGATTCAGGTCAAGTCAAATGTATGGAGATTTTGTTTTCAATGGACAGATTGCTATTGCCATCCATCCTCTTCAGTGCCCAACCAAAATCCCCCCACATTTGGTTTGATCTGAATCTTATAAAATAGAATATGAGCTCTAAGAAATAAAACAAAGTCTTGTGTTCGTTTACTAAGAAGAAACAATGACAAAGACACAGAAGACTTCCTAGAAGAACAACCAGCCCAGATAAGCCCAGACAGATAGAAAATATTAGAACCAAAAGACAGAATAATCCAGCAGATAAGTTTACAGCTACTCAGATCCATAGAGAAGAAGATAAGAATATCTGTGTACAACCATGGGTATACAGGTATACTCTACAATAAGCTACCTATCAAATATGCAATGGTTCTCAGCTAGGCTAGGCCATTGACAAGGGTTGATTTGGCAGGCATCAAGGGATTTTTTCAAGCAGTCCTTATATTGCTTCTTTGCTGCCCCTCTGTCACAATGGCCAGTGGAGAGATTGCCATACAGTGTGATCTTGGGAAAGTGATGATTCCTCATCATGGAGACGTGTCTTGCTATACTAATAAACTAAATATGCAGACTTAACCTATATGTGTATTTACCATAGATGAAGATATCCATGTACAACCATGGGTATACAGGTATACTCTACAATAAGCTACCTATCAAATATGCAATGGTTCTCAGCTAGGCTAGGCCATTGACAAGGGTTGATATGTCAGGCATCAAGGGATTTTTTCAAGCAGTCCCTTTATCTATTTTTTGGTGCACGATGGCTAGTGGAGACTTTGCCATAGAGTGTGATCTTGAGCAAGTGATGATGCCTCATCCTTGAAGACATGTCCTGTGCAGCATAATGTCCACTGGGTCTGTAGAATACACGGACTGCACTTCTGCAGAGAGGTAACCCCCCCCCCCCAGTAAAACCACATGTTGGCTGTGGGTGGTGAACTGTGATGCTTAAAGACGGAATCCTGGCGGATGAGCAGTCCATAACATGCAACATTCCACCTTGGCCCTTACTTATGCTAAACTGGCGTCTGGAGAGACCCCCTCTCATGAATCGGTTAGTCAAGACATGTCCATGCACCTATATGAATGTCCTGACCCTATTGCTATGGCAACACCCCCAATACTGTTTTTTTTATCACATATGTGCTAGAAATTGGTGGCTGATGGTTTTAGTCTCCTGTGTATAATGTTAAAACTCATCTGCTGGTGATCTTTGCCTGTTTCAAGGGCTTCAATATTGGATGTAGAGGATAGTGTGGAGATAGTTCTGGTGGAATCACTTGAGGAGTTGGAGGTGGGGATGATAAGTTACTACTATGGAAAGCTATAGTTGTTAATCTTTTTTTAAATAAAAAAAAAGAAGTGACACAGTTATCTCCCCATTGGCGTGTTAATAATATTCACCATTCCTGGCAACCAAAATGGTATGGAGGCTGTTGCTCAAAGATATATCTCCCAAAATGTCTGTTCCCTAGTATTAGCCAAGACATGAAAGCAAAGTTTGAAGGAAATAATGGACATTTTCTATACTTTTACTACATAAACAATTAAGATATAACACATACTATCCAAGAACAAAATGTGTCTTACATAGTATTATGCAGGGCAAAAAAGCAAAGTTTGAAGGAAATGATGAACATTTTCTATACGTTTACAACATAAACAATTAAGATATAATGCATACTATCCAGGAACAAAATGTGTATTACATAGTAGGTATGGACAAAATTTTGGTATGACAGCACCTTTCCTTTTGTTTAAACTTTTGCAAAAAGTTTAAAATTGTAAATTATATTCATTTTTTTCCTTAAGAATTTAGTCTAAATTTATGTATAACATTTTTTCACAAATTTCTTTATTATAACAATTAAATGATTTAATAAAAGAAAAAAAGAATTAATAAATGTTCTGCTTGTAATTCAATTACCTCGTATATCAAATCAATTTTCTCCATTGAAATAAACTGATATGCCATTAATCCGTTTCAACCTTTTCACCAAAAAAAAAAAAAACCCCGAAAACACCCCAATTTAAAAAAAAAAAAAATTTCTAATAAGAAAAGTAGCAGTATATTGTATAAAAACATAATAAAATCCGCCCTGTCGGTGGGGCATTAGAATGCACAGACTTCACCTCTACAGAGGGGTAAGACTCCCCCAATGGGGCCACCTGTTGGCCGTGGGTGGCGACCCGTGGATGAGCAGTTCATGACATGCAATACTCCACTTTGGCCCTATCTTGGGCTAGACGGGTGGTCGGAGAGGCCCCCTCCCATCAATCAGCTAGTCACGTCAAGCCCTAGCACCTATATGATTTTCCCAACCCTATTGCCTTTATGGCAAGACCCAACCCCTTTTTATCATATGAGTGCTAGAAGGCGGTGGCTGCGGGTCTACATGTCCTGGGAATGACGTTAAACTCTATCTGATGGTGCGGTTCCAGTTTTGGAGGTTTGGGGAATGTGAAGCACCCCTTCATCACCATTGCTCCCTGGTCCACTCTGACCTGGAGTGGTAGTACCTGTTAGGGTCCCATCTATGGGTTAAATAGAAAAAAATGTATTTATAAAAAATTGTATTATCCATTAAGAATTGATTTATTTCAAAACTTTATCGGCATTAAATGACCCACTGAGGTTGATATGCCGTAAAACAAAACAGACCAAACCATAATAAAATAGAATATAATGAATTATATGCTGTAATATGTTTTAATGTTTATTTTTTTTATAAATAATATTTTTCTTTGGTGCAATAAATTTGGAAGCTCACTCATGGCTCAAATTTTAGCTCTCAATACAAGGCAATAATTCAACTGAGCGAGAGCTCATAACTTGGAAAACTTATAAGCTGAGGCACTCTTAAGTCAAGGTATCATGGTAGAGAAAAAGAATTTTTGTTAATCTATATATAAATATAGATAAGAGATTTATTGTTAAATTTTGAAATCCCGGGCAATGCCAGATAGCTCTGCTAGTCTAACAATAAAATTTAACATGATTTTACTTTTTTCTTTGTTTTTTTTTTTAGATGATTGATGAAGACACAGAAGGCAAAGTGTATCCCCCTTTGTTCCAGACGCATGGGGACTTAGATGAACTCGTTCTGCCAGAATGGGGTCGTGCGACTTGTAAGGAATTGAAACAACGAGGAGTGACTGTTGATTTTCATTCATTCAACAACATGTACCATGAATTTAATCGAAAGACACTTCATTTATTGGAAACATGGGTGTTGAAACATTTACCAGAATAATAAAATCAATAAAATTATCTAATTCTTTAAGTCTTTATTTTCATAGCTCTTAAATATACATATAAAAAAATAGACTATAATACACACACACACACACACACACACACACACACGTGCATACACATGCATACACACACACACATATATAAAAGGGTAAGATAATATGAAAAACAATATATATATAAGGGTAAGATAATATGAAAAACAAAAAGACAACAAAACAAAAAAAAACACTAATAAACAATAAACAAAAAACTACACCATCGTCTAAAATAGACGGAAGGTTGCCAACAATATGAAAACACATAGATGTTGTTCAAAGAAGGATTAATTCATACCGGACTTTTTTTTAGAAAGGAGAATATTTTAAAGTCTAGTATGAATTAATCCCATCACAGAACGGTCACAATTTTCATAAAACTGTCTTCATATTTAACACAACATATTGTTACATAATCTATGCGGTGGCATAAGATTATTGTCAATCCCCTGTAATTCTGAGGAGATGACCCTTTTCATATCATGGCCGGGTCCTTCCATGGAAAATTACAGAAGCCCGCCAAATATGTGAAGTCACGTGGGACCTTTTGAGTCCCCAGTTTGCAGTTAGATGTCAGGCAGAGCAGTCGGCCATTTTAGGTCCTGCCTAAAACTGGAACTCACGCGCGCTATGTTAGTTAACAGATGTCTGGGTTGGGGATTGAAAATAAAGTAACATCAAAATAAATCGAAGTCTTGTGTTTATTATCTAAAAACTAACAATGACACAGGGCTTCTGATAGAGAGAAATCCCTAACAGGAAACCAGACCGAAGTCCCCAAGTCAACTCCAGACGTTAGAAGATTCCAGACTTCAAGATAGATGATAGAAATACCAAAGACGATCAGAAGCAAAGCCAGCCAGAAGAAAATACGACCAGATATAGAAGAAAGAAAGATATATAACATTATAATTATTTAGTGCCAGTGAAGAAGGCGCTATGCAACAATATGCTCTGAAGAAGATTTCTAACAAATCAAATTATTGCAATATCAGCATTAATAAAGAACTTCCTTTGAACAACATCTGTGTGTCTTTCATATTATATTACCCTTATATACTGTTGGATTCATTTCCTTACTTTTAACTAATATATATATATATATGTGAGTGTGTGTGTGTATATATATATGTGTGTGAGTGTGTGTGTGTATATATATATGTGTGTAAGTGTATATATATATATGTGTGAGTGTGTGTGTGTATATATATATATGTGTGAGTGTGTGTGTGTATATATATATATATATATATGTGTGAGTGAGTGTATATATATATATGTGTGTGTGTGAGTGTGTGTGTGTATATATATGTGTGTGTGTGTGTGTGTGAGTGTGTGTATATATATATGTGTGTGTGTGTGAGTGTGTGTGTATATATATATATATATATATATATATATATATATATGTGTGTGTGTGAGTGTGTATGCCTGTAGATGGGTTACTAAGTCAGTTGATATTAGGATGATTTTAAGTTGGACCTTTCTTCCAACAGCAGAATGTTAGAGTAGTTCAGGTCCAAATTAAGAGCTTGAAGTTCAATATTAATGAACAGAGCAATATATGATAATTGGTAAATAAAAAGTTTAAGAATTGGTCATTTTGTGGTTATAGATCTATTTCTACACACAGGTATCAGTGAATACCTACGAGTATCATCAGATTGCTGACTTTATTGGAAATGGTAAACAGAAAATTTATGAGGCTTTATATACAATTTTTCTGGGAAATCCTGAAAGATTTTGATTACAGTTCTTCTCATCTTTAGGAGATGGCAGGTAGAAATAGTTCTATGACTACAAAATGACTGATTTTTAAGCTTTTTATTTACCAAATATATATATATATATATATATATATATATATATATATAAAAGGGTTTTGTAATTTGCTTGGAGCATTGTGTTTATATTGTTTTGTTGGTTGGTTTTGAAGGCTGTCACAATGCAAGTGTAAAGAAAAAAGAAGGTAACTATGATGTTGTTTGTTAACCTGTTACTTTATTCTTAATATTTCGGGATGAAAAATCCCATCATCAGAAGAATACTCGAACTGCTAGGACCACTTCAGTTCGAGTATTCTTCTGATGATGGGATTTTTCATCCCGAAATATTAAGAATAAAGTAACAGGTTAACAAACAACATCATAGTTACCTTCTTTTTTCTTTACACTTGCATTGTGACAGCCTTCAAAACCAACCAACAAACCATATATATATATATATATATATATATATTCTAGTCTATCAAAAGTCAGAATTATCCTGATGATCCATTAGGAGAAACTTAGGTAGATAGTCTCTGACTCATTAGGGTAACTTTATTATTATTTATTGGCTCTACTTAGTGTATTGAGCACTTTAGTATATTTAACTTAGACAACTCTTGCAGTATTTTTTCTTTTGGACATTAAAATAGTGCTGACTGATTATTTTCAGGTGGTACATATGATTTGGTCTTTTCTTGTTTTTATAATTTTTTTTTCTCCAAGCAAATGTTTGTATTGTGTAATTACAAATTATAGAGCTGGGAGTTTTATTTACACTGTCAGAGTTTAGAATATATATATATATATATATATATATATATATATATATATATATAAAATGGATAAAAGTAACCTACTCGAGGTTCATCTATAAAAAAATAAGACCCATTTCAACGGTAATACATGGTACCAACTGACATTAATTGAAAACTCGATTAATTCAGCAGATGTAATCCTGACGATTCAGGCGATGAAACTCGAGTAGGTTACTTTTATCCATTTTATAAATAAATTTTGCTCTACATTGTATTGAGCACTTTGTATTTGTTTTTTCTCGGTCTTAACCCCTGGATACTGTGCGCTTCCAACGATCGTACTCGTACCCACCGGTAAGCCACTACTCATACATTAATGTATAAATATATATATATATATATATATATATATATATATAATATACTAATCCTATTTGTAAATCCTTGTGGTAAGAAAAAAACAGTCAAATAATTAGTTATTAAAAATATACTATAAAACTTTGCCTGGGGAAAAAAATGAAAAAAGAAAAAAACAAGAGTCACACCAACTGGAAATAATTGATTAACACAGGAGCTGATGATACGTGTGGTTCTCCACCTCAGACGCTAAAATAATCTCCTTGGTCTAGCACTATTGAAAAGGGGATAGACTCCTTTGCTGACATTAGGCCACTCTGCTGATTTTACTTAATTATAAGTAAGTAAAGTCATTGGGGTGGCCTAAAGATGGTATCAGCTAGACAGTGAGGGAATCTATCCCTTTTTCACTAATCAATCCTAACCCTATAATTCATCTGCTAAACCCCTAACCCTTTTTATCATATATGTGCTAGTTGTCCTGAATATGATGCTGAACTGCATCTAGTAGTGAAGTTTCAATTCTGGAGCTCTAGGGAGTGTGGAGTACCCCTGCATTGCCATTATTCCCAGGTTCCCAATGACCTGGAGTGGTAGTACCTGTTAGGGTCCCATCTATGGGTAAATAGAAAAAATCCTGGTAATTTATGAGGAAGTGCGTCCCGGTCTCCTGCCTCAAAAATTGCTTTCCGATGACTATTAAAATAACGACCCAGCTCAGTCTATTCAAAACTATCCATCTTCATATCTGTCTATCTATCTCAATTTGTTCATATTTATCTATATTACTTTAAATACTAAGATTTTTTTTATTATTCATGTTTGTTTAGTGTCTTGTTTTTAGTTTAAATAAACAAGAATTATGACAAAAAAAGATGTGACCCCTCCCCAATACATTTACTTGTCGAAAATATCTATATCCATTTGTTCATATCTATCTATATTATTTTGTTTGTTTATCTATCTATCTATCTCAGTCTATTCCAAACTATATATCCATCTTCATATCTAAACAAGAATTACGACAAATTACGATAAATAAACAAGAATTACGACGAGCTGGGGTTGTTATTTTGATAGTCACCGGGTAGCAATTTTTGAGGTAGGAGACCGGGACGCACTTCCTCATAAATTACCAAAATGCCTTTTAAAAAATTAAGTTTGAAAAATTTTTTTTCAATGAATGAATGAATAAAACAAAACGTCTTCGGCATAAAATAACCCAATAAGGATTGACATATCGCAAAATCCAGCCAACCAACCAACCAGCCAGCCAAATTTAAGGTCTCCAAAACTCTGGGGATGCAGGGAAACTGTTTGTGCGCCTATTGACAACAATGTTGTTTGTTTTGCATGCATTTGTGAATGCTCCTGCCTGCACCTTGCTGCCACACCCCAGTCTTGGCTTAGCAGTTGTTTCTGATGGAGCTCCCTATTGACGCTACCGTCAAGTCTAAAATTCACGCTGTTATTTGGTTTTTGAACCCAAAAGGCATTAAACCGATTGAAATTCATAGCCAATTAATAGAAGAGTATGGTGAGTCATATATGGATGTAAAAAAAAGACCGTAAGTGGTGTAGGGAGTTTGCAATACAAAAACTCCCACAGCCCTTACAAAAATGCATTGACTGAAATGGCGATTATATAGAAAAATCGATACATGTTCAAAGTTTAGAATTATGTAAACATCATTGACAATGAACGTTTCTTTGATTTCTAAATAATTTGGGATTGCTCTCATATATATATATATATATATATATTAATATATTAATATTTATATTTTTGCTTGAAGGCAATTACAATGCGGATATCGCATAAAATTCGATAATTATAGAAGATAATAATGACAAGTAAATTTCGCAAAGAATTATTTGGTGTGTAGAACATCGTACAGACTGTTTCAACTTTATTAAGTCTCATCAGCGATATATACTAATGATTTCCCTCCGACAGAAATCGAAACCGGGACTTCAGCAGGATAGTCAGAAACTATACTGCTTCGGCCACGATACAGCACAGAGAAATTCTTGCGAAATTAACCTGTCAATGATACTGAGACGTCTCTACCATATGAGGCAAGGGGGCGCTGAGTGAACAATAACAAACCCGGGCTGTATGCTCTTTGGCGAAGGAAATAAGATTTTTGGATGTTTCTTTATTTTAGAAGCATTGTTGAATAAAGTATATATATATATATATATATATATATATATACCAATTCCTTGGCTTGTGCAGGATGTGACACAAGGTTAATTTTTAAGCGGTGTTTACCAGGTTTGAATTCAGAGTTTTCTTTCTCCTAGACTGGCTGCCATACCAAGGTTAAAGAGCCTAGCCTGACATACAATTTATCTATAACTGGAGGTAGAATAATTGGATTCATACCTTTCCCAAGCGTATTAGGCCCATATGAAATGCAGCCAGCCTCATCCAGGATTTGAACTCGTGTCGGCGTGTTAATTTCCTACGACCGATTATATATATATATATGTGTGTGTTTCTGACAGAATTAAAGAGAAATATGATGAGAAAACCAATTTAGGGATTGTTGAATATATATATATATTGCTCTGTATATAATCTAAAAGGTTATTTTACATTGAGCTCTCTTTAGTGATTTAATGATTCACTGTATTTATACATACTGGATCATCAATATTAGTACAGTGGATCTTGAAATCACATATAGAATCATCTATATATATTATGGGTGGGTGGGTGGTGGTGTTTTGAACTTCGGTGTTGTCTATTACGAGGTGTTGCGTTGACAACCGGACGTGGTTGCACGTGGTTACATATACTCGCGACATATACACGCATACAAAATAATATTCATACATATTTATATGCACACACATGTCACTATATTTGCTGGGTAAGCCTTACATATACATACTGAAGCGCATACGCATACTACTATGGGCTCCACGTGTACATATATATGCACATACGCACACATGTACGCACAGACAGACACGCATATACGTACTCATATATATATATATTCAACAATCCCCAAATTGGTTTTCTCGTCATATTGGTTAAATGGGTTAAATTCCTATTGGTTAATGGGTTAAACTAGTTGAATGCGGTTAAAAATTAACAATAAAAAATTATATATAATCAAAGATTAATATATATATATATATAATATATATATATATATATATATATGGGAGTAAATATGGAAATTAAATCCGACAATATAAAGAAAATTTGAAAAAAACAAGTGTTCATCCCATTTTGGAACACTTGTTTTTCAAATTTTCTTTATATATATTATATATATATATATATATATATATATAATCTTTGATTATATATTATTTTTTATTGTTAATTTTTAACCGCATTTAACTAGTTTAACCCATTGTCGTGAGAAAAGTTTTTTTAAAGATTTGATCGATATTTACCAACCCCTTCTCATGAGTAGGATGTAAAACAAGTCCAATTTCTCAAGCAGAGTTTAAGAGGTTTAATTTCAGAATTTTCCATCTCCTATACTGGTTGCCATATCAAGATCAAAGGGTCCAGTCCACTTTACTATTTACCCATAGCTGGAGATTCAATAGTTGGATTCATACCTTTCCCAAGGGTATTAGCACTATATGAAATGCAAACGGCCTCATCCAGGATTTGAACTTGTGTCAATTTAAAAAAAATATTTGATAAGCCATAAAAGTGGGAATGAAAAAAAAAAAAAGGATTGTTTGTATATGTTTTTTGATCTTCTGATCTATATCAGAAACCCAGCATACCATGACCCTGCTTGAGGCCACGCATGGGAAGCAAACTCCGGTAAGGAATGTCCCAGTCAGAAGGATTGTTTCAAATCAACCGTATCTGTTTTAATTAAATATTTAACATTGATGCTTGTTTATTTATATATTTAATCATTATTCCATCTGACTATCCTATTTCGAAGCGGTACACACATATTGTCATTTTTATAGATGACTAGCAGGACTTGTTTATATACCACAGTATGATAATTTGATTATTAGAATGTTTGATATATTTACTTAAGAGCTATTGCAAATAGTTTAATATGTAAAAAGTATAATAATCTTGATTTGACTCTCTCTCTCACTGTTTTTTTCTTTCTTTCCATCTTTTCATTATGTTCGATTGAAGCAGATTTGTGACATTGCTTCCACGCGCTTACCTCTCTCTTTATCTTTCCCATACTCTCTTTCTTTCTTTCTTATTATATTTTTGTGTAGCATGTCCTTTTTCTTCCCTTTCTTTCTTTATAATATAAGAATTCAACGGATAAGCAACACTAGATAATCAGGACTTACATTTTTGGATTTCATCTTGGACTATTTGGACGTTCTGATTTTTAACCAGAGGGTACTGCAAGATGATAACGGTCGTACTTTTAAGGAACACGAGTATTAATATATATATTTAACATAAATGTTTGTTTATTTAGATTTTTATTTAGTAGCCCACGTGACCATCCTATTTTAGAGTGGTGCAAATGTATTGTCGTTTTTATAGATGACTAGCAGGACCTGTGTATATACCACAATATGATAATTTGATTATTACAACGTTTAATATGTTTACTTCAGAGCTATTGCAATATATAGTTTAATATGTAAAAAATATAACAATCTTGATTCCACTCTCTCTCTCTCTCTCTCTCTCTCTCTCTCTCTCTCTCTCTCTCTCACACACACACACACACACACTCTTTTTTGCTCTTTCTTTCCTCCTTTTCATCATGTTCAATTGAAGCAGATTAATGTTATTGCTTCCACGCGTTCACCCCCTCTCTCTATCTTTCCCTTACTCTCTTTCTTTCTTTTTTTCTTTCTTATATTTATGTTTCTCTTTCTTTCTTCTTTCTTTCTTATTATATTTTTCTGTGTAGCATGTCCTTTTTCTTTCCTTTCCTTCTTTATAATAAAAACGGAATGGTCCATTATTTAGCTGAGATGACGACATTCA
>CM042167.1:26111025-26113525 GCA_023376005.1 Doryteuthis pealeii | reverse complement strand
TGCAGTTTAGTTTGAAAAATGTTTAAAGAATTGAGTTTTAAAAGAATTGAATACTCATCAAGAATGAATAAAACGAAACATCTTTAGCATAAAATAACCCAACAAAGGTTGACATGCCGTAAAATCTAACCAAGCAACTAAATATTTCTTTCTCACTTTCTTTCTTTCTTTCTTTCTTTCTTTGATTGTTTTTATTTCTTTTTTTCCATGTGTTCTTTCTTTCTTTTTTTCTTAACATTCTTTCTTTTTCTTTCCATATCTTCTTTCTTATTTCTATTTTGTGTTGTCTTGTTTTTTTCTCTTTCTTCTTCTACTTTCTTGCATATTCTTTCCTTCTTTCTTTCTTGTAATTTGTTGCTGCTGGTCTCACCGGAATTCCCCCCTCCCTTACAATTTCTAATAATTTTATTTCTTCTTCTTTCTTTCTTTTTTCTTTTTTTTTTCTTCTTTCTTTTCTTTCTTCTGTGTTATATCACTTTCTTCTTTCTTCCTAGTAATTTGTTGTTGCTGGTCTCACCGGAATTCCACCCTCCCTTACAATTTCTAATAATTTTATTTCTTCTTCTTTCTTTTCTTTTTTTTTTCTTCTTCTTTTCTTCTTTCTGTGTTATATCACTTTCTTCTTTCTTTCTAGTAATTTGTTGCTGCTGGTCTCACCTGAATTCCACCCTCCCTTACAATTTCTAATAATTTTATTTCTTCTTCTTTCTTTCTTTTTCTTTTTTTTCTTCTTTCTTTTCTTCTTCTGTGTTATATCACTTTCTTCTTTCTTTCTAGTAATTTGTTGCTGCTGGTCTCACCGGAATTCCACCCTCCCTTACAATTTCTAATAATTTTATTTCTTCTTCTTTCTTTCTTTTTTCTTTTTTTTTCTTCTTTTCTTTTCTTTCTTCTGTGTTATATCACTTTCTTCTTTCTTTCTAGTAATTTGTTGCTGCTGGTCTCACCGGAATTCCACCCTCCCTTACAATTTCTAATAATTTTATTTCTTCTTCTTTCTTTCTTTTTTCTTTTTTTTTCTTCTTTCTTTTCTTTCTTCTGTGTTATATCCTTTCTTCTTTCTTTCTAGTAATTTGTTGCTGCTGGTCTCACCGGAATTCCACCCTCCCTTACAATTTCTAATAATTTTCTTCTTCTTCTTTCTTTCTTCTTTCTTCTTTCTTTCTTTTCTTTCTTCTGTGTTATATCCCTTTCTTCTTTCTTTCTAGTAATTTGTTGTTGCTGGTCTCACCGGAATTCCCCCTCCCTTACAATTTCTAATAATTTATTTCTTCTTCTTTCTTTCTTTTTTCTTTTTTTTTTCTTCTTTCTTTCTTTCTTCTGTGTTATATCCCTTTCTTCTTTCTTTCTAGTAATTTGTTGTTGCTGGTCTCACCGGAATTCCCCCCTCCCTTACAATTTCTAATAATTTTATTTCTTCTTCTTTCTTTCTTTTTTCTTTTTTTTTCTTCTTTTTTCTTTCTTCTGTGTATATCCCTTTCTTCTTTCTTTCTAGTAATTTTTGCTGCTGGTCTCACCGGAATTCCCCTCCCTTACAATTTCTAATAATTTTCTTCTTCTTCTTTCTTTCTTCTTTCTTCTTTCTTCTTTCTTTCTTCTGTGTTATATCCCTCTCTTCTTTCTTTCTAGTAATTTGTTGTTGCTGGTCTCACCGGGATTCCCCCCTCCCTTTCTTACAATGTCTACTAATTCTCTTTCTTTTCCTTCTTGAATCCCAAGTGGATTCCATTCAAACCAAGTAACAACCTGTTACATTTTCCAACAACCTCGGAAATTCCAGACTTGACTAAGTGCCTTACCGATTACAAAGGAGACGGAAATCAACGATTGGACAGATGGTGAGTCCGGGTTATTTTTTAGAGTAAAACAAAAAATGAATGAATGAACAAAGGATGATTGTATTTCTAATGCCCCTAAGGATTAGAAATTGAAAACGTATGGCCGACAAATGATGATCTGTTCGTTAAGTTATCTTCAAGATACGCACTTCCGGATTTTTCAGATTTTTTTTGTTTTTTTAAAGGAATGCTCACTTTAGATTAGTGATGGACCCAGAAACTTAAATTCATGAAGCCGATATAATAGCAGTTTAGTTTAGTTCATTTTATACTGCTCTACTCGCTAGTATTTGAGCACTTTTGTTTGCCTATGTGTCTGAATTGTGTAGTTAAGACCAAATTAAAATGTCCCCTAAGATAATCTCTCTCTCACCCCCTCTCTGTCTCAATCTATTTCTCTATATTTTGGCAGGATTTTTTCTTTTAAACAGACCATTCATAACATTAACCACAACGAAAAAATACTACAGTCAATAGCTCCACTCACAATATATATTATCGCAATCAGATGCACCGAAATAATAAAACTATTAAACGTTAAAACAAGTAATACGTAATAATGTTTCTTCCACTGACCCTAACAACAAAGATAAACTAATTATCTATTAGCCAAAATTAAAAACCACCAACCTTGTCACATGCAACAACTCATCCCCAAAAAC
>CM042167.1:26063525-26106025 GCA_023376005.1 Doryteuthis pealeii | reverse complement strand
TATTATTTTCATTTCTTATTAATTTAGTAACAATTTACTCTCTCTCTCTCTCTCTCTCTCTCTCTCTCTCTCTCTCTCTCACTCTCTCTCTCTCTCACACACACACACATAAAAAATTGGTAGCCCGCGTGGAGACCTCAATGTATAGCTATTATGTCTGCTGTCTGTATGTTTGCTTGTGCTATGACCGAGTACACCTTCTTTTATAAAGGAAAATTGTTCAATATAATCCACATCCAATTTTTTTAAATGAAAGAAATGATGAAACATTAAACAAATTAATAAAGGATAAAACATAATAAAAACAGATAAAAGAAAAGACACAAATCTTATTATAATGGAGATTGTGTGTTTTTCTGTTAACCCCGAAACTATATTCCTACTAAAGTCACAATTCTCTTAGTTATTGACATCACATTCTCCATGATTTTATTTTTATCTAAACCTCAATTATTAATAAAATTGTCTTACATTATTAATACTGTTAAGTATGTCTACATACTATCAACATGCAATTATAGTTATATATACAACAAAATAGCGGTTTACAGTGTGAACGGGAAGGCTAATTTGCATATTAATATTAAAAAATCGAATTTAATAAATATGTGCTTAGTATTATTGATTTCTAACTGTTTGGTTTTATTTTAATGAATATAAGTAAAAATCTCTTCAATGAATCTTAAATGAAATCCATTAACAAGATAAAATAACTGTCATTTTATTCTTTACTTCCTATTTTAACTAAATACTTAAATTAGAAAAAACAACAATGAAAGACAAGAGTGACGGAAGAGTAAGTTTCAGTTGTTCCATTTTTTATTATACTCCCTCTGTTTCAAATCTTTTATTATACTCCCTCTGTTTCAAATCTTTTTATCTGTATTCTTATTTAGTTTCATTAGCCTTTCTAATTTAATACACTATTTTATTATATTAAAACTTAAATACTTGCACCCGAAGGGTGCATATATTTGCTAGTAATAATAATAATCTTATTATAATGGAGATTGTATGTTTTTCTGTCTGTAACCGAAACTATATTACTACTCATATCACAATTTCCTTAGTTATTAACGACACATTCTCCATGATTCTATTTCTATTTAAACCTCAATTAATAATAAAACTGTTTGACATTATTAATACTGTTGGCCTTACCTAAATACTAATAATATGCAATTGTATTTATATATACAAGAAAATACCAGTTTTCAGAGTAAACGTAAAGCTAATTTGCATATTGATATTAAAAAAACTGATTTTAATAATAATATGCTTGGTATTATTGATTTCTAATTGTTTGGTTTTATCTTAATGAATATGAGTAAAAAATCTCTTCAATAAATCCTAAAAGAAATTCATTAACAAGAAGAAATAACTGTAAATTTATTCTTTACTTCCTATTTTAACTAAATAGTTAAACTAGGAAAATTTAGCATTGAAAAACAGAAGTGATGAAAGAGTAAGTTTCAGTTGTTCTATTTTCCGATTATACCCTCCTCTGTTTCAAATCTTTTTATTTGAATTCTTAATTAGTTTCATTAGCCTTTCTGATTCAATATAATATTTTATTACATTAAAACTTAAATACTTGCACCCAGAGGGTGCATATATTTGCTAGTAGTAATAATAATAACTTAAAAACAAGAATACATAAAGAATAAAAGATAATAAAACACATATATAGAAAAAGAGTTTTTATTAATCTATCTATAAATATAGATAGATTCATTTTTAAGTTTTTAAATCCAGGGCAACACCGGCTAGCTGCATATATATATAATATATATATATATATATATATATATATATATATATATGAGATTTATCCAAAACTTGGTAGTAAGGAGCTGTATTAAATCAACTTAGATTTATATAGGCCCCAATTTTGGTCGAAATAAATTTATTATGGAATTACGGTGTTGAGTTCTTTCTTCCTTTATTGATATATATATATATATATATATATATATATATATATATATATATATATATATGTTGTGTGTGTGTGTGCCTGTTCAATATCTGGATGTCACAACGCTCACCCCCCCCCCCCCCCGCAAAAAAAACAATCCGTACCAGAATTGTTCCTCAAATTTTTTTTTCACGCATTTGCTTCAGTTCAGTTTTTGCTCAAGTCAAAAAACCAATAGACGATTTGAATTTGAGCAGAGCTGTGAATTTTTGTGGCGTGAGAACAAAAAAAAAAAAAAAAAAAAAGAAAAAATGTAACGCTTTCAATCAAATTCTTAATGATATAGTTGACTAACAATAAAGTATTTTTCAAAACCACCTAATGGTCTTATTTTTTAAGGTATAACAATTTACTGAACACCACTCCAAATAAAAACAAAACGAATGTGAAACGACCAAGAAAGTTCAAGACTGCTGATTTATCTGAATTTCCGAGATGAATCTTCCCATTGGAATCGAATGAAGGGCAAAGTCTTTTTTCTTTCATTTTTTCAATTGGTGGAAACGTCACGTATACGTGTGTTTACGTACTGCATTCGTGGGTTCAGTGACTTAAATTGCACATTTTTTTCGGTATTGTCTTATAGGCACCAGGGAATGACCTTGACTCTATCAGTGAAGTGTTGCTTGAGTGATAGATTATTATTATTATTATTATTATTGAAATAGATACCTAGACTGAGCCTATTCTAGTAGTGATCACCCCCAAGCGGATTTAACAGGTTTGAATTCAGAGTTTTCCTTCTAGACTGGTTGCCTAACCAAGGTTAAAGAGCCCAGTCTGCCCTATTATTTACCCATAGCTGGCGGGAGAGTAGTTGGATTCATACCTTTCTACTCTCCCTCCAGCTATGGGTAAATAGAGGGTGTATCCTCTTCAATAAAATTGGACATTAGCCTTCATGTTCCATAGTCAAGCCGTTCTTAATTTCATGCAGTACTCTGTAATACCCGAGAAAGGCGGCGTTTTTCGTATTTTCCAGGGTACGTCTAAAAATGCAAGCGAACCTGGGTGTCCATAACGGATCTTCAAAATTTGCAATATTTGCGAAGTGTTGAGTCTCTCATGGGTATAAGATGTACAAAAAGTCACCACCTTATATTTGTAGACTATTTCAAGTAGTATGGGCCGGGTTAGCTCAGTCGGTAGAGCGTTCGGCTAGAAACCACAAGGTTCCTAGTTCGATACCGGTCCTCGCCAACTCAGCGTATGAGTAGCACAGGGATCTGTGCGGTAAAACAAGGAACTGATGGTAGGTGTGGCGCTCCAACTCAGATGCTAAAAAACAATCTACTTGGTCTAGCGCTATTGAAAAGGGGATAGACTCCCTCGCTGACTGGCTGATACCGACTTTAGGCCGCCCCGCCGACTTTACTTATTTTAAGTAGTTCCTACCACTTGAAATAGTCTACAAATATAAGTGGTGACTTTTCTGGATTGATCAATGAAAAAAATGACAAACATGTTGATAAATTGTCCTAAAATTAGTTGCCTAATAAATATACTCACAGAAGGATCAACAGACAAGGTGTATACCGATGCTACAATGTTTCTACTTCAAAGAATACACCAAACTTTATTCCACACGGAATATCCACTGAAACTGAACTAAATACGACAGCGGAACTAATGTAAAATGGTGACAAGAAATCATAACACTATGTTTATAGCAGGATGAATTTTTTTTATGTGGAACTATCAATAGCAGTTTAATTCATAAATCCTGCTTCTATCCAGCTTTCTTCATTCAGAATGAATAATTCCCCCTCTATCACTAAAACGTCTTCTCTTTCCTCCTCCATTGTTAAAATGTCCCCAGTTTGTTATTGAAATCCAATTAGCCAGTCCTGTTTCTGAATATTAGCTTAACGTGTAAAGTTTTATCATGGTCGGATCACTGATGTATACGCGAACTAATATAGACAGACAGAAATTGTCATTTATGTAGTAGATTGATTCATCATTTTTATCTTTATTTTTACAATGTTTCATGCAATCTATCCTCAGCCTTCTTTAGGGTTTGGGGCAAATTGTTCGGGACAATCATATAGGTACTACAACTTGACACGATCAGCCGTCTATATTAAGTAAGGGCCAAAATGATGTATTGCACATGGACTGCTCAGCCTCTCGGAATCCGTCCTTAAGCATCACGGGTTTCCACCAACGGCCAACAGGTGGCCCCATAAAGTGTTTTTCCACTCGGCAGAGGTGCAGTCGGTGTATTTTTCTGCCACAGCCGACAGGGCGAAGAAAATAGGATGAAAAAAAAACGAGGGAGAATCTTTAACTTTTAGCATTATGGTGTATTTATAGCTATATCATTATATTGTTTATTGTCATTATTTGAGACCGGTGCACATAAGAATGTCCCTTATTTACAAAGTAGCGGATGTATCGCCGGACGTAACGCCGGATATAACGCTTCTCTCTGAGAGACCAAAACGGGCGAATACATTCCTGATATGAATGATAAAATTTCGATTGCAAAAGCCGTAGATGATAGGGTTCATGCTGCTGTTGAATCCCCACATGGCGTATACAAGTTCAATTACAACTTTTGAGGGGAAGTTGATATTTTTTTGAAAAAGGTTTCCAAAGATGATGGAGAGAACCAATGATGGAAGGAAGCTGATAACAAAGAGAAGAGAAATCGAAACGAGGATTCGGTTTGTGTTCGTCTTCTGCTGCTTACTGGTCTGGGGGATATTGCTGCTACACCGGTTCGATCCGCTCTCGTAACTCACGGGGAAGTTGCTTACATGCCTCCGAGCTGTCCTCCAGACGAAACAGTAAAAGAACAGCAGGCAGGCCAGCACCGTTGCCAAGACAATCATGAGAGCCCCAAAGTATATGATCGTAACCAGAGATCTCGAATCCATCGAACAGATATGGAACCCATCGTCGGTCAACGACGGCTGGCTAATCCGATCGTAGACGAACGCGGCGGTCACCCCAAAGGCGAGGGACACGAAAGTGATCAGACCCAACGAGATCTTCACGTGGATCAGTTTCATCTGGATTTTCGTCGACCGACACACCTTTCGGTAACGGTCAATGGAAATGACCAGAAGGGTTAGGCCGGAAGCCACGCATGTGAAGCTGATGACGGCGTTCTGTATTTTGCAGAGGGCGCTCGACGGGTAGGTCACGGGCATCCAGAGTTCTGTCATTTTGAGGGGTAGCCCCAACAGGCAACAGAGGGTGTCGAAGACGGCCAACAGGGTTATGAAAGTGCTGAACCTTCTTCTTCTCCATTCGGAAGCCGTAGACGTAGATGACCAACAGGTTGCCGACCAGGCCGATGATGGTGAGAAGGCCGAGGATGAAGAAGGCCGGTTTTTTGTACATGCGTTCGTAGTCGTTTATTTCCGCCAAAGTCGAGTTATTTCCGTGAAAGACCATTGTTGATTTTTTTTGTTATTGTTTTTGTTGTTTATTTCTCCGAGAAATGGATCCCCGGATATACTCTTGTATAATGCGGGAAACTAAATACAAACAAAAAATCAGTTTCAAATCCGAACAAATAGTTTGAACTCCTAAGATGTCCAACTCAGAAATCAAGGTGATACTATTTTTCCAAATCCAGTTGCTACAAAATCGGTTTTTCCGAATTTGTTTGCCGAAGTCGAGGTATCCATATAAAAAATCCGGTTGATGGAATTTTCTGAAATCCAGTTGCTATAAAAAAATAAAAAAAATCTCATCAAAATTTGCATAACACAATATAATGTTTAGTCTGACACGTGGCGAAGTGGGAGAGAGGAAGGGTGAGAGGTGAGAATGTTGAGGAGTCTGGTACAATGCGCTGAGAGAGTGAGACGTGGTTTTCACTCTGCAGTTGTGACTGGATGGGTGGGGGTTAAAATCTCATGAAAAAAAGAAGTGACCTTTTATTATAAGTAAAAAAAAAACTATAAATGGCATAAGGCAAGATTGGTGGCCAGATTCCAAACATCAAGGAATAGTCAGCATCGGCCCAGCAAACAGATTCGAATCCTTCAAACTAGTACCGGTCTCGAGATAAGTACACAATTAATTTTACTATCAACACGTCATCACTCCATTCCGACGAGAGCATAACGCAACATAACTCCAACCATTTGGTATATATATATATATATATATATATATATATATATATATATATATATACAACCCCTCCGCGACACAATGTCAATTTCTTAAGCGGAGTTTAACAGGTTTGAATTCAGTTTTCCTTCTCCTAGACTGGTTACCTAGCCATGGTTAGAGAACCTAGTCTGCTCTGCTATTTTACCCATACCTGGAGGGAGAATTGGATTCGTACCTTTCCCAAGGGTATTGGCGCGATGTGAAATCCAAACAGCTTCAACCCGGAATTGAACTCGGGTCGACGAGTCCATTTTCTACAACTATAACCATCATACCACGCGCCTCATTTTTATATATATATGTGTAGACGGTAGTGGCTAAGGGTTTTAGTATATTGGATATAACGTTAAACTGCATCTTGTGGCGAGGTTCCAATTTTGGAGCTCTAGGGAGTGTGGAGTACCCCTTCATCACCATTACTCACAGGCTCACTCTGACCCGAAATGGTAGTATCTGTTCTATCTATGGGTTAAATTGATCATAAATGAGTTTAAAAAAATGTGTTAAAAAATTGAGTTTAAAAATATATATACTCAACAAGAATGAATCAAACAAAATGTCTTCGGCATAAAATAACCCAACAAGGGTTGATATGCCGTAAAATCTAACCAACCGACCAGCCAACCAACCAACTATGAAACAGACATTCGTACCTTTCCCAAGAGTAGGAGAACCGTAAGTAAAGTGGGCGGAGAGGCCTATTGTCGGTATCAGTTGGACAGCGAGGGAGTCAGTCCCCTTTTCACTAAAGCTGGACCAAGGAGATTATTTTGTGTCTGAGGTGGAGCGCCACACCTACCATTAGCTCCCCACTTTACCGCACATATTCGAACTATGCTACTCATAAGCTGAGTAGGTGAGGGACGGTGTCTAACCCGGAAGTTTGTGGTTCCGAGTCGGATACTCTACCAACTAAGCTTAACCAGAGTAGGTATGTACAAAAATGTGCACTTGCTAATGAACGTTTTTTTGTTTTGTTTTAAATTTCTCCCAAATCTGGTTACCTATTAATCTATTAATAATGGAGATTCGCTTCCGGTTTTTGTCTGTAACAAAAACTACGTCACTGCTTATGTCACATTACCCAAAATCGTCATAACATAGAATAAATACACTCAAAATTTGAACATGCAGCATTAGACAGTCCTCATTGTTTTTAAAACAAGTTTTAATAAATACATGACTGGTATTATATATCTATATATAGTTTGTTTTATTTTAATACATATTCAAAGTTTACATTTCAATTTTATTTTTTAATCCTTTAATGAATTTGATGATTTTACTTACTTAGGGTACAAACTCGCTGACATTGAATTTTTAACTCCCACCCTTCAGGCAATATGTTTCAAAAATCTATTTTTACATCGCCCGGAGGGTGTTTTTTATTTTGCTAGTAAAAATAATGAAACTGAAGACAACATTCTGAAATGCTTTAAATAGATAGAACAATTTAAAAAAAAAATCTAAATAACATCTGTCTAGCTCGTGAAAGTATTTAAACAGATAAACCACTAGCGTTGTATAGCGTCACCGTAGTGACGAAAACAAAACAATAGTTTAGACAAATAACGACAAATGATAACCAGGCCGGATAATATTTAAGAAAAGAACTGAAAGTACTTGGTCTACTAATGAAAACTCTTTTGGACAACTTATTAACACCTTTCAAGATGCTAACATAAAAAAATTGTTAGATAACTTGAAAGTAAAAATAAATATATTAAAAACAAAAAGGATTCCATTATTTTTAACCAAATTTGCTTGAATATATATAGGCACACACACACACATATCTTATTATAATGGAGATTGTGGGTTTGTCTATCTGTAACCGAAACTATATTACTATACAAGTCACAATTCCTTTAGTTATTTACATCATATTCTCCATGATTTTATTTTTTATTTAAACCTCAATTATTAATAAAATTGTTTTACCTTACTTACACTGTTGACCATATCTACATACTAATAACATGCAATTGTATTTATATATACAACAAAATAGAGGTTTACAGTATGAATGGGAAGGCTAATTTGCATATTGATCTTAAAAAATTGATTTTAATAAATATATGCTTAGTATTATTGATTTCTAATAGTTTGGTTTTATCTTATTGAATATGAGCAAAAATCTCTTCAATAAATCTTAAAAGAAATCCCTTAACAAGAAGAAATAACTGTGATATTATTTTTTACTTCCTATTTTAACTAAACAGTTGAAATTAGGAAAATTTACCAATCAAAGATGGGAGTAACGGAAAATGATGGAAGTGTTAGTTTCAAAGTTGTTCTATTTTTCAATCATACCCCCTCTGTTCAAAATCTTTTTATCTACATTCTTATTCAGTTTCATTAGCCTTTCTAATTTAATATCATATTTTATTATAAAATTTAACTAAAATACTTGCACCCGGAGGGTGCATATATTTGCTAGTATATATATATATATATATATATATATATATATATATATATATATGGGAGAAATGGGAGGAGGTTAATCTGACAGCATGTGGAGAAAGGTAGACAAACACGGGATGTTATGGAAACTGGATGTTTATTGTAGACGATGCAACATTTCGGTCTCTTATTAGACCATCTGTATCCAGGTCCTGAAGATGGTCTAATAAGAGGCCGGAACGTTGCATCGTCGACAATAAACATCCAGTTTCCATAACATCCCGTGTTTGTCTACCTTTCTCCACACACACACACACACACACACACATATATATATATATATATAAAGAAAAAATCAAAAAAGACCAAAAACGGAGTCCTATAAATAGATCTGAAGCCAATTCCACGCCCCCCCCCCGCCCGAAAAAAAGAAGAAAATACAAGATCAAAGACTTAAAATGGCGGTGGTGGGTGCGTAAGGTTATTGTATATTCGATTATAGACTATAGAAATTTGATATAGTAGCTATAGAGGTTTAACATCGAACGCCTGGTAATCACTCTCATGCACCCCCCCCCAAAAAAAAAATAAAGACACAAAATGGAGGTCCTGTGGAAAGATATGAAAACATTTCTATAGGAAATCAAAGTAAATACCCCAACTCCCCGCGAAAAAAATAAATAAATAAAATAAAAATAAAAATAAGAATAAAACAAAAAACAGAAACAAAAACAAACTAAGCATACAAGGAAACAAAATGATTTTCTGTGAAAAGATTTGAAAACAATCCCACGTAAATACAATCTCTCTCTCTCTCTCTCTCTCTCTCTCTCTCTCTATCTATCTATCTATATATATATATATATATGTGTGAAAATATTTTGTTGATGACCGACCCACGTGCGGTCGATGCATGATATTGCGAGGGTCCTCATATCAGTGAGGTAGGGCCGGTGTTGCTTTTTAAACCGTCGAGAGAAAGGCCCCGAAACGGTTTGCACATTCTCTCCTGAGGAGCCCATGCATTTGTAAACATCCTTTGTTTTTTCATTATATCATATTCACACACACACACACACACACACACACACACACACACACACACACACATATATATATATATATATATATATATATATATATATGTATGGTTGACACTATCACATTTGAATGTACAGTATTAGTGCTCAATATGTGTGACAGAGCATTAATAAATAGACAAATAATCAATATATTTTAGTATATATTTATTTTTATGGAAACAAATCTGCTACCATTGGCTTAAAGCTATCCAAACTTTATTGTTTAAGCGGGCAGCGAAAGGTTTTTTTTAAATGATAAAAATATGGACAAATTTATTGTGCGTTTTAACCAGTTGATTATCACACACACACACACACACACACACACACACACACACACATATATATATATATATATTGTCGGCCTTCGCCATTTCAAACATATTGTTTAACCACTTCATACTGTCGTGCCATAAGTCACCCAAAAAGTGCGATATACATATCAGTTTAAAATAAACGAGAGATTCTGGGGAAGCCAGCTAGTGTAGTGGTTAGAATGTCCGCCTGTCAGCCTGCCAGGTAGGGTTCGAATCGCGCACAAAGCACTGCCCTGTCTATAGCTCTGCTGATGAGGCCTAATGGGCTGAAATGTACATACAGAGATCGACTTTTTCTCGATTTGTTTACGCTTTACATTTAAACCGATATGCACGCCTAATTCATTTAATTATAATTAATTAATTAACAAATTAGGTATGACTTTAATTAAGCTCATAATCTCCCAAAAAATTGTCGGCCCTCGCCATTTTAAACACATTGTTTGACTACTTCATATATATATATATATAATATATATATATATACTAAAGCTGAGAGAATCAATGATTGTCTCCTAAAGGCTTTTTACTGTTTAGTTTAATGACACAAAAATATGTTAACTTATTCCTTGTCTGACGCTCTACCGACTGAGCTAAACCGGCAATACGAGGGTCGGTTGAAAAGTTCATAGACTGACCAAGATACATGGAATGTAACTACATGACGACTATTTTTCAGTATAGACCCCCTTACAGTACACAGACTTCCTCCATCAGTGTTACAGTACTTGGTACCATTAGTAAAAAAAAAAAAAAAAAAAAAAAAAAAAGGGTATGAACCCCTTCATTCCCCCAGGTTGAGTTCTGGGTAGATAAATAGGAATAGGAAAAACTGAGTTTGCAAAGCGAATTAAATAAAAAATTAATTGATAAATAAATACGACAGGAAAATTAAAAACAAAACAAAACAGAAACAAACAACATTAAAATCATTTTGTAAAATTTCTAAGAAAGGGAATGTTTGATCTAATTTGAATTTATCAAGAGCCAAGATGTTGACTCGACTGGCTGTTTATGAAACGTCACATACAAATATGTTTCATGACTCTCCACTATTTTTCTCTCCATGCTCACTAGCTCACTAACATATATAAGGAGGAGGTAATCAGGATATACACAGAGAGGGTGAAAGTGACAGTCAGAATGTCAAGGGAGACGGGTCAGCTTTTGATTTAATTGCAAATTATGACTAATTAGAACCAATTAAAATAGATTTTTTTCAAACATACCTCAATCCTAAAACTAAGGAATATTTTCGTATAACTTTCGTGTAATTAAAAAAAAGCCCTTAGAAGACAAAAATTGGTTCGCCCAGCTTTAGTATAATAATAATAATAATAATAATAATAATAATGAACGATCTCAAAAAAGCTTGGAAAAAAAGACTGGAGACTCTGGAAATCAGCGGAAGAATTGATGCCATCCAGACTACTGGATTGCTGAAATCGGCTAGAATACTCGGAAGAGTCCTGGAGACAAGAGGAGACGTGTTGTCACTCAGACTCTAGTGAATTGCCATCAGCTAACGCTGGTGTAAAAAAAAAACAAATAATAATAATAATGATACACACACACACACACACACACACACACACATATATATATATATATATATATCTATCTATCAAACTATTTATAAATAAATGAAATAAAAAAAATAAAATAAAGAATAAAGAATAAAGACCAGAGATTTGAAATCAGTTCCATGCAAAAACTAAAAAAACAACAACCCCAAAGCCCCCCAAAACAACCCCTCTACGCAAAAACAAAAAACAAACAAGCACTCAAAATGAGTTCTGTGAAAACATCTAAAGTCAGTTCCATATAAAAACGAAATCTATCTATCTATCTATCTTTCTATCTATGAAGGTAATCTCAAAGGTAAGGTCTACAAAATATTTAGAAATCACAGAAACGTTTATTGTTTATTATCAATTATGTTTTTATCATTTCAAAGTTTCAACATGTATCTATTTTTCTACATAGTCGTCATTTCGTTGATGCATTTTTTTTTGTGCTGTGGCAGTTTTTGTATGCCCATGTCATACTAGCTCGCCACAATCTCGTTGAGGAAATGTTGTCCCTCATCATCGTTACGAACTCTCTACGCCTCTTGCAGACGTTTTTGACATCCCTGCACGACTCACCACACACTTCCGAATGACTGTGTGAACTTCACCCTTGGCGATAGCATCAATCGGGAACTCCATAAAAAAATGACTGCCAAGCTAAGACTGAGCGTGGCAGCGTGGCGCGTGCAGGGACATGTGCAAAAGTAGGCGCAGGTGCTGGCTTATGTTCAACAAACACAGCAGGGTTGCCAATAGCCACACGAACAATTTCCCTGCGTCCCTTGTGCTTGAGAGACCTTAAATTTCGGGATTGCCCTCGTATCTATCTCTGTCTCTGTCTGTCTGTCTGTCTCTGTCTCTGTCTCTGTCTCTCTGTCTCTGTCTGTCTGTCTGTCTGTCTCTCTCCCTCTCTCTCTCTCTCTCTCTCTCTCTATATATATATATATATATATATATATATATATAGAAAGATATATAAATAAATAAAATAGGATGAATAATTGAAGAAAAGAAAAAGATCTGAAGACAATACCATGTAAAAAAACAGACAAAAACCTTCCCCCAATACCCCAAAGAAAACCCCAAAACAAAAACAAAGCAGGTATTCAAAATGGATTTCTATAAAAAAAATCTGAAGACAATTCCATGTAAAAACAACATATCTATCTATCTATCTATCTATCTATCTATCTGCCGCTATTCATATCTATCTATCTATCTATCTCTATTCATATCAATCTATATATCTATCTATTTCTATTCATATCTATCTATCTATCTATCTATCTATCTATCTATCTGAATAAATAAATAAATAAATAGAATAGAATAGATTAAATAATAAGATAATTCCATATAAAGACAAAACAAAAATCCTTAAAAACATCATCCCCCACCCCCCAAAAAAACAAAAAGAAAAAAAAAGAAGAAAAAAAATCCCCCAAAACCCCAAATTACAGAGACTCAAAATGGAGTTCTGTGAAAAGACCTGAAGATAATTCCATGTAAAAAAAACAAAACAAAAAAAAAACAAAAAAAAAAAACAAACAAAAAACAACAAAAACAACAAAAAAACAAAAATAAAAAAGAGGATGTACTATTGTAAAAAAAAGAAGTTATATTTGATGCCACCCTTGCAAAGAAAAAAATAAATGAATAAAATAAAAATACCTTTAAAATTTTAGCCCTTTCGTCTGTGACTGCTCACAATTCGAATACATTTTTTTCATTTGGAGTCGGAAACGAATATGTTGCGATTTACTTCCCTTTTTTTTCCTGTGGATTTGTCAGAATTGCATCCAAGAATGCTGAACATTTAGAAAAAAAAGAGCGATTTAAAAAAAATCCCATCATGCATTGCAGTCATCGGTCCCCACAAAGCTTTGCTAGTCTCTTACAGGTCACTAATTATATCATCTAAATAAATTTTCCATTTAAATGCTGAACATATTCGACGTTGATTTAACCACGGTGATATCTAGATGAGAAAACCGCGTGAGATATTTGCTAAGCGTAGCTTAGTCTGTCAAGAGGTCCCAAGTGTCGAGCGTCGGCATCCAGTGAGGACTTAACTCGTTACACAGCAATGACGGCCTTAGGAGACTAAGATCCTAAGCATTATATCCGAAAGCCGAAGCTCCAGACTGAAGTGCTGTAATCATCCGTTGTTCGTTTTGATTGAAGAACATATTTCATTTGATTGCAATAAAGTTTCCCAGTAACAAACCAAGTGAATTTCCCTTAAAGGAGAGGGATTTTACATTTGCTGTTGAATAAACTCGTATTGTTCTAATCCACTTTCGGTTTTCCTGTTGTAACAATGATTTTCCTATACACACACACACACACACACACACACACACACACACACACACACACACACACACACATATATATATATATATATATATATATATTATATATATGTGTGTATGTGTGTGTGTGTGTTTGTCTGTGTTCTTTCTTTCTTTTTCTGAGGAGCGGCTTGTGTCATTTTTGAGATGTTAGTTATTGTGAACTTTAGCCTAGCTTCTGCCGACATGAATAACTTTTACTGTTACTGTGTCGTAGGCGGGGGCGCTACGCGTGGTTAACAGATCATTGTTAGTTCCAATTACACTGAGCGCTCCATACTACTGGCCTTGTGCTAAACTAAACTAAACTCAGTAAATGTGTTGTTTGAAGAATTGTTTGTGCGTTCGGGTCTCACTGGGTGCTCCATACTACTGGCCTTGTAAAAAAACTAAGTAAATGGCTACTTGTGTGGGCCGCGGCACTACGCGTTGTTAGAAGAACATTGATAGTGCGTTCGGGTCTCACTGGGTGCTCCATATTACTAGCCTTGTGCTAAACTTAGATACGCTTTGTAACTGACTACTGTGTCGTGGGCGGGGGCACCACGCGTGATTAGCAGACCATTGATAGTGCATTCAAATCTTACTGGGTACCCCATATTGCTGGTCATGTGCTAAACTAAGCTGAACTGTTGTATATGCCGCGGCACTACGTGTTGTTAGCAGACTATTGTTAATAAGTTCCAATTTCACTGAGTGCTCAATACTACTGATCTTGTGCTAAACTAAAATACATTTAGTAAATGACTACTGTGGCTTGTGTGACGGCACTACGCGTTGTTAGTAGACCGGTGTATGTGGGTTCGAGTCTCACTGGGTACGCCATACTGCTGGCCACGTGCTAAACTAATCTGAGTTTAGTAAATGAGTGCTGTGGCGTTGGGGGGGGGGAGGCACCACGAGTTGTTATCAGACCGTTTTCAGTACGTTCTAGTTTCACTGGATGCTCCATTCTGCTGGCCTTGTGCAAAACTAAGATACGCTTAACTATTGTGCGTAGGCGGCGGCAACAGGTGTGGTTCACAGACCATTGTTAGTGTATTCAATTTTCACTAGGTGCTCCATACTGGCTGGACTTGTACTAAGATAAGTTAAGCTAAGTAAATGACTACTGCAGGGTTAGGCGGCTGCACCACGTGGTTTGCTCTGCCCCCATAAGCCCGAAGAGCTATTCTCTAAAGTTTATTTCAAAGCTGTGAGATACCTGTCCCGTCATTCATTCATCTTAAAGAACTCACTGGAGAAGATAAATCCTCTACTTCAGCTTTATACAATACTCATGGGTAAATTGAAAGAGATATTGGCACCAGGAGGCACCAGGAGGCGGGTGCTCTACCAATTGAGCTAAACCAGACTACCCTCATGTGGAAGCTAAATCTCTTTAAAAAAATTGTTGGCATTCGGACTAGCTGAAAATAGCATAGCAACTGGGAACCAAATTCACAAAAAACATAAAAGATACATAGAATTCTCTCATATATTTTGGCAGCTTTAATTAATATTAGTTCTTCCTGTTACAATTTATGGGCAATCATAAATTGTGAACGTATGTGTAGCTAAGAATCTGAATAAAGACCGTTAACTTGAAAATAACGGGGCTCCATTGAAAATTACCGGTGACGGTTAATAAACTTTGACCCCTCAGAAGGCGCGCAATTGAGAACCATAAAAAATAAGTTTAGTTAGAGATGCCACCCAGATTTCAAGGAGAGCAGACGCAATTATCAGCTCTGGGGTCCATCTCTCCCATCGGCGGAATCATGGTCTAAGAAATAAAACTTGATCAAGAAACAAATAAATTGTGTTGTTAATATAATCATTAAACAAACAATGACCAGGTCAGTCAAGCTCAACAAGAAGAATTAATAAAGAAAAAGACCAGCCCTTAATAGAACTCAACTAGATAACATGGCGGCCGACAAGATAGAACCATTTGACGAATCACCAGGGGCAACAGTGTAAAAAGGAAGAAGTATCATCAAGGCTATCTCTCTGTCTCTCTCTATCTCTTTCTATTATACATCAGAGAACTCTCTCCCCTGTTTATATATATCTGATATTCAGTATATAACACTTCCAAAAGTATGATTCCTTCTTTTTTTTTTCTTTCTTTGTTTTTTCTTTCTTTCTCTACTGCCATTATTTAGGAATTGTAGTTTCATACTGCTCTTCACAAGGGAAATGTATGTTTTTCAATGATATTCATAGTTTTCTAATAAAAATGAGAATATAAAAATATATACCAAACAAAATGGCACTTGTTCTAAGTGAACCTTAAAATATATGTTTATTAAAAATGGCAACAATTATCGATCAATCCCAATTGGTTACTCAACTAAGACGACTGAAAAGTAAAAAAAGAATCGCTCTTTATCTGTCTCTATGTATCCACAAATAAAACAATTTTTTTATGATACTTTGTTACAATTTGTGTGGCCATCCTTAGGTTTCAAGCGAGAGCGCTCCCCAGCGGAGATCCCTTGTGTTAAGCAGAGCGCGATCCTTAGTTAAAAAACCATTGGTTGCTCCTTAGTGTTCCTCGGTGTTGGGTGTGATCCTTTGGTTGTTCCTTGGTGTTCCTTAGTGTTGGTTATGATCCTTTGGTTGTTCCTTGGTGTCCCTTAGTGTTGGGTATGATCCTTTGGTTGTTCCTTGGTGTCCCTTAGTGTTGGGTATGATCCTTTGGTTGTTCCTTGGTGTCCCTTAGTGTTGGGTACGATCCTTTGGTTGCAGGTCCGTTCGTCATTGTCAAATAACGTGTAAATGAACGGCTGTCCATATCGACGTTTAAATAGTTAACTAATCACGTATTCGAGCAGTTGATTGGCTGTGGTTTAATCCACGTGACTGTGTCGAGTCTATAAGTTTAAGTGGTGCATTCCAGCACGCCTTATATACAAAAAACTTGGGCACCTCATTTGGTGTAATGGTTAGCAAGCTAGATTAGCAGACCATTGTTAATGAGTTCGATTCTCACTTAGTGCCCCATACTTCTGGCCGTGTGCCACATCTAAGCTAAGCTTAGTAAATAACTATATACAAAAAACTTGGGCACCTCATGTGGTGTAATGGTTAGCAGGCTAGATTAGCAGACCATTGCTAGTGAGTTCGATTTTCACTCATACTTCTGGCCGTGTGCCACATCTAAGCTAAGCTTAGTAAATATCAATATACCAAAAATTAGGTTACCTCACGTGGTATAATAGTTAGCAAGTTAGTTGCGCAGACCATTGTTAGTGAGTTCGATTCTCAGGCTCTTGTCAGTTGGTCAGTGATAATAATGACAATGAAAGGGTACTCTTATGGTCGTTTGTACTGGTATCTTGTCCCCAATAAAAGCTGGTTCTTTGTTCTTGTGGGCTGGTACGCTGAAATAGAACTTAGGAACGAAAAGGCACGAAAGAGGAAAGAGACAAAGGCAAGAGGTAGTTTTACGACTTAGCCTTTATTGAACGGGGCATAGTCGGCTTTGCCAAGGGGACATGTCCTTTGGCTAGGAAAACGATCGCCGAGGTAATATTTTGGGGGGTAGGGAGTCAGTTCATTTTATCGGACATGTGCAAAGGGATTCTTCTGGTCAAGACCCCATGGGAGTCTGTTGTTTTTTTATTCTATTTTTTTTTCCGTATTTTTTTAACTAGATGCAGTCTAATGTAATACCTAGGAGACTAATACCCTCAGTCACCGCCTTCAAGCACATATATGGTAAAAAGGGTTGGGGGTTTCACATGACGGTAATACGGTCGGGACAATCATATAGGTGCTAGGGCTTGACGTGACTAGGGCTTGACGTAACTTTTTTTTTCTTATGTTTTTTTTTTTCAAATATGTTATTTAAATAGGTACTTCCGACTCAAGAACCAAATTACGACAGCTTAGTTTAGCACAAGGCAACGCGTGTAGAGTGCTCACTATTAACACAATTTAAATGCGTGCAATATTTTGCTGCAAAAAAATGGTCAAATTTGATTTCCAGTTTGAGAGGAGTTTGAATCAGACTGATGTTTCTATACTGTGTGGTTTATAGAGTTTTCAAATTGGTGACAGATTTAAGGAAAGAAGAGAGTAAGTGTGTGTGTGTGTGTGTGTGTGTGTGTGAGAGAGAGAGAGAGAGAGAGAGAGAGAGAGAGAGAGAGGGGAGAGAAAGAGAGAGAGGTGGGGAGAGAAAATGAGGGATTCCGTACCAAGGCAAATTGATTCTGTACAGTCATTAACTAAACTATGTTAATTACATGTTTCGTGTCAATTAGCCCTCAATGCAGCCGGGCAATTTAAAAATCCTTTCCCCACCTTCGTCGGATACAATTGACAAGACAAACAATTGACTGGAAGAACCCCTCCCCCCCAAAAAAAAAAACAAAAAACTCAAAACAGGACGTGTCAATGTGGGATATTTATTGCGCTTTGTCAGGCGTAGAAGCCTCGGGTTGCTAACAATACCTTCTGTTTCTAAATGGTCACCCATCTCAGGACTGAACAGGTTCTTGCTGCTTAACTTTGTGCGAAACTTGATTATATGTATTTACCCATTTTTATTTGACTCTTTAGGTCTATATATGGAACCTTGGAATCTGCGTCATTTTATATATATATTATATATATATATATATATATATATATATATATATATATATATATATAAACACCTCCACACGAACAGATGTGACACAATGTCAGTTTTTAACCGTTTAAGAGTTTAACAGATTTGAATTCAGTTTTTCTTTTCCTGGACCGGTACCATACCAAGATTAAAGAGCCCAGTCTGCCCTACTATTAACCCATTGATTTCCCAAGATGTTTTAGCGTTATGGTTACAGAGCCCAGTCTGCCCTACTATTAACCATTGATTTCCCAAGATGTTTTAGCGTTATGGTTACAGAGCCCAGTCTGCCCTACTATTAACCCATTGATTTCCCAAGATGTTTTAGCGTTATGGTTACAGAGCCTAGTCTGCCCTACTATTAACCCATTGATTTCCCAAGATGTTTTAGCGTTATGGTTACAGAGCCCAGTCTGCCCTACTATTAAACCCATTGATTTCCCAAGATGTTTTAGCGTTATGGTTACAGAGCCCAGTCTGCCCTACTATTAACCCATTGATTTCTGTTTTAGCGTTATGGTTACAGAGCCCAGTCTGCCCTACTATTAAACCATTGATTTCCCAAGATGTTTTAGCGTTATGGTTACAGAGCCCAGTCTGCCCTACTATTAAACCATTGATTTCCCAAGATGTTTTAGCGTTATGGTTACAGAGCCCAGTCTGCCCTACTATTAAACCATTGATTTCCCAAGATGTTTTAGCGTTATGGTTACAGAGCCCAGTCTGCCCTACTATTAAACCATTGATTTCCCAAGATGTTTTGGCGTTATGGTTACAGAGCCCAGTCTGCCCTACTATTAAACCATTGATTTCCCAAGATGTTTTAGCATTATGGTTACAGAGCCCAGTCTGCCCTACTATTAACCCATTGATTTCCCAAGATGTTTTAGCGTTATGGTTACAGAGCCCAGTCTGCCCTACTATTAACCCATTGATTTCCCAAGATGTTTTAGTGTATGCCACACAAAGATGGAGTAGTTGGTTGCATATCTTCCCCAAAAGTATTTTCTCTAATACTAGAATTAGATTTTCTTTCTTTGATATGTAATAAGCTTCTAGTATTTGGAGTTTCTGTTTATTTTTTTCTTTGTGCAGCATGTGTGTATTTTCCGTTAAAATATTTCGGTAATTAGAGTGGGGGCATGAATGTAATTTTAGGTGTTGCGAAATAGATCTATTATCTGTTAAATGGAGGGTTAGATGACGTGACAATGTGGTTGAGGTGAATCCAATGTATGTATTTTCATTTTCTGTGAGACTGCAATCTCCTAGGGGACATTTAAATCTGTATACTACATTGGTCTCATTAAGCCGACTTGTCTGGGGAGAGAAATTGTTGCGAACAACGAAGTTAGTTGTTTTGAATTTTGTATAATAAATAATAAATTTTACCTTATTAAAGCTCTATACATAAAACAATACAAACTATCCTTAAAAAAATTAATTTCCAATGCAGTGCACACATTTTAAAATGCCTATAACAGCTTTCTCATCAATTCTTCTCCTTCCAGCCTCCACATTAATATAATAAAAAAAAAAAAACAAACTGGAACACATCACCCCTGATGATGGCACTTCGAAGTGCCGAAAGTACTCGGGACCTGAACTTTGGTGGACTTATCCACGAATTCCACCCAAATATTAAAAAGTTGGTCAGAAAACTCGAAAAGATCATAAATAAAATTGGTAAACAGGAGATGTGTCTTTTGTTTAATTCTACATGTATATATATATATATATATATATATATATATATATATATATATATATACGCCGACTGCACCTTTGCAGAAGGTTAAGACCTCCACCCAATAGTGCCACCTGCTAGCCGTGGGTGGCACCCCGTAATACCTGAGGACATACTGACTTCTAGCACATATTTGTTTAAAAAGGGTTGGGTGTTTCGCATTAGAGTATTTGAAAAATACAGTCGGAAAAATCGTGTAGGTGCGAGGGCTTGGCATGACCAGCCGATTGATCAGATGGGGGCTCTCAAGTCGCTCATCTAGCCAAAGTAAGGCCCGAGGAGGAATGTTGCAGGTCACGGGACCAGTTAGTACCCGGATCACAGACTGTCCAGCCAACACAATCCTGTCCTCAGGCATTACAGGTCACCACTATATTCTACAGTCACAGCCGACAGGGCAGATACAGATCTGTGTGTATGCATTCGTTGGGTAAAATGAATAAATAGATAAATAGAATAAATGAAATTGTATGTAATAATTCAAGCGGAATAAGGAGAATGACTAATCTATGCTAGTGTTAAAGGGCGTGTAAAAATACTTCATATCGTTAGGTTTATGAAAAAAAGAAAGAAAAAGAAACAAACACAAAAACAGAGTAAACCTTATTTGTAGGCTATACCGTTCATATCTATCTATCTATCAATCAATCTATCTATCTATCTATCTATCTATCTATCTATCTGCCGCTATTCATATCTATCTATCTCCCAGTCTGCCCCTATCTATCTATCTATCTATCTATCTCAGTCTGGTTTTATCTATCTATCTATCTATCTATCTATCTATCTATCTCAGTCTGGTTTATCTATCTATCTATCTATCTATCTATCTATCTATCTCTGCTCCTATCTATCTATCTATCTATCTATCTATCTATCTATCTCAGTCTGCTCCTATCTATTTATCTATATATCCTGTTCATTATTTGTCTGAATACATTAGATGAGGCTTGGTAATTTGTATCATTTAATTTTTTTCTCGGACAGTTGTCCTCATCTTTATTATTATATACACAACGTTTCAGCCGATGTACCCTCCGGCCATCTTCCAGTGTTTCTTGTCGAACTCGAAAACGTTGTTGTTGAACTCGGTAGCCATCAATACGTTATCGGGAGACAACACGGAACTTCAAACCGAACCCTTTCTTTAATCCATTGGGGTAGATTGTTCTCATTCCGTTAAGCATGACCAGGTACAAGTGTTAAAGCTATGTCAAGTATTCCATGTTATTTTTGTCTGTTGTCAGGTTTGTACCTGCAACCTCCAGATCATTGTCACTTAGAACTGTATTAACTCATCCCTTATATCCGTTGCGCCATGTGCCCAGTTGGACATCTATCTATCTATCTATCTATCCATCTATCTATCTGTTATTGATCTTATCTATCTTTTTCCTTTCTATCTATCTGTCTATCTATACATCTATTCTGTTCATATCTATCCATCTATCTATCTATCTATCTATCCTGTTAATATCTATCTATCTATCTATCTATATATATATATATATATATATATATATATATATATATATATATTTTCAGTTCGTATCTATGTATCTATGTATCTATCGATCGATATATAGATAGATAGATAGGAGCAAACTGAAACAGATAGGTAGTTAAATAGGAGCAGACTGCGATAGATAGATAGATAGATAGATAATGAATAGTATAGTCTACAAATAAGGTTTTAGCAAACTTAGATATATAGGTAGTTAAATAGGAGCAGACTGCGATAGATAGCTAGCTAGCTAGCTAGCTAGCTAGATAGATAGATAATAAAATACAATGGGATTTAAAAAAAAATGAATGGCTATGGGGTCCATCAGATTAAAAGGGGGTCAATAGGTAAAAAAAAGGTTGAGAACCATTGATCTAACCCATGTCAAAGGAAGTTTAATTTTTCTTGCATTAATAAGGGGGGATTCCTCAAAATATAGTGGCTAACGTACTGGATTGCAATATCGTAGAAAGCGAGTTCGAACTCCAGCGCTATTAAGGTCACATTCGGATTAATTCCATTGAAAGATATAACCCCCTGTATATATATATATATATAAATGATATTTATCTATCTAACCTAAAAATTCTCACTGTTGATATGCACGTTTCTATCAAAACCTGTTTTATTTCTTACTCCCATGACGTAGACAGAGCCAAGCTGCATACAACAACATCCTAAAACACCAGGACAAAAATTGGGCGTTCCGTCCTGCCCAATATCTGGCAAGATGTTCAAGTCTTTTAGTCTTTTGACTCATGAACAAACAGCAGAATGTGCTGCAAACTGAAACCCAAAACATATTTTTAAAGTATCACGTATACGGATGAATCTGTAAGAGGGAAGTTAGCCTATTGAGTTATCTGCGCACACATGTTTGAGTAATAATAAATTGGAGAAATGGTTATCTTCTGACAAGATATGACAATCATCATCATCATCATCATCATCATCACCATTAACCGTCACCCATAAAAAACGGCAATATAGCAAGATCTTTATTTGAACAAAACCCTTAAAACAGACTCTCTCTCTTTCACTCTCTCTCTTCCTCTCTCTCTCTTTCACTCTCTCTCTTCCTCTCTCCCTCTCTCTTTCACTCTCTCTCTCTCTCTCTCTCTCTTTCACTCTCTCTCTTCCTCTCTCTCTCTTTCACTCTCTATCTTCCTCTCTCCCTCTCTCTTTCACTCTCTCTCTTCCTCTCTCTCTCTTTCACTCTCTCTCTTCCTCTCTCCCTCTTCCTCTCTTCCCACCCGTTCGAATCGGTCATCGCCGTTGGCAGGTCTTCCGCAAGGCATCCAGAATGGTGTATCCATGTGTTGGTGTCCACAGAAGAACATCTCTTATGAGTTCGTTCTTGATTCTCCAGCAGGAATTGTTCGTCTTACTTGGATGGTTTGTGTAATAGGGGGCAAGTGGCCGTACAGTTGCTTTTTGTAGGTTGATGCTTATAGGATTTGTTCAAAACAACACGCAGCATCCTTTGGTAGGTCACATCAAGCTTTTTTCAAGTGGTGTAGATATACAATTTCCGCGGGACATCGTCAAACTTCTTGCCTTCTTTTTTAGCGGGAAGTCTGATGTGGAATAGAAGAGGAACCATAAATTAAAAAAAAAATATTTTTATTTCATTCAAAGTGCATTCTTAACAAGAGGCGTTTGAGAACTTCTGCCTCAAGTGTATACCAGTTGAAAAGTAAAGGTGGTGGAGTGGTTTATTGTCGATAATTTATTTATTTATTTTTTTTTTAATTCACGTTAAAAAACATTACATTTTTAAGAGGCAATCTGTGCTTCTGTGGGCATGCTGCGGATGATGTCAGAATCACCAGGATCAGTGATGCTGAGTGTGCACACTCTGAAGTATTTTCCGCAAGCTGTTCCCAAATCGATGTTATTGCCGTTGTATTGGTGGACACCAGTCTTGGCCAACATAGCATAGTATTCAACTTCACTCTTCCTGAGGGGAGGTGTGTTATTGGCAATAATTACCAACTTGGCTTTACCCTATCTCAGAGTCTTCAATGCCTGTTTGTAGCCAAGCACATATTTTTCACTCTTCATCACCAACGCCAATCTGGAGTTAATGTTTTCAATGGCTTTGGATTTCTTTTGAGGAGCCATAGTTCAGATTAAGGACTTCAAACGTCTAGTCGTCGTTAAGTCACACGTGTGATATCAGCCAGACAGCAAAAGAGCTTATCCCCTTTTCGCTAGCGCTAAACTAGGGAGATTGTTTTTGCTGATGTGGAGTGACACACCTACCATCAGCTCCCCATTTTACCACAAAGATCAGATTACCCAATCTGTGCTACTCATTAGTTCCAATAGTTGGCGGGACCGGTATCGAACTCGGAATTTAGCGATTCCTTGGTGGGTACTCTACCGAGTGAAACTGACACAAACATTTCGATTTCTAGCTTTTACCGCGGTTTGAGGAAACATAATCGCAATTCGCCAACTCAAGTATGAAATATAACTTAATATAACATAACCTGTGTGGTACAAGTGAAATTAGGCAAGTGGCAATGGTTGCTCCATCTAGCTAATGACTTACCATTTTTCTTTCAGATACGATCAGTTACGATCATGGTCCGCCCAGTCGGCTGGGGCTGTAGAATTTGCTGACTGCGCCTCAGTAGTGAGGTAAGACCCCCTCCCCAATGGGGGCCACCTGTTAGCAGTGTGGGGCGATCCATGATGCTTAAGGATGGAATCTTGCTGGCTGAGCAGTCCATGACATGCAACACTCCACTTTGGTTCTTACTTGGGCAAGATGGGCGGTCAGAGAGGTCATCAACTATCAATCGGCTAATCACATCAAGTCCTAGCATCTATATGATTGTCCCGACTATATTGCTCTCATGGCAAACCCCAACCTTTTGTGTTCTTGGTATGATGCTAAACTGCATCGAGTTCCAGTTCTGGAGCTCAGGGGAGTGTGGAGTATCCCTTTATTGCGATTACTTCCAGACCCACTGTGACCTGGAGTGATAGTATCTATTAGGGTCCCATCTATGGGTTGAATAAATAAAAATGCGTTTTTAAAAATTAATACTCAACAAGAATGAATAAAAGAAAAACGTCTTCAGCTTAAAATAACCCAAGGGTTAACATGCCGTAAAATCCAACCAACCAACCAACCAACCAACCAACCAGCAATCATAGCTTGGACCGGTGCACAACGTGAATATGCTGTTGAAACATTTTTAAAATTTTATTTTAAAACCTGAATCTGAAATTGCTGCACAGAAAGTTTTTTGTGATCATTTCATGTTACGTCGGAATGATTCAGTTCCGGATAGAAAATCAATACTGCTGTGGGTTGAAAATTATATTCGGAACATCATCATTAACTTCTGACGGCCGTCCTCTTAACCCACTCTCCAGTTAGGGTAAAAATACTTATTTTTTACAGGCACAATGGCTTTATCTTTCGATATCGAGCATTTTTATTTTACTTTGTGTGTCAACGTCTTTACCCTTCATTTTTAAAACTGTCATCTGCGTGTTGAAAGAGAACTTGAGCAAGTGGCAATGGTAGTTCTGTTTAACTAAACTGTTGAATTTGTAATTGCTAAACAGAAAGCTTTTCATGCTCATTTCATATTACGCCAGAATGATTCTGTTCCGGATAGAAAATTGATACTGCTATGGGTCGAAAATTATATTCGGAACAGCATCATTAACTTCCGAGGGCCGTCGTCGTAACACCTTCACCTATCACATAATTCTCGTCAAAAAGGTGTAAGTTTGGCTTCAATTCCTGATGCCTGCGACACCTTCAAAGAAAGGGTAGCTGACTGAGCTAAGATTTTTTTGTACCGCTCTAAACAGAAGCTATGCAGGAGATCCCCGCTACTTTACGTTTGCTGTTGATACATTTTTTTAAACTATTCAAATTCTGTCTAGCTAATGACTTAACATTTCCTTTTTTCCAAATATGATCAATTATAATCATGGCTCGGACCGGTACACAGCTTGTGTTTGCTGTTGAAACTTAAAAAAGACAAAACTGCTGATTTTGTAATTGCTATGCAGAAAGTTTTTCATGATCAATTCATGTTACGTCGGAATGATTGTGTTCCAGATAGAAAACCAATACTGCTATGGGTTGAAAATTCTATTCGGAACAGCATCATTAAATTAAGAGGGCTGTCCTGTTAAGCCACCCTCCAGGTAGCACCTACTCCTCGTCTAAAAGGTGTAGGTTTGGGTTCAATTGCTGATGCCTGAGGCGCCCACAAAGAAAGGGTTGCCGAGAGAACTAAGCTGTTTTTGGCACTGCCCTCAACAGTGCATTCAGGAGCTATTCAGGAGAATCTCCTATTTAAAACGTGACCTTGTGTCGCATCCTGTCCATGGCGGAAGGATTTGATAAATATATATTTTTACCAACCCCACAGCACGAGCAGGATGCGGCACAATGTCAATTTCTTAAGCGGAGTTTGAATTCAGAGCTTTCTTTCTCCTAGACTGGTTACCTAGCCATGGTTAAAGAGTCCAGTCTGTCCTGCTATTTCCACATAGCTGGAGGGAGAATTGGATTCATACCTTTCCCAAGGGTATTAGCGCCATGTGAAATGCCAACAGCTTCGTCCAGGAATTGAACTCACGTTGACGAGTCCATTTCCTACGACTCTAACCATTAGACCACGCGCCTCCATTTGGTAAATATATACTGACCATGACACTGGAGGCGCTTGTCACGTAACGGTTATCATCGTAGGAAATAAAATTGGCGTGCCAGGATAGAGAAATTGCTCTACCCCAAAACGGTGACTTAAGAGCTCAATTTGTGTGCGAGCAGCTATCTCGTATACCAATCTAAGTGAGCCATGACTGAATCCCCATTTCTGGTCCTAGCTCCCACAATGCACCTGTCACGGGAAGCAACTGTCCCCTACTCATCTTAGGGAGTAACTCAAGAATTTCGTGAGGACTGATCCTGTATAGAAGGAAAACTTTGAATTCAAATCCGATATACTGTCCTTGAAAATTGACCTTGTATTGCATCCTGTGTATGGCGGTGGGGGTGGGATAATTATATACTAGGCATGCCATTGACTAGCCCCCAACAACCAATTAATCAGCCCCCCCTCTAACAAGTTTTTACCCTCTGTTCGATAAAGCCTACTAGCAGGAATTATTTACAGCCAAGCTGCGCCTACTTGACGGTCTCGCCGTAAGGTTTGCTAGAATTGAATAGAATTGGCTCTTTGTTGAGATCACCCCACGCACAAGGGTAAACCCTACCGGAGAGTTTGGGCTTGTTTAAAGTTTCCGAAATCACTTGGGGAGAGAGAGAGAGAGAGAGAGAGAGAGAGAGAGAGAGAGAGCGAGCATATGATATCACTTAGACGGTAAAATGGGTCAATAATAAAGTCCTTTTCTGAGAACAATAAGAGACCAGGAAAACAGAAAGGAAATCAAACATTTTGACGGTATATCTTCTTATTATAATGGAGATTGTGTGTTTGTCTGTCTGAAGCCGAAACTAAATCACTACTCAAGTCATAATTCCCTTAGTTATTTGTGTCACATTCACCATGAATTTATTTTTATTTAAACCTCAGTTATTGATAAAATTGTTATACCTTATTAATACTTTTGACTTTATCTACATTCTAATAACATGCAATTGTATTTATATATGCAACAAAATAGCGGGTTACAGTGTGAACAGGAAAGCAAATTTGCATGTTGATATTAAAAGTTTAATTTTATTAAATATGCGCTTGGTATTATTGATTTCTAATTGTTTGTTTTTTTCTTAAAGAATATGAGCAAAAAACTCGGGGATAAATCTTAAAAGAAATCCTTTAATATAAAGAAATAACAGTAATTTTATTCTTTACTTCCTAATTTAACTAAATAGTTAAATTAGGAAAATTCAGCAATAAAAGGAGGGAGTGATGAAAAATGATGGAAGACTTAGTTTCAAAGTTGTTCTATTCTTCGATTATACCCCCTCTGTTTCAAATCATTTTATTTGGATTTTTATTTAGTTTCAAAAGTATTTCAAATTTAACATATTTCATTACATTAAAATTCAAATACTTGCACCCGGAGGGTGCATATATTTGCTAGTATATATAAAAAATAGTTAAAAACATAAAGTATATATATATTAATAAGTTACGTGTTTCGGCATATCATGCCTCTTCAGTGTGGCTAGACACAACTATCCTTGGGTAGGGTCGAACTCAGACTGACCGCATGGTAGTTCGATATCTTATCCCCTCGCCCACTGACAGCTGATGCGGGGGGGGGGGGCGTGTTTTTAAACTATTAAGAACATAGGAATGTATGTATCTTTCGGTCACTGAGAGATCAAATTTCCGGAGAAATGATCATTGCTTATTTGCTTAGTAGTGAGAGTTAATTTAAATTACCAATTAGAGAGCTCATTACCAAATTTATGGGAGCATATATTAATAAGGCATCCACAGACAAACACGGGATGTTATGGAAACTGGATGTTTATTGCCGACGATGCAACGTTTCGGTCCGTAAGGGCAGGGGTGTTTGGGGGTGGGTAGTGGATTTTCTTCTCTCTAGATGGGGAGTGTTAAAATGGTAATGCAGGTGTTAGTCCAGAATTTTGGATTGTAAGGATTGGTCAAGATGAATATGTATGTGTATGTGTGTGTGTCTGTTTTAATTGTTTTTTTTTAAATATATGTGTTGGGAACTGGATTTGTCATTAGTTGTATATATATATATATATATATATATATAAAAGTAAAGTTGGTGGAGTTGCATATTGTCAATAACAGGCGGACAGGGGAGGAGTCTATCCACTTTTCGCTAGCGCTAGACCAGGAAGATGTTCTTGTTGAGGCACAGCACCACACCTACCGTCAAATCAGATTAGTTGAACTAAACAGGCCCCTCCTATTATAGATAATATGGTTGATATATTTATTAGTAAACAGTGCTCGATATCGTTGATAGAGCATATACATTTAATATAAGGTAGCTTGGACATGGAGTCAACGGCGCCAGGTTACTGACAGTTTCTCGACAAAGTGGGGAATTTGAATCAAATTCCTCACTTGGTCTGAAGATCGCATACGCGATATACTCTTAGTAACCAGGCTCTGTTGACTCCATCTCCGCGCTTGTTTAAATTTAATATATATATATATATATATATATATATATATATATATATATATATATATCAATAAAGGAAGAACTCAATACAGTAATCCCATAATAAATTTATTTCGACAAAAATTGGGGCCCATATAAATCTAAGTTGATTTAAACCGGCTCCCCAAATATTTGCCTCATCAGATGGGTCTCAATTCACTTATGAACAAGCATATCACAAAAAAACCCCCAAAGAGCTGATATATATATAAATTCAAAGAAAAAAATAATAAAAAATTATATATATTTTTTAACAGTGTGGGAGTGTAACCATAGAAACACTTCCTGTTTCTATGGTTACACTCCCACACTGTTAAAAAATATATATAATTTTTTATTATTTTTTTCTTTGAATTTATATATATTCAGCTCTTTGGGTTTTTTTTGTGATATGCTTGTTCATAAGTGAATTGAGACCCATCTGATGAGGCAAATATTTGGGGAGCCGGTTTAAATCAACTTAGATTTATACGGGCCCCAATTTTTGTCGAAATAAATTTATTATGGGATTACTGTATTGAGTTCTTCCTTTATTGATAAATATTGCTCTGTATATAATCTAAAAGGTTATTTTACATTGAGCTCTCTTTAGTGATTTAATGATTCACTGTATTTATACATACTGGATCATCAATATTAGTACAGTGGATCTTGAAATCACATATAGAATCATCCCTTACTACCAAGTTTTGGATAAATCGCATATATATATATATATATATATATATATATATATATATATATATATGGTGTTTAGGATAAATTTGACATATTTATATTTGGTTATTTTTCTCCGTAGGTTGGCGGTATTGACGCACCCTACGCACCATTTAAAAGCTTGGACCCTTCTTCATTCATATACGTGATTACAGATAGATTGGATGACTGAATCCTGAAAGAGAATAACTTGTATCATCACGATCAGCGCCGGCAATCAAAATAAGGTGATTATGGTTGCTGCCCAATGCTCAGGCATGAACTGGAGAATTGCAATGGAGACTACGAGGCTGTGGCTAGAAGAAAGCAACATAACAGACGTTCTGATTGCGTTCGTACAACAGAATTCCTCGAAAATCTGCAGGAAAACGTGTTGGAGGACCCTCAGATGCCTATGTGGAGTTGCTAAACACTGTAGTCAAGCCCTGGATAACAAGGGTAGCCAATGTTAGGCCATATGTATGGCAGCAGGATTTGGCCACCTGCCACACTACTGGGAAAAGTAAAAAAAATGGTTGTCAGCGAATTTTTACTTTTCCCAGTGCCAATGTTTGGCCTCCGAACTGCCCAGATCTTAATCCCATGGATTATTATGTATGTGGCGCTGTTGAGAAAGACACCAATCGCCGTACCAGTACTACAAAAGCCCAATTAATCGACAGAATTAAGGTAGTTTTTGAGACCCTTCCCAGGGAAACTGTAAGATCAGCTTGCTCCGGGTTCCGGGGCATGATTGAGGCTGTGATCGACGCAAATGGCGGTTATTTTGAGTGAAACTTGTTGACAGTAGTGTAATTTCCGTGCCTGTTGAATTTCTTTACAACCCATTAAATTTTGTAGTTACCAAGCACTTTTCTTTTTCCTTATGAAACTGTCAAATATATCCCGAACACCCTGTATATATATATATATATATATATATATATATATATATATATATATATATATGCTAGCTTAAAAGCAGTCCTATCGGATGACAATTAAGCAAGTTCCTGGGCTCTTGAATGGGCGTTGGGCCAAACACTTCCTGTATTGAATACATATTAAATTTCCTTAAACTTGAACAATATATTTTAAACAATAGTTTTCATCAAAACAATGATGTAATTAATCTATTTTGGAACTTATTGCAAAGCTGCATAATAAACAATATTTTTGGTTTTCCCATTCAGGACCGTTCATGGAACTTCAAACTGAAGCTGTTGTATTCTTCTCTGTTGAAATTATTAAAAGAAAATAAAAAATGTTGATTTAATGAGGTTTTATTTTTTTGGTTTGAGAAAATCAGGCTTTTACATCAAGTTGTAACTAAGCTTGGTCGTAACCTCTTAAACTTTGTATGTGGATCCAGGAGCTGAAGGCTGAGAGCGAGGTTCACCGTTGACTCTTGTGGAAAGCTGGTCTGTACCTTATGGCGTCTAGTCGTCAACTGCCTTCTCCCACGTATCTCTTTCCGTGACTCCTTACAATTACTACTATCTACCTCCTACTCCTACTACTATCTACCTCCTACTCCTACCTCTCATCTTCCCATGTAAAAGAAACGGTTCCTTATTTTACCGCCCAATTTTGAATTCTTGGCGCCAGTGTGTCTACATTTTTCTATTTTTAGAACACTAGCCAAACGCCATTTTATCAACCATAACAAATTCACGGGGATTGACTATTCTCATTCCATTAACCATGACTGAGTTCAAGTGTTAAGCTATGTCAAGTATTCTGTTATTTTCGCCCGTATATATATATATATATATATATATATATATATATGTAGGAAGCGCGTGGTGCGATGGTTAAAGTCATGGGAAATGGACTCGTCACCCCGAGTTCAAATCCTGGATGTGATAATTGCATTTAACTTTGCGCTAATACCCTTGGGAAAGGTATGAATCCTACTCCCCCTCCAGCTATGGATAAATAGTAGGGCAGACTGGGCTCTTTAACCTTGGTTAAGGAAACCAGTCTAGGAGAAGGAAAACTGAATTCAAACCTGTTGAACTCCGCTTAAGAAATTGACCTTGTGTCACATCCTGCTCGTGCGGAGGGGTTGGTAAATATATATATATATATATATATATATATATATATATATATTCGTTGCGCCATGTTTCCAAGCTCCCGATTACGACATGAAGACTCACGAGCTCGACGAATTCCTGAGTTTGACAAGAAACACCTCAATAAGGCCGAAGAGCACATTGGCCGAAAAGTTGTGTATGCATGAGGACAATCGACGAGGACAATAATCCGAAAAATCTAAATAATACAAAAAATGCTCATATATTTTATATGAATACTATTTTATGAAAATTGACATGTGGTAGATTAAAGGATCCCTATCCTAGATTCCTGGGACCCCGTATCATTTATTGCACACACACACACACACATTTGGTAGCGTAAGCCTGTGTATAGTTTACGTTATATACCAATATGGTAGGAATAACAAAATATAACAAAACAGTTAAATATACTTTTAAAATACAATATTCAAAATGTACTCCTCGACGCGAGTTCAAATCCTGAACGAGGCTGTTTGCATTTCACATAGCGCAAATACCCTTGTGAACGATATGCATCCAACTACTCTCCCTCCAGCTATGCGTAAATAGTGGGCTCTTTAACCTTGGCTAGGTAACCAGTCTAGGAGAAGGAAAACTCTCTCTTCAAACCTGTTAAACTCCACTTAAGAAATTGACCTTGAGTTGCATCCTGTTCGTGTGGAGGGGTTTAATAAATTGTTGATAGAGAAAGTGCTGAGTAAAAACTTACATGTTAGACATGCTATCGTGTGACATGTGATGAGAATTTAGAAGAGGCACAACGTCCCTCTCCATGGCGGATGGGGAACGCACGTGTATGCATTACTATTGTTGAGGCAAAAAAGTGTTTAACATTGACGCCTCCCTTTTTTATATGACCTCGTCATCTTGTAGTGCTAAGAAGTTCGTTTGGTGTTGGGGTTATGGGATCGGCCTGTCAGCTTGGCAGTCCGGTTTCAAATCACGCACAGGGCGGTCTTCCGATCTATAGCTCTGCTGATGAGGCCTAATAGGCCGAAATGTACATACAGAGATTGATTTTTCTCGATTTGTTTAGCCATACATTTAATAGGTATTCCCGCCTAATTCATTATTAATTAATTAATTTTCAAAATTAGGTACGACTCCAATTAAACACTTATTCTCCAAAAAATTATCGGCAAAAAGCCATTCTAAACAAACCTTATATATATATATATATATATATATATATATATATATGATATTAAGATAATTTGCTTTAGAAGCATTGTTGAGTAAAGTATATTATTATTTATATATATTTTTTTGCTTGAAGGCAGTTACAATGCGTATATCGTATAAAATTCGATAATTAATGAAAATAATCATGACAAGCGAACTCGGCAAATATCGAGCCCTCTTTTGCCGAGTTCGCTTGTCATAATCATTTTCATTAATTATCGAATTTTATACGATATACGCAGTGTAACTGCCTTCAAGCAAAAAAAAAAAAAAAAAAAAAAAAAAAAAAAATAATAATAACATATATATATATATATATATATATATATATATATATATATATATATCAATTGGTAAAGATTGCTGTTTTGATTTTAAAACAGGACTGTTGACTTTTTCACATTTGTAAAAATAATACAAGTAGGTATCATGATATATATGTGATATCTACCACTTTTTATTCCATCTGTGAGATAAGAAACCAATACAGTAAAAAGAGGCCCAAGCCTTGACCCCCTGTGGCACACCATTAATCACTTCACCCCAACAAGATTATGGTAACACTGCAAATCCCCCAAAAGACAAGACTTTTTTCAAACATCCCCATACTTAGCAACACTCGTGCTTACAAATCATAAAATCCCTTTCATATAACCATTTTAGACAAATACTTTTAGACAAACAAATTTGAATTTCACATTATTTCAATAAGTATCCAAAAGTTACTTCTTCCCTTGCACCATATATATATATATATATATATATATATCTTATTATAATGGAGATTGTGTGTTTTTCTGTCTGTAACCGAAACTATATTCCTACTCAAGTCACAATTCCCTTAGTTATTTACATCACATTCTCCATGATTTTATTTTTATCTAAATCTCAATTATTAATAAAATTGTCTTACATTATTAATACTGTTAACTATGTCTACGTACTGATAACATGCAATTATATTTATATATACAACAAAATAGCGGTTTACAGTGTGAACGGGAAGGCTAATTTGCATATTAATATTAAAAAATCGAATTTGATAAATATGTGCTTAGTATTATTGATTTCTAACTGTTTGGTTTTATTTTAATGAATATAAGCAAAAGTCTCTTCAATGAATCTTAAATGAAATCCATTAACAAGATAAAATAACTGTCATTTTATTCTTTACTTCCTCTTATAACTAAATACTTAAATTAGAAAAAATAACAATGAAAGACGAGAGTGATGGAAGAGTAAGTTTCAGTTGTTCCATTTTTTTATTATACTTCCTCTGTTTCAAATCTTTTATTATACTCCCTCTGTTTCAAATCTTTTTATCTGTATTCTTATTTAGTTTCATTAGCCTTTCTAATTTAATACAATATTTTATTACATTAAAACTTAAATACTTGCACCCGGAGGGTGCATATATTTGCTAGTATATATAACATTTTTTTGGGGGTACAAAATTTTATTACTGCTGTAAATAGACCTCTTAAAAGATTCATTGTAAGGAGAAAAATAACAAGAAACAAATATTTTTCTTCTTTGTTATACTATATTTATCTATCCCTTTACCCCCTTCTATAGTATTACAAAGAAGAAAAATATTTGTTTCTTGTTATTTTTCTCCTTACAATGAATCTTTTAAGAGGTCTATTTACAGCAGTAATATATATATATATATATATATATATATATATATATATATATATATATATATTATAGTGTACAGTTGTCTTGATGAAAGGTAGCTAACATGCTGCCTGGAAACCAATGGTAACAATGGCACCTTAAATGTATGTATGTATAATAAATAAATAAATAAATCCAGGTTTTACTCACGTAATCGAGCACTTTATTTTCAATTCTCGAATACTATCAAAGGACTACACACACACACATATATATATATATATATATATATATATATATATATATATATATATTGTACAGAAATTTCGATTGAAAAATCGATTTTTAATCTTTGTTTATCAAAAAAATTGAGTGTTCAGAAATTTTGCACATACCTACTAAATGTAAACAGTAAAAGGGAATGGAGAAAGAAGTGTGTACTTTTTTTTCTTGTTTTTTTTTTAAATCCTTATCTTTTCATGACTACGTAAGGTAAAATAAGAAACAGAAAAAAATACGCATATTTTAACTGCTGCCAAATTCTGCTTATCTGTTTAGAGTCGTAAGCGACACATGTCTTTTCCGTTTTTAGGCCTCAAACTGTTACCACAAAATGTCTTTTCTTAATTTGTTTTTAAAACTTAAAAAAGTCAACCAAACTCTCTTATTACGTTGCGAAATATAAATGCGCAGCACCAATTGGTTGGTTGGTTGGTTGGTTTTTACGGCATGTCAACCCATTTGGGTCATTTTATGCCGAAGACGTTTTTGCTTAATTCATTTTTATGGGTACTAAATTCCTTTTTAAACTCAATTTTATTTAAACATATTTTTAAAAACTAATTTTATTCTATTTAACCCATTGATGGGAACCTAATAGGTACTACTGCTCCGGGTCAGAGTGGACCTGGGAGTAATGGTCATGAAGGGGTGTTCTACATTTCCCAGAGCTATAGAATCATCACCATCAGATGTAGTTTAACGCCATACTCAAGATATTGGAACCCTCAGCCACCGCCTTCTAGCACACATATATATTTACCAACTCCTCCGCACGAGCAGGATGTGACACAAGGTTATTTTTTTAAGCGGAGTTCAACAGGTTTGAATTCAGAGTTTTCCTTCTCCTAGACCGGTTGCCTAACTAAGGTTAAAGAGCCCAGTCTGCCTTACTATTTATCCATAGCTGGAGGGAGAGTAGGATTCATACCTTCCCCAAGGGTATTAGCCCAAAGTGAAATGCAATTACCACATCCAAGATTTGAACTCGGGGCGACGAGTCCATTTCCTTCTAGCACATATAAGATAAAAAGGGTTGGGCTTGCCATAAGGGCAATAGGGTTGGGACAATCATATAGGTGCTAGGGTTTGACATGGTCAGCCGATTGACTGCAGTGCAACAATTAGCGAACAAGGCTTGCAAAGTTTAGTTCTCACCGAATGCACTATGATCTTGGCTTTATAAAATTCATAAAATTCTATAAATTTATATAAATCATATAAAGTTATAAATTTGTATAAATTATATAAAGTTATACAGATCCATAAATTCATATTAGTCTGTATTTATATAAATTTATACAAAATTATATAAATTTACAGTTAAGTAATTAAAGACAAAGTATTAAGTGAATCAGTTGTTTGTATTGATTTATCTACGTTTTTATTTATATTTTTCATATTTTGTTGGATTTTTCAAACCAACTACTCAAACAACCAACCAGGCAACCAACCACGCAACCAGCCAACCAATCAAAAAATTAACTAACAGACCAACTACTCAACCAAGCGACCAAGTAACCAACCACTGAACCAACCAACCAACCAGCCAACTAACCAACCAACCACTTAACCAGGCAACCAACGAACCAAACAGCTCCTTAACCAACCAATCATCTACTGAACCAAACAACTACTCAACCAACCAATCAACCACTGAACTAACCAAAGAACTAACCAACCAACTAACCAATCACTATACCAACCAACCATTGGTTGCAACCAATCAACACACCATCACACTAATCACTCATTCTTCGAATCTGCTAAGCATTCGACCAACCAACCAACCAACCAACCAACCTCTCAACCAACCAACCAAACAACTAATAGACCATCAAGTAACCAAGCAATCACTTAACCAACCAACTAATCTGCTAACAAACCAACCATTCAACCAACCAGTAAACAAACAAACCAACCAACCAACCAACCAACCATTCAACCAACCACTCGACCAATAAATAAACAAACAAACGATCGAACGAATAAACCCGCCCACCACCCAACCACTCAAACAACAAACAAACAAACTAGTCAACGAACGAACGAATGAACCAACCAACCAACCAACGAACCAACCACTCAACCACCTCTTTACAGATTATCTTACACGAACATCATCCGGCTGATTCCATTCCGACAAGTGAAAGAGGAGCGGGGACCATCAAATTCGCCGTGCTATCTTATTTTTGGGCAATTAAGTTTATATCTTTAAAAGCATAAATAAACAAACATGTATAACCACAAGTTTTCTGTGAAAACTCAAAAATAGTTTCTATGCTGATAATGTTTTTGGATAAACACCATGAACATTTTTTTCCTTTTGCAGCATAAATGGATTTTCCTTTCTTTCTTTTGGAAATTCCACCCTTCAACATTCTAATTGATAACAAACTTTTTATCTCTTTTTTCATTTGGCCAGAAATAGCAATCGGTCTCTAGTGACCTCGCAGGTCAGCGCCACCTATCCAATGCTCATTTTTAAATTACTTTATTATAAACTTTCAGTCCTCTGGGTCCAACTGTTTGGCTGCTTATAGAACGTATACAATCAAACAGCCTAAGCAGCAATTTCTGCCTTTGTTATGCCAAGAGGATCTTGTATATGTTAAATAAGTTGGCTATCTCTTGCGTCGTATAATGTTGAACCAACCACTCAACCAACCAACCATTCAACCAACCAACCAACCACTCAACCAACCAACCACTCACACAACCAACCAACCAACCACTCAACCAACCAACCAACCAACCACTCAACCAACCAACCACATCAACCACTCAATCAACTAACCACTCAACCAACCAACCAACCACTCAACCAACCAACCAACCAACCATTCAACCAACCAACCAACCAACCAACCACAATCAACCACTCGACCAACCACTCAACCAACCAACCACTCAACCAACCAACCAACCAACCACTCAACCAGCCAACCACTCAACCAATCAACCAACCACTCAACCAACCAACCAACCAACCAACCACTCAACCAATCAACCAACCACTCAATCAACCGACCACTCAAAACCACTCAACCAACCAACCAACCAACCAACCAACCACTCAACCAACCAACCAACCAACCACTCAACCAACCAACCAATCAACCACTCAACCAACCACTCAACCAAACAACTAACTAATCAACCAACCACTTAACCATGCAACCAGCGAACCAAACAGCTACTCAACCAACCAATCAACCACTGAACCAACCAAAAAACTAACCAATCAACTAACCAATCACTCTACCTACCAACCATTGGTTGCAACCAATCAACACACCATCACGCTAATCACCAATTCTTCGAAACTACTAACCTCTCAACCAACCAACCAACCAACCAACCAACTAATAGATCATCTTCTCAACCAACCAATCTACAACCACCCTGTCGGCTGGGACGTTAGAATACCCAGACTACACCTCTGCAGAGGGGTAAGACTCCCCCAACGAGGCCACCTGTTGGCCGTGGGTGGCGGCCCGTGATGCTTAAGGATAGAATCCAAGCGGTTGAGCAGTCCATGACATGCAATACTCCATTTTGGTCCTTACTTAGGCTAGACGGGTGGTCGGAGAGGCCCTCTTCGATAAATCGGCTGGTCATGTCTAGCCCTAGCACCTCTATGATTGCTCCCAACCCTATTGCCCTTATGGCAAGCCCCTACCCTTTTTATCATATGTGCTAGAAGGCGGTGGCTGATGGTCTACATGTCCTGGGTATGACATTAAACTCTATCTGATGGTGAGGTTCCGTTTCTGGAGGTTTGGGGAATTTGGAGCACCCCTTCATCACAATTGCTGCTCCCTGCTCCACTCTGACCTGGAGTGGTAGTACCTGTTGGGGTCCCATCTATGGGTTGAATAGAAAAACATGAGTTTATAAACAAAACTGATTATCCATTAAGAATGTATTTATCTAAAAACTTTATAATGTTGATTATTCTCAAGTAGTGCAGTCATTTGATCACCTTAAAGTTTATCTAGACCAACTGGAGATATTATTTTTTGCTTAGTCTGGCACACAGGACTCTTGTTACTAAGAGTATATATGTGCTAGAAGGCAGTGACTGAGGATCTTAGTGTCCTGGATATGATGTTAAACTGCATCTAGTGGAGAAGTTCCAATTTTTGGAGCGAGGGGGATCATTCCCAGGCCCACTCTAATCCAGAGTGGTAGTACCTGTTATGGCCCCGTCTATGGGTTAAATAGATAACAAAATATTCAAAAATGCATTTAAAAAAGATTTTGTTTTAAAAAATTGAATTCTCAACAAGAATGTATCTAACAAAATGTCTTCGGCACGAATTAACCCAACAAGGGTTGACATGCCGTAAAATCCAACCGAACAAGCTAAGCAGCAATTTCTGCCTTTGTTACACCAAGTGGATCTTCTATATGTTAAATAAGTTGGTTATCTCTTGCGGTCGTATAATGTTGATTATTCTCAAGTAGTCCAGTCATTTGATCTCTTTGAAGTTTATTTAGACAAATTGATGAAAGATGTAATATCAGTTTTAATCCTTGTCCGCTGATCCGTCCTCAAAGTAGGAATTGTATCAGAGTTTATACTGTTTTGAAGTAGATAGTTGTATAATCCTCGTCTGCTTGTCTGTGCTTTCATCGAGTAATATTAGGACAATTTATCAACGCCTTTAAATAATAAATTAAATACATGTTTTGGGCGTTTTTGATTGGCTGATTGAGCCACTGGTATTTTGGAACAGTCTATAAATATAAGTTGTGGTCTTTAGCACACCTTATACCCAAAAATACTCCAATAAGCATAACAGTTATTGTCTTATGAAATGAGCACGGTAACCAGAGTTCAAATCTTGGACAGAGCTGTTTGCGGTACACAGAACTCTTGTTGATTCGGGCATATATGTGCTTAGAAGGTCAACTCTTTTGGGGTTATTTTATGCCGAAGACGTTTTGTTTTATACATTATTGATGAGTATTCAACATTTTTATAAACTCATTAAAAAAAAAAAACGCTTTATAATCATTTTTTTGTATTTAACTCACGGATGGAATCCTAACAGGTACTACCATTCCAGGTCAGAGTAGACCTGGGAGTAGTGAAGATCACGGGTTACTCCATATTCTCTAAAGCTCCAGAATTGGAATTTCACCATTAGATGCAGTTTGACGTCACACCCATGACACTAATACCCTCAGCAACCACCTTCAAGCAAATATATGATAAAGAGGGTTGGGGGTTGTTATAAGCAATGAGGTTGGAACAATCATATAGATGCTAGGGCTCGACGTTACCAGCCGACTGATCGGAGGGAGCCTTTCCAACCGCCCGTATAGCCCAAATAAGGGCCAAAGTGGAGTGTTGCATGCCATGGACTGCTCAGCCACCGGGGTTCCATCCTTAAACATCACGGACCGCCACTGATGACCAACAAGTTCTGTAGAGGTGCAGTCGGTGTATTCTACTGCCACAGCCGACAAGGTGGCCACTATGAAGTATGCCAAGAATTATATGGTTTCAATTATATGGTTAATAGAACGGAAGAGTGCTGGGGTGCAATGGTTATCGTCTAGGTAACTGGAGTCCGCGACCCGAGTTCAAATCCGTGACGATGCTATTTGCATTTCACATAGCGCTAATAACCTTGTGAAAGGTGTGAATCCAACTAATCTTCCTCCAGGTTTGGGTAAATAGTAGGGAAGACTTGACTCATTAACATTGGTATGGCAACCAGTGTAGGAGAATGAAAACTTTGAATTCAAACCTGTTAAACTCCGCTTAAGAAATTGACATTGTGCCACATTTTTGTGTCGTGGGTAAGGCGGCCAATTACTCACACACAAAGAGAAGCAGGAGACATGTAATAATAGTCAATAAGAGACAAAGTCAAATACTTGGTATATTTATTCGATCAGGAATTCATATACATACTAACTCTCCGTCTTGTCTGTCTGACAGCTAATTTATAAGACAGACACAAGCATTCTTTTGCAGTCTAGAGGGGGGGGTATGTAATCCTATACAACACGCATTCTACTCATGCGGAAGGCTTGTTATATATATATATATATATATATATATATATATATATATATATGTGAAGAGAGGAAGTAAATCCGACGGTATGTAATATATCAAGAAAAATGAAAAAAACACAGGTTTAAATGGGTTATGTGGTGACTTTATTGGCCGACGCTGCAGTGTTTCGATCTATTAAATAGATCATCTTCAGGGCATAAGATAAGAAATTATATATCACAGAATGATGAGAAAAAGTGATACACACACACACACACACACACACACACACACACACACACAACCTTGAGTTTTCACTTCCGCTGTCGTTTATCGCTACAGAAAAAATTTATACACACACACACACACAACCACATACCTAAAAAATGCACAATGTTTCCTTCAATACACACACTAACAGCGCTACATACTCACACCTTAAAATAGAATATTTGATGTCATATTTCAAAACCATCTCCTTTTTTCAAACTTCAAAAATTTTTTAAACAGACTGAATAACAAGGATTACCACTCACTTTTTCTCATCATTCTGTGATATATAATTTCTTATCTTATGCCCTGAAGATGATCTATTTAATAGATCGAAACACTGCAGCGTCGGCCAATAAAGTCACCACATAACCCATTTAAACGTGTGTTTTTTTCATTTTTCTTGATATATTACATATATATATATATATATATATATATATATATATATATATATATAATTTTAAAAAAGTAAGGCTTGTGTCCCAATCTGCTGGAGCGGAGGTGTTGGGTAAATACAAACACAATGAAAGAACTATCCTTACCTAGCATCATGTTTACAGGCGAGGGAGATGAAAATTTCTCTTTCATTTTTAATTTTTAACTAAAAAAAAAACTTTAACTATTTTTAAAAAAATTCTAAAATGTGATTTTATTATATTAAAAAAAACAAGTAAACAAAATATCTTTTATTTTATTCATGGGAACTAAATTTATCAACTCTTCACTTGAGAGAGAGAGAGAGAGAGAGAGAGAGAGAGAGAGAGAGAGAGAGAGAGAGAGAGAGAGAGAGATGGGATTCTAATATTCCCGAACGGTCAAGTGGTTTTCGGACTTTTTTGTAAAGAGAGAGAGAGAGAGAGAGAGAGAGAGAGAGAGAGAGAGAGAGAGAGAGAGAGAGAGAGAGAGAGAGAGAGAGAGAGAGATGAGGGTAGAGAAAAGACCAGGGACTCTAATCTTCCAGATCAGTCAAGTGGTTACCGGATATATGAGGCCGCCCAAGTCAAGTTAATAATGTTCCATTATTAATCTGTCAAAACCTTATATATATATATATATATATAATATATATATATATATATATATATATATATATATATAAGGAAAAATGGAAGTGAATCCGACAGTAAATAATTTTATAAAAATACAAAAACAAGTTGCATTGAAGGATGATGTTGCTGTTGTGTTTTGCGGGAATTTTTTGAAATCATTTAAGATATATTTTTTAATACTATAAAAATAATAAGGCCCCGCTCGGGCATATTGAAATAAAGATTTTTTTTATTGTCTGTTTGAAGCATTAATCATAACATGTAATAAGATATTTCTTTAAGGCAAAATAGTGCATAAATTGAAAAACATATTCATTTAATTTTTTTTTCTTCCCTTTTTTCTCTTAATGATTTTCTCTTAAATGATTTCAAAAAATTTCCGCAAAACACAACAACACGGGATTTAACGGAATTTGACGATCTTTGCCGAACTTTTAAATTTCATCAGAA
>CM042167.1:26048525-26061025 GCA_023376005.1 Doryteuthis pealeii | reverse complement strand
ATCCTCTACCTTTGAATAGTGATTTGATCCTGTCTTGATGCCCCATACTTAGGACCTTGTGGACAAAACTCTCCATATTGTTATATATTCATTACCTGGTAATTTTCACCTTTAGTTGTCAAAACTCCTAGCAAATAAGGCAATTAGAGTAACGTCCCTTGACTTTCATGTTCTTAATAACAATTAAGTTCATTTCAGATAATTTTATGCTAGGAATTTAGCCAACTGTCTTTCACTTTGATACAAGCCGGTAGCCATTTTGAAAGTTTCGGCGAAATACACAAATCTTAGTTTATACAACTGCATACGTTAACACAAAAATATCATAAAATGTGTTCTTAATAACAATTAAGTTCATTTCAGATAATGCGCACGCACAATTTTCTGCTACAAAGGCGTCCCATCACAGTGTAATAGTTAACAAGCTAGTCTCGTAGATACATTACAACTGCAATAGCAAGTTCGATGCTCGCTGGATGCCGCATGTTGGCAACTTTGTATCACATCCAATACACAAAGACGGCGTTGGATTGTCTTCCCTTGGATTTGGAAGAGTTATCTCCCCTCTCGTTTCTTATTCTCACCACCAGGCGTCTTTCTGTATTTAAGCAGGAAGCGCCAGATTCAAGACCTATCTTTTCTCCTTCTTCTTGTACTGGACAACATGGGTTAGACATTTATGTCTACACCCTACTCTCGTGGGGGCCTCCCCCACGTACGGACTAAGTCAGTAAGTGACTTTAACCTTATGGACTATCCATAACTCTATCTATATCTTTTATATGTACATGTAGGTAACTATTGTATATGTTCTTATTGTACCTTGTGCCTTACACGTATTTCTTGTATATGTTATAAATGTCTCTCCTCGTGCTTGTATATTAAAGTCCATTGTGTTCTGTATTTTAACACTCGAGTCGGAGTTGTTTTGTTTTATTATAACTTTGAGCCTTACAGCGGTATAACATTTAACAAGCTAGTCTTGAGGGAATGAGAGGGTTCATGCCTTTTCACAAGCGCATTAGTCTGAAAGTAAATGTAATGTCTCACAGTGGATAACAAATGGGACCCCCCAGGTATGTTTTTTGTAAACTAGTTCGGTTTCATTGTTTAATGCGATATCAATCTCCGTGTGTTAGTTAATGTTAAATACATCCTTGTATATATATATATATATATATATATATATATATATATATATGGGAGAATATGTGCTTAATTGAAGTCGTACCTAATTTTGAAAGTTAATCAATTAATAATTAATTAATTAGGCGGGCATACCTATTTAAATGTAAGGCTAAACAAATCGAGAAAAATCAATCTCTGTATGTACATTTCGGCCTATTAGGCCTCATCAGCGGAGCTATAGATAGGAAGACCGCCCTGTGTATTTACTTCTTATATATATATATATATATATATATACTCAGTAAGATGCATGAGTAAGATGTGACACACAATCAATTTCTTAAGCGGATTTTGATAGGTTTGAATTCAGTTTTCCTTCTCTTCGACTGGTTTTCTAACCAAGGTTAAAGAACCCAGTTTGCCCTACTGTTTATCCAAAGCTGAATAGTTGGATGCACACCTTTCCCAAGGGTATTATCGCTATGTGAAATGTCACATATCGTTAATGTCTTTCTCAATTTGAACTTGTCTTTCTGAATGCATTTTCTTCAATTTCTTGGAGAGACGAGACGAATTCAAGCCTTTCCCAAGAGCATTAACGCGAAGTGAAACGCAAACAGCTTCGTCCAGAATTTGAACTCAAGTCACCGCGTCTCAATGATAACCATTACATCCCGCACCTCCACATACACCTTTTTAGTGGTACTATTTAACCAATTAGCTGGAGGGATTTGGGGTTCATGTCGCAGTCCAGCACGTTAGCGACTACGCCATCGGGAAACCTCAATTTGTAGAAGAACAGTAGTAGTAATATCTAACCCATCGCTGGGGAAATGAGAGGTTCATGCCTTAAGACTCTCCTTCCCCCCAAAAGTGATATGCTGGTTTTGACAAAATTGTATCCATTAACGAGGATCCAGTTCTTGAGCTTTGGGGAGTATGGATTACTTCTTCGTTGAAATTACTCCCATGTCCACTTCGGCCCAGAGTGATAGTACCTGTTAAGATCACGTCCATGGGTCAAATAGATCTGTTTGAAACATATTTGTATTGGATAGGAATACATGGAACTATAGAACTTTTGGTTGGTTGGTAGGTTGGATTTTACGGTAGGTCAACTCTTGTTGGTTATTTTATGCAGAAGAAGTTTTGTTTTATTCATTCTTGTTGGATATCCAATTTTTTTCAAACTCATTTTTTAAACACCTCTTTTAAAAACTTATTTAAAAAAAATCTATCTAAACCACATATGGGAACCTAACAGGTACTACCACTCTAGGGTCATAGAGGCCCTGGCAGTAATTCTGATGAAAGAGTACTCCACACTCCCCAGAGCTCCATAATTGGAACCTCAGCATAGAACTGTGTCCAAATTATTAGTATTAGATAGTAGTACTTGAAGCCATACAACTGTGAGCAAATTATTTGTATAAAAAATGGTTACTGAAGCTATGGTTGTTTACTAAGGATTATTAATATTAGCTATTTGAAACCATATAATTATTTGGAATATTTGAACCATATAATTATTTGGAATATTTGAATATTTGAAACCATATAATTATTTGGAATATTTGAAACCATATAATTATTTGAAACCATATAATTATTTGATATTTGAGACCATATAATTATTTGGAATATTTGAGACCATATAATTATTGGAATATTTGAGACCATATAATTATTTGGAATATTTGAAACCATATAATTATTTGGAATATTTAGACCATATAATTATTTGGAATATTTTAGACCATATAATTATTGGAATATTTGAAACCATATAATTATTTGGAATATTTGAAACCATATATAATTGTGTGCAACTTATTAGTATGAGATGGCAATACTTGTATAAGCATTAGCGTGGTGTTAACTCAGTAGCTAACATCCTCATCTTATAATGCATTAGCTTATCTAAAAGAGAGTAAACCAACACAGGTTATATATATTGAACAAATCACGACAAAGAGTTATAACAAATAGACTTTATTGTCCAAGCAATCTCCAACAGAAAGAATACAACACAGGATAGATAAATGTCCTAAAGGAAATTGTCTTTGTAGATAGTCTGAGGCTATAAAATGAAGAATAAAGGTTGTGACTTACTGCATAGAAAGCCTAGCGTAACAGCCAGCTAGATAGGGGAGCGCAACAGGTACACCAAGCTTCTATGAAACCATAGAGAATAAAAGGCCCGTGCATAGATACACGTATTGCCTAGCCCCCCTCTTTCAGTTCAAGGGCACGGAGACACTTGTGTTTAGTTCACGGCTGGAGAATCCAGAGAAAACAGTTTGACTTTTGTGGAACTACCTTTAAATATTCAGGTCGCAACGCTACCAAACGGAAAACCACAGCAAGTAAGAGAAGATAATCCATCACCTAACGGCAACCCGTAGCAAGCAAGAGAAGTTAATCCCTACACTTGAAACCAGATATCTCAGGCAGGTCCTCCTTGCGGTATCCGCACAGAGCTGATCTATGTAAACATTTGCTGATCAGCCTAATCTGGTGTGTCCATGTGTAGGTGTCCACAGGAGAACGTCACTAATGTTTTTGTTCTTACTTCTCCAGCAGTGTCCAGCGTGACTTGTTTGTCTTATACGGATGGTTTGTGTGATAGGATATAAGCGCTTATAAGTCATTATAATAACATATTTCTTTCCCAACCCTATTGCCCTTATGGCAAGCCCCAATCCCTTTTTATCATATGGGTGCTAGAAGGCGGTGGCTGCGGGTCTACATGTCCTGGGAATGACGTTAAACTCTATCTGATGGTGAGTTTCCAGTTTTGGAGGTTTAGGGAATGTGGAGCACCCCTTCATTACCATTGTTCCCTGGTCCACTCTGACCCGGAGTGGTAGTACCTGTTAGGGTCCCATCTATGGGTTAAATAGAAAAATGTATTTATAAAAAAATTGTATTATCCATTAAGAATTGATTTATTTCAAAACTTTATCGGCATTAAATGACCCACTGAGGTTGATATGCCGTAAAACAAAACAAACCAAACCAAATAACATATTTCTGTATTATGGGTGTATTTATTGTTGCAATAAAAAGTGGATCAGTTAGATTTATGATCAGTTTATGTAATGTTGAGAATAAATCAATTTTTTCCGACGGAGCTTAATTCGGCATTGTCAGATTTTATTACGTTATCAATGGTTTTACAATAAAAGTTATTAACCAAATAATGTTGGCAGAAAAGACAATATATGAGCAATACAGTGTGTGTGCCTTTCAGTTTATGATATCTATCATTAAAAAAAACTTAACCATATTACATACAGGTTGTAAGATGATCATTATTAAAATAAAGGGTATATAGAGTTGCTTTTATTAAGGTTTATTGGCTGTATCTCTATATCACATACGGGTTGTAAGATGACCATTATTTAAGATAAAGGGCATAGAGTTGATTTTATTAAGGTTAATTGGCTGTACTTATCCATATTACATACGGGTTGTAAGGTGGTCATTATTAAAATAAAGGGTATATAGAGTTGCTTTTATTAAGGTTTATTGGCTGTATCTCTATATCACATACGGGTTGTAAGATGACCATTATTTAAGATAAAGGGCATAGAGTTGATTTTATTAAGGTTAATTGGCTGTACTTATCCATATTACATACGGGTTGTAAGGTGGTCATTATTAAAATAAAGGGTATATAGAGTTGCTTTTATTAAGGTTTATTGGCTGTATCTCTATATCACATACGGGTTGTAAGATGACCATTATTTAAGATAAAGGGCATAGAGTTGATTTTATTAAGGTTAATTGGCTGTACTTATCCATATTACATACGGGTTGTAAGGTGGTCATTATTAAAATAAAGGGTATATAGAGTTGCTTTTATTAAGGTTTATTGGCTGTATCTCTATATCACATACGGGTTGTAAGATGGTCATTATTTAAGATAAAGGGCATAGAGTTGATTTTATTAAGGTTAATTGACTGTACTTATCCATATTACGGGTTGTAAGATGGTCATTATTAAAATAAAAGGATGTATAGTCGCTTTTATTAAAGTTTACTTGCAGTACCTACCCATATTACATATAGGTTGTAAGACTGTCATTATTAAAAATAAAAGATTTAGTTAGTGTGACTTTTATTAAAGTTTAAACAATATTACATACGGGTTTAAGATGTCATTATTAAAAGAGGTAGATTATCTTTATTAGTTTAGGGTAATTATTCGTAAACAGTAATTACCCACGTTACATACGGGTTGTATGATGGTCATTATTCAAAATGGAGGACGTAGATGAGATTTTATTAAAGTTTAGGATATTTATTTGTAAGTAGTACTTAATCACATAACACACGGGTTGTGGTAATTATTTAAAATAAAAGATGTAGTAGAGTTTTTATTAAAGTTTAGGATACTTATCTGTAATCGATGATTAACCATATTATTTACAGGTTGTAAGGTGGTCATTATTTAAAATAAAGGACACAGATTGACTTTTATTAAAGTTTAGGACAATTATTCGTAAGCAGTAATTACCTATATAACATACTGATTGTGATCATTATTGAAAATTGTTGGAAATTTTGGACATATAAGGTGTGCTCTAGTTCCCCGACTGGATTTATAGACTAGGCGAGATCATGTGGTCTATTCTTTTGCCAATCGCTGGCCATACTGCGTGGCTGATACATTACTTAAGCACTGATTCTTTCTCAGTATATATATTTACCAACCCCTCCGCACGAGCAGGATGTGTCACAAGGTCAATTTCTTAAGCGGAGTTCAACAGGTTTGAATTCAGAGTTTTCCTTCTCCTAGACCAGTTGCCTTAACCAAGGTTAAAGAGCCTAGACTGCCCTACTATTTATCCATAGCTGGAGGGAGAGTAGGATTCATACCTTTCCCAAGGGTATTAGCGCTAAGTGAAATACAATTACCATCCAGGATTTGAACTCGGGGCGACGAGTCCATTTCCCATGACTTTAACCATCACACCACACGTTTCCTAAATTTTGGACATATATGGTGTGCTCCAGTTCCCCGACTGGATTTATAGACTAGGCGAGATCATGTGGTCTATTCTTTAGCCAATCGCTGGCCATACTGCGTGGCTGATACATTACTTAAGCACTGATTCTTTCTCAGTATACTTGCGACCATTGACAAAGGAATCTAGGATTCTCTACCTGAGAGGATTACCAAAGGATCCATTATCGGAGGACTCTTTACCAAGAATCCACTGGTCAAGGATGGCCCTTAAAAACTTAACAAAAATAAAGGACGTTGGTAGGATTTTATTAATGTTTAGGTTAATTATTGGCCAGCAGTGATTACCTACGTAACATGCAGGTTGTAAGATGGTCAACATTTTAAAAAACATCTCTGTTAATATTATTGTATCTAATATTATTATCCAATACATCAAAATCAATCATATGAATGATTTTATATAAAAACTATTAGAATATAATTAAAATAAGTGTAATTTTTTTTATATGCGTTGTTATTTAATTTCGTTAGTCTTTCCAATTTAATATATTTCATTACATTAGAACTTTAAAAAATACGTCCCGAGGATGCACCCTTAAATTCTTGCTAGTAATAATAAAAATGAGGGCAACAGTCCGAAAAATCAAAATAATACATTAAATCGTCTCATTTGCGATTGTGTATGATAGCAGCCGTTTATTCAGGATATATTAAAAATGGCACTTATCGGACAACAAACAAATGTGATAATGTCTCAAATGACAGCATCCATAAAACACAAAGAAAAAAAACAATTATTAATTGTTTGACATCGTTTTACCAGAACGACAATAAATCATCTGAAAGCGGGAAAAAAGGAGCAAAAATGAAATATCAAGTTTTCTGGTATAAATACCGAACGGAAGAAATCGGGAGAAATTGGTTGCTCTAAACGGTTCGTACCATTTTCTGTAATCGCTGGAACCCACGGTATTCACTTGAGGATTTCCTTGAAATCCAAAACGTGGCGCGTAACGATTGCGACTGTGACGTTTGGCGTGATTGGATTTATGGCGGCCATTTTGTTCCGACTGATTGTGCAATGATTTAATGATGCTTACTAGTTTCATTGTTGTGCGTTTCCGGTTCGAAGGGAACCGGATATGAAACCCTAGAATGGAAAAAAAGGAATAGAAAACGAATGCGAATAGGAGGGAAATAAAAGTAAGAATAATGACAGTAGCAAATGATCTCATATAATTCCTATTTATGGTTGTATGTTGTCCGTCTGTCCAGATTCCTGTCTGAATCTAAACGTTATAATGGATCGGTTGATGCTGATTGATTGACTGATTGATTTTAATGGCATGTCAACCCGTCTTGGATTATCTCAGTTGGTCGTTTGTTTTATTTGATAGCATGTAAATCCTTAAGGGTTATCTATTGCCAAATCTTTATATATATATATATATATATATATATATATATATATATATAATATATATATATAACAGTAAGCGATGTTAATACACGAATATGAAATGCATCGTCGGCCACAAACAAATTATCAATCATATGGAAATCCGATCTCACTGACAAGTTAAAGCGACAATTCTTCCAGGCTGTAGTTATATCAGTACTGCTGTATGGCTGCCCCACTTGGACCCTAACGAAGCGCCTTGAGAATAAGCTAGATAAGAGCTGCACAATAATGCTGCGTGCGGTCTTGAACAAGTCGTAGAAACAGCACCCCCACAAAGAAGCAGCTGTATGACCACCTGTCATCCCCCATCTCACAAACCATCCGAGTGAGACGGACTAGACATGCCACCAAGGACCAACATTGACCAACTATGAGAGGATGCTGGTTGCTGCGCAGAAGACCCCCTAGGGGCAATGAATGATAGGAAAGGTTGGCGAGAGAGTGTCATGGATATCCGTGCTACTTGTGCGAGATGATGATGATGATATATATATATATATATATATATATATATATATATATATATAAAACCTAAAATAAATGGATGATCACTCAACGTTTTTGTGTCCTGGATATGACGTTAAACTGCATATGATGGTGAGGTTCCGGTTCTGGAGATCTTGATCGCCATTACTCCCAGACACTGACCCGGAGTGGTAGTACCTGTTAGGGTCCCATCTATGGGTTAAATAGATAAAAAAATTAATTTTAAAATTAAAATGTGTTTTAAAAAAATGAGTTAAAAAAAATTGAATACCCAACAAGAATTAATAAAACAAAAGTTCTTCGCCATGAAATAATCCAACGGGTTGACATACCGTAAAATTCAACCAACCAACCATCCAGTCAACCAACCTACAAATGTTTTAAAACTTGTTTATTCCAATATCTGTTGATGATATATAAATAGGTTTGTTATATTTTCATTTTAAAATATCGTTTTCTGAAGGAGTTTCATAACGTCACCCCTGTAAGATTCAAAGGTTATGACAAAGTCATAACTCGTTGAAACGCAAACAAACTCCGACACAGGTTCAGGGACAAAACATTTTATATAATACAGCACACGAATAAACAAGATACATAAACAATGGAAGATAGAATAGTGTACATAAACATACATACATAAAAGTCACTGACAAGATAATATAAAAGTACACATAATACAAAGGTACAGACATGAGACTAAGAATAGTCCATGCTGTATAAATCACTTACAGTGACTAGTAGCCGGCGTTGAGGGCCGAAGCCCCAACGAGAAGGGAATAACAATGTCTAACCCATGTGGTCTCGTAGTGAGGAAAGAGCTAGAAAAGAGGAAGAGAAGTTTGAAATAGCCGCTTAAATACCAGCTGTCCCCTAGTGGGAACAAGCGACAACAAGCCGGGCAGATAACTCCTCAGACGCATGGGAAAATAACCCCTACACCCCTTAATATTGATATAAATATAAATATGATGATAAATCTTATTATAATGGAGTTTGTGCATTTGTCTGTCTGTAACCGGAATTATATTACTATTCAAAGTCACAATTCCCTTAATTATTAACATCACATTCTCCGTGATTTTATTTCTATTCAAACTTCAATTATTAATAAAATCGCTTTACATTATCAATATTGTTGGCTTTATGTACATACTAATAATATGCAATTGTTTCTATATATACAACAAAATAGCTGTTTACAGTGTGAACGGGAAGGCTAATTTGCATATTGATATTAAAAATTTGATTTTAATAAATATGCGCTTAGTATTATTGATTTCTAATTGTTTGGTTTTATCTTAATTAATATGAGCAAAATCTCTCCTATAAATCTTTAAAAAATCCATTAACAGGAAAAAATAACTGTCATTTTATTTTTTACTTCCAATTTAACTAAATAATTAGGAAAATTTATCAATGAAAGACGGGAGTAATGGAAGAGTAAGTTTCCGTTGTTCTATTTTTCGATTATACCCGCCTCTGTTTCAAATATTCTTATCTGCATTCAATCATATTCATTCAATCATAGATAATTACATCCTTTCAATATTTGTTTTTTAAATATTTTTTGTACTTATTTTTTCGGATAAAGGGAGACAACTTCGTGCTTCTAAAATTCAAATTTTTTCATTTGCTGAGAAATGTAAACCATGTGACATTGTCAGAAGAATGTATATTGTGTACGAAGTTTTAATCTAAAAATTCTTGCCAATAGTCTAAACATGGGTTTGCATCGACGAATCGATGGAGTAGAAAAAAGGAATACTTTCCGGTAAAGACGCAGTGGTTAGTAAAGAAGGCCGAGACACACATACACACACTCTCTCTCTATCACACACACACACACACACACACACACACACACACACACACACATATATATATATGTGTGTGTGTGTGTGTGTATCATATAACTTCTAAACATCTTCCTCACACACACACACACACACACACACACACACACACATATATATATATATATATATATATATATATATATATATATATATAAGAACATTGCAAACGAAATCAACTAAAATAATTTTTTTCCCTGAACAGATGGACTTGCCCCCTCTAATACAATTCTCTGTCCGGATTATAGTGACTTGTCAAACACTTAAAAAATTATTTTAATTATTTTATTTTTTAAAACTTTCTAAAAACAATTTTTTTAACAAGAAATTTTCTCCTGACGATGAGCTAAGGTTGGAACTAGTTGAGAAAAATAAACAAAATAAAAGAATTATTCCTGTTTGTCTTATCACTTTTTGTTTATCTTATATATATATATATATTATATATATATATATATATATATATATATATATATAGAGAGAGAGAGAGAGAGAGAGAGAGAAATAAATAAATTGGGTCGTAATATATATAATATACTCATATATACACATTAATACTCGTGTTCCTTGAGAGTACGACCGTTATTATCTTGCAACACCCTCTGGTTAAAAATGAAACCGTCCAAATCATCCAAGATAAAAATGTAAACGCTGATTATATGGAGTTGCCTATCCGTCAAATTCTATTTCTTACTTAGAGTATCTTCACCTCAACTAAATAATGGACCACTCCTTTTTTATCATAAAGAAAGAAAGGGAAGAAAAAGGACATTCTACACAGAAAAAATATAAAGAAAGAAAGAGAGTAGGGGAAAGATAGAGAAGAGGAGTGCGCGTGCGAAAGCTATAACGCTAATCTGTTTCAATCGAACATAATGAAAAGATGAAAAGAAGGAATGAAATAAAAAAAAAAAAGAGTGGGAAATAATTTTTTTTACATATTGAACTATTTCGCAATAGCTCTTAAGTAAGCATATCAAACGTTGTAATAACTGAATTATCATCATACTGTAGAACAGGTATGTCAAACTGAATAGCCCCCTTAGGGTCACATGGATTACTTTTGTATATCATGAAGGCCGCATGGATTACATATGTCTATCATGAGAACCGCACATGACATCTAAGTCTTTTAACCCTTCTTCTACATTAACAGAAAAAAAGTGATGATTATTATTTTTTCACGCTCAGAGTTGCGGAGACATGGAATAAACTGCCCGCGTCTGTTGTAGGCTGCCGAAGCACTGAGTCTTTCAAAGCCTCCATGCTTCCTGTAGTCCGCCGACACTATACCTGATGCCACTCTCCACATACATATGCACACACGCGCACATATACATGCATATTACTACTGTAAACTGTTCATGTTCCTGACACTAATACATTATTCTGTGTACTTGACATGAGACTTTGATGAGTTGTGGTGCACCTGAGCACTGTACACATACATGCATATTACTACTGTAAACTGTTCATGTTCCTGACACTAATACATTATTCTGTGTACTTGACATGAGACTTTGATGAGTTGTGGTGCACCTGAGCACTGTACACATACATGCATATTACTACTGTAAACTGTTCATGTTCCTGACACTAATACATTATTCTGTGTACTTGACATGAGACTTTGATGAGTTGTGGTGCACCTGAGCACTGTACACAATACATTTCATTATTATTATTATTATTATTATTATTATTATTATAATATTATTATTATTATTATTATTATTATTATTATTATTATTAACTTCTTTATTATCAACTAAAATCCAATGAATACATATCTAAAAAAAAAACAAACAAAAAACAAACAATTTTGTTAAAAAGAAAGGAAAAAAGACTATTACTGACAGAGTTCAAATAATAAAGCGTACAAGTGTCACTCTTTCCGCAACTCAAGGAAGGGATGAGAGACAATGCGTAGATAACAGACTCTGTTTCTTAATAATAACACGTTGCCCGAATGAAAACAGACGAGATTGCAGTCTGCGGGTGGGCCGCACCTGTGCTTGCTGAGGGCCGAATGTGGCCCGCATACGTTTAATGGGTCGCAATTAGATTTTAAAAAGTTTGAAAAAAAAAAGTTTAAAAAAAATTAAAAAAATGATCACGTGTCCGTGTAAAATCAGCTGAGTAATCTTGGAATTTCCTGGATCTATAAGGTCTTTCCCCTTCTAACCAACCGGATATGATTTTTCATATTATAAACAATAAGACATTGACTAAGTTCTATTTTTTTTGTTTTTTTGTCTAAGTACTTTTAGGATCTGGAATATACTCCCCCAAATTCCCCGAATCATCTATGTTTATTGTTTTTGCTAATTCTTTTTTAATCTATCTATACATATGAAAACCACAGTTGGTGTGTATATATAAAAATGATGAAAAAACAAATTAAATTGAAAGTTGACATTTATTCAAGCCGACACTATAGCGATTCGGTTTTTATTCAAACCATCAACAGGGCTATTAATTATGTAAAAAGAAAACTGTTGACAATCAAAAGCTGGTAAGCCTTGTGTAAAGGCCTCTGTTGATATTCAAAATAAGACAAAAGACACAAATTAAAACGCCACGTAACGTTAGC
>CM042167.1:26038525-26046025 GCA_023376005.1 Doryteuthis pealeii | reverse complement strand
TCGACTTGAGTTCAAATCCTGTTGTTAGCATTTCATTTCCCATAAGCTAATAGCCTTGGGAAAGGTATGCATCCACCTTCTCTGCCTCTAGCAATGGGTAAATAGTTGGGCAGACTGGGCTATTTAACCTTGATTAGTCAACGAGTCTAGGAAAAGGAAAACTCTGAATTCAAACCTGTTAAGCTCTGTTTATAAAATTAACCTTGTGTTACATCGTGCTCGGAGAGGTTGGTAAATATGTACAACCATATACAGAACTTATCGCTCGAATTTTTTTTGGTTGGTTGGATTTTAGGGTGTGTCAACTCTTGGTTGAGCCAATTGGAATTAATGTATGTGTCTTTCTATTTATACCAATGTGTGTGTATGTATGTGTTTGTGCATTTTTGTGTATATGTCTATTCATTAATTTACGTTTGAAATTTATTTTGTAGTCGGCCTTTACTACGTCTCTATTCCAAGGTTAAGCGTCTGCATCGGTCGCCACTAGAATATATGATGTTACTCTCTCAAAGTCTGGGTCAGCGAAATAGATTACCCCACCCCACACACAAGCACGCACAGAACTTAGATATTGCTCGAATCGAGGGGTGGGGAGACCTAGAGTATTGATTTGTTTACTTTTGAGATTTATAAATGCTGGACATTTTTAAGTACAATTTCAATGCTGTCAATATCTTCGAATATAAATCAAATCTTTTGCACACAATGCAGGAACCGGTGATATTTAATATGTATATTATCTACTTTGTCGTTAATTGTTTTATTTTCGTAGTTTCATCCAGACATACATACGTACATACATACATACATACACACCAACTGCCCTTTTTGTTTGTCTTTTTGGTTGTCTTTCTTCATCTTTTCCTTTCGGCTGAAAATACTCCGACTAATGCAAATTCGTTCTGGCCGGATTTTCTCTCAGATAAAACCTTTCGTATATCAAAATGGAATATAGGACACAATCATCACATGAATTCGACGTAGATAGAATTTAATAAACATTTATTTGTATTATTAAAAGGCAAGAATATTTCAGCCTTACGCTTGAAATTTATTACTTATTATAAATTATTATAAATTTATAAATTTATTATAAATCTTCTTTGTCTAGATAGTAAACGAAAAAAAAAATGCAGTCAAAATTTAGCTGTTCAGTTTAGAACAAAGATATATTCTTTGAAAGATATGGAGTAAAACACATCTAAGATTTTTACAGATTACTTTTATAATTTCAATTAATATTCCTCAGGGTCATGTTTAGTTTATTTATTTGTTTGTTGTGTATGCTTCGGCTTCTTCTCACATCAACTTTTAACTAAAACATAAATAAATGAATACATAGATAAAAATAATTTTAGCACAGAACATATAAATTATTAATATATATATATATATATATATATATATATATATATATATATATATATGTACCAACCCTCCGCACAAGTAGGATATGATACAAGGTCAATTTCTTAAGCGGAATTTAACAGGATTGAATTCAGAGTTTCCTTCTCATAGACTGTTTACCTACCCAATGTTAAAGTGCCCAGTCTGCCCTACTATTTACCCATAGCTGGAGGGAGAGTATTTGGATTCATAACTTTTCTAAGGGTATTAGTGCTATGTTTAATGTAGACAGCCTCATCTAGGATTTGAACTCGGATCGACGAGTCCATTTCCTACGACTCTAACCATTACACCACAATAAATTGATATAAGGATTGTAGTGAAATGGTTAGCAAGCTAGTATCGCAAATCCATTACTACTAAATGATGAACAAAATTATCAAAAATCAGAGAATTATCTGATTTTGATAAAATTTTCTGTGTTGACTTATTAATCAACGAATTTTTCTTTTAATTAGTGAATCGTTTTTTTGTTTTTTTAAAAAAAAAATTTTTTTAGTTTATTTTACATTTTATTTTCCGATGTTTGGTACTTATTTTCTACCAGAGTAGTTCCCTTAATTTTTTCTCTTCTATTCAATATCGACTATGAATAAGTCGTGGAAGCAGCACCCCACAAAAAAGCAACTGTACGGTCACATGCCCCCCATCTCACAAACCATACGAGTAAGACGGGCAAGACATGCAGGACACTGCTGGAGAAGCAAGGACGAGATCGTAAGCGACGTACTACTGTGGAACCCAGCACATGGGCACGCTAAAGAGGGCCGCCCAGCCAGGACCTACATTGACCAACTATGTAGGGATGCTGACTTCTGTGCGGAGGAGCTCCCAGAGTCGATGAATGATAGGGAAGGTTGGCGAGAGATCGTCATGGATATCCGTGCAAATTGCGCGACATGATGATGATGATACTTAGAAGAATCTCTAGACATCTGAGGAGACTTGCTGTCACTTTAGACGTCAGTAAAAATCGTCAGTTAAAGTTGGTGTGAAAAATTGGCACGGAATTCAAGTATGGGCGCGAAAAGACAGATCCAATGTTAAAAAAGCAATTAGTTGATCTGAGATTAATCAAGACAAATTTGGCATATAAAACACCGGGGAGATAAAAACTGTTAGAAATCAATTGAGATCCGTTTGTACAAGCGAAACAGATGTTTGTGAAGAAATTATAGGAAAAACATATCGTCTTTGAAAAAAATACTATATTGATTGTAGAATAACATTGCAATGCTGACGAAATTGGTTAAACTAGCAGGACCTGTGGATATACCACAGTATAATAATTTAATTATTACAACGTTTGATATGTTTACTTAAGAGCTATTGCAATAAAAATACTTCAATATGTAAGTAAAAAGTAAAGTCGTCGGGGCGGCCTAAAGTCAGTATCAGCCAATTAGCGAGGGAATCTATCCCCTTTTAAATAGCGCTAGACCAAGGAGATTGTTTTGGCGTCTGAGGTGGAGCGCCACATCTACCATCAGCTCATTACTTTACCGCACTGAGCTTTACTGTGCTACTCATACGCTGAGTTGGCGAGGACCAATATCGAACTAGGAACCTTGTGGTTTCTAGCCGAGCGCTCTACCGACTGAGCTATGTAAAAGGTATAATAATCTTGATTTAACTCTCCTCTCTCTCTCTCTCTCTCTCTCTCTCTCTCTCTCTCTCTCTCTCTCTCTCTCTCACACACACACACACACACTGTTTTTTTGTCTTTCTTTCCTTCTTTTCATCTTTTCATTATGTTCGTTTGAAACAGATTAGCGTTATCACTTCCACGCGCTCACCCCCCCCCCCACTCTCTATCTTCCCCTACCCTTTTTCATATTATATTTTTATTGTGTAGCATGTCAGGATTTACATTTTTGCATTTCATGTTGGACAATTTGGACGGTTTCATTTTTAACCAGAGGGTGTTGCAAGATGATAACTGTCGTACAATTAAGGAACACACGTGTTAATGTATAGATAAATTAGTGACTGCATTGTTAAGATCGGTTCGAATACTCAGAAGAGTCCTGGAGACATACGGAGCCTCCAATGAAAGACCATCGTCTAAGGCGGGTGTGAAAAATTCTGAAGGAGAGTAATAATGATAAGGTCCAGTATCAAACAGAGTATTATCTGGTTTATGAATATACCCTTTGTGTCTAGCCTTGTATTTGTTTTCACAGTCGAGTATTCTTATCTAATATTGATAATGTTTAGATAGATCTGAACCATAGAAGTTTAAAGTCGACAACCATGGAGCTTGGAGGGTTTGTCGTGAGCGGTGGGTTTGGTTTGGTTTTGTGGTCTTGTTTTACGGCATATCAATGCTTTTCGGGTCATTTAATGCCGAATCAAGTAATTTTGATATTCAGTTTCTTACCGTACCTTCGCTTGTTTGAATAGTCACCCATCAAAGTATTGAACTGGTTGTATAGGTGCTTAACTTCGGTGAACAAGCCCAATGGTTCTCAAGTTTTTTTTTTAGTTTTTTTTTTTTACCCCTTTGATTCGTATCTTACTATGGTGGACCCCCTAGCCATTCGAAGATTAAAAATAAAATTGTATTTTTATGATTAAATATTTTTGCTTACCAGGATCTTAAAATTTTTTATATGGTCTACTGGAGGCTATAGGGTCCCGGTTTAGAACCACTGATTTAAACTAGATTGATATTGATTCAGTTTCTCTTTTTAGGTTACCTCTGCGTCGTTATGTCCAACTCATTTCGTGTGCAAGTTTTTTTTATTTGTCATCTAAAGCAGTAGTTCTCAACTCCCCTTTTTTTACCAATGGGTCTCTTTGATTACTATTTTACTATGGTGCCATACCAATGTTAAAAAGCCCAGTTAAACCTATTTACCCAAACCTGGAGGGAGAGTGACTGGATGCATACGTTTCCCAAGGTTGTTACCGATAAGTTTAAACAACCTCGTCCAGGATTCGAACTCAGGTCGACGACTCCATTTCCTACGACTAACAACTAAACCAGTTTATACGAGTATATCTACCCAACCACTCCGTAGCAAGTAGTACAACAGGTTTGAATTCAGAAGGTTCATTCTCCAAGACTGGTTGCCATAGCAAGATTAAAAAGTCTGTCTTCTATTTACCCATAACTGATGGGTAAATAGTTGGACTCATATCTTTCTACGACGCTTTCGATTTATAAGATCTCATAGCCATTCGATGTAAATTCTATTGTATTTTATGATTAGATATTTTTTGCTTGTTTGGAGCCCACAAAAAAGTTAGATGGTCCTCGGCGTGTGGTGTAATGGTTAGAGTCGTAGGAAATAGACTAGTCGATCCGAGTTCCAATCTTGGACAAGGCTGTTTTGCATTTTCTTTGGGGAAAGTTATGCATCCAGCTACCCCCCTCCAGCTTTGGGTAAATAGTAAGATAGTCTGTGCTCTTTCATCTTGGCTAGGTAACCAGTCTAAGAGAAGGAAAACTCTGAATGCAAACCAGTTAAACTCCACTTAAGAAATTGACCATGTGTGCATTCTGCTCGTGTGGGGTGTTGGCAAATACATATATGGTCCCGGCAGGAAGAGGACATATGCCCCCCCGGTTGAGAACCGGTGCTTTCAACGTGACTTGACCGTAAGCCGTGAGCGGTAGTACCCGGCATTGTGCTCATACTTAAGTAAACTTAGTTGTAGTGAAATGGTTATGAAAATTGACTTGCAGATCAATAACGACTGGGAGTGGGATCATGGGTGGTGTAGGATGGAATGTCCGATGTTTACTGTGTATCCCACGCTTCAGCTTTGGTGCCAAAATCTAAGTAGCGTTGAGTAAATAACTGCAGTGATCAATCGCCGTTCGTTCACATCTTCCTCTGACCGATTAAAATATTTACTCATAATAATCTAATTACTTTTCTTCTAATAACAATAAACTTCGAAATAATTAAAAAAAAAAAAATCAATCGACGAATCAGTTACTCCTTTTACTTTAAACGGTTTCCATTAACTTTCCTCTGGCGATATGATCTTTTCGATATGTAAAGATTAAAGAACTAAGAAAAATTAATTTAGTGAATGCAAAGTCGTACGCCAAACGTGCCTCTCGTAGCGTAATAATAATAATAATAATAATAATAATAATAATAATAATAATAATAATAATAATAATGGGTTTGGAAAAGAGTCTGGAAAAATTGGAAATTCGAAGAAGAATCGAGACCATCCAAATAACAACATTCTTAAGATCAGTTAGAATACTCAGAAGAGTCATGGAGACCCGAGGACACTTGCTCTCACTGAGCCTCCAATAAACCACCAGTTTAGGTGGGTGGGAAAAACAAGAACAAGAACAAGAACAAGAACAAGAACAAGAACAGCAACACATAATAATAATAATAATAATAATAATAATAATAATAATACTCAGAAGAGTCCTGGAGACCTGAGGAGACTTGCTGTCACTCAGACTCCAGTGAAAGACCATCAGCTAACACTGATGTGAAAACTCAAAATAATAATAGAATCTGGTTTATGAATATACCCTTTGTGTCTAGCCTTGTATTTGTTTTCACAGTCGAGTATTCTTATCTAATATTGATAATGTTTAGATAGATCTGAACCATAGATCATCATAGATAAATCCCGAACAGATACTATCACTGTGGCTTAAAGTGGACCTGGGTTTAATGGCAATGAAAGGGTGACTTCACACTCACCAGAGCTCTAGAAGTGGAGCCTCGCCACTGGATGCAGATTAATGTCATACCCAGAACACTTATTATGCTCTTTCTTTCATTCATTCATTCATTTTTGTTTGTTTCTCTTTCTTTCTTCTTTCTTTCTTTCTTTCTTTCTTTCTTTCTTTTCGTTTCGTTCTTATTTTTACTCTTTTTCTTCTTTCTTTCTTTCTTTCTTTCTTTCTTTTCCTTCTTATTTTCTTTTTCTTTCTTTCTTTCTTTTTTCTTTCTTTCTTTCTTTCTTTCTTTCTTTCTTTCTTTCTTTCTTTCATTCATTCTTTTCGTTCTTATTTTCACTCTTTCTTTCTTTTTTCTTATCTTTCCTTCTTTTTTTCTTATGTTTCCTTCTTTTTTGCTTTTCATTTTTAACTTTCTTTCTTTCTTTCTTTTCCATTATATTTTTTTTCTTTTCTGTCCTTTCTTTCTTCTATCAGTTCTTTTAAACTTTCTTTCTTATTAACGAAGAGTATTGATAATGATATAACCTAATACAAGTGGAGACATACAGGGTCTTTAGATGTGTACATAAATTAACCTGTAACCTCCCTCACCACCACAAAAAGACCCTAATTAAAAAAAAAAAATACGAAGAATCTTTTGATACACCCTTATAATAATCTTCAGTTCAAACAGTGATTCGTAATCTGTCTTAGTTCAAACAACCCCAACCCCGAATCACCACGTAAAAGAATGACCTTGTGTTAATCCAGCCTGGTGGGAGGTAAGGGATTTTTTTATTACCCCTCTTCAACAGCTGAAATAAATTAATGTCCCCGACGGACTATATATCCTTCCCGACCCACACCGCGTAGAAACTGGCCGTGGACACCCATTGTTACCAATCTTTTCCATATGTAGTTATAAGGTGAAGATCAAAAAGCAAAGGTAACGAAGGTGCAGTTTTATTACGTAAATGTTGAGTAGAGAAGACCCATACTTTAAAAACAGTATATGTATCTCATCGTTGGGTAATGGTTAGCAATATAGTCTCGCAGATCCATAACCACTGAATAGCAAGTTCAATCCTCGCGGGATGCTCCCATACTTGCAACCTACTCGTGGCGAAAGGGTTGGGTAAAAAAAGCGTGTTTCCTCGTGGTGTGGTAGTTAGCAAGCTAGTCTCACAGATCCATAACAACTGCATAGCAAGTTCGATCCTCGGGGGGTGCACTATACTTCCAACTTTGTGTCACATATTATCCGTGGCGTGTTTGGGTATATCAAGGGCGTCCCATCGTGGTGTAATGGTTAGCAATCTAGTCTCGCAGATCCATAACCACTGAATAGCAAGTTCAATCCTCGCGGGATGCTCCCATACTTGCGACCTTGTGTCACATCCTACTCGTGGCGAATGGGTTGGGTAAAAAAAGCGTGTTCCTCTTGG
>CM042167.1:26028525-26033525 GCA_023376005.1 Doryteuthis pealeii | reverse complement strand
ATTCCTGAAAGCTGTTTGTGGTCGAAAATTATTGTAGCCCAACAAAGGTTACGAAATGAGGAATAACAAAACGGAGGTTGGAAATGAAATGGAATCTTTATAACATTAATAAAATACAATACTCGCCAGTGGCATGTGAAGAAGGTAAAGCGCTGCTAGTAGTATAAGACTTACCCAGTCTTATACCGCCCTGTCGGCTGCGGCGTTAGAATGCACTGAGACTCCCCCAATGGGGCCACCTGTTGGCCGTGGGTGGCGACCCGTGATGCTTAAGGTTAGAACCCAGGTGGATGAGCAGTTCATGACTTGCAATACTCCACTTTGGCCCTATCTTGGGCTAGACGGGCGGTCTGAGAGGCCCCCTCCGATCAATCGGCTGGTCACGTCAAGCCCTAGCACCTATATGATTTTTCCAACCCTATTGCCCTTATGGCAAGCCCCAACCCCTTTTTATCATATGGGTGCTAGAAGGCGGTGGCTGCGGGTCTACATGTCCTGGGAATGACGTTAAACTCTATCTGATGGTGGGGTTCCAGTTTTGGAGGTTTGGGGAATGTGGAGCACCTCTTCATCACCATTGCTCCCTGGTCCACTCTGACCCGGAGTGGTAGTACCTGTTAGGGTCCCATCTATGGGTTAAATAGAAAAATGTATTTATAAACAAAATTGTATTATCCATTAAGAATTGAGTTATTTCAAAACTTTATCGGCATTAAATGACCCACTGAGGTTGATATGCCGTAAAACAAAACAAACCAAACCAAACCAGTCTTATAAAATAAATACTTAAATACTCCTGTATTTATGAGGACTGGGACATACCCATTAATGTTCATAGGTAGGGTATATAAAGAAATTGTTGTAATGTAAAATGGATTGATCCATTTCTGGTTCCCAGATAATTGCTTATTTAAACTTTTTAAATAGTATTTCGTGCACAAGTTCATACACAAAATCAATGAAAATCATTAAATCTAACACGACGACGTGGACAAAAGTAGCAATCGTTCTGGTTGGTTAAAAAAAACGCAGTTAATTTTTCAAGCTCATCCCGAAAATGTACGATGACCCTGTGCCCGTAAACGTTCATCGGATTGTTAGATTCCAACACTGTCAACAGTAACTTTCAGAAAATTTGTCCGTGAACTGATTTATTGGTGAGGAGAGGTGTTTATGAACCGAGGATCCACTGTACCCCCAGGTCATTGCAAAGAGAACATATTCTTTTAAAATTTCATAAATATCTACATTTTTTTGTTTCTTAATGTGAACTTTTTGAAGTTAAGTTCGCTTCCTTTGTCGATATCATATATGTTCATTATCTCAGTTAATTTGTTTCTTTTGGTTTTATTTTATTCAGTATTAAATTGTTTGCTAAGCCTGATATCTTTTTCGGGGTGCTATTGATTTGATTCTGGTAAAGGCTGTGACATCTGGGGTCTATTATTGTATTCACATCATACAACAATAGGCAACCCACATTTCACACTTGTCAGCTTCGTCAAATGATCCCATAGGCACATCGCAATTACTCTGTCCCCTTCGTAATCCCTGTATCTTTGTAACAATAACAGAAATCTTTTTATTATGGCTACATAAGTTTGTTTCCATGCGGACAACGTCAAATCTCATCGCTTTCAAAGTATTTTTCCCCGCTCGCTTTCAAAGTAAGTATTTTTCTCGTTCGTAAAGTATTTTTCTCGGTCCCAAAGTAAGTATTTATTCTTGCAGTCAAAGTAAGTATTTTTCTCGTTCGTAAAGTATTTCTAATGCTCCCAATATAAGTAATTTGCCTCGCTCTCAAAGTAAGTATTTTTTCTCGCTCTTAAAGTATTTTTTCTTGCTCCCAAAGTAAGTATTTTTTCTCGTTGTTAAAGTAAGTATTTTCCCGCTTGCAAAGTATTTTTCTTGCTCTCAAGTAAGTAATTTTTGTATTTTTGTTTTAGCAGAATTAAAAAAAGTTTGTTATTAAAACAAATCGTTTTTTCTTCAAAAGAAAAGGTCCGTCTCGACCTTTTACTAAAAATAACACTGAAAAAACAATTTTTCTTTTGAAAACGCGTTTTTATGAAATGGTGGTCTGTTTAATGACCTAACGTGGGAAACTGATCGTAAAATCTAAAAAAATAGGTTAATTGATTTATCATTATTTTTATATAATCTTACAATTTCAATTTGATCTAATCGATAAATCAAACCTGTTTAAATAATAACTGGCTGCCGAAATAAACAGGGTCGGCTGGAGGTAGCATACTAGCATCATTGAGGAGACGTGATACGTCGAAACACTGTGTCTGTGAATGACTAAAATATATGCTTCCCATCCCTTTCGCTTACGACCGCCGATTACACTTAAAGTCAATGATCACCTATGACGGCCTTTACATATATACATATGTATGTATTTATCAGCTAAATTCTCGTTCCAGTTTGAAGGTGTGTTGATGGCCGTGTGGTTAAGAACTCGGTCTGATGATAAATCGATCGAGTTTTGACTCCAGCTGTAGGTAACCTACGAACGTCTAGCCACACTGAGGAAACGCGATACGTCGAAACATAGCGTCTGTGAATGACTAAAATAATATATATATATATATATATATATATATATATATATATATATATGGATTGAAAATGTGGAACAGTATGTAGAATTTAGAAAAACCAAAGTCTTCCAAAATATGATTTTTTTATATGGTGAAGTCGACGTTAAAACGTTTCCGTTTTTATCAAAACTTAATCAGGACTTTAGGATGGAAAAAGTGTTGGCTAAGTAGTGATGGTAATATTTTCAAAAGAATTTCCATCACTGTTTAGACAACACATTTTCCATCATTATGCCCTGATGAAGGTTTAAGAAAGAACGAAACTTTTTACGTCGATTTCAGGATCTAAAATAAATTTGTCTTTTTGGAATACTTTGTCTTTTTTTCTAATTTCTACACACACACACACACACACACACACACACACATACACACACATACACACACACACATACACACACGCACACACACGCGCGCACTAACACACACACACACACATACACACACACACCCACATACACACACGCACACATATATATTATATAGATAATATGGCTGCCATATTTATAAGTAAACAGTACTCAATATCATTGATAGAGCATTCATATTTAAGTTAAGGTAGCGTGGACATGGAGTCAACGGCGCCTGGTTTCTAGTCTATGCAATTTTCAGACTAAGATCACATAGGCGAAGAACTGTCTGTAACAAGGCACCGCTGACTCCATGTCTTTGCTACCTTAATATATATATATATAACGAACTGGTATAGTGTCAAAGAACTCTCGATATGGAGCAGACATCGTGACCCTTGCGGGAGTCCGCTTTAGCGATGAGGACCAATTGACAGAATTCGGGGCCGGTACACATTCTCTTGGAAAGGCAGGCCGATGGTAGCTCTAAGGATTTGAGGTAAGTCAGCTCGAGCACCCCACCCTGAAGCGGCCTCGACATAGGCGGATCATGACGGACGGCACGTACACATTTCCTACAGTAAAGACTGACCATATATGTTACTTGTGTGGCAGGGCCTGCCTGTCGAGGGCTGGGCTTCTCATTCACGCACGGTCGCATGCGAGGGGAAGCCGAGAAAGGGGTCATGTGTGACAGGGAACATTAAAAAAATCAAATTTGGGCCCTCTGCATGCTCACAACCGAATTACTTGTAGAAATGGCTTTTTTCTGCGAAGAAGTGGCAATCACCATATATATATATATATATATATATATATATATATATATATATATATATATGTGTGTGTGTGTGTGTGTGTGTGTGGTGTGTGAATATCTAAGTTAGGATAGCATAGAAATAGAGTCGACGATCCTTATGGTAGTTTCTTTAAGATATGATTTCAAACAGTGCCCACCTGTTCACCATTCCTGTCAAAATATTTGGATGATTAAAATAATGTTAACACCTTTTTTGGGGAGTACCCTTATGATATGATGATTTCAAACAGCATCCGCACACACACACACACACACACACACACATATATATATATGTATATATATGATAATATCTATTTATTTTCTTTATTTCAATAAACAGAAGAAAGAAATTAAGCCAGCAAGAAAGAAAGAAAGAAGTGTAAAAAGAAAGAAAGAAAGCGTAAAAGAAAAAAAGAAAAAAAGAAAGAAAAATTGTTAAACAAACAAAACAAAGAAAAGAAAAATAAATAAGAAAGAAGGGAAAGGAAAGAGTAAAAGAAAGAAAGAAAGCGTATAACAGGTACTACCACTCCGGGTCAGTGTGAATCTGGGAGTATGGGAAATGAAGGAGTACACCACACTCCCCAGAGCCCCAGAATTGGAACCTCACCACTAGTTTAACGTCATACCCAGGATATTGAAAAGTTAGGATTGCGCACTATACCCCAAAACTATATAAATTGCTTTTTTTTTTTGCTCCTCATATTCGGGACGGATGATTGAAAGTAAGTTATATCTATTATCAAAACAAATGTTTTTTTACGCCGATACAGAGAAAAATCTACTGGAATGTGTTATTTTTTATAATACTAGAAGCGGCTACCCGGCGTCGCCTAGGTAGAGGGGGATTTTTAAAAGTTAGTCCCGCAGATCTATTATTACTGAATCGTGAGTTGAATCCTCGTGGGATGCCCCATTTAGATATCTATGTGAAAAAAAAGACCTTGCATTGATCCAGCTACTCTGAAAAGAAATGTCTTAAACGTCTTAAATTTTATCTTTTAATTATCTTCACAAATATAAATCAAATCCCTATTGTTTTTGCTCAAAAACCAAGCCCTGGTGATATTTAATGTGTATGTATATTTACATACACACAACTGCCCTTTATATATGTATAGATTGTTCCTCCGAAGTTAAATCGGCGATAAATTGTCGGTATCAGCCGGACAGCGAAGGAGTCTATCCCCTTTTTATTAGTGATAGACCAGGGAATTGTTTTTGTGTCTGAGGTAGTGAGAC
>CM042167.1:25981025-26021025 GCA_023376005.1 Doryteuthis pealeii | reverse complement strand
ATTTTTAAACTGAATCATTTTAACAGTCGTAGTTTACCGCTGCTGGGATTTGAAAAAAAAAAAAACAAAAAAAAAAAAAAAAAGCAACAATAAATTATAAAAAAACAAGACCTTTCAAAGACTGATAATAAAATTTGTTATACTTGAGCAATTGGTTGAATTTCAGTTTTTTTTGGTGCCGTGTACCTTCCGTAGCAACCAAACGGTAATCGTAGATTCTGAAATTCATTTCGAAAGTTCTCATTACAGAATCCATAGACCAAAGGGTTCATGCTGCTATTTAGGGCCCACGTGCCATAAATGAGTTCCCGCACGGTGCGGGTGGCTATCGAGAATTTCATATCGGTGAACTGCGCAAAAACAACAGAGACCATAAGAGACGGTACAAAACTAATGGCAAAGAGAAGAGAAATAAGTACGACCGTCCGGTTCGTCCGGTGGAGGTTCTTCTTCTGTGGTGACTGATGGTCATCACCCTCCTCCTGGGGGTCGTTGTGCCGATGTCGAAGGTCCGATTGGATAAAGTGTTTCTTGGCCTCTTTCCATACAAGGCAATATAAGACTAGCATGCTCCCCAGTACGGTGACCAGCACCACGAAGAGGGCCAGAAAATACCCCTGGGTCACCACCGAATTGAAGTCCATTACGCAGATATAGCCCACCAGATCTCCATTGTCGGTGAGCGACAGACTCCGCCGGTCGTAGATCAAAGCGGCCGTAACAGCAAACGCTAACGAGACTATGGAGATAACCAGAAATAGGATTTTAGCGTGTCGCAGCGTCATCTGCGCCTGCGTAGGACGGCAGACCTTCTTGTAACGGTCGACGGAGATGATGAGCAGGGTCAACGCCGACGCTACGCACGTGAAACAGATGATGGAATTCTGGACTTTGCAAAGGGTGCCGGACGGATACATGACGGGTAGCCAGAGTTCGACCATTTTTAAAGGGAAGGCGACCAGACAGCAAATGATGTCAAAAACGGCCAGCAAGGTTATGAAATGTTGAAGGTTCGTTTTTTTTAGGCGAAAGCCATAGCCGTAAATGACGCCGGCGTTACCCACAATGCCAAACGGCGTTAGGAGGAGGAGGCATATAAATGTGGGGATTTTCGTCAGAGCCTCGTTGAAGTTGAACGCGGCAAGCGCCGTTGTGTTACCGGTAATTGAATCCGCCATGTTTTTTTGTTGGGTTATTTATATATATATTTATTGATTTTTAATGCTTTTAAAGTTGATAGACGTCTGTTTGGGACAGCAATATTGATTCGAAGCAAGTAAGAAAAAGTTATTGTTGAGTCGTTTGGTTAATCTGAAAAAGAAAATAAAAATGATACAGAAATAAAACTGTGAGAAGTATAAAGAAAACAACTCAAAACAAAACAAAACAAAACAAAAAACAACAAAAAAACAAAGCAAAAAAAACAAAACAAACAACAACGCTGGATAAATAACCGAAGACAATTAAAAAAAGACAAAACAAAACAAAAACTAATAAGAATATGCGCCCTCTGGGCATAAGTATTTAAGTTTTAATGTAATTATAAGAATTGAATGTTGTTTTAGCTTTAGTGGCCAAAACTGCTTATAATACGTTAGAAAACTTCCGATGAGTCATTAACGTAGGTGAGCATGTATGTAATAAAATCCAACAAAGAAGTACATATAACAACAATACAGACTTTATTGTCGTGGCACATGTAGCATGAAATATACAAACAGTTAAGACGAAAGTCTTTAGGAAGTAAGAAAGAATCTTTATAGAATAGAAGAGTCAATTACTGTGTAAGAACCAGGTGGTAGGGTCTATAAAGAGCTACCTACACACATGGGTACAAACCTATCGTTTGGAGGCAAGGCCTCTCACCTTAATGGACAGAGACACCACTTGTCTAGTCCATCATTGTGGATGCCAGACCAAAGAGAGACAACCCCCCGGGCTGAGTTTAAATCACCAGGCAGTAGTGCCACGTAGTGGCAAATCTTGGTGACAAGGGAAGGTAACCTTTTTCCACTCAGGTCCATTCCAGCAAGGGAAGACAATCGCTGCATAATGAAATATAGGATTGGAACGAAAGTCTTGTCCGATACAAAATAGTATTTATTAAACCAATAAAGACAACATGTAAATTGAGAAATATAAACAAAACATCATCCGTCAGTGCCTCTAAAATGTTGAAAATAGTCTTCCTTATGGTCCACACATCTTTGCCAACGTTCTGGAAGTTGTTTTATGCTGTTCGCATAGAATTCTAAAGGTTTTGAAACAAAACAGTTTTCCAGATCACCGTTAACTTCTTTATGAATAATCTATTCATTTGATATTCATATTCATTTAATATTCAATTATTTAATATTCATATTTATTCAATATTCATATTTATTCAATATTTAATATTCATATTCATTTAATCTTTTTTAATTAATCGGTATATATATATTTGAATTTTTTTAATTTTTTAATTTAATTCATTTAATTCAATACATCATGAATAGTCTTCCTTATGGTCCACACATCTTTGCCAACGTTTTGAAAGCTGTTTGATACCGTTCGCATAGAATTCTAAAGGTTTTGAAACGAAACAGTTTTCCAAATCACCGTTAACTTCTTCAGCGAACTGATATGTATTCCCACGAAGTGAATTTTTCATAGGAGAAAACAGGTAATAGTCTGAAGGGGGAAAAGTCTGGTGAGTACGGTGGATGCAGTAATACCGTAAAACCGAATTATTGTTACTTTGTATCGGACAAGACTTTCGTTCCAATCCTATATATTAAACTAGAAAGACTAACGAAATTAAATAAGAACACTTATAAAAAGATTACACTTATTTTTAATCATATTTTACTTGGTTTCAATATAAATCATTCATAGAATTGATCTTAATACGTTGGGGAATAAAGAAATAAAATTAGAGATGAATAACACCAACTAATTACTTAATGAACCCGGTTTTATTAAAACCAGTATGCAAATTAACCACGCCATATATAATATTTTATAAACATTTATTTCTTAGTGATAAGACACATAGCAAGATTTTAAACGCAAAAATAACATGGGTTATTTTGAAGCAAATCTAACTCAGATTTTCATAGAGACATGGTTAATAAATAGGATTGATTCTATATATTAATGATTTTGATTTTGATTTATATACTCATTGATAAACTTCTTTTCCTGAGGGTGTTGTGACGTAAGCAGTTACGTAGTTTCGGTTACTGACAGACACCGAATCTTCATTATAATAAGCTTGAGAAATAAGATGATTGTTTGGTTGTTTTGTTTTACGATATATCAATCATTTCCGGGTCATAACATGCCAAATCAAGCCATTTTGATAAACAAATGACTCAGGTTGTTCACATTACCTGCTGTTGCTTAGGTGGTCACACACTTAAGTATTGGACTGGCTCATCGCTGCTTAACTTCGGTGATATAGCGAGAACCGATGTTTTCAGCGAGACTTAACCGTAATATATATATATATATATATATATATATATATAGAGAGAGAGAGAGAGAGAGATAGATAGATAGATAGATAGATAGAGAGAGAGAGAGAGAGAGAGAGAGAGAGAGAGAGAGGTTTTAGCTTTAGCAGGTTTGTTTTTCGAAATTACTGCTACGGTACTTACTTTCTACGATGTCACAGTTTAGCAGGTTACCCACTACGCTACGGGGACGATCCCTTTTTTATATCTTGGATAAGCGCGAAGGGAGATTTTGTAACAAACGTGTTTGTCTATTTTTGTAACCGCGACTACCTCTTTCATTTGGGACGTCCCATCGTGATGTAAAGGTTAGCATGCTAGTACCACAGATCCATTTACTACTGAATAGCGCCACTCCGTCGGCTGGGGCCGTAAAATACACAAACTACACCTCTGTGGAGGGGTAACCCCCCAATGTTGCCGCTTGTTGGTCGTGGGTGGTGACCCAGGATGCTTAAGGATGGAATACTGGTGATTGAGTAGTCCATGACATGTAACGCTCTACATTAGCCCTTACTTAGGCTAGATGAGCGGTCGGAGAGGCCCCCTCCTATCAATCAGCTGGTCACGTAAAGCCCTAGCATCTATAGGATTATCCCAAGCCTATATGGCAATCCCCCAACACTTTCTATCATATATGTGCTAGTAGGCGGTGGCTGAAAGTCTTTTGTCCAGGACACTATAACCCTCAGCCACCGCCTTCTAACACATATATAATAAAAAGGGTTTGGACTTGCCATAAGGGCAATTGGACCAAATAAGTAGGAGCAAAAGTATAGTGTCATATGTCATGGACTGCTTAGCCACTAGAGTTCCATCACGGGTCGTCATCCACGGTCAACAGGTTGCCTCATTGAGGGATTTTACTCCTCTGCAGAGGTGCAGTCAGTGTATTTTTCTGTCTCAGCCGACAGTACGATATCCTACCTGGAACGAACGGGTAGGGTAAATCCCTACCAATACCGTGACTGAGTAAAAAAAAAAAAAAAAGAAGTAAAAATCATGTAGAAGTCAAAAACAAACTTTTTAGTCCTGTTTGGTGGATTTAAGATTAAAATTTGATAATTTGTCCTTATTTTTGGGTCAAGTCTAAGGGGAAATGATAAGATGTGATCTTTAGGCTGTTAAGATGCCAGAAACCAAAACCATTAAAAGACATCTTGACAGAACCAACTTTAAGAAATCATGAAAGAATCCTGCCTTGTCTTAACAGCTCAAAAGTTGCTATTTTAACAGAAAAATAGACTTTATGACAGATATTATCTATATATTTATCCTGTGTGTCACATCCTGCCCGTGCGGAGGGAAGGTCCTCCGCACGAGCAGGATATGACACATTGTCAATTTCTTAACCGAACTTATTTTATTTATTTCTAAATATCTAATTATAACAGAGAAGAAGAGAAGGAGAAGAATATATATATATATATATATATATATATATATATATATAGAGAGAGAGAGAGAGAGAGAGTGTGTGTGTGTGTGTGTAAGAGAGAGAGAGACAGAGAGACAGAGACAGACAGACAGACAGAGTGTGTTGTGTAAGAGAGAGAGAGAGAGAGAAGAGAGAGAGAGAGAGAGAGAGAGAGAGAGAGAGAGAGTGTGTGTGTTTGTGTATGTAAAAGAGATAGAGAAGTGTATGTGTGTGTGTGTAAGTGAGAGAGAGACAGAGAGTGTGTGTGTGTGTGTAAGAGAGAGTGTGTGCAAGAGAGAGAGAGAGAAGAGAGAGAGAGAGAGAGAGAGAGTGTGTGTGTGTGTGTGTGAGAGAGAGAGAGAGAGAGAGAGAGAGAGAGAGAGAGAGAGAGAGAGAGAGAGAGAGAGAGTGTTTCATTCGTACCCGTCTTATGTTTTAAACAAGATGGAGATCTATACACAGGATAGTAAGCCTCTAAAATTATTAGACCAGCTCACTTACCCAGGTAATAATATCTCATCTACATAAAGAGACATCAATATTGATGCATAGGAAAGGCATGGGTTGCTGTAGACATATAATCCCTCATCGATGGAATTCTGATCTCTCTTATAAGATAAAGCGATAATTCTTCCAAGCGGTGGCTGTGACAGTACTACTGTATGGCTGTACTACTTGGGTTCTTATAAAAACGCCTTGAGAAAAAAGATAGATGGGAACTACACAGGGATGCTGCTTGCTGTTTTCAACAAATCCTGGAAGCAGCGTCTCACAAAAAAGGCAGCTGTAAGGCCACTTACCCCTATGCGTATATTGACCTTGCTTTATGTAGATGAGATATTGCTACCTATGTATGTGAACCGATCTACTAATTTCAAAGGCTTACCATCCAGTATGGAGTTGTCTCCATCTTATTCAAAACGCATGAATTCCAATTTATCTGAGATCAAATAGAGGCCAATGCTTCTTGCTGTCTTCTCTAGTCTGTGCAGTTGTGATTTAGCTTGTGCAGGTGTATTTGCGAAAAGCGCTAGATCATCTGCGGAGTCAGCACCTGTAATAGTTTCTGCGGGATATTGCCGGCTTCGTGAACAGAGTAAGTTTTCAGCTACAAAACACTATTTTTCACATAGTCTCAGCTATTGGCTATGAATTTTGGTCAGTAATGAACCTCATTCGTAAGAGGGTTGCTCTGAAAGTAATGCCTACTATTCATTTTATAATTAAACTACAACAAATGTAGAAATTACAATGACACCATTGCATAGGACAAGTTTTCAGCTACAAAACACTATTTTCCACAAAGTCACGGCTATTGGCTATGAAGTTTGGTTAGTAATGAACAAGAGTCAATATACCTCATTCGTAAGAGGGTTGTTCTGAAAGTAATGCCTCCTGTTCATTTCTAATGAAAATACAGAAATTACATTGACACCATTGCATAGGGCAAGTTTTCAGCTACAAAATATTGTATTTCTACAAAGTTACCATTATTTACTAAGCACTTTTTACAACGTGTCTCTCGTAAGAGGGGTGCGCCGAAAGTAATGCCTATAACTGATTTCCATGGAAACTACAAAATATACGGAGAACACAACACTGTTGAATAGAATAAGTTTTCAGCTACAAAACACTATTTTCCTGATAGTCACCGTCATTGGCTACTACTCTTTCCAGTGGGGAAGAAGATTCTCTATGTTACGCTCGTAAGAGGGTCGCTCCGAAAGTAATGCCTTTTATTTATTTTTAAATTTGATTAGAACGGATACAGGGAGTAAAATAACAGCGTGAATGAAGAATAATCAAGCTAAGTTCCAATTACCGTCGAATTGATAAGACACGGCAACAAGCGGTTGTAACTTAATACAATCCCGTCCTGTCGCAATTCTACTGCAGAATGACAGGGTATTTATAGAAACTCCACACTATCATAGAAACCAAGCAGCCAATCAGAACTCAGGGAATGGAATCACCCAAATACATGAATGGACTATTCTTGATTTCTATAAATACCAACTGTCTTGGACACTGCTTCAGTTGTGCTTAGCTAGTTGCTTTTATTCAAACCAACAGTAGACTAACTGACTTCAATAGTGAATAGAGCAAGTTTTCTGTTACAAACCCCCATTTTCAAACATAGTCACCTCCATTGGCTATGCATTTTGACTAGCGATGAACCAATGTGCCATTCGTTAGAGGGTCGCCCGGAAATAATACCTCCTATACATTTCTACATAAACGAGCACAATAACACGACTGGATAGTGAAAGTTTTCAGCTACGAAACGCTATTTTACCCCAGATAGTCACCACCATTGGCTATACATTTTGATCATCGATGAAAAGTTGTTTTCCTGGCTATAACACTCATCTGTATCTGATGGTGAGGCTCCGGTTCTGAAGCTCTTGGAAATGTGGAATTTCATTGCCATTACTCCCAGGTCTACTCTAACTCGGAGTGGTAGTAGCTGTTAGGGACAAATAGATCTGTTTTAAAATTATTTGTCATTGATAGAACTGGGCTCTAACCTTGATATGGCAACCGGTTTAGGAAAAGGCAAACTCTGAATTCAAACCTGTTAAAAGTCTACTCTAACTTGGAGTGATAGTACCTGTTATGGTCCCCATCTATGGATAAAATAGAACTGTTCTAAAATTATTAGTATTGTTATAGAAATACTTGAAACCATACCTGTGTACAAACAAATGATTAGACAAATAAATTGTATAATGGAACATTGAAAATATAAGTTATGGTACCTAAATAATGAGAATGGAATTGTTTTTTTCTTCTTCCTATAAACAACAACAGAGAAAACCCCGGAAAAGCGAAACAACGGGATCTCGTGGGATTTACAAGCGTTAATTACTCTGTTCACCTTATATCTTTGCTTAGTAAAGCTTTTCTCCTGTCCTTAATACTTATTGTATTTTTTCTATTATTTCTCTGTTAATTCTGATACTTGAGTTACAACATATTCTTAAAATACACACACTATTTTTGTTTGGAGAGAGAGAGAGAGAGAGAGAGAGAGAGAGAGAGAGAGAGAGAGAGAGAGAGAGAGAGAGAGAGAGAGAGAGGATGGATACTGTGCTGCCAGCGTGATCTGATAAACAGTGCAATGGAACATTTAAAATATAGTTATGATTGTGATCAACCTTCGGCCTTAAATTACCATAAAATTGGTATGCCGTTAAACAAATGATCAGATCGGAAACATGTTTTTAGGGTAACCAGTTTAAGAAAAGGAAAAATAAAGTCTGGATGTAGAACAAGAGTCTGTGGTCCGTAAGGCCTTCTAACATTGTCTTCAGCCTCATTCTGGCAACTCCTGCAACGGCTCTAATTGCACTTGCACCACTTTTTTAGGGTAACCAGTATAGGAGAAGGAAATAAAGTCTGAATATAGAACAAGAGTCTGTGGTCCGTAAGGTTGACTGACATTGTCTTCAGCCTCGTTCTGGTAATTCCTGCAATGACACTAGTGCCATGTTGCACATGCACCATGTTTTTAGGGCAACCAGTAGAGAGGAAGGAAAAAATGTCTGAATGTAGAATAAGAGTCTGTGGTCCGTAAGGTTGTCTGACATTATCTTCGGTCTCGTTCTGGCAACTCCTGCAATGGCACGAGTGCCAATTTGCAGTTGCTGCATGGACAACAGTCGGCCTTTTATGTCATTGTTCAGACCTGAGAAGCCAGACAGAGGGTCAGGTACATGGCCTCCCGAGACAGACAGACACTACCAATCAATTAGGTTTGGCAGTATTGCAGAATTTCTGTTTATTATTTATTTGATTAAAAGTTGAAGTTGAACCATGGCAGCCAATTGAAATGTAGCATTGAAAAGTTACAGATTTTGAGAAAAGCAAAAAATAGATAAAACATAGATGGATGGAAAGTCTGTCGGTCGAATGTTATACTACTTAATTTTTTTTACTACTAGCTTAATTGGGTGTTAAAACTTTACCTCTCATTTTTCATAACAAAAGCTAAATAAAAATATAAGTGTATAAACCAATGATTTATTAAAAATTTATTGAAAAATTAATAAAAATAAAATAAAATAATAAAGGATTAAACATAATAAAAAGCAAATAAAATAATGGAGATTATGTACCGAAACTACGTCACCACAAATAAAAGACAAAGTGTTAAAAGTTAACAATAAATAAGAATATAATCTATCTATCTATTCATATATGAAAAGCAGTTGTGTGTATGTATATATGTATATGTATGTCAAGCTGAAACTATGAAAATAAAACAATTAACAACAAAGTAAATATATATACATCCACTATTACCAGATCTTGATTTTTGAGCCAAAATAATGAAGATTTGATTTGTATTTGTGAAGATAATGAAAAAATAGGACTTAAATAGTAACAGCATGTTTTTTTTTGTTGTTGTTTTTTTTAATTTAATATTTCAAATAGGAGAAACTGGTTTTTCTTTTCAGGGTGTCTGTGCCTCCATTTTTCTGACGCCCCACCAGGCCGAATCAACGCAAGGTCGTTTTACGTAGGGGATTTTAATGGGGCATCCTGCGAAGATCCAATTCACGATTCAGTAATAATCCCTCACTTCTACCCAGGCGACGCTGGGGAGCTGCTTCTAGTAAGGGTATAAATCAAGGATATATAAAAAAAAATTATTTGAAAAAAAAAATGAATAAAAATACGAAAAATAAAAAAAGGATAAATCTTAATAAATACGAATAAAAGAAAAATACAAACAAGAATAATGATAAAAATAAACTAGAATATATCTTATTATAATAGGGATTATGTGCATGTATCTGTAACCGAAACTACGTCACCACAAATAGAATACAAATAAAATACAAATATAAAACAAAAATAAAACTAAAGAACTTACACAAAAAAAGTATATAAAGAATAAAAGATAAAACAAATATATAGAAAAATAATTTTTATTAATCTATATAGGAATACAGATGTTACCTGAAGCTACTGAAGAATTGTTTACTGAGGTTTATTACTAATTACTTAAAACCATATAACCGTATGCAAAGAGATGACTATTATTAAATAGAAATAATCACTTGAAACCATATAGTTATTAGTATTACTAGTACAAAATAAAAAACACCCCCCGGGCGATGTAAAAATAGATTTTTGAAACATATTGCCTGAGGGGTGGGAGTTAAAAATTCAATGTCAGCGAGTTGGTACTCTAAGTAAGTAAAATCATCAAATTCATTAAAGGATTACAAAATAAAACAATTTGAAATGTAAACTTTAAATATGTATTAAAATAAAACAAACTATATATAGATATATAATACCAGTGATGTATTTATTAAAACTTGTTTAAAAAACAATGAGGACTGTCTAATATTGCATGTTCAAATTTTGAGTGTATTTATTCTATGTTATGACGATTTTGGGTAATGTGACGTAAGCAGTGACGTAATTTTTGTTACAGACAAAAACCGGAAGCGAATCTCTATTATTAATAGATATAGGGATACTTAAAAAATATAACTAAGTATAAATTATTTGTATTATATATTATATAATTGTGTGTACAAAAAATACTCTAAAGAAACAACAACACAAAAATGTATCAAATTCTGGACGAAGCAGCACGCATTTCCCTTTGTGTTATGTGTAAATAGTTGGTCAGACTGTGCTCTCTAAACAGATTGGTATAGATAGATTGATCGATAGATAGATCGATAGATAGATATAGACAGACAAATAGAAACAGACTGAGATAAACAACTTTGGATGGATAGATGGATTGACATATGAGAACAGACCGAGAAGGGCCGGGTAGCTCAGTCGGTAGAGTGTTCGGTTAAAAACCACAAGGTTCCTAGTTCGATACTGGCCCTCGCCAACTCAGCGTATGAGTAGCACAAGGATCTGTGCGGTAAAGTAAGTGATGGTAGGGGTGGCGCTCCACCTCAGATGCAAAAACAATCTCTTTGGTCTAGCGCTAGAGAAAAGGAGATAGACTCCCTTGCTGATAGGCTGATACTGACTTTAGGCCACCCCGACGACTTTCTCAAGCGTAAACGCGACGCTCTCCTATATATAAGGGATAGAGCACTCTATGACGGCCTTTACATACAGCGATGTGTGTATTAAAACAGTTAAATCCCCTTCGCATTCTGTAAGTGATGACAGCCTAATGGTTACGGTGTCGGACCCAACCGATTGGATTTCAATTCCGGCTGTAGGTAGCTTACAAATGTCTAGACACACTGAAGAGACTTGATAAGTCGAAACACGTGTCTGTGGATGACTCTCTCTCTCTCTCTCTATATATATATATATATATATACATACAGAGAGAGAGAGAGAGAGAGAGAGAGAGAGAGAGAGAGAGAGAGAGAGAGAGAGAGAGAGACTTGACAGATGAGAACAGACCGAGATAGATAGATATAATCAAATTGAAATAATAGATAAGTAGGAAACTGGTCTTGGAGAGGCAAGGGATGGGCCTTGCAACTCCACACACTAAAAACTTATTTGCTTGGGAACCCACAGTACTCTCACTGACATGGTGTGACTCTTGTCCCATATCCAACAAAGGTGTCAATAGAATTAACTCTTTCACACCCTTGTTGAAACACCCAATGATAACAATTAATTCATGACAATTTAATCAATTTTTATTAAATTTATAACTTTAAAAAATAATGACCGATCTTACGTAAAACTATTTTCTTTTATATAAAACTATGTCAAAGTGGTACCTTGACTTACGAGTGTCCAAACTCACGAGTTTTCAGAGTTACGAGCGGCCACGCGGTCGATGTTTTGCTTTGTGTTGAGAGCTAAGATTTGAGATACGAGCCAACTTCAGATACACTTATGTCAATAGGTTAAAAAATCAACAGGTAGTAACGAAATTGTCAAAAGAAAGAAAGAAAGAAAGAAAGAAAAGAACACAAAAGATAAAGAAGTCAGAAAAAAGAAAGAAAGAAAGAAAGAAAGAGAAGAACACAAAAGAAAAAGAAGTCAGAAAAAGAAAGAAAAAAAGAAAGAAAAGAAAGAAGAACACAAAAGAAAAGAAGTCAGAAAAAAGAAAGAAAGAAAGAAAGAAAGAAAGAAAGAACACAAAAGAAAAAGAAGTCAGAAGAAAGAAAGAAAGAAAGAATATGAAATAAGTTGGCTGGCAGAAGAAAGAGATACAGAATGAATGAATGAATGAATGAATGAAACAAACGAACAACTTAAGAAAGAGAAAAATAAATTTAAAAAAAGACTAGCAAAGAAAAAAAAAATAGGTTGTCGAAAAAAAAAAGGAAAAACACAAAAACAAAAAACAAAACAAAAACAAACAAAAAACAAAAGAAAGAATTCAAAAGAAAAAGTTATCAGGTGAAAGAAATACCCGAAAAGGGTTGATATGTCGTAAAACAAAAACAACCAAGAAAATTAGAAATAGGTAAAAATATTTTTCTATAAAAAAAATTGAATTTTAGGCGAACCATTCAGAAATCACCGCGGGCCGTATGTGTCCCGCAGATATCAGTTTGTCCATGGCTTATGTAACCCATTTAAGAAGCCTCGAATCGTTACAAATTCACTGCCTCAAACAAATCAACCAGTCTCTCATATGGGGGACAACGTAGGTGTTTATTCTCGAGATGAAATTTCTGCGGACCACAGTATTGAAAAAGGTCCTAGGTAATTTTTTGTTGACCAGTTCCACTACAGAAGATTATACGCGTAAGCATCTGTCTTAGATATGTGAAAATTTCATTTTTTTTCTCTTCGGTAAAAAAAGATCTTTTCTATGAAAAAATTGACGTCTTCGTCGGGCCATTCAGAAAGCACTACGGGCCGCAGTTTATTCTTGACAGGTTAAAAAAAAACCCAGATTATGTTAGTTTTTACACAACTAAAACCAGAGTTGCAATATCTCGCTTACTAAAAAGATTAGCTGAAAAAGGGAAAAATGACAAATTTATGGTGTATGCTAAATACAATATTAATTCAAAATACTACGTAAGAGGCGGTTTAGCTCAGTCGGTAGAGCGGCCTCCTAGGAACCACAATGTTTTCTGTTCGATACAAGTCGACAGTCACATAGCGAAACAGATGCGTTCACACACACACATACACATACATATATATATATATATATATATTTACCAACTCCTCCGCACGAGCAGGATACGACACAAGGTCAATTTCTTTTCATTTGAATTCAGAGTTCCTTCTCCTAGACTGGTTGCCTAACCAAGGTTAAAGAGCCCAGTCTGCCCTACTATTTACCCATATATATATATATATATATATATATATATATATATATATATTATTACAGTGTGTATTGAAATAATCTAATCGATTTTCACCATAAGGGTCTTCAGGGTTAATTCCGATGAATTAATCAAGATATTGATTAATTACAGCTAATTGTGGGTATATATATATATATATATATATATATATATATATATATAAGATTTTTTTTTGATGTTCGTTTATTTTTTTAGAAGCATTGGTAAATAAAGTATATATATTAAATATTTTATATTTTTGCTTGAAGGCAATTACAATGCGAATTTATGCGATATTCGCATTGTAATTGCCCTCAAGTAAAAAATAAAATATTTAATATATATATATATATATATATATATATATATATATATATATATATATATATATATAAACAAATCGTGGAAACAACACCCCACCTTCATCTAGTATGAATATTGAGGTACCGCATACGAAAGCAGCTTTACGAACACAAAGCATCCACGTAAGACGGACAAAACATACTGGACATTGCTGAAGAAACAAAGACGAACTCGTAAGTGACGATCTCCTGTGGAAACCTGGTATAAATTGAGGTACCGTGCTGCTTATATGTAAGGACTTACAATCATAGATTGACCTGTGCACAATATGTGCTCCAAGTGACTCTGTACTCTTCTAGGCAAGAACGTGTGTTACGGATGAGTAACAATCTTTTCGTTTATCTTATTTTCTGTTCACACTCCATGCTCTATACTGTCAAACATTTCCTCGTGAAGTGTGGACTTTTCGCCCCAATCTGAATTAAATATTTCAGCGCAAGAGGGATCTGTATGAAACAGAACGCTGTAAACGGAAAAAGAAGGTTGTCTCACTTTTAGTTTTCATTTTGAAACAAATCTAACTCAGGCAAGGAAGAAGTAAACTGGCTCGGCTGCGCATTGGCCACACAATACTTAAAAATTATTCTATGCTCAAACAGAAGTATCAACCACGGTGCGCAACATGCCAAACATTCTATTCTGACAAATATTTCTTCGTGGAGGGGGGAGTTTTTGATCTAAACAGAAAGAACTATTTCAACGCAATAATATGAGGAATCTGTTTGGGAAAACGAACCAAGTATCTAATTGGCACCCCAAATCATCATCTTAATGAAAGGTTCATATTTTAACTCATTACCGGTAACTTTCAAATATTTGAAAATAAACGAACAAATCATTTTTTATGAACTTATATTGTATCTGACAAAAACACATTTTACAAATTTTGTGATACTATTTCTGAACAGCATCCCTTTATTTAAATAAACATAAAAATATTTTGTAAATAAAACCTGTATTTTTATTGAAATAAACATAATTGCATTTCTCTTCTGATTAAGTAAAAACTATTTTAGTATAAAAACGTCTTTTGTCTTTTTTTAATTTATCGTAAGTGTTGAAAAAATACTTATAAACTCCTGATTAAAAAGTATTTATTTAAAAAAAGATTTTGCTATTGAATTTTAATTTGATTACGTGTACAAACTATCTATTTATATAATTTATCGTAAGTTCAATATCTCTATAAACTTCTGATCAAAAGCATTTGTTTACAAAAATTTAGAAGCGGAAGTTACCGGTGAAGAGTTAAAATGTGAACCTTTCATTAAGTTGATGATTTGGATACTTGGCCCGAGAAAACTAACATGAATGACATTTCATCCATCTGGAGAAATAAGAATTTACCGAAAATTATGAATCAGATATAAAATAGATCCACAAAATACATCTACAAAAATACACCTGTAAAGGAAACTTGAGTACCAACTTTTATCTCACACTCTAACAGTTTTTGTCATTAAATAACCCACTGGGTTATTATACCATTAAACAAACCAAACCGAACCAAAACAAACCAAATAAAGTTATTGAAAATGATTTATACCAATTTGAAGATATTAAGAATTTGAAAGATAGAAACTTTTATCAAAATGACTTACGTATAAATAGCAATAGATTACGGAAAATCCCGAAGTAGCCTAACCCTAATCCTAACCCGGACACGCACACAGATTTTTACCCTAACCCTAACACTAACCCAAACATCTTAAAGGTTTCGGGTATTTCCGTGAAATGTAATGAACTCTAATATTTTTTATACGTAATATAATGATAATATCCCTTGCGTGCTATTCTGCATTATTTATACTAATTTGAAGATATTAAGAACTTGAAACATCGAAACTTTTATCAAAATGACTTGTTTCGGCATTAAATAACCCTAAAAGGGTTGATATGTCGTAAAAAAAAAAAAACAAACAAAAAACAATGCAAACAAAGCAAACCAAATTATTTTCTGTTCTTTTAGCGTCTCAAAGGTTTTGGGCAATTTCTATGAAATGTAATGGACTCTAATGCTTTTTATACGTAATTCAATGTTATCATCTCTTGCGCGCGATTGTACATTAGTACCTTATTTTTTGTTCCTTTACGTATCTAATTCAGTTGTAATTAAATACATATTATATTATTAAATTGTTCTGTTCTTCTATTACGTACACGTGACATTACAAAAAAGTGAAATAGGAGAAGTTCAATGTTGAGCTTACCTTATACACGACTCTTGTAAACTTAAGCCGAGATCATTTGTACTGACTCTAAACAGGTCCATAGTGTTGGCTTATAAAAAAAAAAAAGATTGATTCTTTTGATAGTAATTTCCCTCGGACGATAGCGTTTGTGTTAAGTTAATCCTGTTCGTTAGATCCGAGACGCCTTTTGAGATATGTGACAGATGAAAAGTGAAAATTAGCTAGCTCCCTGAATTGGCAAAATGCCGTATTTAGCAAGCTATTAGTTTTCCTCCTGGAATGAGATCTGTCGACTTGAATATGTAACGGTAAAACCACGCTGAAAAGTGCCAGTTCTTCCCTGGTTGCCGAAGTTAAGCAGCGAAGTGTTTAGATGGGTGACGACTTAAGTTTTTATGTGTTTAGAGATGGGTAACTTCTTATGGTTCATCGATTGAAGTTAGGCAGCAATAAATTTGGTCAGTGTTTAGATTGTGAACTGCTTAAGTTTTTGCTCTGACCGAAGTTAAGCAACATTGGACTTGGTCAATCTTCACATGGGTAACTTCTTATGGTTCTCCGATTGAAGTTAAGCAGCGATGAAATTGGTCAGTATTCAGGTGGTGAACCACTTAGGCTTTTTTTTCTGTGACCGAAGTTAAGCCTTATCGAATTTGGTCAGTGTTCAGATGAGTGACCTCTTGTTTTTTTTCTCTGATCGAAGTTAAGTAGTGATGAGCCCGGTTAGTGTTTAGATGGGTGATCACTTGAGCCTTTTCTCTGGCAGAAGTTAAGCAACATCAAACTTGGTCACACTTTAGATGGTTAACCATGTAGGTTTTTCGCAGATCAAAGTTAAGCAACGATGAAGTGGGTCTATGTTCAGGTGGGTAACCAATTTGGTTCTTCTTCGATTGAAGTTAAGCAGCAATGAGCCTGGCCAGTGTTTAGAGGGGTGAGCGCTTGGGTTTTTTTTCTGGCTAAAAGTTTAGCAACATCAAACTTGACAGTGCTTTGATGGGTAGCCACTAAGTTCTTGTCTGATCGAAGTTAAGTGGCGATGAATTTGGTCAGTGTTTTGATGGGTGACCACTTATGCTAAGTTTAGCAACGTGTTTAGAGAGGTGACCGCGTGTACTTTTCTCTGACAGTATTTTGATGGGTAATCATGTAGGTTCTTCTCTGATCGAAGTTAAGCACCGATAGATTTGATCTGTGTTTAGATGGGTAACCACTCAATTTTTTTTCGGATAGAAGTTAAGCAGCGATGAATTCGGTCAGAGTTCAGATGGGTAACTGCTTAGGTTATTTCGGATTGAAGTTGAGGCACGTTGGATTTGGTCAGTGTTCAGATGGGTAGCCACTTAGGTTCTTTCGGGTTGAAGTTTAGCAACAATGAGTTCGGTCAGTGTTCAGATGGGTGACCAGTTAAGTTCTTTCGGGTTGAAGTTGAGCCACGATGGATTTAGTCATTGTTCAGATGGGTGACCATTTAGGTTCTTTTGGATTGAAGTTGAGCCACGATGGATTCGGCCAGTGTTTAGATGGGTAACCACTTAGGGGTTTTCGGGTTGAAGTTAAGCAGCAGTGAATTCGGCCAGTGTTCAGATGGGTGACCACTTAGGAACACCGGCTATTGTATGCAGCCTGTAGACATGTGCCAAGTTTGGCAACAATGTTTTTACGTCAGATACATTTTGAATTGAGTTTTGGATAATTTTCAGGGACCACGTAGATAAGTGCTGTTGTCATTATTGTTGTTGTTGTTTTGAGGGATCTTGGCAAAAGTGTGAAGCAGATAAATAAACAGAATTAGATCTTGTTGAACGAAGGTAGTAGTACTTGTCCGAGAGCACAAGTTTTTTTTGGGACAGGTGCAAAAAAAAAAAAAAAAAAAAAAGAAAGAAAGAAAGAAAGAAAGAAAGAAGAAAAAGAAAAATACGCGGCTGGACAAAATAAATAAATAAAATAGAATAGAATAAAAATAGTGTAGTTGAAATAAAGAAAGCAAAGAGAATATAAATAAAAAATTAGAAAAAAAGATGCTGTAGATAGAAAACTTTTTTGTCTTGGCGCAAAGGAGTCGTTTACGTACGTCCTATCGACTGAGCCCGGCGAGATGATGAAGATACAAGAAAACAGAATTTCTACAACTGCAGGAGGAGATTTTTTTTTCTCATATGTTGTGAGTCGGTTGGCAACGTGCGTTTCTGTCTGTTGCAGTTCGCTTATCCTGTTCTCCTGCAAAGAAGAAACTGGCAGGTTTAGTTTGGGGTGGTGTTGGGGGGTGGCTTTAAAGAAGAAGAAGAAGAAGAAGAAGAAGAAGACACAAGCAGCGAATAAGATAAAAATAAAAATAAATGAATAAAACACTAAAAGAATGGATAGTAGAACCTAGTTGATAAATAAACGAATCTAAGAGTTGACTGAAGGACGAGGGGCAGAGAGAGAGAGAGAGAGAGAGAGAGAGAGAGAGAGAGAGAGAGAGAGAGAGAGAGAGAGACTGGTAAGCACAGTCAGACGCAGCACTGCGCTCGTTTTCAGACACCAAGCTGAAACCAGTTCGATATTAACATAGAGGGCAGGCACTTTTCTCTCTCTCTCTCTCTCTCTCTCTCTCTCTCTCTCTCTCTCTCTCTCTCTCTCTGTCAGTGCTGCCCTGGTCCAATCCAGGGGATGGGAGTGGTTAGTATAAAGGTAAAGGCCGAACCAGGATGGTGCGTTTCTGTCCGTTAGTCAAATCGATTCTGTTAATTATGAGTTTGAATTGTCGAAGAGAACGCTGTTTCTACAGACGAACGCTGTGGTTCGCTGAAATAACAGCGAACGAAACAGCAAGATTTCAAAGACAAAAAGGAAGAATAAAGTGAGGGGGGGGGTGTTGTGTGTGACTTTTTTTGTGCCTTTATTTTGTTGGTTAATTTAATGTTACATCATTTTATTAAGCAACGCCTCCCTTTTTCCTAGTTTTTCTTTCTGATAGGTCCTGCGTTTCTTTTTTGCATTTTTGTTTTTGTTTTCTCTATATTCTTCTTCTTCTTCTTCTTCTTCTTCTTCTTCTTCTTCTTCTTCTTCTTCTTCTTTCTTCTTCTATCACCTTTTACGCCGTGTTTTCTTCTTTTTTTTATTATCATTCTTTCTTGCTTTCTCTCTTTTGCTGCTTTCGTGTTTGTCTCCTTTCTTTCTTTCTTTCTTTCTTTCTTTCTTTCTTTCTTGCGACAGAATACTTATTTTCTCTTTTTTTTCTATACTTTATTTCCGTTTTTTCCCTCTTTTTTTTTTTTTCTTTCTTTTTTCGACAACCTTTTCCTTTTCCCTTTTCTTTCCTATTCATTCTTTTCCTTCCTTCATTCCTTTCTTTCTTTCTTTCTTTCTTTCTTTCTTTCTTTCTTTCTTTCTTCTTTCTTCTGTTTGCTAACTTCATTTACATTACTTGTTTGTTTATTTGATTCTTTCTTTCTTTCTTTCTTTCTTCTGAAAACTTCTTTTTCTTTCTTTCTTTCTTTCTTTCTTTCTTTCTTTCTTTCTTCTGTTAGCCAACTTCATTTACATTACTTATTTGTTTGTTTGATTCTTTCTTTTTTTCTTTCTTTCTTTCTTTCTTTATTTTGACAGGCCACCTTTTTTCTACTCTTTCTTTCTTTCTTTATTTCTTTATTTACTTATTCATATGTCTCATGACAGCACAAAATGGCACCTCATATGGTGGGGGTGTCCTGTGGCGTAGCGGCCAACGTGCTTGACTGCGACATTATAGTAAGCGAGTTCGCTTTTAGTATAATACCCTTGGGAAAGGTATGCCCCACCCCCAGCTACAGGTTAAATAGTACCACAACTGTTTTTTCTACAAGGATAGCTTTGACATCAAATAACCTACGAAGGCTGATATGACATTAAACAAAGAAACCAAACCAAACGAAACCTCACTGGATGTAATATTATATGTTTAGCTTATTTTAAAGTTTTATGAGATTATTTACGTAAATAAAAACCGAAATGTTCACCTTTACAAGTACTGAAAGTTACGAAATATACTTCCATTCTGGATGCCCCATACTTGCGACCTTGTGCTACATCCTACTTGTGGCGAAAGGTTGGATATTCAAACGCGTTCCATCGTGATGTAATAGTTACCAAGCTAATAAGTATTTATTGACATGCCACCATGTCAGTCGAACACAAGGATCATTAGAGTGGGCAACCGCACACAAACCGAAGCTCAAGCATGGTTAGTGTTTAAATATTGCATGAATCCCCTCGGCATTTCTCTTTTGAGACACTGGGCAATAAATACAGCCCTGCCCATTTTCAGACGAGGGGCAGGTGTTGTCTGAGTGGATGGACCTCTAGGATCACGCTGATATTAATATCTTACCGGTTCAATGGCCAAAGCTACTGGACACAGGTCCCGAAGCCCGGGTAACCTTGTATCGTTGATCCATTACTACTGAATAGCGAGTTCTATTCTCGCTGGATACACCATACCCTTCCCAACGGTATTAGTCAGAAAGTGAACGTAATAGCGCGAATGGAGTTCGAACTCGCTTACTAGGATGCCACAGTCTAATACGTGAGCCATTACACCCTCGAATAATTTTTAAACAGATCTATTAGAAACATTGACGGGAGCCTAACATGTACTACCACTTCAAGTCAGAGTGGACCCAGAAGTAATTGCAATGAAAAGGTACTCTACGCTCTCCAGCTCTCTGGAAATGGAACATCACTGGAGCATCATCATCAGATGCAGTTTAGTGCCATATCAAGGTAGGTTTAGGATGATCTCTTTTGCAGTTTCTATTTTTCAAGTTCTTAATATCTTCAAATTGGTATAAATAATGGTACTAATGCAGAATAGCGCGCAAGGATATTATCATTCGATTACGAATAAAAAAACATTACAGTTCATTACATTTCACAGAAATACCCGAAACCTTTAAGACGCTTGATTATTTGATGAGGGTACATCCCTGCACCCACGCTTGGGTTAATGTTAGAGTTAGGGTAAAAATCTGTGTGCGTGTCCGGGTTAGGATTAGGGTTAGGCTACTTCGGGATTTTCCGTAATCTATTGCTATTTATACGTAAGTCATTTTGATAAAAGTTTCTATGTTTCAAGTTCTTAATATCTTCAAATTGGTATAAATAATTTTCATTAACTTCATTTGGTTTGGTTTGGTTTTGGTTTGGTTTGGTTTTTTTAATGGTATAATAACCCTGTGGGTTATTTAATGCCAAAAATTGTTAAAGTGTGAGATAAAAGTTGATACTCAAATTTCCTTTATAGGTGTATTTTTGTAGATGTATTTTGTGGATTTATTTTACATCTGATTCATAATTTTTGATTTATTTTTATTTCTCTCAGGAAGGATACAATGACATCCATGTTAGTATTCTCAAACAGATACTTCATATTATTTGTGTTGAAATAATTTTTTCTGATTGGAGTGAAAAGCTCCATACCCCATGCGGAAATGTTTGACAGAATAGAATGTTTGGCATGTCGCACGCCGTGGTTGATACTTCTACTTGAGCATAAAAGAGTGTGTAAGTCTTGTTTGGCTAATGCTCAGCCGAGCCAGTATTACTTCTTCTTTCTCTGAGATTTGTTTCAAAATGAAAGGTAGGAATGAGAAAACGTTCTTTTTACATTTGCAGCGTTCTGTTTTAAAAATTCTGACGTAATTTTGAACATTTGAAATGTAACACATTTGTCCTATGAACATAATGAATTGAATAAATGTAATTTAAAGAAAACTAATTATTCTGCTTACAACTTACATTGATTAGTATATATATTTATTGATATTTTTCCACTTTACAACTTATGTTTATTACTACATATGTTTATTAATCTATATTTTCATAGCTTAATTTATGTGTATAGGTGCTAAAACGTAATTTTGTATAATATATCAAAATTGGAAGAAAAAGCACAAAACTATTTTAAACAAGGTATATTGTAAATTTTTAACTCAAGTCTGACGAAGAAAAGTGATAAACTAAAAAAAATAGGGTTTTGTTTAATAGTATCATAATTTGAAATAGCACCAGATTCAACAATCTTTTTTAGTCTCTTGTGGACGTAAGATAATATCTTAGAATCATTAAAATTAAAATTTTGATCAGATTTTAAAATATGTCGGACAATTGAATTATTCATATTGCCAATTCTCATAGCGCGTTTGTGTTCATAGATACTTTTTTTTATATTTCTGGATGTTTCGTCAACGTGTCTTTTTTATTATAGTTTTTTACCCCCTTCTCAGATAACCTCAAATTTTAAAAGAGTCTGAAGTTTCTTTTTGGGCCTCTCTAGGATTCTTTCTTTCTTTCGACAACTTCATTTTGTTTTCTATTTTTTCTTTTGTTTCGTTCTTTCTTTTTCGAGAACATTTTCTTTTCTATTTTTTCTTTCTTTCTTTCTTTCTTTCTTTCTTTCTTTCTTTCTTTCGCCAGCCCTCTTAACTTACTTTCTTTCTTTTTCCAGTCTACTTTCTTTCTTTCTTTCTTTCTTTCTTTCTTTCTTCCGGCAACTTCTTATTTCTTTTCTATTCTTTCATTTGTTTTCGTTCTTTCTTTTTTCAACAACCTACCCCTTTTCTTTTTCTTTCCTTCTTTCTTTCTTTCTTTCTTTCTTTCTTTCCATGAATTGTTTGTTGTTTGTTTGTTTGTTTGTTTGCTTCTTTCTTTCCCAGCCTACTTCTTTCTTTCTTTCTTTCTTTCTGAAGTCTAAGTTTCATAATTTCTTTTTATAGAAGATAAACCCCCAAATATCTAGCATTTGAAATTGAGATAATGTAGGCGCATGTGGACCCTGACAATGCTCTTGGGCTGTTTAAGAAAGGCTTGGAATATACACTAAAAATACCTGGCAATATCAAGAAAAAGTCCAGAAGATCTTTATAAATAAATGTTATAGATGTAAAATAAATTTATCCCACCACCATAGTAACCCAAAGGCCAAAGCATTAAGAAAAATCTCTGAATAATAATAATAATAATAATAATAATAATAATAATAATAATAATAATAATAGATAGATAGATAGATAGATAACGCGTCAAGCAAATAAAAAAAACAACGCATGGTAAAAAAAAAAAAAAAAGAAATAAAAAAAACAAGCCAAGAAAGAAGAAAGAAAAGAAAAGAAAGAAAGAAAGAACACATCGAAAAAATAAAAAAAACAAAACAAATATCAAAGAAAGTAAGAAAATGTGGAAAGAAAAAAGAACAGATGTTAAGAAAGAAAGAAAGAAAAAGAAAGAAAGAAAGAAAGAAAGAAAGAACTTATGGAAAGAAAAAAAGAAAGAAAAACAAACGATCAATGAAAGAAAGACAGAAAGAAAACAAGGAAAAATGAACCCGCAGAAAGAAAGAAAGAAGAAAGAAAGAAAGAACACATAAAAAGAAAAAGAAAAACAAAGAAAACCAATTGATAAAAGAAAGAAAGATAATGAAACTGATGATGGTGGACCCTAGAGATGACACAGACAGACTTTATGTGTCAAGAAAAGAAGGCGGAAGAGGTCTAACCAACATGGAGGATTGCGTGGATACAATTCAGGGTCTTGAAGAAAGATTATACAAAATATAAAAACAAAAAGAGATTGATTAAAGCAGACAGTAACAGCAATATAAACAGAAATAAATTAAGTACAAACAGGAAACAATAAAAAAATTATAAGAGAACAAAAACGATGGTAAAAAGAAAATAACAACCCTAGAGAAACTTCAAGCGGCAAAGTGAGGAAATTGCATATGAGATCATATGGACATTGCAGCGAAGAGGAAACCTCAAGAGAGAAACTGAATATCTATTAATAGCCGAATAAAATAATGCCATAAAGACTAATTATGTCTAAGCAGAAATTGACAATACACAGGCGAATAGCAAATGTGTATTTAACAGACCATTGCTCAAAAGTTTGTTTCATGTACACATCAAAGTCAACCTTGGATTCCACTATTATATCATTCTTTAAATTTTTTCTAAAACTAGCGTTAGCCGGTTTGGTAAGTTGATTGGTCGGATTTTACGGCATGTCAACCCTAGGGTTATTTTATATAAGACCTAGGAGACTCCACCACATATATATATATATATATATATATATATATATATATATATATATAAGAGGATAGGTGTTGGCACGGTGGATAGATAGAATCATGAATTACTTTTGCCGGTGAACATATGGTAAACTAATCATTAATTTCAAAGGAAAGAGTTTTAGAGACAAAAGTTTATTTTTAGGAGACATAGAATAAAAATAATCTTAAACCAGGCAAGTATATATAATATTAGCTACATAACTTTCTTTAGTTCTCCTGAGGAAGGTATACCTTGAACACCGATGCCGTCGTAGAGAGAAAAACTCATATATTATATAATATATATATATATATATATATATATATATATATCCTTGTGCTTTTTTAAAACCAGCGTTAGCCGTTGGATTTTAACTGGAGTCTGAGTGACAGCACGCATCCTCAGGTCTGCTTCTGAGTATCCTAGCCGATCTTAACAATGCTTCGGCCTGGATGGTTTCGAGTCTTCCTCTGATATCCAATTCCTCAAGACTTTTTCATAAGCCCTTGGGACTTGAGGACATCAATTAAAATTGGTATCATCTTCACCGTCATATTCAACATTTTTTAGTTCTCTGGCAAGATCACAGTATGTCTATATTTTCACTTTCATTTTTTGTGGTCTGCAGGAGCAGTAAACATTCACTAGATGACAAGTTCTTTTTTTTCTTGTTAATTAATACTAGTCTGATCTTCTGGCCGGGATTAGGCGATGCGTCTGTATTTCAGAATCCCAGAGAATTTTATGCGTCTCATTCTCTAGGACGGATTCTGTTTTGTGCATATACCATTTGGTTGTATGATCAACATTTAATATCTTGCACAATTCCCGGTGGATTACCTTTACCATCCAGTCGTGTCTAGTGTTGTACTCCTTTTGTGCTAGTTTGCTATATTCGCTTATTATGAGATTAACAGTTTCGTCTTTGTCTCACATCCTTTACTTACTATTGTTGGAATTATTTGATATAAGGTGTGCTCCAATTCCCACCCTGGATTTATAGACTAGTCGTAGTCACGTGGTTTATTCCTTCGCCAATCACTAGCCATACTGCGTGGCTGATACACTACTTAAACACTGATACTGGCCATAGTTCTACTAGCACTCATTGAGGAGGGACTTACAATACTCACGACTCTTTACCAGAAGAACCATCAGAGGATTACCAAGGATCCAATTCTACTGGACAAGCGCTCTTGCTTAAAGGCTACAGGATGGACCAAACAGCTATTTCGTTACGTTTTATCTATTTTCGCTTTACATAATTGGTCACCGTGTCATGGTTTTGAGCTGCTACAATAAGAGATTCGGTTTCTCTCTTGAGGTTTTCCTTTCCTAGCCATGTCCAGGTCTTATCATGGACAATCTCTCCAGTTTGTCGCTTGAAGTATCCATATACTTGTTTTTCTTCCCATTTCTGTTTGTTGCAGTCGCTGTTACTGATTGCTATATATTATTGTGAGTTTTTCTCACTAGCATAAGCCGGTGGTCTTTTCGCTGGAGTGACAACAAGTCTCTCCAGGTCTCCAGGATGTTTCTGAGTTTCTAGACGATTTCAAAAATTCTGTTGTCTTGGATGGTTTCAGTTATTCCCCCGATTTCTAGTTCCTCTAGTCTGTTTTCTAAACTTTGGAGACCGTGCCAAGTGCACCAACTACAATTGCCATCACTTTTACCCTCATATTCCACAGTTTTTCGATTCACTTGCAAGGTCCAGGTATTTATCTATCTTTTCGTTTTCTTTCATCTTCACCCTGTGATCTGCTGGAACTGTAAAATCTATCAGTTGACAATTTCATTTTTCTTGTTAATCAATACTAGGTCTGGTTTTCTGGCTTACATACGGTGATATTTATATCGAAGTCCCTGAGAATTTTATTCGTTTCATTGTCAAGAACGGTCCCTGGTTTATGCATATACCATTTTGTTGTATGGTCAAAATTTAGTTTCTTGTACAATTCTCAGTTGATTACTTTTCCAACCCAGTCGTGACTAGCTTTGTATTCTTGTTGTGCTAGTTAGCTACATTCGCCTAATACATAGTTGATAGTCTCATCTCTGTCTCCCCACATCATACATTTGCTGTTCTGCTGTGTCTTATCAATTTTTGCTTTGATATAATTTATTCTTATGGCATTGTTTTGTGCAGCAACTATAAGTGACTCAGTTTTTCTCTCTTGAGGTTTCCTTTTCTTAACCATGTTGTGCAACCTCTCCAATTTGTGGTTTGAAGTGTCCACATAGTTGTTTTCTTCTCAATTCTGTTTTTTTTTTCAGTTTGTCCATATGTTGCAGCTACTGTCAATACCTGCTGTAATTAAACTTTCCTAGCTCTTTTTTTTTAAATGTATTCTTCGAGTCCTTGAATTAAGGCATCTACGGATATTTAACATATCCTCTATGTTGGCAAGACCTCTTCCACCTTCCTTTCTTGATACATATAGGATGTCATCTCTAGGGCATAATGACTTGTGCATAGTCATTAATTTTCTTGTCTTTTGTTCCTCTAACTAATGGCTTTTCACTGGATTCTGAGTGATAGCAAATCTCCTCTGGTCACTGGGACATCTAAGTATCCTGGCTGATTTTAGTAGTGCAGTGATCAGGGGAGGGGGGTTAGATTCTTCTTCTAATATCCTGTTCATCGAATCTATTTTCCAAGTTCTTGGGAATAGTTCCAATGTCCCTATAGTAAATAAGAATAGTTACTTGGAATAAATAATTAATTAAAAAAAAAAAGAAAAAAGAAAAGAAAAAAAAAAGAAGACTGATTTCGAGATTAAATGAACTAAAAAGAGTTGACATACCGTAACCAACCAACCAACCAACCAGCCAACCAATTCCTCTGTAAGAAATACGACGAAAAGAGGAAGTTATCATCAGAATCAATGATGACCCCCCCCCCCCCCGCCATCACTTAAAATAGCAAAAATCACGATCTATGATTTCTTCTCCTTATTTACGGTGATTTGATCTTGTCTGGCTTGCGGTGTTTAAGATTCAAAGTCCCCGGGAATTTATTTATTTATTTCTCTAAGCCTTTCCGGTTTCTGCTCAAAGCTTTGGATTAAGTGATATAAAGTCATCTCAGTACAACACTTTATCCTTCTCCTCCATTCCCCCCTCCTCCTCCTCCTTCTCATTATCATTATTATTATTATTATTATTATTATCATTATTATTATTATTTAATTTTCAGCATTACTTCCGGTATCTTATAGTCCTTCACCAAGACCCAGGATGAGTGAAGGTAATGTGGTTTAGCTCAGTCGGTAGAGCCTCTGCCTGGGAACCCCAATGTTCCTGGTTCCATGACGGCCCTCGCCAACTCAGCGTATAGTCCTTGTGAAAAGGGGATAGACTCCCTCGCTATCTGGCGTATACTGACTTTAGGCCACCCCGACGACTTTACGTCTTCTTATGTATCTATGTTTTTTGCTGCTTTTTCGGCTGTTATCTTTTCATTATTGATTGTACACTTACAAGTGTAGAATAAGTTCCAATTACCGTCGAACTGGGTAGACAAGGTGGCATGCGATTGTAACTGAATACAAACTCGAAAACAAGGAGATGAACAGTTCCATAAAGTGCATTTTTTGTATTTCATTAATTATTATTATTATTATTATCAATTTTTCACACCAGCATTAGCTAATGGTCTTTCACGGGAGTTTGAGTGACATCAAGTCTCCTCAGATATCCAGGACTCTCCTGAGTATTCTAGTTGATTTCAACAATGCTGTTGCCTGGATGGTCTCAATTCTTCCTCTGATTTCCAGTTCCTAAGCTTTTTAGAGACCGTTCCAAGTGTCCAAACTACTATCACTTTCACCCTCATATTCCCCAGTTTTTTTTTCAATTCTCTAGATTATTATTTCTCCAATTTTTTTTTAGATGAGGCTTGATAATTACTATTATTTGGATTATTCGGACTATTGTCCTCATCTTTATTGTTATCTGTACAACATTTCGGCCAATGTGCTCTCCGGCCTTCTTCGGCTGTTTCTTGAAGTACTCGGGAACCTTCTTTTCGAGCTATTATTATTATTATTATTATTATTATTATTATTATTATTATAAATAGAAGAAGAAGAAGAAGAAGAAGAAGAAGAAGAAGAAGAAGAAGAAGAAGAAGAAGAATTATTATTATTTATTATTATTATTATTAAGAGGAGTACTATGACTAGTAGAATTTTTATTATCTATTTTTTAGCCAACCACTCCGCTACGAATAGGATGTGATACAAGATCATTCTTTAAGCGAGTTCAATTTTCCTTCTCCTACATTGGTTGACTATCTAAGGCCAAATAACCCAGTCTGACCTACTATTTTCTCATCACCGGGTGAAGAGCAGATACATTCATGCCTTTTCCCAAGAACATTAGTCTAAAATAAACCGCAAACAGCCTCGTCTAGAATAACCGTTACTCTTAGCGCACCTCCTTGGTATTACTCGTATGTATATGTATGAGCAACAATCTTGGTACGTTTGCAATTGTAATATTTCTTATTCTTGTTCTTTTTCTTCTTTTTTAATCAGCACTTTAGCTAAATGCTACGGAATATGCTCAAAGCCAGTGGGAAGGTTGGGCCATGAATCAGAAAAGTACATTAATGAAGGGACTGAACGAACGATACTGTCATACAGCTTCCTCTACTACAACTACTACCACCACATCTTGTATATTTATTACAATAAAACTAATCAATACCTATTAAGATTTACTAAGCTTAGTCTGACAGAACCAGAGTTGAACACCCATTAGAGATTAACTCATAACAGAAGTAATGATATGGGAAGCTTTCAAGCTAAGATATATACTTACGATAAACAGTATAAACTCAGCACTATATTGAAAAATGACAGAACCAACAGTCTTTTATATATATAAAAATAAATTTCTGGTACAAGCAAATTTAAATAATACTTTAAGGGTAATCATTATGATCACCTATATAGGTGGATACGAAGGAAAAGAGTGAAAAAAAAAAATTGTTTTATTTGATAAAAACAAGGGCCCTTTCGTCCGGTTGCTCATCAAGGTTTATACAGCCGGAGACGACTAAAAGTCAAATTGTAAATACATATGGGTATATATATGAGGGGGGTTTTTAGGGAAAAGAAGAAAAAAAAAATTTTACTTTCTTCTTTTAAGTCCCCATTAAGTGACACCAGGCCCCAGACACTCGCCCAATAAAATAAGCGAGTGCCTAGGTCTGATCTGTCTGCACAAGGTAGGACGAAAAAAAATTAATAATTACGGCCTCAAGGACCTGTAAATGGTGTTTCGTCCTAGCCCTGTGCAAAATAGAGAATTGGTGATCATTATAACTAGACCGGCAAGCGCTCATGTTGATTAGATGTTCGCAAATCTTTATATATATATATATATATATATATATATATATATATATATATATATATATATATATAAAGATACATGGTAATAACCTTGTCGGGTTGCGATAAACGGTTTTTTCGCGATAAACGGTTGAATCCGGCATCTGATGATTGGAAGGGCTTTTGCTCTAGGCTTCCTGAAATAGGCTATAATGCTAAAAATATCGTCTGTAATATCTTTACTGATATAATTTTGCTCTGTGACTCTGACAATAAGAGCATACATTGAGCTCTGCAAACTCCGACACTTAAAAAAAACTTCTACGTCATGAGGAAGATTTCATCTAAGTTGAAGAACGCCGGATATTTTAAATTTTTATTTATTTATTTCGGTTAATTCCGTGGTGTTAAATCGGTTATTTCCATGGTGTTAAGCTGGTCCGGTTGTCCTTGAGCTCGTGGAGACTGTTCGAAATTCTTTAAATCTTTTTTTTTTCTTTTTTTTTTACAATAAATTTAGCCTCGCTCAGGCAGAGTGAAATAAAGGTTTTTTTTTTATAGTATAAAAATATAAAATACTATAAAAAAAACCTTTATTTCACTATGCCTGAGCGAAAAAAAAAAGATTAAAAGAATTTCGAACAGTCTCCACGAGCTCAAGGACATCCGGACCGGCTTAACACCACGGAAATAGCCGGTTTAACACCACGAATTTAACCGAAATAAAAATTTTTTTTTCAAATATCCGGCGTTCCTCAACTTTTTAAACAACAACAGATGATTACACCAGCGCCGTGGGATAAGTACTATTAAAAAAAACAACACCTAGTACTTTTAATAACTCTGATGATGGAATTTTATTCCGAAAATATTTAGAATTAAAAAAAAGTAAATAAATATCATTTTCAACTCATATTGCATTGTCAATTGCCTTCAAAAATCTATATTATATATATATATATATATATATATATATATATATATATATATATATATATATATTGTAGATAATATGGGTTCTATATTTGTTGGTATAGAGTGCTCAATATCATTGATAGAGCATTTATATCTAAGTTAAGGTAGCGTGGATGAACAAAAAGTGATTAGACAAACAGGAATATTTCTTTAATATTATTTATTTTTATATAGTTCTCAACTATTAGTTTTGACCTCAGATCAGTGTTTGACATGTCACAATAATCCGGACAGAGAAATTTATTAGAATTGGCGAGTCCATCTGTTCAGGAAAAAAAAAAGACATCTTTTAGTTAAATTCTTTTGACATGTTCTTATATATGTGCGAGTAAATTTAATAATTACACACACACACACACACACACGCACGCACGCACGCACGCACGCACACACACACACACACACACACACACATATATATATATATATATATATATATATATATATATTCTCTGGTGGGGTACCAAGTTTTCGCATAAGGATGATATAATATATATATATATAATATATATATATATATATATATATATATACCCAAGGCCTCTTAGACCTTTGGAACGTTTACATTAATATTGCCTGAAGTGAATACTCAATGTGAAATGGCAACGCAAGACAACGGATACAAGACACAAAAGATTTGAGCATGGCCCATGCACATTAATAGAGTCTGATTATGGAAAATTAAATGCTCTCGGCAAGACACATTGTATAGAAATCCAAACGCTTCTTAAATGTTGTAATAATATATACTGTGGTATAACCACAGGTCCTGCTAGTGGTGATAATAGCTGTAATAATAATGGTTATCATAATGTTATAATGACAATAGTTAATCATATTATAAGAAGTATATACGCCCTGTCAGCGGGTCGTATCATCTGCAGAGGAGTACCCCCCACCACCACACACTTAAAAGGTGTGTCCTGTATATGGCACAAAACTGAATCTGATGGGGAGGCTTGAGTTCTGGAGATCTGAGAATATATTTACACTAAATAGAGGAGGGTCAATTCGTAAAGCCTGCGATGGCTATACGGCTATGCAAAGTCAGTCTGAATATTATTCAGCAAGTTAATCCACTTTAATCGAATGCTATTTTATGGCTATGGGCCAGTCCATCTGGTAGAGTGCTGAAGGGGTGTTAGCTACTCTACAACAATTACTATGATAGGTTATCACTAGGTCACTTGATGAGTCAGTTTGTTTTGTGGTATTATTAATGGAGGGCTCAATATCAATGATAGCGCTGTTATATATGTATAAGAATATATATATACTTACACATACCCCCCATATATATATATATATATATATATATATATATATATTATATATATATGTGTGTGGGATCAATCCGATCCATCTGATCCATCCGATCCTGTGGGAAGTCCTTCCTATGTCATATTTGCATCAAACGTTGTGGATCTGCAGCGGGATTGATGAGTTACTTGAGGGCTCATGAGAGAAAATGTTCTGGTGGTGGGGTTTGTAAGATTGTGAGATACGGCAGGGTCTGCAAAGATTATGCTATTGCTATATATGTGTGTGTGTTTGTGTATTTAATATATATATATATATATATATATATATATATATATATATATATATATATATTGCTTATGAAATGATTTTGTCCTTTTTACAATATCGACATTGTTCCTCCTAATGCCCTTCATAAACCTCCAGCTTACTCCGTAAAACTGTAAAGATTATGCTATTGCTATACATGTGTGTGATATGTGTGTGTCTGTGTGTGTGTGTGTATGTGTATTTAACACACACACACACACACACACACATATATATATATATATATATATATATATATATATATATATATATTGCTTATGAAATGTGTTTGTCCTTTTTACAATATCGGCATTCCTCCTACTGCCTTTCATAACTCCCCGGTTTAGCCGGGGCCGTCCGCAAAACTTAAATACTATTTTTGTTATTTTCATAACGCTGCAGCGTCTTCATTCTATTTTCTTACTGCGACTTTTAAAAAATACCAATGTCTCGCTCGTATTATTATTTACTCCTTTTGAGTTTTCACATCAGCATTAGCTGATGGTCTTTCACTGGAGTCTGAGTGACAGCAAGTCTCCTCAGGTCTCCAGGGCTCTTCTGAGTATTCTGGCAGATTGCAGCAGTGCAGTGTTCTGAATGGTTTCAATTCTTCCTCTGATTTCCAAACCCTTTTCTAATCCTTTTGGGACCGTTCCAAGTGCACCAACTACAATTGGTATCACTTTCACTTTCATATTCCATAACTTTTTCAGTTCTCTGGCAAGGTTCAGATATTTGTCCATTTTTTCATTTTCCTTCAGCTTCACCCTGTGATCTGCTGGCACTGCAAAATCCACCAGTTGACAAGTTCTTTCTTTTTTGTTTATCAGCACTAGGTCTGGTCTTCTTGCTGGGATAAGGTGATCCGTTTTTATTTCAAAGTCCCAGAGAATTTTATGCATCTCGTTCTCAAGAACAGATTCTGGTTCATGCATATACCATTTTGTTGTATGGTCAAAATTACATTTTTTGCATAATTCCCAGTGAATCACCTTCCCAACCCAGTCGTGTCTAGTTTTGTATTCTCGTTGTGCTAGTTTGCTACATTCGCAGAGTATATGGTTTACAGTCTCATCTCTATTACCGCAAAGTCTACATTTACTATTTTGTTGGTCTTATCAATTTTCGCTTTGATATAGTTGTCCTTATGCATTATTTTGTGCAGCAATTATAAGTGATTCAGTTTCTCTTTTGAGGTTTCCCTTTCTTAAACCATGTCCAATTCTTTTCATGTGCAACCTCTTCTATTTGTCGTTTGAAGCGTCCGTATAATTGTTTTTTCTCCCACTTTTGTTTTCTAGTCTTTGTTGTTTTTCTGTTTGTCCATCTGTCGCTTCTACTATTGTTGGTCGCCATAAGTAGTTTGTCTTTGCCCTTTCTTGTGTAATCTTCAAGTTGTTGGATTGTGGTTTCTACGCATTCCTCTATGTTGGCAAGACCTCTTCCCCCTTCCTTTCTTGACACATATAATCTATCTCTATCATCTCTAGGGTGGAGAGCCTTGTGCATGGTCATTAATTTTCTCGTCCTTTGGTCAATCTGTCTGATTTCTTCTTTTGTCCATTTTAAGAATGGTCCTGAGTATCTTATAATGGGGACGGCCCAGGTATTGATTCCTTTAATAAGATTTCTGTTGTTAAGTCTCGTTTCTAGAAGTTTTCTAGTTCTCCTGAGATATTCTTTTTTAACTTTTCCTTTCATTTCTGCATACATGATATTGTCCGCTTTTAAAATTCCTAAGTAGTTGTAGCTTCCATTTTCATCAAGAGATTTTATAGTTTCCTGATTTGGTAGTTGTATTCCATCTGTTAGTTTTCTTTCACCCCGTTTTATTACAAGCATAGCACATTTTTCGATTCCAAATTCCATCCCTATATCCTGGCTATATATTCTAATAGTTTGTACTAGGCTCTCCAATTCTTTTTCATTTTTTGCAAAATTTTTTATGTCATTCATGTACATAAGGTAGTTTATCTTTTCTTGTGAGTTAGTGAATTTGAATCCCCCTGTACACACACACACACACACACACACACACATGTATATATATATATATATATATATATATATATATATATATATATATATATATCCTTGTTTAGAAGCAAAAAGGCAAACTTTGACATTAAATAACCTAACACATTTCTTCAATCCTTAAAAATAGAAGCATTAATATCATCTTGGCTAACAGTTACAGCGTAATCCCAATGTTTTTCCAAGGGGTTTTATTTTTCTTAATAATACGAACACTACATTACAAAATGATTAGGCTACCCCATTCATTATGTAAGAGATGGTTTTCTTTCCATTTTTGTTTTATTATATTTTATAATTCCCGTTTTTCCTGTCTGTTCTTGTGTTATTCTTGTCGTTGCGATATTTGTCTGTTGTAATTAGTCTCTCATTTGGCGTGTATTCTTCAACGCGTGTAGAAGAATCAGAGTGCGCTAATTTTCGCGCTTGGCCCCGAGACCGTCAGCAAGTCAACTTTCCCACCATTTCAGTCACAATAAATTGTAAACCAATCAGAATATCTCATACCAGGTTAATCAGGGGTCAAAAGCTGTCTATCATACCTATCTGGACCTACAGTAACTCTCCATGGCTATTCTCCAGAATTAAGAGTTAATTGTTAAATATAAATATTCTACACTGCATTACAAAATGAATAGGATACCCTATTGAATGTGTATTGGTTGTTTTTCTGCCCCTTTTTGTTTTCCTGTTTTTCTGTCTGTTCTTGTGTTATTCTTGTTGTTGCGATATTTATCCGTTGTAATTAGTCCATCATTTGGCGTGATGATCACTGGCCAACACCCAACCATCCCCAATATTATGCAAATCAGTTTGATATATATGTTGTAGGAATGTTTTATTGAAAATGTTTGACAACGATTTACTGTTTAGCTTTCTATTCATATTTTCTTTGGGGGTGAACGAGATGTCATAATTCTGGTTGTAGGCAGTTTAAAAACTGTCCAAAATCTTTGTTAGTGTAGTCCGAGTACGGGTACTTTCGAACATTTTGTAAAGCTAAACGCGTTTATATATATATATATATATAATATATATATATATATATATATATAATATATATATATATACAGAGATGCTGAAAGGTACGCGTCCCGTGTCATGGACGCATAATAATCTAAAAGGACGCAGTAGGATTGTATCCATGCGTCCTAGTGTTTTTCTTTTTTCTTCATCACCATTTCCAGATAACTGTAAATACATTTCAATATTTCTTTGGAAACGAATTACTCCGTATGGAGTACAAGGTAGGGATTAGACGGCTTTAGTTGTTCATAAATAAAAACTATAATTTATTAAGAAACTTTAGTTGGAACCCATCAAATGTCCCGGGGACTCATTCAAATCAAATTCATCCGTCCCATAACATACTAAATAAAAAAGATATAAGCATCACTGTATATATATATATATATATATATATATATATATATATATATATATATATATATATATATTGTGTGTGTGTGTGTGTGTGTGTTGTATTGCTTGCAAAAAGTAAAAAGGCTAACTTTGGCATTAAATAACCTGACACATGTTGGCCCACCTTTTTTCAATCTTTAGAAACATAAGCATTGATACAATCATGGGTAATAGTTACAGCGTAAACCCAATGTTTTTACGATTTAAGCGGTTCTATTTTTCTTAACAATACGAACACTACATTACAAAGTGAATAGGCTGCCCCATTCATTATCTAACAGTTGTTTTTCTTTCCATTTTTGTTTTCATTATATTTTATAATTCCCGTTTTTCCTGTCTGTTCTTGTGTTATTCTTGTCGTTGCGATATTTTCTCTATTGTAATTAGTCTCTCATTTGGCGTGTATTCATCCATTTCTTGAATTGCTGCATCAACAAAATCCTCACTGTTGCATAGTCCGCTTCCTCATACATTTATTTTAACATATTATTATCATTTGTTGCAGTAACAATGGCTAAAGTATAGGATGGGTGGATTGCTGATGGTGAATGACAATAAAAGTCACAGAACACGAAAATAACATCGGATTTATTAAAAGGTTTGGTCAAAAGGAAAATGCGTCAAAGAAGAAACGGGTAGGAATATAAACGGGTAGTTAAGGAAATGGGTAGGTAGGAAAACGGGTGGTTAGGGAAATGGGTAGGTAGGAAAACGGGTATGGAAATGTAGTAAATTTTGAAAAAATAAGTAAAAAGAAAACATTGAGAAAGTAGTAAAAAAATGTATGAAAGAAAAGAAAAAAAAAGGAAGAGGCGAATAAAAGGAATGAAAGAAAAGAAAAGAAAAAGAAATAAAAGATTGAAAGGAATGAAAGAAAAAAGAAAAAAGAAAAGAGAAAGGAATAAGCGAACAAAAAAATGAAAGAAAATAAAAGCAAAAAGAAATAAAAGATTGAAAGGAATGAAAGAAAAAGAAAGAAAAAAGAAAAGAAAAAAAAATAATGAAAGAAAATAAAAGAAAAAAAATTAAAGATTGAAAGGAATGAAAGAAAAAAGAAAGAAAAAAAAGAAAAGAGAAAGGAATAAGCGAACAAAAATAATGAAAAGAAAATAAAAGCAAAAGAAATAAAAGATTGAAAGGAATGAAAGAAGAAAGAAAGAAAAAGAAAAGAAAAAAGGAATAAGTGAACAAAAATAATGAAAGAAAATAAAAGAAAAAGAAATAAAAGATTGAAAGGAATGAAAGAAAAAAGAAAGAAAAAAGAAAAAAAAAGGAATAAGTGAATAAAAGGAATGAAAGAAAAAAAAGAAAAGAAAAAGAAATAAAAGATTAAAAAAAGAAAACGTAAGAAATAATAGAAAGAAAAAAGAAAGATGAAATCAAGACAAAAAGAAAAGAAAAAAAAGCGGAAAAGTAATTTTATAGGAGATCGAACATATATATATATATATATATATATATATATATATATATATATATATATATATATATTATATATATATTCAATCTAACATAATACTTAAAAGTAAGTTGATTGAGAAGTTCACCAGCCAAAAAGTTGTGAGCTGGTAAAAAAACTGTTATTATAAGTGGACCCCATGATACATCCCCATATATATATATATATATATATATATATATATATATATATATATATATATATATTAGGGGTGTATATGTGTGTATGTGTGTGTGTGTGTGTGTGTGTTTGTGTGTGTGTTGTGTGTGTGTGTGTGCAGAAATTAGAAAAACGAGTATTCCAAAAGACGAATTTATCCATGATGTTGAAGTCGACGTTTAAACGTTTCGGTTTATATTAACCGTCTTCAGAACAATACGATAGGAATGAAAAAGATGCGTATTTTTTTTAATGAGTTTGGAAAATGTTAAAAAAAAAGGGCTCATAACCGTGCTTTCGTGAGCGTACATTTTGAAAATTAAGGGTGGCTTTGTCATCAGAAAACCCAGGAAGATTGAACAGCCATTAAACAAAGAAAACAAACCAAACCAAATCAAATAAGCGCAACATCAAATAAAACAAAGGAAGGAATGAAAGAAAAATAATAACAAAAAAAAAAAAAAAAAGAAAGAAAACTGAATAGAATTTAAAAAAAATGAAAACAAAATACGATAAAATATGATTGAAATCTTAAGATAAAAATGACTCCGAAAATACCGTAGAAACTATCGGCAAATAGGATATTGAATGATTAAAAAAAGAATGAAAACAAATAAACAGATAAAAAAAAAAAACTTGAAAGAAAGAAGGAAGATATAAAAGACGGATGGGAAAATCAAAATGAGTTTCTGACTTGTGACAAAGCTTTTAATGTTATTCACAAATTTAGAAGTCCTTTTTTTTCTTATCTTTCTCTATAGATCTTAATGGCGGACGGGACGGATGAATCGTTACAGAAAAAAAATCACTGCTAACGAAGTTATTGAGAGGAAAGTGTCGAAATCAAACGAGAGACGGTAAAAACATTTGTAAGAAAAGGAAGAAAGGATAAGAGGAAAAAAAGAAAGAAGGAAAGAAATGATTGAATACGGGTAACAAAAAAGAAAGAGAAAGAAGGAAATTTGGTTGTGGAAGAAAGCAGAGAATAGATGAAAAAAAAAAAAAAAAAAAATCAGAAAACGGCGCGTAAAAGAGAAGTGAGCAAAATGGAAAAAAATATTCTTTGAGGATGATTTGGTTTGATCGGTTAAAGGAAGGAAAAAAGAAATGGTGGAAGAAAGGAAAGAAGAAAGAAAGAAAGAAATGGTGGAAGATGGAAAGGAAGGAAGAAAGGAAGGATGAGGAAAGGAAAGAAGAAAGAAAGAAAGGAAGAAAGAAATAGTAGAAGAAAAAAGGAAGGAGGAAATGGCGGAACAAAGGAAGGAAGAAATAAATGGTGTGGGGGGGGGAAGAAAAAAGAAAAAATGGAGGACGAAAGAAAGGAAGGAAGGAAGAAATGAGCGAAAAATAAGAAAGAAATAATGGGGGAAAAGGAAGATAGAAAAAAAGGAAGAAAAGAAGAAATAGTTGAAGAAAGAATAAAAGGGAGAAAGAAAGAGAGAAAGAAATAAAGAAATGTTGTAAGAAAGGAAGAAAGATAGAAATGGTGAAAGAACGGAGAAGGGAAGAAAGAAAAAAAATATCGGATGAAAGAGTAAAAGAAAACCTGAAAAAAGAAAGAAAGAAAGAGAGAGAAAAGAAAGAAGGAAAAAATCGAAAAGAAGAAATGGATTTAAAAAAAAAGAAAAGGAAAAAAAAAAAGAAAAACTAAAATAAAAAGAGAGACGTGTATGAGAGATAAACAGAAAACAAACAGTAAGAAGTGAAATATAGAAAAGGTAAAGAAAAAAAAAAGAAAAAAAGAAAGAAAGTTTAAATGAAACATAAACACGCACTTTTTTCTTTTAGTTTTTCTTTTTTCTTTTCTTTCTTTTTGATTTTTCTTTTACTTTTCTTACTTTGTGTTTCTTTTACACTCTTTCCTTCTTTCTTTTTTTCTTTCTTTCTTTCAGTCTTTCTTTTTTTTCAAACGCGCACTTTTCATTTCTTTTCTTTTTCTTTTCCCTTTTCCTTTCTTTCTTTTTCCTTTTTCTTTTCGTTTCTTTTACTCTCTTTATCTCAATCTTTCTTTCTTTCTTTATCTATTTATTTTCGTTTCTTTGTTTCTTTGTTTCTTTGTTTCTTCTTAATTTCTGTTCTTTCCCTTCACTTTTTCTTTTCCGTTTCTTACTTTGTGTTTCTTTTACTCTAATTCTTTCTTTCTTTCTTTTTTCTTTTCTTTCTTTCTTTCTTTATCTATTTATTTATTAATATATTTATTTTCGTTTCATTTCATTTCGTTTCTTTCTTTTCGTTTTTTTCTGTACCAATTTAATACCAAAATGTACTTTTACTATGTACACATCAACATCACAACGCCCACTTCGATATCTCTAGGCATTGACCCTCCCCCCATTTTGATTCATCCATAAAACTGGATTGCAATTTTCTGTCGTATCGAATTATTGATTCTTTGTCTTTTGTGACTTGTTTGTTCAATTTCCGAAAAGAAAGAAAGAAAGAAAAAAAAATCATTTTGCGCAGACTCCGTCCTCACATTTCCGCCAATTCGAAAATGCATCTCTAACCGCATCTTTAAAAAAAAAGGAGAAAATTTTCGCACTTAAACATTTAAAAGCCAAAAAATGCATAGAATTGTGCATTGCAAACAGCGTCTGAGATCGGCGTTTCTTCCTTTTTTTCTTTCAATAATATCTTCGATTTTTTCTCTAATATCCTCGATGAAACTGAAATGCAGTCATTCGTCAAAATTACAACAAGGGCCGTACCGAGGGCTCGGGCAATCCAATAGTGCTCGAGGGTACTAAGAATCAAAATGTCTAAGTAGCAACAGTCTCTGAATGGCATCAAATGAATGTGTGTATTATAGCTAAAACATTTTAGCGTACGGTCAGGTCACGTTGAAAGCATCGATTCCCATATATATATATATATATATATATATATATATAATATATATATATATATGAGGTAAAATAAGGAATGAAAGAACAAAACTCAGACAAAAATGTGTAGTATATTTCGCTGGAATATTGAATTCAGCTTCTTCTGCTTTTATATAAAAAGAAGAAGAAGCTGAATTCAATATTCCAGCGAAATATACTACACATTTTTGTCTGAGTTTTGTTCTTTCATTCCTTATTTTACCTCATTCTGTCGGATTCATTCCCCCCCTCTTTTCCTCATATATATATATATATATATATATATATATATATATATATATATATATATATATATATATTTCTTGGAAGTGTAGCCAAAAAACTTTTCTCTGTTGTCATTGACATATTTG
>CM042167.1:25976025-25978525 GCA_023376005.1 Doryteuthis pealeii | reverse complement strand
GGAAATAAATCCGACAATATGAAGAAATTTGAAAAACGAAGATGAATTCATTTATATAAATAAGTCGACGCTTAAACGTTTCGGCTTATTTTAAACCTTCCTCAGGACTGATTATGGATGAAGAAAATTAATGGATGCTTTATAAATGACATTTATAAAACATCCATTAAGGAAGGTTTAAAATAAACCGAAACGTTTAAGCGTCGACTTATTTACATAAATAAATTCATCTTATTTTGGAACTCTTCCTTTTTCAAATTTCAAATTTCTTCATATATATATATATATATATATATATATATTATATATATATATATATATAACGTAAACAATGAATTGAGAGTGTCATATTAATTTTTAATCCTTTTGGTTATTTCTAAACAAACCATGCTATTTCTATCTTTGTTTTCAGAATCATTCCCAGTGTTCCTATTACTACTGGAATAATCGCGAGTATATTTATTGAATCATAACTAAATGAAAGAAAAAAGTCAATGATGATTTCTTGACGTTCCGTAGACTGACCATACATTTATCTATATTTTTTATTGCAACAATAAACACAGACATAACACAGAACGACGTATTTTGTGAAGACTTAAGCTAATAAAGGTCGCTGAGAGGTTAACGTTTATGGTCCCTTGGTTACCATTGCTCGTATTATAAATGTAAAAATATGATTTTTAAGCGGTGATTTGTTTTCGGTAATGCGGGAAAATGGTTATAGGAGAAAATGAAAAGGTCATAATTTTGATTTATGGATCAGAAATATGCGGTTTGCTGTTTTTTTTGTTGACGTTTAACGGCATAACTTCTGGATTATTCACTTACAAATCTTATTATATATTATATATATATATATATATATATATATATATATATATACATATATACATATATATACATATATATTATATATATTATATATATATATATATATATATATATATATATATCTTATTATCTTATATATATATCTATCTTATTATCTTATATATATATATATATATATATATATATCTTATTATATATTATATATATATATATATTATATATCTATATATATATATATATATATATATATATATATATCTTATTCTTATATATATATATATATATCTTATTATCTTATATATATATATATATTATCTTATTATATATATATTATATATATATCTTATTATATATCTTATATTATATATATATATATATATATATATATATATATATATCTTATTATATATATATATATATATATATATCTTATATATATATATATATATATATATCTTATTATATATATATATAATATATATATATATTTTATATATATATATATATATATATATATATATATTATATATATATATATATATATACTGTCAGCTTGACAGTCTGGGTTCGAATCACACACAAGGCAGTCTTCTGTCTATAGCTCTGCTTGATAAGGCCTAATAGGCCGAAATGTACATATAGAGATTGATTTTTCTCGATTTGTTTAGCCTTACATTTGAATAGGTATGCCCGCCCAATTCATTAATTATTGATTAATTAATTTTCAAAAATTAGGTACGACTTTAATTAAGCACATATCTCCCCAAAATTGTCGGCTAGAAAAAGCCATATCAAAAACACATTGTTTGTTTACTTTCTATATATATATATATATATAATATATATATATATATATATATATATATATATATATATATATATCTGTGACAGAGAACACGAGGTGAGTGGCGAACGCCAAGGCCTGCCGTATTCTCGAAGGAAGCCGGCTAGGCTTTGCCTGACATGTCGGACTGTAGAATCGAACCCGCTTCCTTCAGAATGCAAACATTGTCACCGAAGTCGAGAAGCTACAGTCCCGGATTTAAGCGCCAGATGCCCGGATGATAGCTATGATGAATCCGGCAGTCGGGTTTGGCTCGAGAATCTCGTGCGTGGGGTGCAGACACCCGGATGTTGAAGGAAAAACTTTTATAAGTAGAAGTGGGGTGACGACAGCAGGAGTTGCGATTTTTCAGCTGCTGAAGATATTTGAGTTGTTGATTTTACGACGACGTATTTTTTGTGCAATAGATTTTGTGACGGTGACGACATTGTTGACCCCCCTCTCTTCAACAAGTCGAATTTATTTTTCCCCTCTATTTTTTTTCTTTTTCATTCCAGAATATCATTGATGAGAATTTATGTCTAAGTTAAAGTAGTGTGGATGAACAAAAAGTGATCAGACAAACAGAAATATTTCTTTAATATTATTTATTTTTGTATAGTTCTCAACTATTAGTTTCGACCTCAGGTCATTGTCAGGAGAAAATTTTTTGTGAAAGAAATTGTTTTTAAAATGTTTTAAACATTTTCTAAGTGTTTGACATGCCACAATAATCCGGACAGAGAAATGTATTAGAAGTGGCGAGTCCATCTGTTCAGGGAAAAAAACATCTTTTAGTTAAATTCTTTTGAGATGTTCTTATATATGTGCGAGGAAGTTTAA
>CM042167.1:25958525-25968525 GCA_023376005.1 Doryteuthis pealeii | reverse complement strand
CAGTTACACGTTCATTACCGTGCAAGTCTAAATTTACGTTATCATAGAAAAATTTATGCTAATGAATATCCCATTTCCCCCATAATTCGGTTATCAAAAAAAACAAAAAAACAGGCATAGATATTTGATACTGTAATATTTCTGACCTTGTGCCACAACTAATATAAGTAAATAACTACTCAGTAGTAAGCAATATTCTACAAAACTATGAAGAAGCCGTCATACTGAGAAATTAAAACGGGAAAAAGCTATGAATGATGAAACAAATGCTCTTGAAGAAAATGGAACTTATGAACTCTCATACCTAAAAAACAAGAAAGTTATTGGAGGCAGTTAGGTATATACAGTAAAATTAGGAACAATGAACAGCAATTTAAGGCTAGATATGTAGCCAAATGATTTTCAAAAGTAGAAAATGTAGACTACCAAGAGACTTTTTCATCCACAGCAAAAATGACATCCATTAGAATGTTAATACAGATAGTAGTACAAGACAACATCATTGTACACCAAATGGACTTTAAAATTTATGTATAAAATATATATAAACAGTTGGCGCCTACACTAGTGAACCGATTATGATAAAATGTTCAAATATGTTATGTTAATATTTAGGAACAGGACTGGCTCGCATGGCGGTTTTTGCTAGTTATAATATTAACAAAATATCGTAATATTGATAATTATTATAATATATAACAAATTATAACAATTATGATATTAACAACAATTTTTTTTAAATAGGAAGATAATCTTAATGTAGATATCGACTGCGACATTTATGTGGAACTACTTTTTGAGGGTGGGATGTCATTCCCTCTGAAAGGAATGCAGTTGGTGTATTATTATTATTATTATTATTATTATATTATTATTATTATTATTATTATTATTATTATTATTATTATTATATTAGATAGGAATGATTCAAAAGATATGATGTGGACGCGCGTGAAGTAATGGTTAGAGTCGTGGGAAATGCACTCGTCGACACGAGTTCAAATCATGGTCGAGGTTGTTTGCATTTTACATAGCGTTAATACGCCTTCATCACCATTACTCCCAGGTCCACTCTGACCCGAAATGGTAGTACCTGTAAGGGTCACATCTATTTGTTAAATAGAAAATAATGAATTTTAAAGAATTTTGAATACCCATCAAGCATGAATAGAACAAAACATTATCTGCATAAAATAACCCAACAAGGTTTGACATGCCGCAAAAATCCAACCAACCAAACCAAACCAAACCAAAACCAAAACCAAACCAACCAACCAAATATATATATAATATATATATATATTATATATATATACAACCTCCCCGCACGTTTAAGATGCGACACAGTTTCTTAAGCGGAGTTTAACAAGTTTGAATTCAGAGTTTTCCTTCTCCTAGAATCGTTGCCTAACCAAGGCTAAAGTGCCCAGTCTGGTCTACTATTTACTCATATCTGGAGGGAGAATAGCTAGATTCATACATTTTCCCAATGGTATTAACGCTATGTGAAATGCAAACAGTCTCGTCCAGGATTTGAACACGTCTGACCCGGAGTGATAGTACCTGTTAAATGAGTTTAAAAAATGTGTTAAAGTATTTTGAATACTCCCCAAGACAAAACGTCTTCGGCATGAAATAACCCAACAAGGTTTGACATGTTGTAAAATCCAACAAACTAAACCAAGCCAAATCAAACCAACCACCAACCAACCAACCAACTGTCACAAGAACGGATAAAGAAACTGGTTTGAAATCAAAAGAGTGCTGATACACACCCACACACACACACACACACACACACACACGCATGCCGCGCGTGCGTGCGTGCACACACACACACACACACACACACACACACACACTACATATTATATATATATATATATATTATATATATATATATACCAAGCCCTGCACACGACTAGGATGCGACACAAGGTCAATTTCTTAAGCGAATTTTAACCGGTTTGAATTCAGAGTTTTCCTTCTCTTAGACCGGTTGCCTAACCAAGGCTAAAAAGCCCAGTCGGTCTGCTATTTTATCATATCTGGAGAGAGAATAGTTTAATTCATAACTTTAACGCTATGTGAAATGCAAACAGCTTCGACTAGGATTTGAACTCGTCTCGCTGTGTCCATTTCCTACGACGGTAACCATTACAGCACGCACCTCCCCTTCAAAAGCAAGTAGTGCTGATCTACTCGGCATATTTATTTTTATACAGAAAATAAAAGTGCGATCCGTGCGAGAGATATCGACAGTTCCAACATCTATTTGAAAACAAACCGTTCTGCCATTTGAATCCATTGAAGGTGAATTTAAAATTGGCTAATAGAAAGGAATTATGCCAACCGGATATCCGTTATTTGCTGTGGTGGCGCCATGTTGCGCGCGCGTGGGCGTAGCTACACGTGCTACACCTGAAAACCCGCGAAAATTAATTCATTTCTTGATTTAGTGATACTATATATGAAACAATATATTAAATCAACTATGGAGACTAATACCTATATTTCATTATTTCCACCCCCATTAATATTAGATCGGAGCACATGAAACCATACCACTGTGTGCATTCAATGACCCATAAAGGAGTCGATATGCTGCTAAACAAAGAAAACAAACCAAAGTTCTCACTCTCTTCCTCCTCTCTCTCTCTCTCTCTTTCTGTCTCACTCTCTCTCTTTCATTCTTCTATTTCTCTTCATTTCTACTTCCCTCTCTTTTCTATTATAATGATATATTTACAAAGGAATCAAATTTCCGCATTAAATAACCCATAAGGAGTTGATATGCTGTTAAAATCTCTCTCTCTCTCTCTCTCTCCCTCTCTCTCTCTCTCTCTCTCTCTCTCTCTCTCTCTCTTCATTCTTCTATTTCACTTTTCACTATTTTTTCTTCTATTCTCTCATAATGAGATATTGGAATGATAGTCCGTAACATTTGAACATATGCGTTCATTCTATTAATATTATAGACGACAACGACGACGACGATGATGATGATGATGATGAGGAGGAGGAGGAGATGGTGACCGCGACATGGCTACGTAGAGGAAACCTGAAGAGAGAAATTGAACTTTTTTCAGTAGCAGCTCAAAAGAATTCCATAAAGACCAATAACATCAAATCGAAAATTGATGTGCCACAGAATAGTAAGTATTAATGGTTAACCACATGATAAGCGAATATAACACACTATCACAAAATAAGTTTAAGACTAGGCACGATTGGGTGGGAACTTTGATCCACTTGGAATTGTGCAAGAGATTAAAATGTGTCCATAGTACAAAATACTACAAAATGGTATATGCAGAAAATAAAGTCCGTCATAGAGAATGAGAAGCATAAAATTTTCTGGGATTTTGAGATACAAATGAATCACCTAAAAGAACATGTCATTTTTACGATTTTTGTGACAATTTTAGGCTGCAAGAGCACTGTACAGTGGAGATCCTTGGTGTTCATTGGTGTTATGTAGAATCCTTTGGTTGTTCCTGGGTGTTCCTTAGTGTTCGGTAGAATCATTTGGTTGTTCATCGGTGTTCCTTAGTGTTCGGTAAAATTCTTTGGTTGTTCCTCGGCGTCGTGTTCCTTTGGTTGTTCCTCGGTGTTCCTTAGTGCTCGTTAGAATCCTTTGGTTGTTCCTCGGTGTTCCTTAGTGTTCGGTAAAATTCTTCTCGGCGTTCATTAGTGTTCGTTAGAATCCTTTGGTTGTTCCTCGGTGTTCCTTAGTGTTCGGTAGAATCCTTTCGTTGTTCCTCGTGTTCCTTAGTGTTCGGTAAAATCCTTTGGTTGTTCCTCGGTGTTCCTTAGTGTTTCGGTAAATCTTTGGTTGTTCTCGGTGTTCCTTAGTGTTCGGTAGAATCCTTTGGTTGTTCCTCGGTGTTCCTTAGTGCTAAGCAGAATCCTTTGGTTGTTCCTCGGTGTTCCTTAGTGTTCGGTAAAATCCTTTAGTTGTTCCTCGGTGTTCCTTAGTGCTCGGTAGAATCCTTTGGTTGTTCCTCGGTGTTCCTTAGTGTTCGTTAGAATCCTTTGGTTGTCTTGGTGCTCGATAGATTCGTTTGGTTGTTCGGTGTTCCTTAGTGCTCGGTAATCTTTGGTTGTTCCTCGGTGTTCCTTAGTGTTGGGTAGAATCCTTTGGTTGTTCCTCGGTATTCCTTAGTGTTCGGTAAAAATCCTTTGGTTGTTCCTCGGTGTTCCTTAGTGTTCGGTAGAATCCTTTGGTTGTTCCTCGGTGTTCCTTAGTGCTAAAATCCTTTGGTTGTTCCTCGTGTTCCTTAGTGTTCGGTAAAATCCTTTGGTTGTTCCTCGGTTTCCTTAGTGCTCGGTAGAATCCTTTGGTTGTTCCTCGGTTTCCTTAGTGTTCGTTAGAATCCTTTGGTTGTTTCTTGGTGCTCGATAGATTCGTTTGGTTGTTCCTCGGTGTTCCTTAGTGCTCGGTAGAATCCTTTGGTTGTTCCTCGGTGTTCCTTAGTGTTGGTAGAATCCTTTGGTTGTTCCTCGGTGTTCCTTAGTGCGGTAGGAGAATCCTTTGGTTGTTCCTCGTGTTCCTTAGTGTGGGTAGAATCCTTTGGTTTTCCTCGGTGTTCCTTAGTGTTCGATAGAATCCTTTCGTTGTTCCTCGGTGTTCCTTAGTGTTCGGTAAAATCCTTTGGTTGTTCCTCGGTGTTCCTTAGTTTTCGGTAAAATCCTTTGGTTGTTCCTCGGTGTTCCTTAGTGTTCGTTAGAAATCCTTTGGTTGTTCTCGGTGTTCCTTAGTGCTCGGCAGAATCCTTTGGTTGTTCTTCGGTGTTCTTAGTGCTCGGTAGAATTCCCTCGGTTCCTTAGTGCTCGGTAGAATCCTTTGGTTGTTCCTCGGTGTTCCTTAGTGCTCGGCAGAATCCTTTGGTTGTTCCTCGGTGTTCCTTAGTGCTCGGGAGAATCCTTTGGTTGTTCCTCGGTGTTCCTTAGTGCTCGGTAGAATTCTTTAGCTGAGCAGAGTCCTTGGTTGCAGATCCGTTCGTCCGTGTCGAATACATTCAAATGAACGGCTTTAAAGAACGGTGATTAAATAGCTAAATAACTACGTATTCGAGCGTGTTCATTGGCTGGCTTTAGTCCACACTACCACGCAGAGTCTATAAGTTTAAGTTGTGGACTTCAGCACACCTTATATCTCAAAATAAACCAACAGTCATCTAGTGTATTTTGCAGTTCCGGCAGAAACGAAACGAAGCAAAACGATAGACAAATACTTGGATCTAATTATGCCCGCAAAAAATAATGATACTCTGTAGAAATGCAAGTGTAGGATATGTGGAGACAGAGATGTAACTGTTTATCATATAATAAGCAATTGTAGCAAACTGGCACAAAAGGAATTCAAAACTAGGATCGAATGGGGGAAAATGGTGATCCACTGGGAATTGAACAAGAGACTGAAATTTCACCATGTTGACAAATAGTATTGGCAATAGACCAAGTTGAAAAACAGTACAAGTAAGGGAAAGCGAAAAACTAAATACTTGGACCTTGCCTGAGAGCTAAAAAAGATACGAAACATAACATTTTTTGATAATTTGAGATACGAACGAATCACCGAATCCCAACCAGAAGACCAGACTATGTGGGAGGAAGTAAAAAAGAAAGAAAGAAAGAAAAACTAAAGAAAGAAAATAGAAAGTGTGAGTTGCAGAAAAGAAAGAAAATACAGTCTAGAGATGAGAAAGAAAGAAAGAAAGAAAAAAGAAAGAAAAGAAAGAAAATACAAACAGGTGGTTAGAAAGAAAGAAAGAAAGAAAGAAGAAAAGAAAGAAAATACAAACAGGTGGTTAGAAAGAAAGAAAGAAAGAATGAAAGAAAATACAAACAGGTGGTTAGAAAGAAAGAAAGAAAGAAAGAAAGAAAGAAAGAAAATATAAACAGGTGGTTAGATTAGAAAGAAAGAAAGAAAGAAAGAAAGAAAGAAGAAAATGATGAAAGAAAATACAAACAGGTGGTTAGAAAGAAAAAAACAAGAAGGAAAGAAAGAAAGGAAGAAAGAAAATACAAATAGGTGGTTACAAAGAAAGAAAGAAAGAAAGTAAAAAGAAAGAAAGAAGGAAGGAAGGAAAGAAAGAAAATACAAACAGGTGATTAGAAAGAAAGAAAAAAAGAAAGAAAGAAAGTACAAACAGGTGGTTAGAAAGAAAGAAAGAAAGAAAGAAACAAACAAACAAACAAACAAACAAACAAAGAAGAAAGTTGGAGATAAGATAAAAAGAAAGAATGAAAGAACTAAAATACAATCGAAAGATTAGAAATAAATAAAGAAATAGATAGATAGATAAAGAATGAAAGAAAGAAAGAAAGAAAGAAAGAAGGATACAGAGAAAGTGTGGGTGGGAGATAAGAGCAAGAAAGAAAATAAGGGAAAATTACGACATGCCACGTGGCTGTCAGTGACATTATGCCCATCTGTTTTGTTTAGTTTTTCTTCTTCTCACTTGAGATTCTTTAACCGATTTCTAATTTTATGACTGGCAGTTCTAACCGGTCTCTGAAAATTATTTACCCTTTCATGCCCGTTTGCACAACCCACAAATATACAAATACAAAACACTTAACAAAAACGCAAGGAAAAAAAAAAAAAAACAAACAATAGAAAACCAATGAACTAACAAAATGAAAATGCAAATGCAAATGGAAAAAAAAGAAAAAGAAAAGAAAGAAAAAAGAAAGAAAAAAGAAAGAAAAGAAAGAAAAATAGAAACAAATAAACAAAAATAAAGAAACAAAAATAAAGAAAGAAAAAAAGAAAGAAGAAGAAAACAAAGAAAAAAAAGTAAAAAAAAAAAAAAAAAACAAAGAAAAAAACAAAAGAAAAAACAAAAACAAAAAACAAAAACAAAAAACAAAAACAAAAAAAAAAAAGAAAGAAAAGAGAAAGAAAAAAAAAAAGAAAGAAAAGAAAAGAAATAAAGAAAACCAATAAATAAACAAGATGGAAATGTAAATCCTGAAAAAATATTTAAAAAACGAAAAAAGAAAAGAAAAAGAAAAAAGAAGAAAGAAAAAACAAATAGGTAAATGAAAAGAAGAAAAAAATGAAAAAGGTGAAAAAAGAAAAATGAAAGAGAAAAGAAAGAAAAAATAGAGAATAAAAGGAAGACAGAAATAAAAAAGGGAAAAGGAAAAAAGAAAGAAAAAATGAAAGAAAGAAAAAAAAAGAAAGCCCCCCCCCACACACACACACACCTCGTAAGAATGCAAATGGACACCAACCGAGATATATTGCCACGTGTGTTGTTGGTCAGAACTTTAGGTTGTAGTGATCAGCTGGTTCGTGTTAACTTTTTGCCATGGCAAAATGAACTTAGACGTGTCGACATGTGCAACGTTATCGGCTTCAGTGTGAAAACGAGGCTCCCCTTTAGAAACGGGATGTCTTAGGACCAATAGATTTTCTAAGACGCTTGCGTACAATTCAGTGTCTTTGTGTGTGTTTTCAAATTCACACTTGTTTATAAGCAACACATGTAGTTATCCTATTCGAACAGAGCGGCAAACATTCGTACGTTTTTGTTAAGAATATAAATTCACAGCATTTACGGGAAGAAACACCCAAGTGCTAGAACACACACACACACACACACACACACACACACACACACACATATATATATATATATATATATATATATATATATTATATATGAAATTACGTAAATAAACACTGTGTTTATTTGATATGGCTTTTAGCCGACAATTTTTGGAGGATATGTGCTTAATTGAAGTCATACCCAATTCTTGAAAATTGATTAATTAATAATTAATGAATTTAGGCGGGCATATATGTTCAAATGTAAGGCTAAACAGATCGAGAAAATGTCAATCCCTGAATGTACATTCCGACCTATTAGGTCTCATCAGCAAGGTTATAGACATGGGAGACTGCTCCGTGTGTGACTCGAAATATATATATATTGTTATCCTCATACAGGCCTGTATCACATCTCATCGGTACGGCTAGACATGCAGAACTGTTTCAGTCCGGGATCGAAACTTGGCCGATTTGTCGTCAGTCAGAGTTCTTTCCTTCGTTCCATCTACATGATCTACGTTCAGGAAGAGAATTTACTAATATAAACATAAAATGCTGCTAGGAGTGCTCAATCCGTTTTTAAAGCTATGCTGTTTTAGTGTAATTAACAGCCACCAGAAAATTCTATTTCCAAAGAGTTTAACCCACCATATATATATATATATATATATATATATATATATAATATATATATATATATATAAAACAAGGTTATAAAAAAATAAATGTACTGTTTTTTTTTAAGTATGAAAGAATGTTGAAACTAAGGATTCAAATGGGCTAACATTCTATAAATACAGCTGACTTATTTGTTTCGTTGGGATTAATTGGGTGAATAACACTAGTCTTAGTTTTATATAGTAACTGTTATTCATTGATTTCTTGTTTAGAAAGTTTGGTAGCTAATTTTAACTAGATGTATAAAAATATCTAAAGTTAATAGATTTAGATTAGAAAGTGATTTAAAAAAAGTATTATTAACTAGGGATAACTAATAAGTGGTCTTTTAATATTCAAATAAAATAAAGTTTAGTAGTATCTAAAGAAAATTTTGTATCTAAAGAAATTGTTGTAGCACTTTTGCAAAGGATCGGTGTTCGATTATTCTTAAATTGTAAAGAGTCGTAGGTAATGGAATTTATATATTTTGTAGGTTGAGTGATGAGAGGGGTGTACAAACATTTATTTTAGACTTTCTCATATAATATGTGAAGCATACGCGAAACTCTTACATTTTAAATTTTAGCCATGGCTAAATAGTATGGCTAACTGGGATCTTTAACCTTGGGTAGGTACCTAGTTTAGGAGATGGAAAACTCTGAATTCAAATCCCGCTTAAGAAACTGAGCTTGTGCCACATCCTACTCGTGCGGAAGTGTTGGGCATATATATCATCATCATCATCATGTCGCGCACGCAGCACGGGCATCCATGACAATCCTTCGCCAACCCTCCCTATCATTCATTACACCTGGAAGCTCCTCTGCGGAGCAGCCAGCATCTTCACATAACTGGTCAATGTATGTCCTTGCTGGGCGCCCCACACTTGCATGTCCAGGCTGTGGTTGTGTCGGTGCTGCTGTATGGCTGCACCACCTGGACCCTAACAAAGCGTCTTGAGAATAAGCTAGATGGGAGCTGCACAAGAATGCTGCGAGCAGTCTTGAATAAGTCGTGGAAACAGCACCCCACAAGGAAACAGCTGTACGGTCACCTGCCCCCCATCTCACAAACTATCCGAGTGAGACGGACAAGGCATGCAGGACACTGCTGGAGAAGCAGGGATGAACTCATAAGCGACGTTCTCCTGTGGAAGCCAACACATGGGCATATATATATATATATATATATATATATATATATATTGGATGGATTATAATAGCTTCCGAGTATGTCGTGGATAATCATGTTGCATAGTGACTAACATACTTGACGGAGGCAGTTACGCATTTACGTTTACTTCTGGACTAATACCATTGAGAAAGACATGACCCCCTACATCCTCCAGTTATGGTTTTCATATTACCACTACTGTTCTTTTACACGAATGTGGCATTAAATAACCTACAAAGGTTGATATGCCATTAAAAAAAAACAATAAACAAAAGTTGATATGCCGTTAAAGAAACTAATCCAAACCAAACCAGATTATTCCTGAAAGAAAAATTAAGCATCCAACAAAAAACAAATTGCTGATAAAAAAGAATGTGAATTGATACCTAAGTGTAGACATGTTAATGAATATCTCCCGTATCATTTACCATCTGATGAATTCCATGATTTATTCCCCTGTAAATGAACTACCCTAACTTCTATGAATTTTTCTTCATATGAGTATTATGTGTACTAATGTCTTACCACGTGGCTATACTGCGCACGATAAATACGCTTGATTCGTCACTTTTCTCACATATCCGTCTAATGATTTTGTGAAAG
>CM042167.1:25946025-25953525 GCA_023376005.1 Doryteuthis pealeii | reverse complement strand
CCGGTTGTATCTCCCTCTCCGCATCCCTCTTTCCTTTTAATTAGGAACACGAAGACTTCAATTGTTTGATGTTTGATGTACATCTTTATTATTCGAGACCCCTAACTTCACGGAGAAAATTCAGAATTCTCTCTCTCTCCCTCTCTCTCTCTCTCTCTCTCTCTCTCTCTCTCTCTCTCTCTATATATATATATATATATATATATATATATATATATATATACTAGCAAAAGTACCCGGTCCATGACCGGACTAAAAAAAATTTAAGGACACCAGAGAGAGGATAAGAGGAAAAGAATTTATAGAATTAAAAACATTGCCGAGAATTTGTACATTACAATATTTATTTTTTGAATTATTTTTTTTTTTTTTACATTTAAAATATTATTTTAAAAATGTATCCTTAACTTTTGCATTTTTGGGAACTTAAATCTATTTTTATAAAAAATGTTTTGTACATATGACAAAAACTCAAATTTATTTCTTAATTGCTTATTGCGTTTAAGTGATAAAAGTTTTGCTAAAATTATATACTTAGAATAAGAGCCCCATCCAAGACGATTTTTTTATTTCTAAAATAATTTAGAAATAAAAAAATTGTCTTTCTTTTTCATACAATGGGGTTGAGTGGGAGTCTTTTAACGGCAAGTTCACAACCTGTGACGTGGGTTAAGCGGAAGTGTTCTTTAACGGGAGTGTTGTTTATTTCAGAATTCTTTTTTTTTTCCTTCTTTTTTTTTTTTTTTTTTTTTTTTTTTTTTAGCGAGGCCTACAGATGGCGTCTGTCTTTGTCGGCTGAAGCCACTTCAAAGGTGCCGACGGTGGCTGGGGTGGGAGTGGCTGAAGATTGTTAACGGTAGTTTTTGATTTTTCGGTCTTGAAATGTAAAAAGTGGACTCGTGTCGAGGGTAGTGGAGTGGGGTTGTCTTTATATGATATTTTTTAATTTTTTCTTAATTATTGAATTATATCGATTAATTATTAAAAACAAAAAAACAAATTTGAGTGTTTCTTAGTTATAAGCATATTAAGTGGTATGCAAGATTTCAAATATGAATGACCTCCCGTTTGTGAGTTATAAGTCGACACGTACATACCAAACTTCCTTTTATATATATAGATATATTAGTTGGTTCTCATCTAAGTCTGCTAATATCTATCTATCCATCTATCTACCCATCTATCTCAGACTGCTCTTATCTATCTATATATATATATATATATTAATAAAATAATGGTTTGATAAAGATAAGGCGCGTGGTGTAATAGTTAGAGTTGCAGAAATGAACTCGTCGACCTGAGTTCAAATTCTGCACGAGGCTGTTTACATTTCATATAGCACTAATACCCTTGCGAAAGGTATGCAAGCAACTACCCTTCCTACAGCTATGGGTAAATAGAGCAGACTGGGCTCTTTAATCGTGGCTAGGTAACGAGTCTACGAGAAGGAAAACACTGAATTCAAACCTGTTAAATTCCGCTAAAGAAATTGACCTTCTGTCACATCCTACTCGTGCGGAAGGTTGGTAAATGTATCAATCTATTAATTTATGCATCTTTAATCATATATATATATCCCAATCTACTCAGATAGTTCAATCTTTCTCTCCCCAAATTTGCGACCCTGTGTCCCATCCAATCCACGGCGAGTGGGTTAGGTAAATACCCACTCTAGTCAGATCTACTTAGTAATCTATCACTCTTGTCAGTTCTATCTTTCTCACTCTAGACTTTATATATATATATATATATATATATGGTCTTTTTTCTGGGTACCACATATATTTCCCACATTAACTTAAGCTTTCAATTCGGATGAAGAAGAACTCAAAAACAATATAATTGCTCAAACATATATTTATAAATACAAAGGGAATTGCAAACTTAATGGTATTGTGACCAAACTTATCTGCTGAGATCCGTCTTGGAACTAGAATGACTTGATGGTCGTGTGGTCAGCACTACAAGTAACGTAAATCGAAAGGGGTCAAAAATGGGCACCAATCCACGGTAGCGCGCTGATTACCCCCCTAAAAACCAAGGGCAGATAATTAGTCACATATTTTCCAATACTATCAAATCTTAGGCCATCCATTAATCCTCTGTAAGTTTATTTTCAGTATCCATCATGGAGTAACGCATTTGTTTATTCCATGCAGTTACATTTTATAGCAACTGCAGCGAGAATTGCTGACTTCATTGCAGGTGCAGAATGGGTTAAAGAAAAAAAGAAAATGAATACCAACAGCTCGTTTCATTATCTCGTATATTCCTAATAAACAGTGACTGATGCCTACCGAAAAAAAAACCTTACAGAACAAAAACATGCAGATTAGTAGCCCTATGTTGAAAGACAGGTAGCAACAGATAGCTTCCTGACCCCCCCCCAAAAAAAAACAAAAAAAAAAAAACAAACAAAAACAAAAAAAAAACAAACAGGTAATAACAGACCTCCAACCTCAGACTTGTATTGTAGGTCGTAGGGAATGGACACAGCGAACTGAGTTCAAATCCTGAGCGAGGCTGTTTGAATTTCACATATGACTAAATTAGACAAAAATACTTGAACAATACAACGGTGCTTATTAGTAGAATTAAATTAGAATACTTGAAACCATACAATTATATATAAATTAGTAATATTAGACAAGAATATTTCCCCCCAATGGGGCTACCCGTTGGCCGTGGGTGGCGACCCGTGATACTGGCGGATGAGCAGTCCATGACATGCAATACTCCTTTAGCCCTTACTTAGGCTAGATGGACGGTCGGAGAGGCCTCCTCCGATCAATCGGTTGGTCTCGTCAAGCCCTAGTACCTATATGATTGCTCCAAACCTATTGTCTTTATAGCAAACCCCAGCCCTTTTTAGCACATGGCTGTTAGAAGGTTGTGGGTGATGATCTTCAGGTCCTGGGAACGACGTTAAACTCTACCCATTGGTGAGGTTCCAGTTCTGGAGGTTTTGGGAATATGAAGCACCCCTTCATCACCATTGCTCTTTGGTACACTCTGACCCGGAGTGGTAGTACCTGTTAGGGTCCCATCTATGGATTAAATAGAAAAATGTGTTTTATAAAACAAATTGAGTATCCATTAAGAATTAATTAATTTCAAAACTTTATCGGTATTAAATGACCCACTGAGGTTGATACGCCGTAAAACAAAACAAACCAAACCAAATCAATACTACTAGAAACCACATAACCGTGTGTAAATTAATTGTATTAGACAAGAATACTTGAAACAATACAACAGTATGTAAATTAGTTGTATAGTGCAACCATCCAATAGTACTAACACGGCTATAGCTTGGAAGTATCCCATTTCATTCTTTCATAGAGGGATCAGATTTCCATATGGTCATAATGTTGCATTTTCCTTCTTATTCCTATATTTGCGGCTATACATTTTATTCTCTGCTGGGTCGTATCGAGATCTCTTCGGGTTGGAGACATCTTTGTATCGGATGATGTATCACTCAGCTTCCATCTTAGTCATTATAAATTAGGAACACGGATATGTATTCTTTTTGTGTGCACAAATTGTGTTTTTATTACCCGATTCTGTGCGTGGGGGGGGGGGGGGAGAAGCACCAGGTGCAATACGCATCTTGCTGCTACGGGTACTAAATTTAGTACTCTATAATTCTAACTATTTTCCCAGACTCCTCTGTTCACGTGATTCTCCTTAGCCAACCAGAGAGGCCCACTCCGATGACTCCTCACTCCCGGAGGTAAAAGCCTGTCAATGAAATCCCTGGTGATTTTCCATGAGTTTATATACGATTGAATTCAAATCCCAGCAACACTTCATTACACAAATGATAGACTATGCCTATTCCTATAGTAATCCTATAATAGTCTATAGCAATCCATGCTTTATCGCATATGCTGACATCGATTTCAGTAGATGAGATATTGGTACCGAGATTTTGTGAATTGGTCTACTAACTTTAGAGGATTACCATTTCTTAATCCAGTTGGTGTTAACAGTTCACATTTTGCCGGTTGATATTTTTTCTTTCCCCCTTTTGTGCGTTATGCATTGTTTTTGTTGTCTGGTATGTAGGAAATGTATTAGCAGATATAGAGAATGCATTAGCGGGCACTTGGGGCAACGCCCAGCTTCTTACGTGCAAGTTATTGCGAAATGAAACTAAACAATAGAAAATACAATGAAAAGGAAGGAGAACAAAACGAAAAAAAAAAAATGAAAAAGAGAGAATGAAAAATATGCGCATTTGGAGGAACGCGTTTGAAAAAGTTCAGTGCTTTATGGATTTTGTTGTTCTTAAACTTTTCTCTTCTTCTTTTCTTCTTTCTTTTCCTTTCTTTTCTTCTTCTTCTTCTCTTACTTTCTTTTCTTCTCTTCTTCTTTTCTTCTTTCTTTTCCTTTCTTTTTTTCTGTTCGTTTTTGTTTTTCATTTAATTTCTTTTCCTCATCTTTTTCTTCTTCTTCTTCTCTTACTTTCTTTTCTTCTCTTCTTCTTTTCTTCCTTTGTGCCTTTCTTTTCTTTTCTTTTTTCATTTCTTTTCTTCCTTTCTTTCTTTTCTTTTCTTCTTCTTTCTTTTCTTTTCTTCTTCTTTCTTTTCTTTTCCTTTTTTTCTGTTCGTTTTCGTTTTTCATTCCATTTCTTTTCTTCTTCTTTTCCTTCTACTTTTCTTCTTTTTTTCCTTTGCTTTCTTTTCTTTTTCTCATCTTATTTTTTCTTTTCATTTCTTTTTACTTGCTCTTCTTTTTCCCCTCTATTCTTTTTTCTGGTTCTTTTTTCTCTTCCTAACTTTCATTTTTCCTTCTTCATTCGTTCAATAATATATCTGTTTTCTTTTCACTCTTTTCTTTTTCATTCAATAATTTCTCTCGTTTTTTCATTTTACTTTCTTTCTTTCTTTCTTTCTTTCTTTTCTTGTTAAATCAGTCTCAATATATATATATATATATATATATATATATATATATATATATATATATATATATATATATATATATATATATATATATATATCCGACAGTATTCATCAGACCAGGTGGATGGACAGAAACATGTATTCTATGAAGATGTTCATGTTTGCTGAGCAGTAGGAGTACGAAGAAACTGTTGTGAAGCTGGAACGCCCCAACCTCTTACTAGGAATGTTCTATACACCCATGTGGATGACATCTACACTTGCTGCAGATGCTCCTGCAAGTGATCTGCAGTTCATGAAGAACATGATGAAGTTCAAGAGGGCAGATCCAGAGATTGCTCAGGCAGTGCTACACAAACTTGAAAACCACAGGTACCTGACACAGGGGGTTGTACCGTTCGCTCTCTTCGGTAGCAGACTCAGTGACAAAGAGAAGCAGGACATTGCTGCAAAGCTGCATGCCACTGAGAAGCCAAATAGCTTCAGACAAGGGAAACCTGTGTTCCCTCAGGTTACAGACAAGATGACTGACTGATCTGGTTGGTCCAAAGTGTCATCTTCTGCTTGACACCCTTGGCATTGAATCTGACTGGCTTCTGCAACCTGTAGCAACATGTCCAAGGAGTGATGACAACAACAAGGCTCTGGAAAATGTCAGCAATGTAAAAGTAGTAAATGACATCGCTGAGCGGGGAGTCAAGATGATGAGTGATTTTGCAAACATCATTACCACAGATTCTCAGCAAAGAGAGTATCTTCTTCAAGCTGTGGAATACAACCATGAGCGATTTGATTGTTTCAAGAAGCATGCTCTGAACATATGACTCTGAAGTGTCCTTCTGACATGGACAATAGACTTTTCTGCCACTTGAAAATAATTTTTAGGGTATTTGTCACACATTTTCTGATGTCAAAATTGTAATATTTATGAAATTTTGATATTTTTTAGAATATGATATGTCTTTTTTTTCTTGAATATTTACTTGGATTCTTTTTACAGAAAGAGTATTACAAATGCTTCAATTTGATACCCAGTTTGTTGTTCTATCCCAATTTTAACAAAAGTTTCAGGTGAAAAACTGTCTGGCAGAAGGCAAAATTTGGCACTTTTCTACTATCGTGGGCTTAATATCTTGAGGTCCAATGAGGCAAAGGTTCCTGACATTTTACCTCAAAATGATTGTGATTTTCGGCTTTTTCAGGTCAAAAGCATGGGAAAGCATGCAGGAGGGTATGAAAAAAGGAAAAGGTTGATTTTTGACAAGGTCTAATATATGATATTGACCAAAGTAAAATCGGAGAAACCTCTCAATTCGTATTTAAAACAGCAAATATTGGTCTGCTTATTGAGAAATACTGTCCTGGGAATAACAATCAGACCCAAATAAATTTAATTTTTTTTTTATAAAAAAAAAATTGGAATAGATCACTAAGTAGCCCTGAGCCTAGTAGTGACCAGGTTTTAATTCAGAGTTTTACTTCTCTCTTGCCTAACCAAGTTTAAGAACCCAGTCTGTCCTACTATTTACCTATAGCTGGAGGGAGAATAGTTGGATTCATACCTTTCTCAAAGGTATTAGCGCAATGTGAACTGTGGCTTCGTCTAGAATATACTAAGACCAACAAGTATTTTCATTAAATCATTTATCAGCAGAAATAAAACCTTCGTGAATATAAGAACTATGGTAAAAATATTCTTCCCTTTCTTGATTGTCTGATATTTTCAATGTTATTTAAGTCCATTTTGATACTCCTGGAATAGTCAGCCATCATTCATTTGTCCCACCATCCCTGGTAGCGGTCTTTCATTGTTTTGATATGCTGGGATCGTTCTCCTTGCTCATCACTCACATCGCCGTAATTATCTGTAAATTTATCTAGATGACCATGTAAAAAAAGAACCTTAATACTCATCCTGAAATAGCCATAGGATTTCAGGTTAATCAATCCAAAAATACAAAAAGTAATAAGGAAACAATACATGTCATGATATCATGCATTGATAGCAAAACGTCCACTGAATATTTTCGTTGTCAGCTTCGATCCGCAGAGCAGCGAGGTCTTATCACTGAGCAAAGTAGACCTCACACCTGTTCACAAAAATATCTACTCCTGCATTGTGTTCTTATATGAGCGTATAAGAAGACTTAATTCTGATGTGGAATTTTCTAATGAAATTCCATTTATTTGTTAAATCTGTCTGAAGAGGCTAGACTCATTTTGAGTTTCTGGTCGAAATAAATATCACAACAGCTGACGGTTTCTTAAGTTTTTCTTTCTTTGAAAGTTAAATATTGCTCTGTGTATAATTAATTCATTGGTTATTATACATTGAGCTCTCTTAGGGATTTATAAAAATCCTTGTATAAATATATATGTTTGCACCTACAAGAGCATACAGTATGGTTGCACAGTGAAATTTCGATGATCCCAAATAGAATAATCTCTTACTTACCAGTCATTTGGATTATTTACACACACACACACACACACACACACACACACACACACACACACACATATATATATATATATATATATATATATATATATTTATATATGCGTGTGTGTGTTCTGTAAATAAATAAAG
>CM042167.1:25933525-25941025 GCA_023376005.1 Doryteuthis pealeii | reverse complement strand
CCGTGGGCGATATTTAAGTGAATATTACTAAACCAGAAATGCTGACGCTGATTAACGTTAAAGAAGCTCCCCGGTGACTAATTCTTTCTTTGTTCGTTTATACAGGACTATTTATTTTCCCCGACCAAAGAACCGCCATAAAAATGAAGTTGTTCAAGCAAGAGAACACCGCGGAGAAAACTAGTGGGACTTTTTTTTCTTTCTTCTATTATATCTTTTATCACAAAAAAAAACTGTCTGCATGGACAGTTGTGACTAATCTTTGGATAAACGACGCTGGAATAACAACATTGATAATAAACTCTTCTTATAATAAATACTTATATGTATTTATGAGAAGCGTATGGTGTAATGGTTCAAGTCATGGGAAATGGACTCGTCGCCCCGAGTTCAAATTCTGGATGTGGTAATTGCATTTCACTCAGCGCTAATACCCTTGAGAAAGGTATGAATCCTACTCTCCCTCCAGCTATCGATAAATAGTAGGGCAGACTGGGCTCTTTAACCTTGGTTACGCAACCAGTCTAGGAGAAGGAAAACTATTAATTCAAACCTGTTGAACTCCGCTTAAGAAATTGACCTTGTGTCACATCCTGCTCGTGCGGAGGGGTTGGTAAATATATATATATATATATATATATATATATATATGAGATGAGGATTGATATGAATAATTTTGATATTTCGGACTGTTGTCCTCATCTTTATTGTGTATAAACACAGCGCTCAGGCCACAGTAATCTTGGGCTCTGTTCAGATGTTTTTTATAAATTACATTAAATTAAATAATCTTCAGACGATTACCCATGGATTAAAACGTGGATTCGGCGCTCAAATCGTTACCACTCACTTAAGGGCGCTCCAAGCATAGATAAATTGTTTGATAAGTCTGGTGGCATTTACTCTATTGTATTTTAACAGTTTTATTTGAAAAACTAGCTATCGGGCGGTCTTCAAGCTAGTTACTACAGAAGACTTGATTTGACCTTCGGACCAACGATGACACTTCATGCACTCAGTACATATAACATCTTATTAAACTTAAAAAATATTTTTCAAACAATTAACAGTTTTCATCAAAGCAATGATATATTTTTTCTATTCTGAACTTATTGTAAAGCTGCATCAAAAACAACATGTTTGATTTTCCCATTCATTCCTATAAGAAAAAAAGTAGTCGCAAAAAATCACGTAAATCGCTGAAAACTAAATTAAAACTTGGGAATCCAAAACTTCAGGATAGTCAGAATGTTTCTAATTTGCTCATGGGGTAGACATAATTAAAAAAATGGTATGATATGTTGGGCTGCAGCATCTAGGAGTAAAGATGAAAAATGTGACACAGTGATACACTGACATTCGCATTTATTATTAGAGAAGTAACAAAAAACAACCCCAGCCCATTTTTTGCCTACCAGTATATATATATATATATATATATATATATATATATATATATATATATATATATATATATATATAGTGTCCTATTGCTGCTTTAGCGTTTCCGTTTCGGTGGTATTATCGTTTTATCCAAGAATTCTTAATATATCATAAACATAGAGCTATAATGATTATAAAAAATTATGAAAATATTATGGGTCTACCACAGTTTCGATCTTATCTTAAATAGATCTCTTCAGCCTGAACAGATCTATTTAAGATCGAAACTGTGGTAGCCCCATAATATTTCCATAATTTTTCTTCAGCCTGAACAGATCTATTTAAGATCGAAACTGTGGTAGCCCCATAATATTTCCATAATTTTTCTTCAGCCTGAAGAGATCTATTTAAGATCGAAACTGTGGTAGCCCCACAATATTTCCATAATTTTTCTATAATCATTATTAAGTTATTAGCCTCTCCTCTTCTCTCAGGTCATTGGGTTATTAGTCCTCCTCTCTTTGAAATTCCCGCGTAATTTCGGGCATCATCCGTTCTTCGCATCAGATAGGATCGTCCATAATGTTAATGTTAACCCATATTTTTCATATTATGTATAAGCTAATCCGAAAGTCTTTTCACTCCTACATATTGTTTTAACTTTCAGTATTTTTTTGTCTTGATAATAAAATGTATAAGTTATGACATTATTTTACCCCTAAAAAATCTTTGAAACTAAATCATTTTCTAAAATTTCGTGTTGCAATATGTAATTATTCTACCTCAATGTGCTACTGGTACAACATAACCCAGTACGACCTGTTTTATAGTCGGATCATCAGCGACTAGACCGGTAATCCCACAGATTTTATCTAATGCGGAGGGTGGCTTGACACCCTACAGGACGAAAGACAAGACTTGTAAAAGGGCAGATGAAGCTCTTTGCTCAACGGTCATCTAGCACTAATTTCTAAAGTCCAACCCTTTATCATGGAAGGGTGGTGTAAACATAGTAGCGTCTGAGGCATGCCGTCAGCAGCCCAAGGCGGACAGTTCTAACACGCAGTAATAATAGGGCCACAACCCAACCAAAGGGGCTCGGTTGAAATTTCCAAGAGGCGTTTGCACCGGAAACTGGAGGTTACTTTTGGTCCTCTCGTCCCTGCTTGATAATCAACGGCAAACAACGTCTGCATACGGGGTTTCGGAAGAGCTTGCGTAATTCTCATTCACGTGTGTTGATATGAAATGGTTTAATCGACTCATAGTATTAGTAAAAATGAGAACTCAAGACGTATTTAACGGAGGTAATAGACACACTTACTTACACGTTGGTTTACTACATTGAACTTAATGCACAAGAAGGAATAAAGACAAAAGGGAAAAGCCAATTGCGCGTCAGTTATTGGTGGTGTCGACAGGGGTCGCGTAGTAATTTACTATGTAGTTCTGGAGACGCGACTTACAGGCAGTAGCCTCATATGCTAGGGGGACTATTTTAGTTGATAAAACAACACTTATAATATAATACTATATAATACTCCATCTTTGAATGGAGGAGACCACCTCAATCTACCCCGGGTGAATGTTGCCACAACATTCTACCTTTGATATATATATATATATATATATATATATTTATATATATATATATATATATATATATATATATATTATGAACTCTCCCGTCGATTTTCGACGCATGAGGGTTCACACACACAATGAACACCCACACAGTGATTTGTTTATAGTGGTGAAGGCTTGTGTTGGACCATCCACACTTTTTGGCACAGTCGATAGGAAAGAATTGGTGCATCAAGGGTTGCCACAAACCCAATCAACGACCGACCTAAGGAATTTTGAATTCAGAGTTATCCCTCTCCTAGACTGGTTACCTACCCAAGGTTGAAGGGCCCAGTCTGCCCTACTATTTAACCCATAGCTGGAGGGAATTTTGAATTCAGATTTATCCCTCTCCTAGACTGGTTACCTACCCAAGGCTGAAGGGCCCATCTGCCCTACTATTTTACCCATAGCTGGAGGGAGAATATATGGATTCATACCTTTCCCAAGCGCTATGTGAAATGCCAACAGCTTCGTCTAGGAATTGAACTCGAATCGACGAGTCCATTTCCCACAACTCTAACCACTAGCCCACGCGCCTCCATATATATATATATGGGGTGACAATACTTTCGGACCAGCCTTTACATCGCGAGTTATTACTGGCTCATGAAAATCAGCCCTAAAAATATTTCTAATCAGAATAACATGAATCGTGCGAATAAAGTTTTGGCTGAAATAATAAAATATTGTCTCGTTTGAGCAGAAAGCAGCCAGTCAGTCTCATAATCAAACGTCTAACTTGTACTTCAAATAATAAAAATAATCTTTGAAAATCATAAATGTCTTGCTCTCCGTTTTTCCAAAGAATTTTTTTCAAGTTAACAGCTACATTTTTCCTATTTATTATAATTTATAGGGGAGAAATTTAATGATAGAACATCCGGCTCAAAAATATTCTATATGAACTTGTATGTGTGTGTTTCTGCTTCGATGTCTGTTGTGTGTATGTGGGGGTCTGTCCCTTCCACTGACCCAGACACTGAGAGGCTAACATAAAAAAGCCGACTAAAAACTAAATTTTAAATAGTTGGTTGGATTTTACGGCATGTCAAACTTTGTTGGGTTATTTTATGCAGAAGACATTTTGTTTTATTCTTTCTATTTGGGTATTCAATTTTGTTTTAACTTAATTTTTAAAACACATTTTGTTATCTATTTAAGCCATAGATAGGATAGAGGTGCAGTCGGTGAATTCTTCTGTCCCAGCCGACAAGACAACAATATGGGTCCTATTTAACTCATAACTGGGGGGGGGTACATACTTTTCCCAAGGGTATTAGCCCGAAAATGAGGGGACAAGATTTTTCATAATACATACTGGCTAGTCCGAAATTCTTTTCATTTCTACATACTATTTAAACTTTTATTATTTTTTGTTTTAATAATAAAATGTATAAGATATGTAATTATTTTATTTCTAAAAAAATCTTAAAATCTATAATAATAATAATTGGGAATTATTCAAAAACTGTAATTTTGACCATACAACAAAATGGTATATGCATAAACCAGAATCTGTTCTTGAGAACGAAACACATAACATTCTCTGGGACTTTGAAATAAAAACAGATCCCCTTATCCCAGCAAGAAGACCAGACCTAGTGTTAATAAACAAAAAAGAAAGAACTTGTCAACTGGTGGATTTAGCAGTGCCAGCAGATCACAAGGTAAAGCTAAAGGAAAATGAAAAATAGACAAATATCCGGACCTTGCCAGAGAAATGAAAAAGTTATAGAATATGAAAGTGAAAGTTATACCAATTGTAGTTGGTGCACTTGGAACGGTCCCAAAAGGATTGGAAAAGGGTTTGGAAAGTTTGGAAATCAGAGGAAGAATTGAAACCATTCAGAACACTGCACTGCTGCAATCTGCCAGAATACTCAGAAGAGTCCTGGAGACCTGAGGAGACTTGCTGTCACTCAGACTCCAGTGAAAGACCATCAGCTAACACTGATGTGAAAACTCAAAAGGAGTAAATAATAATAATAATAATAATAATAATAATAATAATAATAAGAAGAAGAAGAAGTTCGAAAATGAACATAATAGCGCAACAGGAGTTCGAAATCGCTCACTATGATGTCGCAGACCGGCACGTCAACAACTACACCACTGGGACTCTACCCTGGAGAGCCGAGGAGACTTGCTATCACTTGCACTTTAGCAAAGGCCACCAGTAATTACTGGTATGAAAACACGCATACATAGAAAACCGATTTACGAATTACGTTAAATGAATAAATAAGTAAGCGAAAAGACAATCCAGAAAGTCATTCAACGAAATCTGTGTACAAATTCCTGAGAATTTAAGTAGAAAGGCCTGGTAGTCGGTAAAATAACTAAGCTGCTAAGTGCACTGATACAAAATGGTCTACATTTTGAAACGATACACGTATTTACAGGCTATTTCCCAAAAGAAGCTATGCTAAAAATGAGAGGTTGGCTGGTTGGTTGGTTGGGTTTTACGGCATGTCAACCATTGTTGGGTTATTTTATGCCGAAGACGTTTTGCTTTATTTATTCTTGTTGGGTATTCAATTTTTTTCAAACTCAATTTTTAAACACATTTTTAATACTTATTTTTTAAATTCTATTTCACCCGTAGATGAGACCCTAGCAGGTACTACAACTCCGGGTCAGAGTGGACCTGGGATAAAAGGTTACTTCACATTCGTCAGAGTTCCAGAATTTAACGTCATAACCAGGACATCTAAAGATGAGATGATGGATAAATAATTGGATTTTAACGGCATGTAAATTCGTCTAGGGTTACTTTATGTCGAGATTTTTTAGAAATCGCGTTTATTGTAAGTTCATATTTATATTTTTGCATATTTTCTTAAGACCGTTTTTTATACGAACAAGCAGTGTGATACCTTCTACGAACTTGCAGTTAACTAACTTCTACGAACTAGCTGTGTTACATACTCATACACATATACCCATGTTGGGTACATACACAAGTGTTCTTTTACTGGAGAGAGGGGGAGAGATAGACACAGGTAGATAGAGAGATGCATAACTTACTTCTTTGGCCATTGGTGATCTCTAGTCGTTTCTATTCTTTCTCTATGACTTCTATTTCTCTGTTCTTGCTGGTTGGTCGTCCTTGATTCATTTCTTCTTCTAGGTCAGTCTTGTTGCCAAGACATTCATCAACCACAAAACTATATTATTTAGTTAAACCTTTATTTACTTAACTAAACACCTTCCTCTAACTAAACACTGCGCGCGTGTGCAAGTGAGCCCCAGCTAAGACAGATATGTCTTCTGTCTGAAGTCCAAACTGGAACTAACGGGTTAACTTGGTCCCACGTGACTTCACGTACTTCGCGGGCTTTCTGTAATATTCCATGGAAAGTCCCACCCGTGATATGAAAAGGGGCCATCCCTTCAGAAATACAGGGGGTTGACAATAATCTATGCATAGATTATGTAACAGCTGTTTCCTACTTTGTATGAACTTGGTTGACTCTACCTTCTACAAACTAATAGTGTGCTACCTTCTACAAACTGATAGTGTGCTACCTTCTACAAATTGATAGTGTGCTACCTTCTACAAACTGATAGTGTGCTACCTTCTACAAACTAATAGTGTGCTACCTTCTACAAATTGATAGTGTGCTACCTTCTATAAACTGATAGTGTGCTACCTTCTACAAACTGATAGTGTGCTACCTTTTTCAAATTGATAGTGTGCTACCTTCTACAAACTAATAGTGTGCTACCTTCTTCAAATTGATAGTGTGCTACCTTCCACAACCATCTCGGATGCTACATTTTACGAATTAGCAGTGTGATATCTTCTACGAACTAACAGTGTGCTACCTCGTACTAATTGCTAGCTACAAATAAACTGTGTGCGTATTTGAACGAACTTAAAAAAAAGTGTTTAAGAATTTTTGAAGAGAAAAATCTAAACGCCATTAAGAATGAATAAAACAAAATGTCTTCGGTATAAAATAAAATAACCTAAAGGTTGAGATGTCGTATAATCCAGCCAACTAAATATCAGCACAGACATAATATTGATAATAGGTAGGTGTATAACATGGCCGTAACAGAAAAAAAAAATCCAACAAACAAACAAAAATATCAATGAAATCATAATAGATAAAATTGTGTCTGTCCAAGCGAACAGAAATAGAAAAGACATGGTACCGGCAGATCATGAACCCCCAAGACCATAATGATGACGGCGGCGACATACACACACACACACACACACACACACACATATATATATATATATATATATATATATATATATATATATATATATATATATATATATATATATATATATATATATATATATATATATATATATATATATATAGCCTATACATATGTGTATGTGTGTGTGTGCCTATATATATATATATATATATATATATATATATATATATATATATATATATATATATATGCAGCAGACAAAACGCTCACAGATATGGAAAGATCAGATTATATCTCTCATCTCTGTGTTTC
>CM042167.1:25896025-25928525 GCA_023376005.1 Doryteuthis pealeii | reverse complement strand
CACAGTAGCACGTCGCTTACGATCTCGTCCTTGTTTCTCCAGCAGTGACCTGCATGTCTAGTCCGTCTCACTCGTATGGTTTGTGAGATGGGAGGCAGGTGGCCATACAGTTGCTCTTTTGTGGGGTGCTGCTTCCACGACCTATCCAGGACCGTCCGTAGCATTCTCGTACAGCTCCCATCTAGCTTATTCTCAAGACGCTTCGTTAGGGTCCAAGTGGTACAGCCATACAGAAGTACCGACACAACTACAGCCTGGAAGAATCGCCTCTTTAGCTTGTTGGGGAGATCGGATTTCCATATGACTGATAGTTTGTTGGTGGCCAACCATGCCTTTCCTATTCGAGTGTTAACATCGCTTTCTGTGGATGAGATATTACTCCCTAGGTATGTGAATTTTTCTACTGACTTAAGAGGCTTGCCGTCAAGTGTGGAGATGTCCCCTTGCTTTTTGAAGCTCATGAACTCAGTTTTATCAGAGTTCACATAGAGGCCGACGTTCTTTGCTGCCTTCTCCAGGCTGTGTAGTAGTGTCTCAGCCTGTGTCGGCGTATCGGCAAGGAGCGCAAGGTCATCAGCATAGTCCACATCTGTGACTGTTTGTGCGGGATATCGCCTGCTTCTTGCTTTCCTTAGTGTGAGACCTTTTTCTTTTAGGGTATCTAATGATGTTCTGAGTATGTAGTCTAGGCATATTATAAATATATATGGTGCTAACGTATCTCCCTGCAGAACCCCAGCGGTGATGTCAAAGAAGTCTGTGTCGCCATCAGGTGAGCGTACCATTGCTTTAGTGTCTTTGTAGAGCATCATTATGGCGGCAACCGTTTCTTTGGGGAGACCATATGCTAGTAGTATTTGTTCCATTTTCCCTCTGTGTATAGAGTCAAATGCCTTAGAAAAATCTACGAATAGTAGCGTTGCCTCTAGGTTTTTTGCTCGGACCCCCTCTATGATTCGTCGTATAGTCAGGATTTGAGAAGTTGTGGATCTGTTTCTACGAAATCCGTTTTGGTTTTTCCTTAGGATTTTCTCTATTTCGGGTCGGATGCGATTAAGAAGAAGGGCATTATATATCTTAGCTGCAATAGCAGTAAGTGTTATGCCTCTGTAGTTTTTGGCGATTCCTAGGTCTCCCTTTTTTGGGAATGGGAGGATGCATCCTTTCGTCCATCTATCTATCCTATTTTGCCTATACACAGCATTGCATAGCCTAAGTAGTATGTCGTTGAATTTCCCCAACTTCCATACCTCTGGGGGTATTTCGTCAAGGCCTGCTGCTTTTCTGCTTTTTAGTTTCTTTAATACTTCATTGAGTTCTTCAGTTGTAAAGTCCCCCAGTTTTATGTCTAGTTGTCTATCTATGATCTTTTGGGTATTATTTTCCATGATTTTAGGTGGGTTTCCTAGAAGTTTCTGGAAGTGGCTTTTCCATTTCTGCAGTCTATCTTTCTGGTTGGTTGCCCTTAGCTTTGATCTAGAGGTACTTTTTCTATCACTAATTTCATTTACTATTTGCCATGCTAATCGTGACTGTCTGTCTTCCACTGATTGTCTGATGTTATTTATTTGTGTTTGTATATATTCTGTTTGTTCTTTTTTGTATGTTTTGGTTAGTTCTATCTGGGCTTTCCTAAGGTTATGTAAATTTGTGTTAGTTGGGTTTGCTTTATTACGTTGAGCTGCTTTTTTGGTAATATTTCTTTTTTCTCTAACTTCTTCTGTCTCCCAGGGAACCTGGTGCTTAGCTCTTAGTTTTGTTGGTACGCACTCTGCTGCTGCTTCTAGGTGTGCACTAACAAAGTTTTCGTATTCCTCGTTTGGTGAGAGGCATTCAGCTGTCTCTTGGAGGATATCGAACCTGTTTCTTACTGCGACAGCGTAGCGATTGCATATATCGCTGTTGGCAAGTGTCGACCATTCGTATCGTGCAGATCTACTAGTTTGCTTTTTATTTCTACGCAAGCTTAGTCTTAGTTTTGCAGTGACTATTCTGTGGTCAGAGGATACTCCTTCAAAGGAGGAGTATGCTTCGCAGTTCATTGCACTATTTATCCATTTCTTGTTTATTAGGATGTAGTCTATTTGTGCGTTTGTGTTATTTGGGTGTGTGTATGTCCATAGTTTGCCCTTCCGTTTTTGGAATTTGGTGTTTAGGCAAACGAGTCTGTTCTCTAGGGAGAACTCAGCTAGGAGATCGCCGTTTCTGTTTGAGGTGTTGTGTAAACTAAATCTATTGTGTTCTGTTTTTCCTATCTGTGCATTCATGTCTCCCCAATGATCAGTACATTATGTTTGGGGGTGTGTCTGCATAGCGAGGATAGCCCATTGTAAAATGTCTCTATATCTGTTTCATCGCTGACATTTGTGGGACTGTAACACGAGACTACGGTCATGCATGGGTTGCCATTAAACGTAGCACTCATGATCCTGGGTTGGATTTTTTCTATGCTATTCAGTGACTTTAGAGCTCGAGGACTGAGAAGCATTCCTATGCCTCCTATTGAGGCATTTACGGAGTTTTTCCATGCAGATGCTGACACAAATGTCCATCCATTTCCAGATTCATGGTATTTTAATTCTATATCACCATGGTCAAATCTGTGTTCTTGCACACATATGATATCTATGTTCTTTTCGGCTGCGGACGCTGTAAGTTCGGGGAGTTGGCCTATCGTTTTTAATGTTCTAACGTTAAATGTTGCTATCTTCAGTGGTTTCTTACATCTAAGTAGGTTTGTATTGGTTTTGGGTTCTATGTCTGTCTTATTAGATATTGTGGTTAGATTTATGTCTTCTGTTGCGTATGTGCCTTGTTTTTCTGTGTTTAAAATGTTGTGGTTTAAGTGTGTGATGTATTTAGAGCTCCGTGTGTAATTTATCGGACACTGGGCCAGAGCTCGAGCCTCAGCTGATAGCGTGCTTTTGGCAGGAGGCACGACGCTTAATGATTCTTCAGCTTTTTGCACTGTCATGAATAGTTTCGGTTGGGTCGAGGTCATAGATATCTATCGGTAGCTGAGGAGTTAACTCATCAATAGGCGCTGGTCTTAGAGATGAGGAGCAGTAGTTACCTGACTGAACTGGTTGATCCTGGCCGTTGACCCATTCTGGGTTCCTCCGCCCAGCATCTTGTGATATACGCCGTTGACCTATGGAGGTTCTTCCGCCGCGTTTCACATCCACCATGCTGCTACCCATGGTTTCGTTTTACAAGCCGATGTGGCAGGAGAGAGAGTCAGAAAGAGAGTCAGAGAGAGAGAGAGAGAGAGAGAAGAGAGAGAGAGAGAAAAAAAAAAAAAAAAAAAAAAAAAAAAAAAAGTGGGGGATGTCAGTTATAAGTTTTAACTTAGTATAAGTCCACATGTCCCCTCCTGGAATAGGATTTAGAGTGTAGGTGGTGGATATTTTTTTTTTTTTGCTGTAGCAGTTACTTTTTATGTTAGATTGTGAATTTTGGAGTCTTTTAGAATAAGGTGTGGGTTCAATTTGAGGGAAAAGGAGAGTGAGAGAGAGAGAGAGAGAGTGAGAGAGAGCGACCGATAGATTTTATGATTCCATTTGAACTTAAGTTGACATTTTTAACACACAGGATAAAGAAAATATACAATTTGTACAAGTATGGCTGATTTGCAAACGTATTTAAACACAGAACAAAATTATATTTTGGACGGTTAGTCTCTTAAAAAATTAATTTTTAAAACAAAATATAAAAATATAGACTTATTTTGATCAGTTGTCTGCCAGAAGATCCGCCAAGTCTTTTACAAGGTTGGTATAGTATATCTCCTTTTAAAGTGAATTAAACATACAGGTGGAGGGGTGCTAGTTTTAGAGGGTTAACTAGAGAAGGTGAGAGAGTGAGAGAGTGAGAGAGAGAGAGAGAGAGAGAGAGAGAGAGAGAGAGAGAGTGAGAGAGAGCGACCGATAGATTTTATGATTCCATTTGAACTTAAGTTGACATTTTTAACACACAGGATAAAGAAAATATACAATTTGTACAAGTATGGCTGATTTGCAAACGTATTTAAACACAGAACAAAATTATATTTTGGACGGTTAGTCTCTTAAAAAATTAATTTTTAAAACAAAATATAAAAATATAGACTTATTTTGATCAGTTGTCTGCCAGAGATCCGCCAAGTCTTTTACAAGGTTGGTATAGTATATCTCCTTTTAAAGTGAATTAAACATACAGGTGGAGGGGTGCTAGTTTTAGAGGGTTAACTAGAGAAGGTGAGAGAGTGAGAGAGTGAGAGAGTGAGAGAGAGAGAGAGAGAGAGAGAGAGAGAGTGAGAGAGAGCGACCGATAGATTTTATGATTCCATTTGAACTTAGGTTGACATTTTTAACACACAGGATAAAGAAAATATACAATTTGTACAAGTATGGCTGATTTGCAAACGTATTTAAACATAGAACAAAATTATATTTTGGACGGTTAGTCTCTTAAAAAATTAATTTTTAAAACAAAATATAAAAATATAGACTTATTTTGATCAGTTGTCTGCCAGAAGATCCGCCAAGTCTTTTACAAGGTTGGTATAGTATATCTCCTTTTAAAGTGAATTAAACATACAGGTGGAGGGGTGCTAGTTTTAGAGGGTTAACTAGAGAAGGTGAGAGAGTGAGAGAGTGAGAGAGAGAGAGAGAGAGAGAGAGAGAGAGAGAGAGAGTGAGAGAGAGCGACCGATAGATTTTATGATTCCATTTGAACTTAGGTTGACATTTTTAACACACAGGATAAAGAAAATATACAATTTGTACAAGTATGGCTGATTTGCAAACGTATTTAAACATAGAACAAAATTATATTTTGGACGGTTAGTCTCTTAAAAAATTAATTTTTAAAACAAAATATAAAAATATAGACTTATTTTGATCAGTTGTCTGCCAGAAGATCCGCCAAGTCTTTTACAAGGTTGGTATAGTATATCTCCTTTTAAAGTGAATTAAACATACAGGTGGAGGGGTGCTAGTTTTAGAGGGTTAACTAGAGAAGGTGAGAGAGAGAGAGTGAGAGAGTGAGAGAGAGAGAGAGAGAGAGAGAGAGAGAGAGAGAGTGAGAGAGAGCGACCGATAGATTTTATGATTCCATTTGAACTTAGGTTGACATTTTTAACACACAGGATAAAGAAAATATACAATTTGTACAAGTATGGCTGATTTGCAAACGTATTTAAACATAGAACAAAATTATATTTTGGACGGTTAGTCTCTTAAAAATATTAATTTTTAAAACAAAATATAAAAATATAGACTTATTTTGATCAGTTGTCTGCCAGAAGATCCGCCAAGTCTTTTACAAGGTTGGTATAGTATATCTCCTTTTAAAGTGAATTAAACATACAGGTGGAGGGGTGCTAGTTTTAGAGGGTTAACTAGAGAAGGTGAGAGAGTGAGAGAGAGAGAGTGAGAGAGTGAGAGAGAGAGAGAGAGAGAGAGAGAGAGAGTGAGAGAGAGCGACCGATAGATTTTATGATTCCATTTGAACTTAGGTTGACATTTTTAACACACAGGATAAAGAAAATATACAATTTGTACAAGTATGGCTGATTTGCAAACGTATTTAAACATAGAACAAAATTATATTTTGGACGGTTAGTCTCTTAAAAATATTAATTTTTAAAACAAAATATAAAAATATAGACTTATTTTGATCAGTTGTCTGCCAGAAGATCCGCCAAGTCTTTTACAAGGTTGGTATAGTATATCTCCTTTTAAAGTGAATTAAACATACAGGTGGAGGGGTGCTAGTTTTAGAGGGTTAACTAGAGAAGGTGAGAGAGTGAGAGAGTGAGAGAGTGAGAGAGAGAGAGAGAGAGAGAGAGAGAGAGTGAGAGAGAGCGACCGATAGATTTTATGATTCCATTTGAACTTAGGTTGACATTTTTTAACACACAGGATAAAGAAAATATACAATTTGTACAAGTATGGCTGATTTGCAAACGTATTTAAACATAGAACAAAATTATATTTTGGACGGTTAGTCTCTTAAAAAATTAATTTTTAAAACAAAATATAAAAATATAGACTTATTTTGATCAGTTGTCTGCCAGAAGATCCGCCAAGTCTTTTACAAGGTTGGTATAGTATATCTCCTTTTAAAGTGAATTAAACATACAGGTGGAGGGGTGCTAGTTTTAGAGGGTTAACTAGAGAAGGTGAGAGAGTGAGAGAGTGAGAGAGTGAGAGAGAGAGAGAGAGAGAGAGAGAGAGAGAGAGAGTGAGAGAGAGCGACCGATAGATTTTATGATTCCATTTGAACTTAGGTTGACATTTTTAACACACAGGATAAAGAAAATATACAATTTGTACAAGTATGGCTGATTTGCAAACGTATTTAAACATAGAACAAAATTATATTTTGGACGGTTAGTCTCTTAAAAATATTAATTTTTAAAACAAAATATAAAAATATAGACTTATTTTGATCAGTTGTCTGCCAGAGATCCGCCAAGTCTTTTACAAGGTTGGTATAGTATATCTCCTTTTAAAGTGAATTAAACATACAGGTGGAGGGTGCTAGTTTTAGAGGGTTAACTAGAGAAGGTGAGAGAGTGAGAGAGTGAGAGAGTGAGAGAGTGAGAGAGAGAAGAGAGAGAAGAGAGAGAGAGTGAGAGAGAGCGACCGATAGATTTTATGATTCCATTTGAACTTAGTTGACATTTTTAACACACAGGATAAAGAAAATATACAATTTGTACAAGTATGGCTGATTTGCAAACGTATTTAAACATAGAACAAAATTATATTTTGGACGGTTAGTCTCTTAAAAAATTAATTTTTAAAACAAAAATATAAAAATATAGACTTATTTTGATCAGTTGTCTGCCAGAAGATCCGCCAAGTCTTTTACAAGGTTGGTATAGTATATCTCCTTTTAAAGTGAATTAAACATACAGGTGGAGGGTGCTAGTTTTAGAGGGTTAACTAGAGAAGGTGAGAGAGTGAGAGAGTGAGAGAGTGAGAGAGTGAGAGAGAGAGAGAGAGAGAGAGAGAGAGAGTGAGAGAGAGCGACCGATAGATTTTATGATTCCATTTGAACTTAGGTTGACATTTTTAACACACAGGATAAAGAAAATATACAATTTGTACAAGTATGGCTGATTTGCAAACGTATTTAAACATAGAACAAAATTATATTTTGGACGGTTAGTCTCTTAAAAATATTAATTTTTAAAACAAAATATAAAAATATAGACTTATTTTGATCAGTTGTCTGCCAGAAGATCCGCCAAGTCTTTTACAAGGTTGGTATAGTATATCTCCTTTTAAAGTATACATTATTATAATTATATATATATATATATATATATATATATATATATATATATTCTTTTTTTTTAATTTTTATTTTATTTAAAAAAAAAAATATTATTGTTATAAAGATAATTGTTGTTATAGTATATTATATTTATTATTTATTATGATTTTTATTGAAATGTTGTTATTATTGTTATTGTAATTTATATTATTATAATTATTGTTATTATTAATATAATTATTACTTATATTTTTATTATTGTTGTAGTTATTATTGTAATTATTAGTATTATTGTTATTATAATTTTTATTATTATTAAATTATTGTTATTATTATTATGTTATTATTATGATTATTCTGATGACAATTGTGTGCTAGTGAATGTTTATGCAAATAGTGTTAGTGTGGTTATAATTATGTGAAAATAATTATTGGTTAATAAGGATGTATATTTTTGATTATTATTTTTATCAGTAGTTATATTGTAATTGTGTCAATGGGGAGTGTAAATGTGTGGGGGTTTAAGGGGAAATATTGTTATATATAATTATTATCAAAAAATATATTATTATTGTTGAAAAATCTTGGTTTAAATGGGTAAAGTGTGATAATCTGTTGTGTGTTGAGATCAAATGGAGATTATCATGTTACTAAATAAGTGTGTGATCTAAGATAAATTGTTGGTGGTCATTCAGTAATAAATGGGGAGAGTTAATATGTAGAAATTGAATGAGATATTGTCAGATGTAGGGAATTTTATAATTCTTGAGAACAACCTTGGACAGGTAAGGTGATAGAAGGAAAAACCCGGGTCTCTGTTTGATTGTATTGAAAATGGAGATGGCGCTAGATTCTACAATTTTTCTTTCTTTTTTGTTGTGAATTCTGATTAACAACTTGGATTCTTTAAAATTGAAAGAATGGTTAGTTTCTGAGATGTGTTTTGTGAGTGCGTTGTTCATTTGACCATTTCTGATATCTCTCTTGTGTTCTCGGATTCGTTGGTCAATGTGTCTAGATGTCTCTCCTATGTATTGTTTGTCGCAATCCAAACATTGAATGGTGTACACACCTGCACTGGACCTTGTGTGAGTGTTGCTTTTTTGGTTATTAATAATATTTCTTATGGTTTTGGAGGAATTTGTTACCGTTTTTATTCCTAAATTATTAAGGTTTTTTTCAATAATAGCTGTGGCTGAGTTGTTGGGGAGAATGATGTATCTGTTTATGTAGTTGTTGTTGGGGGTATTGTTTGTTGGATTGGAGGGGAGGTGTTTGCGGTTATGGATTTTGATGGCTTTTTTTCTGGCACGTTGGATGAAAGGTTGAGGGTATTGTAGTTGAGTAAAAGATTTTTCTATGTGTTTGAATTCTTCGTCCAAAAATTTCTGGGTACAGATTCTAAGGGCTCTAAGGTAGAAATATATATATAAATTGATTGCGTATAAACATTGTTCTTGTGAACGTTTTTTTGGTGGGGGTGGGGGTATCATGAAGCATGGGAAATGAACAAGCGAACAAAAACAAAAACAGAACAAAAAACAGAGTTTCAATATCCAGCTGTTATTCTCTCCCTGCTTCGATTTATTCCAATATTTCGGGTGACATTTACCTTTTATCAATGTATTCTATGATGACTGTGTGTTAGAAAGTGAAATCAAACAAATGCGATAAAAAATTGATGAGAAAGGATTTGGCGTTATTTTTCTTTCAAATTTATATATATATATATATATATATTATAGAGAGAGAGAGAGAGAGAGAGAGAGAGAGAGAGAGAAAGAGAGAGAGAGAGAGAGAGAGAGAGAGAAAGAGAGTCGAGCCGACCTAAAGTCGGTATCAGCCAGACAGCGAGGGGGTCTATCCCCCTTTCACTAGCGCTAGACCAAGAAGATTGTTTTTTTAACGTCTGAGGTGGAGCGCCACACCTACCATCAGCTTCTCACTTTACCGCACAGATTCCTGTACTACTCATACGCTGAGTTGGCGAGGGCCGATATCAAACCAGGAACCTTGAACTTCCCAGCCGAACATTCTACCGACTGAGCTAAACCAGCCCTATATATAAGGTATATTTGCCTAAATTTTTGTGGCTTTTGTCCTGAAAAAAAAACGCGGTTTCGCTAAAAAGAATTTCACCGTTGGCGAGATTATTGGAATTTAAATGTAAGGTGCGTTCATTCTGAATTGAAGGGGGTGGTAAGGAAGGATTTTTTTGGGGGGGGTTGATATTAGGTATGTTGTCAAATCATAGCACTCCCTCTCTCACTTGTCTCTTTTTATCTAAAAGGTGCTAGAAGGCGTTCACCCACCAGTTTAATATTTTATATATTTACCAACTCCTCCATACAAGTAGTATGACACAAGATCAATTTCAACAGGATTGAATTCAGAGTTTTCTTTCTAGACGGGTTAAGTATCTAAGGTTAAAGAGCCCCGTCAGACCTACTATTTACTCATAGCTGGAGTGAGAGTAGTTGGATGCATACCTTTCTCAAGGGTATTAGCCCTATGTGAAATGCAAACGGCCACGTCCAGGATTTGAACTCGGGTCGATAAGGCCATTTCCTACGACTCTAACTCTCACGCCACGCGCCTCCACCCAGTTCTTATTATACATGAAGTTATTTCTTCTAATTCACTAATACACCACCACAATGAACAAGTCTACTATTTTCTGAGTTGCGGCTATTGTAGAGATGTCTCCTTCTTGCTTAAAGGCCATGAACTCCGTTTTATCTGCGTCCATATAGAAGCCAATGCCTTGCTACTTCTACAGCATATACAACTGTGATTTGGCTAAGTAGTCTATATATATATATATATATATATATATATATATATATATATATATATATACAAAGATGTTTCTCTCTGAACAGATGGACTCGCCACTTCTAATACATTTCTCTGTCCGGATTAGAGGGGCTTGTCTAACACTTAGAAAATCTTTTAAACTTTTAAAAACAATTTTTTTCACGAGAAATTTTCTCTTAATTTCTCGTTCCTATTAAAAAAAAAAGAAAAGAAAAAAGAAAAAAAAAGGAAAAAAAAATTACCTTTTTTTTTTCAACAATTCCAGCCTACGTTCTACCATCTATCAATGAATTTTCTCCGGTGAGAATTGATCGAAAAAAGAATTATTTATTTTAGATTATGTATCTAATTATAAGGGTACCCTAATTTTCTTTTAAGAATTTTTTCCTTCTCTCTAATGATGTATACTCTTCTATGTAGCCTCATAAAATTGTGTACTAATAAGAAACTCTTTATATATATATATGTGTGTGTGTGTGTGAGAAATGTGAGGAGGTTAATCCGACAAATACGGGATGTTATGGAAAATGTTATAGACAAATAGATGGACAGAAAGATTTAAAAAATAAAACTCACACATACACAACTAATGACAAATCCAGCTCCCAAACACACATACACATACTCATCCATTTTGACCCATCCTTATCATCCAACATTCTGACCAAACACCTGCATCTCCACATAAATACTCCCAATTTAGAGGGAAGAAAATCCACTACCCATCCCCCAGCCACCCTGCTCCTACTGTTTTTCACCATTCTGAAAATGTCCCTCATTGAAGCAAGAACTGGGCTTTTGTCCTGATGATTGGTATGCCATTAAACACCAAACAACGCACTTGTCCAGCTAATCCAGACATGATTTATCAAATTCAGTGGCAATATTGAAAGGGGTCTTGAGCCGAATATCAGAAGCAAACTGAATCTGTGAACATTTTTAAGCTTATAATTGTTACAGAAGCATACCTTTGCCTACATTTTTGCGGCTTTTGTGTTGAAAAACTAAAGAAAAATGTGGTTTCTCGAAAAATGTTCAATGTTAGCGACATTATAAGAATTTAAATCCAAGGTGCGGCCCTTCTGAAGTCTTTATCTATTAATAATGGAGATTCAGTCTCTATTTGTCTGTAATCGAAATTACGTCACTATCTACGTCACAGTCATTTTTATTACATTCTAAAGTGACTTGATTAGTTGAGTTAAAAGTTAAAGTTAACAGGAAACAATGTCATGATGACATCCATTAAAAAAATTGAAATAGTTTATTATAGATTATTGGCTTTGGCATCTCTCTCTCTCTCTCTCTCTCTCTCTCTCTCTCTCTCTCTCTCTCTCTCTCTCTCATTCTTTCGTGTCTAACAGTTTATATATATATATATATATATATATATATATATATATATATATGTGTGTGTGTGTGTGTGTGTGTGTGTGTGTGTGAAAATAGAAAAGGAATTGAATCCAACAATATGAGGAAAAATGAGTAAAAAAAAGAAATGTAGATGGATAAAATGAATTTAATCGATATCACATTAATCGATATCACTTACACATGTGTTTCGGTCAGTTTATGTGTGTGAAAATATTTCGCACACATAGAAGAATCGACCTTCATCAGAGTGAACATTCCCAACGAATTTTGTCATTCAAAATAAATGTTCACTTTGATGAAGTCGATTCTTCTATGTGTGCGAAATATTTTCACACACATAAACTGACCGAAACACATCATATCGATTAATGTGATATCGATTAAATTCATTTTATCCATCTACATTTCTTTTCTTTACTCATTTTTCCTCATATATATATATATATCCCTCTTTCTTCCGCAACCATCTTCTTTGTTTCTCTCTCTCTCTCTCTCTCTCTCTCTCTCTCTCTCTCTCTCTCTCTCTCTCTCTCTCTCTCTCTCTGATCTTATTCTTTTGCCAGTATCTGTCTTTCTTTCTCTCTATTATTTGGTATTCAATTAATCTATTTGGATGTGAATTGAAATCAAATTTGTTATAAGGATGCATAAAGTAGGTAATTACATACCCGTTTGCCACGAACGGAGGAGAGCGAACGACTACTTATATCGCTTCCAACGTCGTGTTCGTAAAAGGAGATTCTTGAGTTCGCCCTGTCACGTGACCAAAAAAAAAAGGACACGTGACGTAGGAAAGCCCCTTCTTAATTTTTTGACGCAAAAAGCGAGATGTTCTATTTTATCTCCCCCAAAACGATAAACCATTACACCACGCGCATGATGACATTATACTATCAAAACTGATATTATTAGGCATTATCAATTATCAAATGTGAAGTTTCGGGCTGGGGTCTCGAAACAAGTTGGCGGAAACGATGAGTTCACACCAGGAAAAGAAAAGGCCAGACACGGGGCCACATAGAAATAACACTCACTTTATGTACATCATGTCTTTCGGACACGATTACAATGTTCTGGTCGTGTTTGGCAATTAAAAAAACTCCTTTATCACCAGTAAGTAAAAGTACATTTCTCACGCATCAATATAAATGTTAATACATAAAACAACACGTTGATATGAGAATTTCCGTCACTAATCCTTGAAAAGGGCTTATGAATTATTCCTTAACACGTTCTGTCTCGAAAAGATTACACTTGTGCATTCACAAGAAAAGCTGAATGGAAAACTCACGACTTTCTTCTTTTCTATCTTTCTCACTGTCTCATTTTTTTGTTCTTTTTTTTTTTGTTCTTTCTTTTTTTTTCGTTCTTCCTTTTTTCCACTCTTCCTTCCATCTGGTTTTTCGATATGTCTTCTACTTCCTTTCTTTATTTAATAATTATCATTATTTCTATTTCATATCATTCTGTATTTTCCTTCTCTCTTTCTTTTCATTTTTTCTTCCTCCATTCCTTACTTTGCATATTTCTTTCTGTTTCATTATTTCTAGATGTTTTATTTTTCGTTCTTCCTTCTTTACACTCTTTCTTTCATCAGGACTTTTGATATGACTCCTTCTTCCTTTCTTTAATAATTCTTTCGTTTTCATTTCATCAGATATTATTCTTTTCTCTTTCTTTTTATTCTTTTTTCCTCCATTCTTTGAGGTTACATATTTATTTCTGTCTCACTATCATTCTTTCTTTCTTTTCACCGGTATTTCTTTCTTTCTTTCTTTCTTTCTCTTTCTTTCTTTCCTTTTTTTTTTTACACCTCAGTATTTTTCTTTCTTTCTTTTTACTGTTGTTTCTTTCTATCTTTGTCTTTCTTTTTCTTTGAAACTCCGTTTTTTCTTTCTTTCTTTTTTCTTCCTTTTCACTGACGTTTCTTTCTTTCTCTCTTTTTTTCTCTCTTTCTTTCTAGTCAGTCATCTTCAACCAAACACATGTATAAAAGAATTGCTACACACACACACACACACACACACACACACACACACACACACATATATATATATATATATATATATATATATATATATATATATATATATATATATTCAATTACAAAATAGAATAAGAATGAAAACAAGCTAAAAGCACAAGACTAGAAATTTCACGTTGTCGATATTCAGGTGTGCCAATACTGAGACGTTTGTTGAATTTAACTGAATAAATATGTAATTATCTATTTCTTATTTGCTCTCAACTAGTTTCGTTAGGGGAAAAGTTTTTTTTTAAGAATTGTTTTTTAAATTTTTTTAGAATAGATTTAGAAGAATTAAAAGAAATAAGTTTTTGTGTGTGTATATATTTATCCAACCGCTCCTCCACCATGTTGCCTAACTAAGACCTCGTCCAGCAACATCGTCCTGGATTTACTTCCGTTTCATTTCTCATGACAATAACCGTTTCACGATGCACGTCTCCCGATGGCATATGTAATCTACACCTTGCATGTAAAATATTTATTTTACTAAGATGGGAATTAATATCCTTTAGGACTTTTATTTATTTATTTCTCTCTGTCTGGCATGGGTGAAAGCGAATTACAGTTGACTTTGTCCCACGGGACTGAAATCTGCTGCATTCCATTTTCTCTTATCTCTAACAAAAAATGAATAAATAAATAAAGGAAAAAAGAAAAAGATAAAAAATAATCCTTCTTCGGCGCCTTGTGATAGTTTGGAAAACACAGCGAACGGGATCTGTTAAAATGGCGGCCGAAGGTTCTGATTTACTTGGCGTAGAAAAAACTTCATTAAAAGAATATTTTTTACGCAGCTGTAAGCACAGCGAAAGAGAGAGAGAGAGAGAGAGAGAGAGAGAGAGAGAGAGAGAGAGAGAGAGAGAGAGAGAGAGTGTGTGTGTGTGTGTGTGCGTGAGAGAGAGAGAGAGAGAGAGAGAGAGAGAGAGAGAGAGAGAGAGAGGAGATAATAATGGCGGTTATTTGAACATGGGGCCGTATTGTCTACAATATGGTTTTATAATCGAAACAAAGAAGCGATCAATTGACCTAGAAATTGACAAAAGTGATACAAGTGGAAAATAACTAGTTAAAATGGATATTAAGTAGTAAAAAAAAAGATGATAGATTTTTTTAAAGATAGTCTCGCTTGGACACGAAGACATCCAGAATTTTTAATGAACCAAGAGAAATATGCAGTGGTACAGTGTTTCTTTCTTTCTTTCCTTCTTTCTTTATCTATCTATCTATCTATCTATCTATCTATCTCGCTCTGTTAGTATCTGTTCGTATACATCTATTTCACTATCTGCTTCAACCGATTCATATCTTTCTGTCTTTGTCTATCTCTCTCCTCCCTCCCCCTATATCTCTCTCACTCTCTTTCTCTCTTTCTACTTTATCTGTGTCTTCTGTCTGATGAGACTGAACTTCTAGGGAGTTTTGGAAATTTATTTAAATTTCTAAAAAACTTTAAAGTTTTAGTCGAAATAAATTTATTACGGAATGATGGTTTATTGAGTTTTTCCTTCCTTTCAAAGATATATATATATATATATATATATATATATATATATATATATATATATATATATATATGGTGTGAGAGTTAGAGAGTATGCGTATGTATAACGCTATGTACATTATCTACCTATCTGTTCCTCTCTAACTGTTTACGGCTTCTATCTATCTATCTATCTATCTATCTATCTAGTTCTGTTCATATGTTACAGTTCATCTCTCACTCTCTTTCACTCCCTCTCTTTATATCTATCTATCTATCTATCTATCTATCTATATATATTTGTTCATATCAATATATGACAGCTGGTTTATATTTATCTACTTCAGTCTGGTTAAATCTATCTCTATTTTATATAGCCTAACCTGTGAAAATACTACGGTTTAATAGGTATCAACAAATTTCGGGAGTCAAACTTTGGGGCTGGTGTAGTCATAAAAATTCGCCGACAACAATTTTTGACTTTTCCCAGAGGTGTGGCAGGGGACTGAATCCTGCTGCCATACATATGGCCTGTCAATGGCTACCCTTATCATCCAGGGCTTGACTACAGTGTTTAGCTACTCCACGTAGACATGAATTCAACCTGATACCCTCTCTGAAAAAATGCGGAGGCATCACATCACCCTCAGAGGACACACATTCCAAAACCATCACAGTTTAGGGAAATTTAGTCTGCATGACACGAGCCATCTGTTATTTTGAGTGTTGTGCTTTTGATCTTGAGAAAAGTTTTTCTCGTCGAAAAAGAACCATATTGTTTGTGGTTCAGCAGGATATTTCACTTTTCTTAGAAGTGTTTTCGCCTTTGTCAGACGATTTTCACGGGCCTTTTCTCGGGAGCAGAACGACGCTTGTGTGAGTAGTAGTGAAGGTCTTCATTGAGTGCAAGCTTCATGGTAGAGGCTGAAACATTCAATTCACGTGACAATACCAGGGTTTTCCAACACTTTTTTCTACAGTTTTTCGAGGTATTCTGCAGTACGAACGCAACCAGATCGTCTGTTATGTTGCTTTCTTGTAGCTACAGCCGCGTAGTCTTAATTTCAATTCCCCAGTTCATGCCAGATTGTTTTTACAGTGTTCAGGGAGCATTGGGCAGCAACCATAATCTCCTTATTTTGATGGTCGGCGCAGATCACCATGGTGGGTTCCAGTCATCCATTCTATCTGTCATCACATAAGAATGAAGAAGGGTTCAAGCTTTTAAATGATACGTAGTGTGCGCCAATACCTCCAACCTACAGAGAAAAATAATCAAATCTAAATATGTCAAATTTATTCCGAACACCCTATATATATATATATATATATATATATATATATATATATATATATATATATTTATGTAATAGTGGAAAAGAGTTAAGAATCTACCATGATTTCGATCTAATTGATCTCATCATATCTTATATACCTTACCTTATATCTAACTAAGTCAATGTCATTCCTTAGTTCAGCTTCTTTTCCGATTGTAACAGTTGAACGCTACGGAAAAATTAGAGCGCCAATCGAATACTATATATATATATATATATATATATATATATATATATGGAGAAATTTAGACAAACCCAAAAAGTTCCAGTACTTATCCTTTGGAACTTTTTGTGTTTGTCTACATTTCTTCACATACTGTCGGATTGATTTCCTCATTTTACTCATATATATATATATATATATATATATATATATATATATATATATATATATATAAAGAAGGTTTGCAAAAAGGATTATGTTTTTTTTTAATTTTGTTAACTTACATATGCGACACGTGTTTCAGATCTGTTATATTCTTGATCTTGTTATCACACAAACATTATAATCAAAAAGTAAGTTACAAAAACACACACAACCTATAAAATATCGGACATATTCTGCCAAAATAATAATCCCATGCCTGACGAAGATAACAGATCTGAAATGTAAGTTAATAAAATTTAAAAAAAAACAAACATAATCCTTTTTGCAAACCTTTTTTTTTAAATATCTATTTTTCTCACATTGGACCCATAACAACATTATATATATATATATATATATATATATATATATATATATATATATATATATATATATATATATGTGTGTGTGTGTGTGTGTGTGTGTAGAGAGAGAGAGAGAGAGAGAGAGAGAGAGAGAGAGAGAGAGAGAGAGAGAGAGAGAGAGAGAGTAAATCCGTTCTGAGATTTTGTCTCTTGAAGTGAAATATCACTAATAACAACATTTATTTTTTCATCGTGCTTCATCCCTTATGGTCTTCCATAGTTTGTACCAAGCAAAAATGAATAAAACGAAACGCATAAAATAACCCAGCATGGTTTGATATGCCATAAAACCCAACCAACCAATCAACTTTCTAGTGACTTTCATCCATAAAAAGTCATCTCTAGTTTTGATCAACTTCTGACTGTAATACTTTCTTTCATTTCGTATTAATAGAACTAGGAAAAACAACAACAACAACAACAACAAAAAAACGCCATCTGGGTGGTATAAGAATTGATTTTTGCCACACTCTTTTGTAAAAAATGTAAACAGATCTTTGAAATCTTTTCTTTTTTTTTTTTTTTTTAATAATCTTATTATAATGGAGATTGTGTGTTTTTCTGTCTGTAAAAACTATATTACTACTCAAGTCACAATTCTCTTAGTTATTTACGTCAAATTCTCCATGATTTCATTCTTTTAAACCTTCAGTTATTAATAAAAATTGTTTTTTATTAATACTGTTGACCATATCTACATATTAATAACATGCAATTGTATTTATATATACAACAAAATAGCGGTTTACAGTTTGAACGAGAAGGCTAATTTGCATATTGATATTTAAAATTATTTTAATAAATATGTGCTTGGATTATTGATTTCTAATTGTTTGGTTTTATCTTAAGAAATATAAACAAAAATCTTGTGGATAAATCTTAAAAGAAATTTATTTACAAGAAGAAATAACTGTAATATTATCCTTTACTTCCTATTTTAACTAAATAGTTAAATTAGGAAAATTTACCAATGAAAGAGGGGAGTAATGGAAAATGATGGAATAGTTAGTTTCAAAGCTGTTCTATTTTTCGATTATACCCCCTTCGTTCCAAATCTTTTTATCTGCATTCTTATTCAGTTTCATTAGCCTTTCTAATTTAATATGATATTTTATTACATTAGAACTTAAATACTTGCACCCAGAGGGTGCATATATTTGCTAGTAGACATAAAGATAAAAACCATAGAAATAGTTTTGCTGTCAAAATTCAAATAAATCTGTTTTCTTTCTAATAAATTGCTCCAAACAGACCGGGTTCTTTGGTCTTAGGCAACCAATAAATGAGGAAGAAAACTCTGTGTCACATCCTGCTCACGGGGGAGGGAGGTTGAGTAAATACGTATTGTTAGAATATTCTGGTTATATAAGGTGTGCTACAACTTACACCACTTACATTCATAGACTTGAGATAGGTCACGTGATTTAAACCTTCAGCCAATTCACTAGCTCGAATACGTGGCTGGTTATCTACTTAACCGCTGATACTTGGAGACGTCTATTTGCAATCATTGACGAGGGACCTGTAAGACTGAGGAGCAAACAGCTTCGTACAGGATTTGAACCCGGTATCGTTGAGCCCATTTTCTATGAATCTAACCATTACACTACGCACCTCCACCTGCAATAAGATACATGCTTCGTCTTGGATCCGGGAAGGAAAAACAGCAACAGACAAGAGTTGATGAAATCATCATGTTCTCTTAGTCATACCACCCACTTGGATAAAAGCTATTGTTCTGAGAGCCCCATAAACAAATCTTTTATTTTTATTTTTGTTATTTTTATTTTATTTCATACGAGACGGAATATTGTGATTGGTGACAGGAGCAAGATAAACCGTAGTGTGAACTGAGAGAGAACGAATCTCCCAGCGTTCCAAGAAGAGCTTGTTCCTACTAGAACAAAGAAAATACCCGAACAATATGTTTGCAAGGCCCCAGTAACAGAATGCCGATAATAAACAATAGAAGATCTTGTTTTTGAGGCAATTTGTTACATAATGAATAGGCATAGCCTATCATTTTTGTAAAGAAGTATAGTGTAGATTTTGAAAATAACGGTAAACAGTGGAAAATCACTATAAACTTCATAGTTCTTGCGCTAGTTCGTCCTTGCTTCTCCAACAGTGTCCAGCATATCTTGTTCGTCTCACTAGGATGATTTGTTGGATGTGTGACGTTAATTAATCCCATATTTTTACCCCTCTATTAACTAATTATTATTTTTACATCTTAACAGCGCGTACATTAAGACATAAGTATGTTTATGTTTTTAAATATAAGTCATAAATATAAGCACACTTCACGTTATATAAAGCCACTGTTTCAATATTTAACCGTCTGAAGATTGCATAATACGCATGAAACTATAGTTACGGAAAATTAATATCGTAATATTTCTATTTATGATTATATATATATATATATATATATATATATATATATATATATATTCTTATCACTATTATGATAACGTAACGAATGGAAAGTACATATTTCTCTATCTGTAGGGATGGTAATGGCAATTATTATTATTATTATTATTATTATTATTATTATTATTATTATTATCTCTTTTTCTTGATAATTTGTCATTAATTTGCACCCGTTGAGATTTCTGGCTGCTCCTTGAGAATACAAACGGGTACTTTGCACACCCGGTTATTGCATTTAATCGGGTGTATTACCAAGTGAGAGGCGAGTGCATGACATGAGATTTTGCTTTCGAAATGTAACCTTTCCTTTGCACCGGAATGATTATGGCATCCACCCGGGGTGAGCTTGCTACCCGATTGCCAGTTCGCGTGAGAAATATGCACGTACGCATGTTAACAAGTAAATTACATAGATATCTATAATAAATAATGATAACAACAAGAGCAACACGCACACCGTATAACCTATAAGATTCCCGCTTTATTCATATGTCTCTAATATATCTCGTTCGAGTCTTATTTAAGAAGCTGGGTTATCTCGCAGGCTGATAGTTATAAAGACATCGTATAATTTCTGTAGTAAAATCACGAGCAATGTGTTTCTATACTAAAAGTATGTGCAATGTATTTCTATAGTAGAATCATGAGCAATGTATTCTTATAGTATAATCATGAATAATGCAGTTCTATAGTAAAATCAAAAGCAATGCATTTCTATAGTATAATCATGAGCAATGCATTTCTATAGTATAATCATGAACAATGAAGTTCTATAGTAAAATCAAAAGCAATGCATTTCTATAGTATAATCATGAGCAATGCATTTCTATAGTATAATCATGACAATGCAGTTCTATAGTAAAATCAAAGCAATGCATTTCTATAATAATCATGAGCAATGCATTTCTATAGTATAATCATGAATAATGCAGTTCTATAGTAAAATCAAAAGCAATGCATTTCTATAGTATAATCATGAGCAATGCATTTCTATAGTATAATCATGAACAATGCAGTTCTATAGTAAATCAAAAGCAATGCATTTCTATAGTATAATCATGAGCAATGCATTTCTATAGTATAATCAAAAGCAATGCATTTCTATAGTATAATCATGAGCAATGCATGAAAATTGCATTTCTATAGTATAATCATGAGCAATGCATTTCTATAGCATGAACAATGCAGTTCTATAGTAAAATCAAAAGCAATGCATTTCTATAGTATAATCATGCAATGCATTTCTATAGTATAATCATGAGCAATGCATTTCTATAGTAATCATGAACAATGCAGTTCTATAGTAAAATCAAAAGCAATGCATTTCTATAGTATAATCATGAGCAATGCATTTCTATAGTATAATCATGAACAATGCAGTTCTATAGTAAAATCAAAAGCAATGCATTTCTATAGTATCATCTATAGTATAATCATGAACAATGCAGTTCTATAGTAAAATCAAAAGCAATGCATTTCTATAGTATAACCATGAGCAATGCATTTCCATAGTAGAATCATGAGCAATGTATTTTTATAGTATAATCATGAACAATGCATTTCTATTGTAAAATCATAAAATCATTGTGAACAATGCATTTCTATAGTAAAATCATAAGCAATTTATTTTTATAGTGTAATCATGAACAATGCGATTCTATAGTAAAATCAACAGCAATGCATTTCTATAGTAAAATCATGAGCAATCAATATTTGTAATATAATCATATAGGTGCTTAGGCTTGACGTGACTACCTGATTGATCGGAGGGAGATCCTCCAATCGCTCGTCTAGCTTGCGTAAGGACCAAACCTTTTCGTTCCTACGCGGATGCTCTATCTATGGTGCTAAACCAACCATAGTCATTCATATTATGTAAATAGTACATTATTTCCAAATACTTTGAAAGCGAAATATTTTCTTGCTTTAATTATTATAGTGAAAAAGTTACAAAATTTGAAAAATGGTAAGAAAAGAAGAAGACAGTATCTGAGAAAACGACAAGAAAGAAACCGTTATAATGGAATATTCCACACTCACTCACCCATGTGTTGTAATGGAATATTCCACACTCACTCACCCATATGATCTGACTATATATATAGTGAGCACGGCATTATGCTGGGCTGGCTTGGAGGATTAGTAGTGTACCTCACAATTCCTTGTCTGTCTTATTGTATCTCTCTGCAATAAAACCCTCTATCTTAAATCTACGAACCTGTTTGACTGGTCTTTCCACTCGACTACAACCTTGTCTGATTGTATCCCTTTTAAGGAGACAACAGAAACACAATTTGAAGTAAAAGAGAAAGAAAAAAGGAAGAAAAATATTTTGAAAGTAATCAACAGGCAAAAATGAGTTTTAGATATAAGAAAGAAAGAAAGAAAGAAAGAAAGAAAGAGGTTATATGAAAATTAGTATTGATAAAAAGAAAGAAAGAAAGAAAGAGAAAGAGAGAAAGAATGAAAAGTAATAGAAGAAAAAAAAAAAGGTGGACAAAAACAAAGAACTTATATAAAAGTGGTGTCGAAAGAAAGAAAGAAAGAAAGAAAGAAAGAAAGAAAGAAAGAAGAAAGAAGAAAGAAAGAAAGAGGTTATATAAAAATAGTGAAGAAAGAAAGAGCTTGTATGAAAAGAAGAAAGAAAGAAAGAAAGAAAGAAAGAGAGTGAGAAAGAATGAAAAAAAGTAATAGAAGAAAGAAAAAAGGTGAAAAAGAAAACAAGAGAAAAGTGATGCTGAAGAAAGAAAGAAAGAAGAAAGCAGAAGAACAAAGGATTAAGAGTAAGAAAGAAAGAAGAAAGAAAGAAAGAAAGAAAGAAGGAAGGAAGGAAGGAAGCACAAAAAAAGAGTAAAAAGAAAGAAGAAAGAAAGAAAAAGAAGCACAAATGAACAAAGAAAAACATAAGTAAAAATTGTTGAACATAAGTACATCAACATAACAACAAAGAAAAAAATTATGTAAAATAGAATGAATCCTTTGTATTATATTCTTCGTGCACCTGTATTCGTGTGCTGGTAAATTTGTTTGTGTAATTCAAGTGTGTTATGTCCTTCAACTTTGCCTGAAGGCACGACTATCACTGCCTCGTGAAACACAATCCTGATGAAGCGCGGAGATATTGAAACGTCACGTCCAGGTGAAATAACAAAAACATGGGTCGTGTGCGCAGCTTTCACCACTTCGACATCGTCAATAACGGGAGACAATGGCCAGAGGAAAATGTCATGTAAACACTAAAGAGAAAGGTGAGTAAATCCCCCACCACCAAACACATGGGGGGTGCACTTAGCGCAACGGTTATCGTTGTAAGAAATGGAAGCGGTGACCAGAGTTCAAATCCTGGACGAGACTGTTTGAGTTTCACAAATACCCTTGAGAAAGACATAAACCCGTTTTTTAAAGGTTACCAAGCTAATTTGTAAATCTATTATTACTGAATAGTGAGTTGGATCCTCATGGATGCCCCATACTTGTGATTTTGTCGCATCCTACCTGTGACGAATGGATTGGGTAAGTTATATTATATATATGAGTGGGTCTTACTCATCTGCAGTGGATACAGTCAGCATATTCAGTGAAGGCACACGGTGTAATGGTTATCGCTGAATGAAATGGGCTCAGCGACAGATGTTCAAATCCTGGATGAGGCTGTAGCATTTCATATAGCAATAATACTCTTGGGAAAGGCATGTTCTTCTTCTAGTTATTAGTAAATAGCAGGGCAGACTCGGCTCTTTAACCTTGGTTAGGTAACCAGTTCAGGAGAATGAAAACTCTAAATTCAAACTAGCTTTACCCCATTTAAAATCGACCTTGTGTCATATCTTGCTCATGGCGGAGTGGTTGGGTAAATACTCACTCTTCCCGTAACCTGGTTTGGTCGGGGGAGGGGGAACAACTCTTGTCGTATATCTTTGGCACGAAGAGTCTTCTTTCTTCTGTCTTCTGTTACGGCATTCATCCTGGGTCAGTAGAGCCGACCCAACCACCAAATTCACCTGTGGGGAATTCATGGAGGGAGTAAGAAGGAAATATGAAATTCACAAATAATCCCCAAAGCCCCAGTCCAGGGGAAGGAGATGCCCTTCTTTGCAGCAGATTTTTCACAGATACAGGGACGAGCACATCAAAAGCCGTTAAATCCTGATGATGATAGAGACGTCCTTTGGATTTTCGCCAGAGCCCCTTTGGTTAGGTTGTGGTCCTAATACCAGGATAAGATATGTGTACACACACACACATACACACACGTACAAAACATGACAGCAGTCTAACCATCTATCTATTAATCTCACTCAAACTGTACATATCTATCTATCTATCTATCTATCTATGCTATTCTAGTCATCTATCTATCTATTTATCTATTTAACCGGAATAAGATAGATAGATAAATATATATATAGATAGGCAACTAGAATAAGATAGATTGATAGATATGCAGAGTTTGAGATAGATGGTTAGACTGCTATCATGTGTGTGTGTGTATGGTGTGTGTGTGTGTGTGTGTGTGTGTGTACATACATACATACATACATATAACAGCAGTCTAACACGTGTGTGTCTATGTGTGTGTGTGTGTGTGTGTGTGTGTGTGTGATCTGAGTTTTTGTAAAACATGTTAGTCATTGTCAACTTTGTATGTGTTGTGTTTGTAAAATGCAGAAAATTGTGGTGCTATGAAGGAATCCCGACATATTGGTGACGTCATGTATGAACAGCTTAAACAGCAGCACAGGATGGGATGTTTTAAAGAACGTGACCGCGTCTCCGTCTAGTTTGTAAGGTACGCTCGTATCAGATGCCTTTTAACACTTCCACCCACTTTCAGAGTTGAAAGGTATATTTTTTTTCAAGTTGGGAGTAGGAGTGTTAAATGTAATCTAATACGTGTGCAATACCACATTACCTGTAACCGAATTCACCACCGCATCATCCTTCTTTTTTAATCATTCAAATTCTTGGTATGACTGAGATAGTTATGAAATGCTAATAAGAGACCTTCCTAAATAGAAGCACTAGTATCATCATGGACAGCAGTTACGTCAGGAATTCAATTAGTGCCTAGGTCGTTTAGTGCATTTTGTTTATGAATAAATTCAAAACATACGAACCGCAGAAGCATATGTTTGATCAACGCAACTAGCAAGAATATGTGCCCTTCAGGCGTAAGTATATTAAATCAGAAAGACTAACGAAATTAAATAAGAACGCATATAAAAAGATTACACTTATTTTAATTATATTTTAATTGGTCTCTATATAAAATCATTCATAGAACTGATTTTAAAGTTTAAAAAGTTTAAGAATAAAACCATAATATTAGAGATCAATGACACCAAGTAATTATTTATTAAACCTGATTTTGTTAAAAACAGTATGCAAATTAACCACCCTATCTATTATGTAAACCTTTATTTCTTAGTGATATATAAGACACATGACATAATTTTAAACGCACTAATATAATGGGTTGTTTTGAGGCAAATCTAACTCTGATTTTCAAAGAGACATTGTTAATAAATAAGATTTATTTTATGTATTAATGATTTTGACTAAAAATTAAATACTCATTGATAAACTTACGCAATTCCTGATGATGTTGTGACGTAAGCACACACCGAATTTCCATTATAATAAAATACGGTTAAGCATACAGTTTCCCAATATACAATGACCATCCAGACAACAGCATTTTTAAGATCGATTAGAATATTAAGAAGAGTCCTGGAGACTTGAGGAGACTTGTTGTCACTCAGACTCCAGAAGACCACCAGTTAAGGCGGGTGTGAAAAACTCGTAAGGAGTGAAATGATAATAATAATAATAATAATAATAATAATAATAATAAAATACTTAGACCTTGCCAGAAAACTAAAAAAAAAAACTGTCAAACATGAGGCTTAAGATCGTGCCGATTGTGATTGGGGCCATTTGGAACAATCCCAAAAGGGTTAGAAAGGAGTCTGGATGAATTAAAAATCGGAGTAAGAATCGAGACCATCCAGACTACAGCATTATTGATATCGGCTGGAATACTCAGAAGAGTCCTGGAGACCTGAGGAGACTTGCTGTCACTCAGCCTCCAGTGAACCACCGGCTTCTGCAGGTGTGAAAAACTCGAATGGAGTGAAATAATAATAATAATAATAATAATAATAATAATAATAATATCATCATCAATAATAATAATAATAATAATAAATGCGAATGTCAGTGTGTCACATTTTTTTAAAATTTACTCCTAGAGGCCGCATCCTAACATGTCATACCTTTTTGGAATCAAGCGACTCCGTGAGCAAATTAAAAACATTCTGGGACGAATCCGGGGTCGCATTCCTGAAATGTTGGATTCCCAAGATGTAATTACCGCGACTGTCTCGTTTTTTGCTAAAAATGTTGTGAATATTCCAATTAGGACAGAATAATATAAAACACCCCACTTATGATTTTCTACCCTTTTTTCTTTCTTTTCCAGTATATTATAGCATATATTGATGCACTGCAAATCCAGAGATATTGTCTTTTAATTACTTATCTTTTGTGATGTAAAATCCTGAAACATCTGATTTGACTTCACTGCTCTTTCTGAATTTGAAAAAAGAAGGGATTGTTAACCAGGAGAAAGTAATTTCCTTCACTAATTTTTCTATGTTGGTTTACTGAACTTTATCATAACGTTTTGATCACACTCTAAGAGTTTTACATCTTTTTGGTTCAGTCCTGATCTGAACCCTTTCCACCACATGAATTATAAAAAGAGACTGAAGGAATAAAAAAAAGATAGCGCATAAAAACACTGGCCCGTATTTCATGAGGTAACATTTGCAGAAGTTTAAAAAGAAATTGCACAAGAGCAACAAAGGTAGATGGTTGCTTTTGTTGAATACCAACATCTTGGCTTTTATTGGCCATCTTTCTTGCTGTGACTGCGTAGACACTGCAGCTGCTAACTAGAGTGACAAGAGACAAGGCATCTATTTTTCTTTACTTTCTTTCTGTCAAATTTTGTATTCTAGTCTGCCTTCTTTTTATGCGGTTGGATTTAAAAAAGAAAAAAAGATTTCACTCTTGGATTTGAAATTTTCAAGTTGGACTGTTTTGTTGAATACATAGCTCTGTATATGGGTCTTGTTTTAAAAGCCAACTTTCTTTTGTTTGTGTATTTGAAGATGATAATATATATATATAATATATATATATATTGTTTGTGTTTGTGTGTGTATGTGTGTGTGGAGAGAAGAATGTATTTATTTATATGTGCTGTGATGTGTGGATTTGCAGGGTTGTATAGACCAAGTCAATAGCGCTTGGTAACTGACAGTTTCTCACCTGTGTAATTTTCAAAACTAATTTTCCATTTCCAATTTTAAAGCCAGTTTGGTTTTTGAAAAAATTCACATAACAATAATCAAGAGAAGCTATTTTAAGCCAGAAAACGATTTGCAATTCATTACTTATAAATCCTACCAAAATTACCAAAAATATTTTCCGTAATTCCCAATTTCATTATTACAAATAAAACAAACACGTAACTTTTTAAAAATTCATAATTTTACATTGGGCATTTAAGACCATTTGGAATGTTTCATTTTTAAAATGGGTGAAATAAAATGGGAAAATAAGAAATGTGTAATTAAGCGACACCAGATAATCTGTATTCACATTTTGGCATTGCATATGGACAATTTGGGACAGTATCAATTTTTTAAACCAGAGGGTGTGTTGCAGGATGATAACAGACAGAAGATTTAGGAACAAGCGTATTAATATTTGATAAGGATATTTCTAACAATACCTCTCTCGTGAAAGTTTTCGCGAGTTTGTCAAGTATGCTAAGACTTGGCCACCGTTTAAGAAATGTACAAAAGCAATTAAATTGTTATCGAGTCAGTATTTTTTTTCTTTCTTCTTTTCTCATTTTCTCTTTCAAATATCAGTTTGATGGTCTCTTCAAATTTTTGGTTATGTCATTCAACACATTATTAAAATAAAATAAATAAGATAAATAAAAATAAATAAAAAAGTAGGTAGTACTTATACTCAATGACTATTACTGTATTTCTACAATGCTTTTCTTTTCCTTCCTTCCTTTACTTATTTGTGTAAACCTACATGGCCATGGTTGAATATTCAAATTGTTAACTTTTTGACCTTATAAGTATTAAGAGTAGAGACTTTGAGGAGCTGAAACTAGATTGTTGGAAATAGTGAAGTACCAGTTTGAAGAAGGCTAGTAGTAGTGTTTGCAGTTAAGTTTAACTAGAATAGTTCCTATAAAGAAAAAAAAAAAGACAATTATTTATGTACGGATTGTCACCTATGATTAGGAATCAGAGTGTAGTATCAGTACATGTGAGAATCGCACAGTTATTATAGTGAGAGTTGTGGAGTGATTAGAATCCAGCTGTGTTGCAAGCTGTGTTAGTATGCTGTTGGTTTGAACAACAACAGCATCTAAGCACTACACAAATCACTATATGGCGCTATGAACAGGACTTGAACCTATGATGGAATATCCCATTGATTCAAATCCAATAGGATATTCCCTCACAAGCTTGTCTTACCCAATTCGATGGTAATTGGGATTCTTCTATCAGTATGATGTTTATTCTACAGTTGTTTTAAAAACTCAGTTGGTAGAGCACCCTCCTAGGAATTGCATAGTTCTGGGATCAATACCAGTTCCTGCCGACTCAGTGTATGAGTAACACAGCTTGGATAATCTGATCTGTATGGTAAAGCAGCATCTGGGAACTAACAGTAGGTGTGGTGCTCCACCTCAGCAAAAATAACCTACCTGGTTTAGCACTAGCAAAAAGGGGTTAGACTTCTTCGCTTTTTGCCTGATTACTGACAATAGGCCACTCTGCACTTTACTTAAGATAAAAACAGTTTTTTTGAAGAGTATGTATTAATTCTGTCACCTGGCTTTATACCTTTTAGGTTATTAAGAGGTATGAAACCCAGGGTCACAGAATTACTTTCATGTATATATATATATATAGAGAGAGATAGTTCTGTCAATGATTTGAGCACTCTACTTACAATTTCTCAAAAACTTGGTCCACCACTAATTTACAAAGTGAGCTAGTGATAACTGCATAGTATTGCTTTCTCTCTCTCTCTCTCTTTCTTTCTCCCTCTCTCTCCTCTCTTCTTTCCTTTTATATATATATATATATATATATATATATATATACTGTATTTGATGGCATATAAGACACACACCCATTTCAGATTCAGGAAAAAAAGTTTTTAGTATATTTAAGCAGTATATTGTTTTTTCTTCGCACCATACGCTCGTATTAACTTGATTATAACAATACCAGCAATTAAATAAAGGATGCATGGAGTTTAGGGTAGGTAAAAATACTGAGCATAAGCTGGGTTAGTGAGCATCATAGAGAAGATTAGCCTAGGCCTACAGGAGGTCTCAAACTTCATCTACGATGATATAAGATGCAGGGCAATTTTTTGAGACAAAGTTTTGGGAAAAAAATGTGCGTCCTATATGCCGTCAAATATGGTGTGGATATATATATATATATATATATATATATATAATGAGTTAAGACAGATAGAGGTATCTTGGGCTCGACGGGCGGTCGGAGGAGGCCCCTCTGATCACATCGGCTGGTCACATCAAGCCTAGCACCTATATGATTTTCCCAACCCTATTGCCCTTAATGGCAAGCCCCAACCCCTTTTTTATCATATGGGTGCTAGAAGGCGGTGACTGAGAGTCTACATGTCCTGGAATGACGTTAAACTCTATCTGATGGTGAGGTTTCAGTTTTGGAGTTTGGGGAATGTGGAGCACCCCTTCATCACCATTGCCTCCTGGTCCACTCTGACCAGAGTGGTAGTACCTGTTAGGGTCCCATCTAGGGTAATAGAAAAACATGAGTTATAAAAAAATGTGTATTATCCATTAAGAATTGATTTATTTCAAACTTTATCGGCATTAAATGACACACTGAGGTTGATATGCCGTAAAACCAAACCAAACCAAACAGATAGAAAACATGCACTGAATTGGATAGAATAAAATTCAATTGCAACTAGATTGTTTTATCCTACGTTCTCCTCAATCAGTCGGATGCCATGCTGAGACCTTCATAGTATCCCTTAGGTAAAGTAAGGTTACTTGGTATTGCCCGTCTTTCCTCCAAGTAACAATCCAGTACTGTATTACAGAGTTTGATGTTTAATTGGATTCCTGGTCTAATTTTCTGGATGACATGCTGGGTCTTTCATCTTTCATAGCATCCCTAAATCAAGGTGAAATTAAGTGCTCATTTTCTTTTCAAGTAACATGAGACAAGTAGTACTGGATTTAAATGGTTGATAGTATTACTTGAGACTGGTAGTACTGGATTTACATGGTTGATAGTATTACTCGAGATGGGTAGTACTGGATTTACATGTTTGATAGTATTACTCGAGACGGGTAGTACTGGATTTAAATGGTTGATAGTATTACTTGAGACTGGTAGTACTGGATTTACATGGTTGATAGTATTACTCGAGATGGGTAGTACTGGATTTACATGGTTGATAGTATTACTCGAGACGGGGTAGTACTGGATTTAAATGGTTGATAGTATTACTTGAGACTGGTAGTACTGGATTTACATGGTTGATAATTACTCGAGATGGTTAGTTACTGGATTTACATGGGATAGTATTACTCGAGACGGGTAGTACTGGATTTAAATGGTTGATAGTATTACTTGAGACTGGTAGTACTGGATTTACATGGTTGATAGTATTACTCGAGACGGGTAGTACTGGATTTACATGGTTGATAGTATTACTCGAGACGGGTAGTACTGGATTTACATGGTTGATAGTATTACTCGAGACGGGTAGTACTGAGTTCAGTAACTTAGTAATGGCCATTTAATAAGAATTCTTAAGTAATTCTCTTTTGGATAAAACAACTAGGTTATTGAGGTAAAAGTTCTTCTAATCTAATTGAAATTAACTGTTGGCATGATCTCTAATGTATACAAATTACATCTACATAAGTAAAGTATGGGTGATATAGGCCACACCTACATCACCATCATCATCATTTACTAGAGGGCACAGAATCCCCAATATGCACTACATGCCAAGAGAAATTTACAGTGAAACATATACTGCTAGAGTGTGTAGACTTTGATCTAGTGTGAACAAAATACTTCCAAGCAAGTAATTTGAAAACTTTTCACAAAAATAGGACCATCCAGGATTTTACATTTCCTAAAAGAAGTGGGATTGTACTAAAAAAAATATTGAGTAATTGAACAATAGTTAAAATCTATACATATAGATATATTTGTTTCTACCAAACTATCACTGCGAATTTAAAACTTAGTCGGCATTAAATGACCCACCGAGGTTGATATGCCGTAAAACAAACCAAACCAAAAGTTGGCAGAGTGGCCTATTGTCAGTATCAGCTGGACAACAAGGGAGTTTATACCCCTTTCACTAGTGCTAGACCAGGGAGATTGTTTTTTTTCTTTGCTGAGGTGGAGCGCCACACATACCATCAGCTTCCCATTTGACCACACAGATCACATTACCCAATATGGGTCACTCATATGCTGAGTTGGCGGACTCAGAATCTTCAGATTCCTAGGTGGGTGCTCTGCTGACTGTGTGTGCTACAGGAGTATTACATATTTATACTAAATGATTGAGAATTTTATGAGTCCTGTTTTCTAGTTTCCTTTCCACAAGTTATAAGTTATACATGGGTCATTTAATGGGTGAAACCCTACTATTGGGATCCGTGTGTTTTTATCTGATGACATTACTCACAAAGGGCTAGAAAAGAGAGAAATATTCTGATGAAAAATCAAATTGCAATTCACTGAATATATTTGTTTTTTTTATGAATAATGTCTGATGAATCCTCTGAGGAGAGAACAACAAGATCTCACAGGTCTTGTTAATGCAACCTATCAATTTCTAATTACTCTGTTCACCTTGTATCTTGCTTAGTAAACCTTTTCCCCTTATCTTTAATACACGTGTTTCTTCCTACTTTTTCCCTTTACTCTAATACTTGAGTTACAACAGTATGATAACAATTTTCATAACTTGAAATAGATTTATACAATAACAATTTTCATAACTTGGAAATAGTTTATACATAACAATTTTCACAACTTGGAAATAGATTTATACTAATAACAATTTTCACAATTGGAAATAGATTTTATACAATAACAATTTTCATAACTTGGAAATAGTTTATCAATAAAAAATTGGAAATAGAGTTTATTACAATAACAATTTTCATAACTTGGAAATAGATTTATACAATAACAATTTTCATTAACTTGGAAATAGATTCATACATAAACAATTTTCAAACTTGGGATAGATTTATTTACAATAACAAACAATTTTCACAATTTGGAAATAGATTTATAAAATAACAATTTCACAACTTGGAAATAGATTTATACAATAACAATTTTCAAAACTTGAGAGATGCAGGAAGTGCTATGTTAGATGCAGGCTGAGACATGATCAATCTTGGCTGGATCACTTTAGTGAGAGGTATTGATGTTGAAAAGAGATGTGTTTTGAAAAATAGAATATGAAGATGTTCATCTTTTTTTAAAAGCATTTCTGATGGGTACATAAATAAGTAATCAAAAAGCGTGTGGTTTAATGGTTAGAGTCATAGGAATGGACTCGTACTGACCCGAGTCAAATCCGGATGAGATTATGGCATTTCACATTGCGCTAATACCCTTGGGAAGTATGAATTACTCTACCTCCAGGTAGGGGTAAATAGTAGCGTAGACTGGCTCTTTAAACTTAGGTCACCGGTCTAGGAGAAAGAAACTCTGAATTCAAGACTTGTTAAACTCTACTTAAGAAATTGACCTTGTGCGCATCCTGCTTGTGCGGAGTGGTTGGAAATATATATAGATAAGTAATCAGAAAAATATTAATTTTGCTTGGAACTGAGGTTGATGCGTAAGTGCCATATTTTTCAATGTTATCTCTTTTTTTTTT
>CM042167.1:25878803-25895925 GCA_023376005.1 Doryteuthis pealeii | reverse complement strand
CGGCTGATAGTTATAAAACATCATAAAATTCGTAGTTAAAATCACAGCAATGTCGTTTCTATTACTAAAAGGTATCTGCAATTGCTATTTTCTATAGATAAATCTCATGAGCCAAAATATATCTATATAGTAAATCCATGAATAATGCCCCAGTTTCTATAGTAAATCAAAAGCAAATGCCATTTCAAGTTATAATCCATGAGCAATGCATTTCTAAGTATAAATCATAAACAATGAAGTCATAGTAAAATCAAAAGCAATGCATTTCTATAAGCTATATCTAAATGAGCAATGCATTTCATATAGTTATAATCATGAACAATCAGTTCTATTCAGTAAAATTCAAACAACAATGCATTCTATAATAATCATAGCCAATAGCATTTCCTATACTAATAATCATGAATAATGCATTTCTATAAGTAAATCAAAAACAACCGCCATTTCATATATAATCATGAGCAATGCATTTCTATAATAAACTATAACATGAAATCTACTATAGTAAAATCCCCAAAAGCAGCAAGCATTTCTTATCAGTCATAAGCAGAGCATTCATCATTTCAAGTAAATCAGAACAAATGCAAGTCTAAGTTTAAAAACAAAACAATGCATTTCATAGACAATCAGACAATGCCATTCATATGTATAATCATGAACAATTAACATTCGATAGATAGTAAATCCCAAAAGCAATCATCTATAGATAATCGATGAGCAATCATTCTATTATATAATCAAATGAAACAATGCATCTATAGCGGTAAATATTCCCAAAAAAGGCCAAGCATATTCCTAATAGTATATAATCATGAGCAATGCATCATAGTTAAATCTAATGAACAATGAAAAAAAAAATCAAAAGCAAGCATTTCTATAGCATAATCATGGACAGCAATTGCATTTCTAACTTTAATCATAACAATGGGATCTCTCTATAGGTTAAAATCAAAAGCAATGCCATTCTATATATAATCATGAGCAATGCATTCTATAGCTGTATCAATCAATGAAACCCAATGCATTCCTATAGTTTAAAATCAAAAGCCAAAAAATGCACTTTCCTATAATAATCATGAGCAAGCATTTCTTATAGTATACATCAAAAACAATGGCCAGTTCTATAGTAAAATCAAAAGCAATGCTCATTTCCTATAGTTAAAACCAATGAAGCCAAGGGTTGCTGAATTTCCATAGTTAGTTTATGAAATCATGAGCAAATGTTATTTTATGAGTATAATCATGAACAAGCATTTCTATTGTTTTTAAAATCATAAAAAATCATGGAACACATGCATCTATAGTAAAAATCATAATCATCCAATTTATTTTTATAGTGTAATCATAACAATGCTATTTCTTATAGTAAAATCAACAGCAATGCATCTATAGTAAAATCATGAGCAATCAATATTTGTAATATAACATATAGTGCTAAAGCTTCTTGACGTGTACTACCTGATATCGGAGGATCTTCCAAAAATCGCTCATACGTATCTAGCTTGCGAAGGACCAAACCTTTTCGTTCCTACGCGAATGCTCTTATACTATGGTAGCTAAAACCAACCATAGTTCATTCATATTATGTAAATATTACATTACATTATCCAAATAATCTTGAAAGCGAAATATTTCTTCTTTTAATTAATACTAGTGAAAAAAAGTTACAAAATGTTGAAAGAATGGTAAAAAAGAAAGGAAACAGATCTATGAAGAAAAAGACAAAGAAAGAAACCGTTATAATGGAATATTCCACACGCACTCACCCATTGTGTCTTATGTAATGAATCTAATTTCCCACACCCCACTCACCCATATATGAATCTGAACTATATAATATAGTAGCACGCATTATGCTGGACCTGGCTTTCCATTGGAGGATTAGTATTACCTCACAATTCCTTCTGTCTGTCTTAGTGTTATCTCTCATGCCAATATTAAAAACTCTCTAAATTCTTTAAAATCTCACAACCTGTTTTGACTGTTCTTCACTTCCGATATCAACCTTGTCCTGCATGTATCCCCTTTAAGAAGACAACAGAAAAACAAGTTTGAACTTAAAGTAAGAGAAAACAAAAAAGGAAGCAAAAAATATTTTGAAAGTAATCAACCAGCAAAAAATGCAGTGGTTTAGATAGTAAAAAGAAAGAGGGAAAACATAAAAGAAAAAAGAAAAGGTATATGAAAATTAAGTATTGATAAAAAGAAAGAAAGAAAGAAAAGAAAGAGAGAAAGAAAGAAAAAGTAATAGAAAAGCTACGGAGCGAAAAGAAAAAAGGTGACAAAAAAAAAAAACAAAAACTTATATATAAAAATGGTGTCGAAAAAAGAAGAGAAAGAAAATAAAGAAAAGGAGTAAAAAGAATATAGCAAAATAAGAAAAAAGAAAAAGAAGAGAAAGACTTATGCTAAAAAGTATTGTAGAAGGAAAAAACAGAAAGAAAGACAGAAAAGAGAAAAGAGCTAATATAAAAAATTGAAGGAAAAGAGAAAATGAGACTGATTATTAGAAAAAAAAAGTAAAGAAAGAAAAAAGATAAGGAAAGCAAAGAAAAAAAAGAGAGAGCGTGAGGAAAGAAAAGAATGAAAAAATAATAGAAAGAAAAAGTTTTTGAAAAAAGGAAAACAAAGAGAGAAAATGATGCCGAAAGAAAAAAGAAATCCAAAAGAAAGAAAGAAAAGAAAGAAAGAATAAGAAAGAAAGAAAGAAAAGAAAAAAAAGAAAAAAGAAGGAAAAGGTACAAAAAACAAATTGAATTATATAAAGAGTAGTGTGGAGAAAGAAGAAAGAAAAAAAAAAAAGAAAGAACAGAAAGAAAGAAGGAAGAAGGAAGGGAAGGAAAGAAAGAAAGGCCAAGAAAAGAAAGAAAGGAAAAGCTGTACAAAAACAAAGGATTATATAAAGAGTAGTGTAAGAAAGAAAGAAAAGAAAAAAAAAGAAAAGAAAAGAAAGAAAGAAGGAAGAAGTGAAGGAAGGAAAGAAAGAAAACAAAAGAAGAAAAAAGAAGAAAAGTGCTACAAAAACAAATGGATTATGTAAAGAGTAGTGTAAAGGAAAGAAAGAAAAAAGAAAGAAAGAAAGAAGCACAAATGAACAAAAGAAAAACATAAGTAAAAATTGTTGAACATAAGTACATCAACATGAACAACAAAGAAAAAAAAAATCGTATGTAAAATAGAATGAATCCTTTGTATATATATTCTTCGTGCACCTGTATTCGCTGTGCTGGTAAATTGTTTGTGTAATTCAAGTGTGTTATGTCCTTCAACTTTGCCTGAAGGCACGACTATCACTGCCTCATGAAACACAATCCTGATGAAGCGCGGAGATATTGAAACGTCACGTCCAGGTGAAATAACAAAAACACGGGTCGTGTGCGCAGCTTTCACCACTTCTACATCGTCAAAACGGGAGACCACGGCCAGAGGAAAATGTCATGTAAAACACTAAAGAGAAGGGTGAGTAAATACCCCACCCCCAAACACATGGGGGTGCACTTAGCGCAACGGTTATCGTTGTAAGAAATGGAAGCGGTTGACCAGAGTTCAAATCCTGGACGAGACTGTTTGAGTTTCACAAATACCCTTGAGAAAGACATAAACCCGTTTTTTAAAGGTTACCAAGCTAATTTGTAAATCTATTATTACTGAATAGTGAGTTGGATCCTCACTGGATGCCCCATACTTGTGATTTTGTCGCATCCTACCTGTGACGAATGGATTGGGTAAGTTACATTATATATATGAGTGGGTCTTACTCATCTGCAGTGGATACAGTCAGCATATTCAGTGAAAGGCACACGGTGTAATGGTTATCGCTGAATGAAATGGGCTCAGCGACAGATGTTCAAATCCTGGATGAGGCTGTAGCATTTCATATAGCAATAATACTCTTGGAAAGGCATGTTCTTCTTCTAGTTATAAAATAGCAGGGCAGACTCGGCTCTTTAAACCTTGGTTAGGTAACCAGTTCAGGAGAATGAAAACTCTAAATCAAACTAGCTTTACCCCATTTAAAATCGACCTTGTGTCATATCTTGCTCATGGGTAGAGTGGTTGGGTAAATACTCACCTTCCCGTAACCTGGTTTGGTCGGGGAGGGGGAAGCAATTCTTGTCGTATATCTTGGCACGAAGAGTCTTCTTTCTTCTGCTTCTGTTACGGCATTCATCCTGGGTCAGTTGAGCCGACTCCAACCACCAAATTCACCCTGTGGTGAATTCATGAGGGAGTAAGAAGGAAATATGAAATTCACAAGCTTTAATCCCCAAAGCCCCAGTCACAGGGGAAGGAGATCCCTTCTTGCAGCAGATTTTTCACAGATACAGGGACGAGCACATCAAAAGCCGTTAAATCCTATGATGATAAAGACGTCCTTGGATTTTCGCCAGAGCCCCTTGGTGTTAGTTGGTGGCTGTAATCCAGGATAAAATATGTGTACACACACACACACACACACACATAAACATGACCACAGTCTAACCATCTATCTATTAATCTCACCAAACTGTACATATCTATCTTATCTTATCATGTATGCTATCTAGTCATCTATCTATCATTATATCTAATTCTAACCGGAATAGATAGATAATAGATAAATATATTATATATAGATAAACTAGAATAAGATAGATTGATAGATATGCAGAGTTTGAGATAGATAGTAGACTGCATGTGTGTGTTGTGTATGTGTGTGTTGTGTTGTTGTGTGTGTGTACAACTATACATATACAGCAGTCTAACACGTGTGTGTCTATGTGTGCGTGCGTGCGCGCCGCCTGTGTGTATGTGTGTGTGTGTGTGTGCTGTGATGAGCTGAGTTTTTGTAAAACATGTAGTGATTGTCAACTTTGTATGTTGTGTGTGTTGTAAAATGCAGAAAATGTTGTGGTGCTATGAAGGAATCCCGACATATTGGTGACGTCATGTATGAACAGCTTAAACAGCAGCACAGGATGGGATGTTTTAAAGAACGTGACCGCATCTCCGTCTAGTTTGTAAGGTACGCTCGTATCAATGCCTTTTAACACTTCACACCCACTTTTCAGAAGTGAAGTATTTTTTTCAAGTTGGAAGTAGGAGTGTTAAATGTAATCTAATACGTGTGCAATACCACATTACCTGTAACCGAAATTCACCACCGCATCATCCTTCTTTTTTAATCATTCAAATTCTTGTATGACTGAGATAGCTATGAAATGCTAATAAGAGACCTCCTAAATAGAAGCACTAGTATCATCATGGACAGCAGTTACGTCAGGAATTCAATTAGTGCCTAGGTCGTTTAGTGCATTTTGTTTATGAATAAATTCAAAAAACATACGAACCCCGGCAGAAGCATATTTGGGTTTGATCAACGCAACTAGCAAAAGAATATGTGCCCTTCAGGCGTAAGTATATTAAATCAGGAAAGACTACGAAAATTAAAATAAGAACGCATATAAAAAGATTACACTTATTTTAATTATATTTAAATTGGTCTCTATATAAAAATCATTCATAGAACTGAATTTTAAAGTTTAAAAAGTTTAAGAATTTAAAACCATAATATTAGAGATCAATGACACCAAGTAATATATTATTAAACCTGATTTTGTTAAAACAGTATGCAAATTAACCACCCTATCTATTATGTAAACCTTTATTTCTTATGATATATATAAGACACATGAAATAATTTTAAACGCACTAATATAATGGGTTGTTGAGGCAAACTAAACTCTGATTTTTTCAAAGGACATTGTTAATAAATAAGATTTATTTTATGTATTAATGATTTTGACTAAAAATTAAATACTCATTGATAAACTACGCAATTCCTGATGATGTTGTGACGTAAGCACACACCGAATTTCCCATTATAATAAAATACGGTTAAGCATACAGTTTCCCAATATACAATGACCATCCAGACAACAGCATTTTTAAGATCCGATTAGAATATTAAGAAGAGTCCTGGAGACTTGAGGAAACTTGTTGTCCACTCAGACTCCAGAAGACCACCAGTTAAGGCGGGGGTGAAAAACTCGTAAGGAGTGAAATGATAATAATAATAATAATAATAATAATAATAATAAATACTTAGACCTTGCCAAGAAAACTAAAAAAAAAAAACTGTCAAACATGAGGCTTAAGATCGTGCCGATTGTGATTGGGGCCCTTGAACAATCCCAAAAGGTTAGAAAGCAGTCTGATGAATTAAAAATCGGAGTTAAAATTCGAGACCATCCCAGACTACAGCATCATTGATATCGGCTGGAATACTCAGAAAGAGTCCTGGAGACCTGAGGAGACTTGCTGTCACTCAGCCTCCAGTGAACCACCGGCTTCTGCAGTGTGAAAACTCGAATGGAGTGAAATAGTTAATAATAATAATAATAATAATAATAATAATAATAATAATAATAATAATATCATCATCAATAATAATAATAATAATAATAATAATAAATGCGAATGTCAGTGTGTCACATTTTTTTCAAATTTACTCCTTAGAGCCGCATCCTAACATGTCATACTTTTTGGAATCAAGCCGACTCCGTGAGCAAATTAAAAACATTCTGGGACGAAATCCGGCGGTCGCATTTCCTGAAATGTTGGATTCCAAGATGTAATTACCGCGACTGTCTTCGTTTTTTGTAAAATGTGTGAAATGTCTTTGTTGGGCCTAATATAGCAATATTTGCCTGTTCAAAATGGTTGTGAACTTCATCAATACATTGCGTCTAAAACATGGATATGCAAGCTAAAATATGAGTGTTACGCTGCTTTAAAATGATTGTGAACTTTATCAATACATTGTTCGTAAAAACATGGATATTGCAACTAAATATGAAGTGTTTACCTGTTTAAAAATGATTGTGAACTTATCAATACCATGTCTTAAAAAACATGGATATTGCAACTAAATATGAAGTTGTTTACCTGTTTAAAATGATGTGAACTTTATTCAATTACATTGGTTCTTAAAACAATGGATATTGCCAACGTAAATATTGAAAGTGTTTACCTGTTTTTAAATGGATTGTGAACTTATCAATTACATTGGGCTTCTTAAAACATGGATATTGCAACTAAATATGAAGTGCTTTACCTGTTTAAAATGATTGTTGAACTTATCAATACATTGGTCTTAAAACATGATATTGCAACTAAATATGAAGTGTTTACCTGTTTAAAATGATTGTGAACTTTATCAATACATTGGGTTCTTAAAAACATGGATATTGCAACTAAATATGAAGTTTTACCTGTTTAAAAATGATTGTGAACTTTATCAATTACATTGCGTTCTTAAAACATGGATATTGCAACTAAATATAAGGTTTACCTGATTAAAATGATTCGAAAATACGTTAATTACTACATTCATCTTATATAATGTTATCAGAGGTGACTTAATTGCTGCCCGATATGGTGGCTTTTAAGCTAGTAATAATAATAACAACTGGATAAAATGAACATCAACTTCAGTCGAAGATGTTAATTCACTTCACAGTCAACAATATCTGTTTTCAAAAACAAATGCAAAGTTTCTTTTCTTGTTACTAAATAATCTCAACAAAAGGGAATAACTTTACTTATAAACGATTGCAGATGGCCATTTTATACACATTATGATGCGAACGATCCCATGACAAATGCTGATAAAACCTGAAAAGAATCTTCTCTGTTCGCCAATCAATAGGACTGAATATATTCTTCACTGGGGGCTGAGTAACAGCAAGTCTCCTCAGGTCTTCAGGACACTTCTGAGTATTCTAGCCGACCCCAACAATGCTGTATTTTGGATGGTCTCGATTCTTCCTCTGATTTCTAGTTCACCCAAATTCTTTTCCAGAGCTTTGGGGATTGTTCCAAGGGCACCAATTACAATTGGTATGACCTTCACCTTTATGTTCCACAGCTTCCTCGTTCTCTGGCAAGGTCTAAGTATTGTCTATCTTTTCGCTTACTTTCATTTTCAATCGGTGGTCGCTGGGACAGCAAAATCCACGAGATGGCAGGTTCTCTTTTTCTTGTCTATCAATACTAGGTCGGGTCTTCTGGCCGGGATTAGGTGATCCGTCTGTTACTCGAAGTCCTATTATTATTATTATTATTATTATTATTATTATTATGTGAATTTTTTCACACCAGCTTAGCTGATGGTCTTTTCAATGGAGTTTGAGTGACAACAAAATCTCCTCATGTCTCCAGGACTCTCGTGAGTATTCTAGCTGATTTCAATAATGCTGTTGTCTGGAAGGTCTCAATTCTTCCTCTGATTTCCTGTCGCTCTAGTCTCTTTGCTAAGCTTTTGTGGACTGTTCAAGGTGCTCCAACTACAATATTTATCTGAAAAGATTCTTCTCTGTTCAACCAATCGATTGACCGCCCTGTTGGCTGAGGCGTAAGAATGCACCGACTGCATCTCTGCAAAGGGGTAAATCTCCCCCAATGGGGCCACCTGTTGATCGCATGTCCAGTGGAATTGGATCCTTGGTAATGAATCCTTTGGTTCTTCTGGTAAAGAGTCCTGAATATTGTAAGTCCCTCCTCAATAAGTGCTAGTATAACTATGGCCAGTATCAGTGTTTAAGTATTGTATCAGCCACGTAGTATGGCTAGTGATTGGCGAAGGAATAAACCACGTGACTACGGCTAGTCTATAAAATCCAGGTGGGGAATTGGAGCACACCTTATATACAAACAAATCTAACTTACGAAGGCGCGTGGTGTAATGGCTCGAGTCGTACAAAATGGACTCGTCGAACCGAGTTCAAATCCTAGACGAGGCTATCCACATTTCATATAGCACTAATGCCCCTGGGAAATGTACACATCTACCTGTTCTTCCTCCAGCTATGGGTAAATAGTAGGACCGACTGGGCTCCTTAACCTTGGTTAGGCAACCAGTCCAGAAGAAGGAAAACTCTTAATTCAAACCTGTTAAACTCTGCCTAAAAAGACCGTGTGTCATATCCTGCTTATGTGTAGGGACTGGTAAATATGTAATTACCTATCTACTACTTAACTTTTGGGTACGGTCAGGTCACACAAAAAGTACCGATTCCCAGCGGAAAAAATGAAGGTAAGCAGCAATGAATCTGTTCAATCATTAGAAGAGAAAATGGAAAAGAAGAAAAATAAAAAAATAGGGGAAATGATAAAGAAAAAAAAGGAAAAGAAAAAGAGAGAAAAAGAAAAAATGAAAAAGAAAATAAAGAAAGATAAAAAAAAAGAAATAAAATAAGGGGGAAAGGAAATAGAAAAATACGAAAAAGAGAACAGGAAGAAAAAGAAAAAGAAAAAGAAGAATGAAAAAAGACAAATCAGGGAAAATGGAAAAGTAAAAAGAGGAAGAAAAGTGAGAAGAAAAAAAGAAAAATGGAAAAGAAGAATAAAGAAAGAAAAAAAAAAAAGGGAAATGAAAGAGAAGATAAAGAAAAGAGAAGAAAAGAAAGAAGAAAGAAAGAAAAGAAAAGAAAAAGAAAAGAAATTAAAATAGAAAAAAAAAAAGGAAAAGAAGAAAAGAAAAATAAGAGAAAAGGAAACAGAAGAAAAAAGAAAAGCAGATGTTCATAGAAAGAAGAAAAATGAGTACCGGAAGCAATGAAGGCGAATATCACATCGGCCAAAACAGGATAAAACTACATAAAACTGCCTTATCTAAATAATTCATGGAATTATGACAATGCCTCCTGTTAGATTAAAACAGTAACTTCTCAAGGATATTAAACAAATGAGATGTTCTCTGAGTAAAAAAGAACCCTGACCCACACCCGTCCACTAAAGCCTTCAGTAAATCTTAATTCAGCAAAATCTTATCGTACAATCCTCTCTTGCAGACAAGTGTTAATAAAGACTGACAGTATCTCTGTGTTTCATACCGGCTCATCGCCACAAGAAACATTCATTCGCTTGATCATCAACTTACTCTACGTATAATTATCTTATTAAAAAAAGAAACACAAAAAACAGAGACATGACGATGTAATAAATAAAGAATATAAAACAATTACAGAGAAAATAAATTAGATTTTACCAACAGAACATAATAAAAACATATTTTTTATTATCAGCGCTGTTCTTACAGGTAAACCGTATGACCCTGTTTGTTCGTTGCGATACAGTATCACCAATAAATATCTGCTGTGATTGTGTAGCGATATGAGAGGCGTCAAGTACTCGCAAGATAGTGAACTTGGCTGACACGAGGTCAGGAGGAGCGTACACATGATTTATGAGCCTTTGACGATCTGACAAGACAGAGAAAATGAATCCAGGCGCTCGTTGTATAATGGTTATCGTCGTAGTAAATTGACACGGCTAACAGAGTTCAAATTCCGGACGAAGCTGGTTGCATTTCAAATGGCGCTATTACATTTGAGAAAAGTATGCTTCCAACTGTTCTCTCTCCAGCTAATAATAATAATAATAATAATAATACTTCTTCTTCTTCTTCTTCTTCTTCTTCTTCTTCTTCTTCTTCTTCTTCTTCTTCTTCTTGCGGTAATAGAGATGAGACTGTAAACCATATACTCTGCGAATGTAGCAAACTAGCACAACGAGAATACAAAACTAGACACGTTTGTGTTGGGAAAGTGATCCACTGGGAATTATGTAAAAAAAATTAATTTTGACCATACAACAAAATGGTATATGCATAAACCAGAATCTGTTCTTGAGAACGAAACGCATAACATTCTCTGGGACTTTGAAATAAAAACGGATCATCTTATCCCAACAAGAAGACCAGACCTAGTATTGATTAACAAAAAAGAAATAACTTGCCAACTGGTGGATTTTGCAGTGCCAGCAGATCACAGGGTGAAGCTAAAGGAAAATGAAAAAATGGACAAATATTTGGACCTTGCCAGAGAACTGAAAAAGTTATGGAATATGAAGGTCAAAGTGATACCAATTGTAGTTGGTGCACTAGAAACAGTCCCAAAAGGATTGGAAAAGGGTTTGGAAATCAGAGGAAGGATTGAAACTATTCAGAACACTGCACTGCTGCAATCTGCCAGAATACTCAGAAGAGTTCTGGAGACCTGAGGAGACTTGCTGTCACGCAGACTCCAGTGAAAGACCATTAGCTAATGCTGATGTGAAAACTCAAAAGGAGTAAATAATAATAACCAGAGGGACACGCAGAATTTCCACGAAGCGAAACAAACATCAAAAAGGGCTATTTAAGCCAAAAACGATGATTTGCAATTTCATTACATATAATTCCTACCAAAATTACCAAAATATCCTCCGTAATTCACGATTTTAATATTAAAAAATAAAACTAAAGCCGTAAGTTCTTTTTTTTTTAATTTTACGTTAGGCATTTAACCAAATAGATGTTTTAGCGTCTGGGGTGGAGTTAGCGAAGGTCGGTATCAAACCAGAAACCTTGTGGCTCTTAGTCGGATGCTCTCCGAATTAGACAACATTACACGTTCATCTGTAAGTAGAAAAAGTGAGTAAAGTCGTCGGGGTGGCCTAAAGTCGGTATCAACAAGACAGCGATGGAGTCTATCCCCTTTTCACTAGCGCTAGACCAAGTAGATTTTTTAACGTCTGGGGTGGCGCGCCACACATACCATCAGCTCCTTACTTTACCGCACAGATCTCTGTGCTACTCATATGCTGAGTTGGCGAAGGCCGGTATCGAACCAAGAACCTTGAGGTTCCCAGCCGGACACTCTACCAACAGAGCTAAATCCAAGACTTTGAGATACAAACGGATCAACCAATCCCAGCCGGAAGACCAAATCTAGTGTTAATTCATAAGAAAGAAAGAAAGAAAAAAAGAATTTATCATCTAGTGGATTTTTCAGTTGCAGGAAACCACAGAGAAAATGAAAGAAAAGAAAAACTGGACAATTCAAAATAAAAAGAAAAAAGAAAAAGAAACTTACAAAGAGAGAACAAAAGAAATATGGAGGCTGAAAAAAAAAAAGCCGCAAATGAATTCGTCAAATTTGTTTCTGACGTAACGGGGGAAATGTCCGAAGTGAATTTGATGAATCTACTTTGATTTTTATCAGAATGGAGCTGAATTTCTGGACTTGGTTTGTCAGATAGATAGATAGATTAGATAGATAATGAAATTCCTATCTATGTATGAATATAATAAACATAACGAAAGAAATAGATAGATAAGCAAATAGATAGATATAGATATGAACATGATAAAATACCTATCCATCTATGAATATAATGAACATAACAAAGAGATATATAAATATGAATATACATAGATGGTTATAAACAGAGATAGATAGATAAATAGATAGATAGATAGATAGATCCGGAGAGCTGAGAAAGTTGTGGAACATGAAGGTTATTGTTAGTTTGGTTTGGTTTGTTTTGTTTTACGGTATACCAACCTCAGTGGGTCATTTAATGCCGACAATGTTTTAAAATAAATTCATTCCTAATGGATAATCAAATTTGTTTATAAAACTCATGCTTTTTCTATTTAACCCATAGATGGACCCTAACAGGTACTACCACTCCGGGTCAGACTGAACCAGGGAGAAATGGTGATGAAGGGGCGCTTTACATTCCCCAGACCTCCAGAACTGGAACCTCACCATCAGATAGAGTTTAACGTCATTCCCAGGACATGTAGACCCTCAGTCACCGCCTTCCAGCACATATGATAAAAAGGGCTGGGATTTGCCATTAGGGCAATAGGGTTGGGGCAATTATATAGGTATTCGGACTGGACGTGACTAGCCGATTGATCGAAGGGGGACTCTCCGACCGCCCGTCTAGCCTAAGTAATGGCCTAAGTGAAGTGGGTAATTTTCACCTTTATTTGTTAAGATTCCTAGCAAATAAGGCGCTTAGAGTAACCTCCCTTGACTTTCACTTTGAAACAAGCCGGTAACTATTTTGAAAGTCTCCGTGCGAAATAAACAAATCTTAGAAACTTTTTTGAAAACAATACCACTGCATGCTTTAACACAAAAATATCATATAATGTGTTTCTTAATAACAATTAAGTTCATTTCAGATAATTTTATGCTAGGAATTTAGCCAACTAAACAACTGAAACAAGCCGGTAGCCATTTTGAGAGTCTTCGTGCGAAATACATGTTCCATGTCATGGACTGCTCATCCACCAGGATACCGTCCTCAAGCATCAAGAGTCGCCACCCACGGCAACAGGTAGCCTAATTGGGGAGTCTTACCACTCTGTAGAGGTGCAGTCGCTGTATTCTAACGCCCTACCCGACAGGGCGGGGAACATGAAGGTAACGGTAATAGCAATTATAGTTAGAACCGTTTGAACAGTCACCAAGAACCTGGAAGAGAGACTGGCTAAACTGGAGAACTGAGAAAGGATGGAGACCATAGCACTTTGTAAATTAGCAAGAGGGAAGTAACACACAACCAGTCAGCGCATCAACTGCCACGATATTACCACCACAGTGGGTACCTTACACTGCTTCAGTTACGCACCCTAAACTAGCACGTACCAAATATTGCAAGACTGTTGACTCACGCAATTATTTAAAGATCTCTTGTCGTCAATTGGCCTCCTGTCAAGTGCTTTGTGTATTGTTAAGCCAACAATCTTTTAATAGATAAGAATTATATTTTTATATCTATATTATCTTCACTTTCTTTCTTTTTATTAATCATGACCATTTATTTTTGGGCTTTTCTTTTTTTGCATAAGCAACTGTTATATATATATATATATATATATATATATATATATATATATATAATATATAAAAAAAAAAATAAAAATGGACTCTCCCGTCGATTATCGACGTATGAGGGTTCATACGTACAATGAACTCCCACACAGGGATTTGTTTATAGTGGTGAAGGCTTGTGTTGGACCATCCACACTTTTTGGGCACAGTCGATAGGAAAGAATTGGTGCATCAAATCAACGACCGACCTCAGGAATTTTTGAATTCAGAGTTATCCCTCTTCTAGACTGGTTACCTACCCAAGGCTGAAGGGCCCAGTCTGCCCTACTATTCAACCCATAGCTGGAGGGAGAATATATGGATTCATACCTTTCCCAAGGGTATTAGAGCTATGAGAAATGCCAACAGCTTCGTCTAGGAATTGAACTCGAATCGACGAGTCCATTTTCCACGACTCTCACCACTGGTCTACGCGCCTCCAATACATATCGATTCAAAGAGAGTGTATACATTCATATTTTGGGACACCTATATATATAATATATATATATATATATATATATATATATATAGGGTGTCCCAAAATAATGAATGTATACACTCTTTGAATCGATATGTCTTATTCAATTTATGTATTTTGACTTTTAAACAAGATTGATACAAGAGAAAGAATACACATTTAAAGAATTCGAAAGTAAAATATACAAAAAACAGCCAATTAACTTTTATAAGATAAAAGCTACTTTGAGCAATGGCAGAATGTTCATAATAATGATGAGTTCACATCCAATGTCCCAAAATAATGTATACACTTTTTTTAAAAGTGTGTATACGTTATTTTGGGACACTCTGTATATATACTAATATAGTATAGATAGATAAAAGGATATGAAAACACCACAAAATGCTGTTAAAGTGAAAACATTTTATAACATATTCATTGCTGATACTGAACAATATTTTCGATTTTATAAAAATCATCTTCAGAGCTTGTTTATACTCCGTGTTGTCAAGAGCGGAGACAACAACACGGAGTATAAACAAGCTTTGAAGATGATTTTTATAAAATCGAAATATTGTTCAGTATCAGCTATGAATATGTTATAAAATGTTTTCACTTTAACAGCATTGTGTGGTATTTTCATATCCTTTTATCTGTACTCCTATTGTCGGATTCATTTCCTTTCTTTTAATTTATATACTAATATATATAATATATATATTAAGATACAGAAAGAGGAAGGAAGGAGAGAAAAGAGAAAGGAGAGGGGGAGAGGGGAAGAATTCCTACAGTGGTATATGAATCTGATTAGAATGTGTGGATAAGATGCAGACTAAATTCTTATCAAAGACTTTTCTAAAATTCAAAAAATTTCTTTCTTGGGATTCAAAGAAATGATAAACAAATGATTTCTTATCAGTCCACCCATACACTCCATTCACCCCACTCCTTCCACCTCCCGAAAGCATTTTCAACATTTTGGGTTGCTATCAATAACATTTAAGAAGAATTTGACTTTCTGTACTTTCCATTAATTGTCAGAAGAAGAAGAAGAAAAAAAAAAAAAAAAAAAAAAAAAAACAACAGAAAAGGAAAAATTAAAATGGTTATCCTGTCACGGAACAACTACTAATGTCTTGTTCCTTTGTTTAATGGCATATCAAATTTCGTGGGTTATTTAAATATCAAAACCATCCTTGTAGAATAACAGTAAATATTACTTTTTAACTCATGACTGGGGGATGATGGGTTGTTGGATTAAATTAGTAAACCAGTTAAATTAGAGACCAGTTCACGTACCTAGGTAGTAATATCCCATCTACAGAAAGTGACGTCAATATACGCATCAGAAAGGCGTGGACTGCTATAGACGGATTATCGATAATATGGAAATCTGATATCTCTAATAAGATAAATCGAGAATTCTTCCAAGCTGTAATCGGTGTAAAGGATACAAATGAATTGTTTTTCTTCAATCTGCCGACGTTTTCTCAACGTTTGCCACAGAAACAATGAATGGGCGTGAACACCGTCTAAATATTATGTCGATGTTGAAAATAAAAAAGAAAAGACGGACATTAGAAAATAAAGGTGTGTTTTCTGATTGTTAAAGGGACACCAACGAACGGATGGTTTCTTATGCCTTGAAATAACCCATTTGTTTGTTTTAAACTAGTTTGAAATCCAACTTGTAGGTTCTGTCCCCTTAAAAACACAGAATAATTGTTTTATAATTTTTACTCCCCATTTTTAGGCTCAACTAAAATGTGTAACCTTATAATTAATCACGTATCTGAAATTATTACATACATCCCGTCAGTATTAGAGATTGATGTTCAAGCCTAGGTATAAGCCATATTTTCGAATACAGATTTTCTAGATAATCTGCTCTTCTTAGAAGCTATCTCCAAGTTCACATTGTTTAACCTTGTGCCATGCTAAGCTAACAGTAAATCTTACATAGGGTTCTATTGCGTCAGTGTTATTGTACCAGGTTAAGTAATTGTTACATAATTATTGGATCCCTAATACTTTTTAAGGTAGTGTAGAAACATAATGGCGATTAGTGCAGCCCACGGCCTTGAAGGATGAGGGACAACGCTTGACCTCACTCTCACTTGCCTTCCGGGGATAAATCGTGAGAACCGGAAGGCATAGAAGACCTGTTCCGGTTTAAGGATAGAAGTAACTCAGCAGTGAGAAGGTAGCCGCGAGCTCGAAGGGGTAAGTCGTGTTATACACACGGTCCCTCATCTGCGCAGATTGTCTGGTTGGGGTTTTACCGAATAAAGTAACATTCAAAGAAAATCGAAGTCTTGTGTTTATTACCTAAAAACTAACAATGACACAGGGCTTCTGATAACGAGAAATCCCCATAGAAGACCAGACCGGAATCCCCAAGTCAACACCAGACGCTAGACCAGACCAAGATGATAGACGATCAGAATAGCAAAGCCGGCCAGAGGAGAAGACGACTAGAAGTAAGAAGTAAGAAAGGGGTATACAACATTATATCGATTTGGTACTGTGAAAACCTCAGTATATAACATAATGCTTAGCAAACACACTTTTAAAGTTAATACAATGTATATATTTCCTAAGTTTAGCTGAGAATAGCATTATAGTGAGTCACCGATTGTGTTAGTACTACTCTATGGCTTTGTCACTTGGACTCTAACGAAACATTTTGAAAACCGGCTTGAACAAATACCGGATGCGACACCTCACAAAAAAAAGAAGTTGTCCGGACACTTACCTCCTATCATACAAACAATCCAAATAAGACGAACAAGACATGCTAGTCACTGCTGGAGAAGAAAGGACGAACTCCTAAGCGACGTTCTCCTATGGGCATCTACACATGGTCACAGCAGTGTGGGTTGGCCAGCCCCCCCCCAAAAAAAAAGAAAGAAAGAAAGAAAGAAACTACATCAATCAGCGCTGCGAGGATACTGGATGCTGTACAGAG